>LR990126.1:10307669-11507669 GCA_905147285.1 Hypena proboscidalis
AATGAACGTAAATATCTATGCAAATAATGCTTTCTCAACACCCGGGTAAGCGGGTAGGAAATTGTACAATCGAATTTTATCGAATATCAAATCCTAAATATTATTTTCATGCCTACTTCTTAAAGTTTCATCAAAATCGTTTCAGCCTTTTTCGAGAAGGACCCAGTTTATATATATACATACAAACATACAATTATTGCTCGTTTAGGGTGTTAGGTAGTTTTAGACTAGATAGGCTCCGCGCGCGTTACCCGCGTGGTATCTTGATATAAAATATAGCCTATGATACTGGGATATAATTTAACTGCCTATACTCTGTCCATTTCTTTATTTTCTTTTTGACAGATTACATTTAGGGATGCCTTCACACGTTACTGATTCGATTTGAAATAATAATCGATGTTGTCTAAGAAGAACTTTCAATCGATTAATTACATCGAAATGGTTTTAGTTCATTATTAATTATTCATTTATTTGTAGTTTTTATTAGATGAAATAAATATAAAAAATAATAATATAATAATAATGTCACATACTTAGTCTATGACGGTTTCCTAGTTACCTTTGTTTACATTTTCATTTTTAATTCCAAGATTTCGACTCAATTTCTTGCAAATAATTATTCATGGAATCATGATACTATTATTATATTATTTTTTTTTATAAAAATACAGACAATACACAAAAAAAGTCAAATTATTCTTTTTCATAATGATCGATTTATTTTATTTCACGATTTGATTTATAGTCTGTGGTTGTTTGTTACAAACAGTGAACTTCCCTAAAAAGTGCCGCTTGTCAATAAAGTACATTATTATTGTAGTACATTAATCTGACAAAAAAAACAATAATTCATAGGCGTGATCTGTCAAAAAGAAAATAAAGGAATGGACAAAGTATAATAGTATTTTTTTTGATATCAGATAAATCGTACGTAACAAGATCTCTAATTTATGAAGAAGATTCTTCCAAATGTTTTTAAGTTTTACAAAAAATAAGATGCGATTACAGGGTAGACTATGGTGGAATTTATTATAATTATGTAATTAGTTCATATATAGAGGAAATTCCGATCGCATTATCTACAACTGGTTATGTCGCTTCTCGCAGCCGATCGTCAAAGGTACTCATCAGTGGGCTACCCCTGCATGTTCGCTTCGACAACATCGAGCCCCTGCTCTCACAATATGGCAACGTTCAGCATTGCGACAAAGCGAACTCGCGCGATGCCAACACTCAAGCGGTGTTTATCACCTTCGAGACACCGGAGCAGGCGCAGCAGTGAGTATTATTGCCTGTTTGACGGTTACTCGGGCCTCGGTTGACGCTTTTCTTATCCTTCATCGGCGTGGTTTGCATGGAGATTCTACAATGGCTTCCTACTACTTTGCATTGCTTCGCTTTCCAGGTTGCACTCGGCCTTCTACTGACATCTTTTGTTTGTTTGTTCATCTGTTACGCTGAAATGGTTTACTGCTCTTAATTAGAAATGGATTTTTGTTTGGACATTCCAAGTGCCTTCAATGTAAGGTCCGTAGTAAAACCTGAAGTAATATGAGGGCTAATCGTATAAATAAATAATTAAATAGGCTGCGTTTCCACTGGAGATGTGAGACAATGCGTAGCTAAGAATGTGATTGTTAAAAACCAATAGTATTCCTTTGTTTAACTAGCTTTGCAACGCAGCTTTTGCGCAACTATAAAATAGAAACGATGTGCCTTTATGATGAGGACAAACACGTCTTGCAACGTTAACGTAGAGCATGGTGCAGGTGGAAACGCAGTCTCGAATGTCCAGCCAGAAATTCATCAGTCTTGTCATTTATGTTAATAATATTCTCTAATTGTTATACGCTACCAGTAATTTTCTTTTGGCAGTTTAGAGCATGACTTTAGGTTTTTGATAAGTTCATCCTAAGCTTTAAACAGTGTTTTACAAATTATGTCCTTAAAAGGTCTGAAACAACTCGTAGCTGGTATAACAATTTATTATACAAGTTATAATTATTTATTTTATTTTGTTATAAACGTGCATCGTGTAAATGACTCGTAACAAAATATATCTGGGTTTTTATTCAATAGCATGTTTTGTTAAGTGACTAGTAGATGATAAGAAGTTTTTTAATCATATTGGAACATAATGTTTTAAAATTGTTATAGAGCTATCAATGGTCTGAATGGATTCGAATTGGAAGGTAGTCGTATGAAGGTGGAGGCAGCAGAGCAAAACACCCGTGGTGGACGACGCGGGCGACCCGGCGGTGGCCGTGGCGGCGCAACCGGCGGTGGTTCGCGCCCCACTGACTTCCCCTTGCGGTTGCTGGTGCAAAGTGACATGGTTGGTGCCATCATAGGCCGCCAGGGAAGCACGATCCGGCTCATTACCCAGCAGAGCCGCGCACGTGTAGATGTCCACCGCAAAGATAACGTGGGATCTCTCGAGAAAGCCATTACGATCTATGGCAACCCTGAGAACTGCACCAATGCCTGTAAGCGAATACTAGAAGTCATGCAACAGGAAGCCAATAATACTAACAAGGGGTAAGAAAATAAAAATATATGCATCCAATATATTTAAAACAATGTGTTACGGTAGAAAAGTATTAAGAGATATGTTTTTGTTTACAGTGAAATATGCCTCAAAATTTTGGCTCATAATAATCTTATTGGTCGTATAATCGGCAAAGGCGGTAACACCATCAAAAGGATTATGCAAGAAACTGACTCGAAGATTACCGTGTCCTCTATCAATGATATCAATAGCTTCAATTTGGAGCGAATCATTACCGTCAAGGGCACGATTGAAAATATGGCTAAAGCAGAGTCACAAATTTCAGCTAAACTGCGCCAGAGCTATGAAAGTGATTTGCAGGTTAGTCTTGAGTTGCATCATGTTCTCTAGACTGTAATTATTTTTCTTTACAGCAGCAGTCAAATGTTACGTTTATTATATTACAGATGCTGGCACCACAAAGTATAATGTTCCCGGGGTTACATCCTATGGCCATGATGTCGACTGGCCGCGGATTTTGTGGCGCTCCCCCACCGTTCCCACCACCGATCTACGCGCCGCTGCCCGGCCAGGGAGGTGCACAGCAAGGAGCCGGCGACTCGCAGGTACATACACTACCAAATTGCTTTCATTATGTATGAATATTGCATTAATTTATTTACTACTTGATGATTTTAATTGTATTAATTCGTTTTATTTGTATTAAATAGGAAACAACATACTTATACATCCCAAATAATGCTGTGGGCGCAATTATTGGCACTAAAGGATTGCACATCCGTAACATCATTCGATTCAGCAATGCATCGGTAAAGATTGCTCCTCTGGAGCAAGACAAGCAGGGGGGCGAGAACCAAAACAACCCACAACAGGAGCGCAAGGTTACTATAGTCGGCAGCCCAGAAGCTCAATGGAAGGTAGGATCTTCACTACGAACTTCACTATGAGTTACGTTGTTTTAACACGAAAGGACCATCATTACTTATAACATTGTTGTACGTAACGTTTCAGGCTCAGTATCTAATCTTTGAAAAGATGCGAGAAGAAGGTTTTATGTCTGGCTCGGACGATGTGCGACTGACTGTCGAAATCGTGGTGGCTTCGTCTCAAGTGGGGCGGATCATCGGCAAGGGCGGCCAGAACGTCCGTGAGCTGCAGCGCGTGACCGGCTCGCTTATCAAGCTGCCCGAGCAGCCGCAGCAAGCGCAGGCCGGCCAGCAGCAAGACCACGACACCACCGTGCATATCGTCGGTCCATTCTACAGCGTCCAGGTACGAACACCTAATAATTCCGCCCGTTCATACACACCCATAATGGTTTGTTTGGCACGTCGTTGCTTCTCGAAGCAAAGAACAAAAAGATTTACAAGACAACTTTGCATAAACCATTGTGTTGAATGTTCTTTAAGAGTTTGTTTTCTGTTTTATAGCTGGGCAAATACACGTCGTTATTCAAATAGTGTTACAACGGGACAACCTCTTTTTTTATTTTTAAACGGATTATAATGTAGACATTTACAGAAGTGAAGTTAGATGCTGTTGCGATTAGATTTAATATAAGCTGTCGGTATTAAAGTATGCTAGAGATGTATGTGAGCTGAAATATGTAGTTACAAGTCCAAGCTTTGTTTTTCATACATTATTGTTGCAAGAAGACTTATATACTGGTGATGTGATGTGACAATTTCAATAAGATAAGTACATATCATATAATTTTACTAATTGCTTGCGCATTGCGAAGTTTACGTTATAATTTAAGACTCACTGTGGCATAACGAGATGTTTACGTTTTGTAGCAACCGACCGAAGCGGGCTGAGACAGTGTCGAGACATAGAGCCTGATAAGGAATGAATCCTCAGTGTGAGCCTATCAGATGGCACAGCACGATGGTCATGCCAAGTTATTATTTGACTTTGATGCTAAACTATAGGTAAGTTATTCCAGTATTCATGTAAATGGTATAATTAATAAATAGTATGCGAATGTTGTATATTAATAAAAAATACTGATTAAATATATTTATAATGAAACTTCTTTAATTTAAGCTATGCCTTTTATATTAAGTATTATTGGACTGGTAACTACATATTTATTAGGCCAGGAGAGAGTAAGAGGGGTGCGCGTATAGGAATATCTGTGATGCAAGTGCTAATGGTGTTATAAGTGATTGAGTGATAAACAAATGAACGTGTCTGCTGTGTGCATCGAACTTGATTTAGAATTGATGTATGAACGATACGATGTGTGGAGGTCTGGATAGTCCGTACTGATTCTTTCACGGCATAGATGAGTAGGTTTAATGTGTTAACAACATCGATTTTGGAATCTATATCATTGCAGGAGTATCACTTAATTTAATCTATCAATCTACCTGAAAAAAACTGTTCTGTACTTAACCCCAAAAAAAAAGGTTGATTGAAATGCCATTATGGTACTAATAGTGATGACATAACTTTGTAGTCACTTAGTAAATATATTAGAAAAATCATTTGGATATGGTTGTTGATATTTTCAGTATAAAGGTTGATTATAAATAAATATATTTGATAAATAAAATTTAGCTTTATAACGAAAAAAATTACGTGCGTACAAGGTTTCCTCACGTAAAAAGAATTTTAGGTCAAGTCAATCGATTATAAAATATTATGAACATATATTATTTGTAATGTTTTAAAGCAAATTATAGCTTTGCTATGCCTTTTTGTGTTTTATACAATATTAAGATTGAAACCAAGTAAGGTTCCTCTAGCTTAAGGTATTTACCTGTAACGCTGCCTCAAATTTAAGAAATTTGGAATCTAGCATCACATGAATTCATGGCTGAATTAGCAAAATACCTGTGGCGTTTACCCAGGAGGTGCTAGTTCGAAGCCTGCTGGCTTTTTCAACCATAATATTGTATAAAACATTAATTGTGTTTACAATAAATAACTAAAATTCTTTTACAAGAAAATAATGTAGTAAATTCGATTACAGAAGATTACAGACCAGGATTAAATAATAAACCTCCAGGATTGCCTAATAATATAATAATTAATAATTAATAGCGATGCTGATTGTAATGGTGACGAACTATTAAACGAATAAATCAGATTATTTATTCGATCGATACTTTCCCTGCACTAGTCATATCGGTGGCTGACAACTGTCATTTCAATGCCAAAATATTTTTGTAGTATAATAACAAAAAAAAAGAACAACAAAAAAACTATACTCTGTCCATTTCTTTATTTGCTTTTTGACAGATTACATTTAGGGATGCCTTTACACGTTACTGATTCGATTTGAAATAATAATCGATGTTGTCTAAGAAGAACTTTCAATCGATTAATTACATCGAAATGGTTTTAGTTCATTATTAATTATTCGTTTATTTGTAGTTTTTATTAGATGAAATAAATATACAAAATAATAATATAATAATAATATCACATACTTAGTCTATGACGGTTTCCTAGTTACCTTTGTTTACAGTTTCATTTTTAATTCCAAGATTTCGACTTAATTTCTTGCAGATAATTATTCATGGAATCATGATACTATTATTATATTCTTTTTTTTATATAAATACAGACAATACACAAAAAAAATCAAATTATTCTTTTTCATAATAATCGATTTATTTCATTTCACGATTTGATTTATAGTCTGTGGTTGTTTGTTACAAACAATGAACTTCCCTAAAAAGTGCCGCTTGTCAATAAAGTACATTATTATTGTAGTACATTAATCTGACAAAAAGAAACGGTAATTCATAGGCGTGATCTGTCAAAAAGAAAATAAAGGAATGGACAAAGTATAATGAGCTTGTTTGTTTGGTTGAACGCGCTTATCTCAATAAACGGGTGTTGCCCGCAAATTGATCGCGTGGAATATTCATGACGATAAGGCGAGGCCATAAATTAGTGTCACTTACCGGATCGGATCTTCTTCATCTGCATCTCTTTGCTACATTGCCTACGTTTCGTCCACAAACCGATTTTTTTTGTTTTCTTGCACACATTCTGTCAAATTATTATTTTTATATCCAAAAAAACTCGTTAGGCGTTGTCCTTGCTAAGCGACAAGTGCTCAGGACACCGCCTTATACATAGTCCACTCGCTTATTTTCTTTCTGACAGCACATGGCCATAAATTACCATTTTTATTTTTAGAATAGTGTACTACAGTAAAGGCGTACTAAAGTAACGGGTCATAATCTAGTGAAGTGCAGTGCTCTTTGCATAACAAACGACCACAGACTATAAATCAGTTATTGAAATAAGATAAATCAATCATTAACTTTTTGAAAAATAGTTTAAATTTATTTTTGTATTTTGTCAGTAAATTTAATAGAAGAAAATAAAAAAAATAGTATATAGACTCCATGATTAACTATTTGCAAGGAATTTAGTCCAAATCCAGGATAAAAAGGAGCGTTTAATCAATAATTATTTTTAATTTAAGATCCAATATGTATATTTATCTGTAAATAAAGATGTTAAAATCAATCATTAAAATCATTTAATGAAAAATTGAAAAATGGTAAGAATAAATTTCGTGGAATTGTCTCGCCTTAACCACGGGAGGAGGAAGGTTGTTCCGCTCTCGTGGGGTATAGCATAATGTAAAACAGTGATAAATGCAGGGCTGTAGTTTGTTCGCGTTCATACAAACATATTAACCGCCTGCGGTTCCGCCCGTTTGGTAGTTACATCAATAAAAATTTAGTCAAGCGACGCGCCTTGGTAAGCAGCCCCTTTTAAGAAGAACCGAATACTACAGACCTACTCACAGAAATATAGATTGACAGACATAAATTGTTAAAAATACAAATAAATCACATATTTACTTACCGTTTATTAATCGGGTATTTTTTTAAAATACTTAAAACGATTTCTTTTTCTTTTTCTGCCGGCCTTGCATAACGAGCGCGAGATATAATTTGTGACTAAACGCAACAAAATCGATCTCGCTCACGTTATGCTTTATCCTTTGATCTTTAAACCATTTAGGTGGCAGCATTTATTTATTGAAAGTTTTTAACGTTTCATATAATGTAAATTCTAAACAATTTATCACTTTGTAGCTACTCAGCTGTTGATTACAACTGCGTTTCATCAGAGATGTTCGGGTATAATTTGTTTGTAGCTAATATAAAAGCTAAGCTATACCACCTTATTCTTACTCTACCAAAAATCTGAAAGTCGTTGGTACAGAATCAGTAATCAGTAATCAAATTCATTCCAATAGTTTTTACGAGTAATTACCAAAAAATATCACGTTTTCCATAGACTTTATTTTTCCATGTAATATTTGTATTGAAACCGTTTCGTATTTTCTAAAACTAGTGAATCGGTTTCTTTTTGTTACAAATTTTGAACAAACGACTTTCTCAGTTTTGGTGAAGTTAAAATGAGTTTGTATAATATGTTTTTTGTAGTCATCACCATCCAGGTAAGATCGTGGTCAATCGCATGCTTTACTTATCGCAATTGAAAAGACAGATGGCAAGAAAATAGTCTTGCAGAACTTGTATCGTGTAGTGTGGGTCTTAAGTATATAGATAAACAATTTCACCACTATCAGTAATTTTTCGACTGATCATGAATGTTAATAACAACAGAACAATTAAATCAATGTTCCCTTACTGCTGCTCTCACTAATTCAACTGTCAAAAAGCGAATTATTCATTGGACAGGCTATAATAATCTTCATTGATTGTTGCCCTAGCTGAATGCGAAGTTTTAGTCAAATAGCGACGCGCTGAACTGGGGATAGATGTTTAATGTGAATATGTAGTACCTATATACATTGTGTCGTTGGTTGTAACCGTGTTGGTTATTTGGTGTTGGCAGTCGGCGCAGCGACGCATCCGCGCTATGGTGGCGCAAGCGTCGGCGCCAGGCCGCCGCCGCGCCGCGCAGCCGCCGCCGCCGCCGCCGTCGCAGTAAAGCTCCGCACATCCGAACACCCGCGCGCCCTCTGCACCACCTTCCCCGAGCCCCCGCAACACCCCCTTCAGCTTGCCCCAGCCGCAGCCCAACCGCGTCACGTCACAGCTTGAGCGACCCTTATTCACGTTGCACAAACGATACGCCCATCACTCGCGCAGGTAGGCTGCCAAGTTGGCATCTGTCCAAAAATCCAAATGTTGTTGTTGATGTAATTATATTAATGTAGTGAATTGTAATTTTATCTATTGATGAATCCATATTTTATTCCGGGAATTATCTATGTTAATGATAATATATATTATACTTATATGATATTATTCATATACACTATTTTTTTAATGATGACATGATTGTTATTTTTTCTCAGACATGTTATTCTGCTACAATATAAAGAGTTGTCATAGATTGCAATAGTTGATTATGTTCTATACATATACAAATGTTAATAGCAGTATCTATAGTATCAAACCATTTATTATACAAACGAGACATGCATATTATGTTTTTGTTATGATGTAATAGTTTAATCTGTTAAAGTCACTGCACTATACTGTTAAACGATTTAAAGGGTGTGTGGGATACAAACTTAATAGGAACGGAAATAATACGACGTTGCTTTTTAATACAAGGAGGCTCATCGGAAAAACCGCTTTGCAAGTTTTCTGTAAGGATATTTCTTTAACGTGAGTTTCTGCATGCATGCTACCGAGATTGTGTCGTACAATGGTTTCTATTGAACTGATGTGTTGGGTGATAAGTAACTAAATCCAAAGAGAGTACGCCGATTGTCTGTAGAATCGGCCAGATGAAGAAACGAGCCTAGACTAGAGATGCGCAGCGTGGTGTGGTGCGCGACCGGCGGAGACGACTACGAGAGCGCGGTGGAACATGGCCGCTATTTTATAATGGAACAACCATCAGCCTAAATTCAATTCGATGTCAACAAGCGTAATCAAAATCCAAACGCTGGTGGTCGAGGAGAACAGAGTAGATATACTGAAGAATTTTTCACACTGAGCTCGCTGCCCAGCAGTTGGAGTCGGTATGCGAGAACACTACAGGGTTACTGAAATTACAATCACCGCTGCTGCACCGTCCTCAGGCGCCACCCCCCCCGCCTGCGAAGTATCTAAGATATGGACACGATCTGATATCTTACCTAATTATGATGGACATAAATATTTTTGATATAATAGTAATTGTTGGAGAGTAAGGTAAACTTATGAGTTTTATTTGTAAGAACATTTGTTGATCGTTTTCTTTGTAATTTTGTCTTTGTTAGCTTTATAATGTTTTCATGTATCGAAAATGTATTACAAAAGTTAAGACATTAAACGATGCCGTAGCGTTTAATGGTGCGCGTTTGGACGTGGCCTATCGCAGGTACTGTTCGATTCAATCGTGATATGTTTCATTATTCTATTGTAGCATTTGCGTTATCATTGTGCCAAGTGAGATAATTTAACTATGAGAGATTAAGATTAAGTGAATAATATCAAAATTAAAGAAATGCTTAGATATTTATATGGATATAATTGTGATAATATATGGAAGTTTTGGCAAAAATGTTACTAAGAATGTTACATTCTTGTTTCGATTTCTGATTTTTAGGTTAGATTATGATAAAATAATAAATTTTATTGTAAGTTGTGTACGGTGTGGACGACGCGACGCTAAAGGCCCGTGGCGCTCACGGCCGCTCGCCAGCTATGTCCCCGATACTGCAACACTAACACCCATTACGTCTATTCATTCTCCCAAATGCATTCACGATGCTCCTGGCCATAATATAACTACACGTGAATGATCTCAATTTCGCTTTTCAAACCATATTACTGTCATAGTTAGTGCCACAGATATGTATATAGAGATAGATATGGCGAGAGTACGAACTTCACGTGCCACTGGTTAGTTCAGGGTGCCAACTTTCCCAGTACTAAATAGTTAGCATGACGTCATGTTGTTAATTTTGGTTGGTTGTAATAGTTGGCACGCTTTGTTTCTATACAGTTGGATGAACTTACCTTATCTATATCTATTATACATGTTTGTGTATAATGCTGATCGTAAAGGGAACAGGCGTCTGTAATATAAGTACGAAAGTTTGTTTGAGTCGAAATCATACCGCAACAACTGACTGTTTAAAACAGCCTGCTTTAGTTTTATGTTGTTAACAAACTTTTGTATTTATATGAAATGTTGTGATGACTCTAGTTATATTGTCTTCCGATGGATACAACTCGTTGAATTTGGCACATGCCACTGACACAGTTTCTGTCCGTAGTATTCTTTAAAATCACTGATTGTTGGGAAATATGTGTTTGGAAAGAAGTTAAGCATTAATTACGCCACACAATTATGATAGACCAATTACCAGCTTATGCAGGTAGTCCCATAAATAGTGCAATAAATTCAACATACGCTGTATTCTATCGGAAGATTTAACCGTATCGCTATTGTCACTTGCAGTGAGAAGGCCGCGTCGTTAGACCTCAAGATTGTAATAAAAACCTAATTTGTGACATATCCCTGATTAACTTCTTTTCGAGTTGCTTCATTACAAACTTGATGTTGCTTGACTGTATACCGCGGAATCTCCTCTACACATCTTACTAATTATTAATATTCTGCTATTTTGTATTGCTTCCACATATTATTAATAAAAAATCTCACAAAGGCAAATTATTTTATAGCCAGACAACGTGCTAGGAGGTGCTTTATACGATATTAATACTTACTACGAGCCGTTGATAGAACTAAATGGATTGTTGAGCACGCTAAGAAGAAAGGAATACCAAAAGATCTCAATGAATAACGGCTTGGATACAAATTACAAAATTCATCTTCATACTATAGTAATTATGGAAAGAAGATTTACACACGTGTTGTGTACGTGAATTCCTTTACACGCTACGGATAATAAAGTGTGCGCACTTTTTTCTATGTTTATGTTCATCTTATTAAATATTCCAAAACAAATCTTATTTTACATGAATATCGGGCAGAAGACATTGAGGATGTCATCACAAGCACTGGGAATGAGACAAGAGATTGTCAGATATCACTTCATCACATAGCATGCAAATGAAAATGAGATCGTGGATTGGCCCGTCGTTCGTAATGATTTGGCGACAGATTGTTGCTGCCTGATGTCTCTATGTGAATATCGTACGATTACATACGTACGCCATAACTTAGTTACTCTCCACAATAGCTGTATCACCTATACTGTAACTGATGTGTGGTATGGATAATTTATGTTAAATATCAATTACTATTAACAACATTTTACAATATTATGAGTTATCTTATTTGTAAGGGACTCTGAATTTAATGAACAAAATACTATTATTGTACTGATGGCAGGTGAAATTTATACTAGTAAGGCGTTAACTACGTTTTCAGGATATATTTTATAATAAAATCAGCAAATTTACATTCCATTCTTCACGAATAACACCTATTGCTGAAAGGCCGACTTATAAGGAGTATTATAGTAAACACTAATTTATAATTTTTGCGGATTCAATGTTATTACTTATACGGTACGAGTGAAATATAATTTGTGTAGTGTATGCAAGAAAATAATTTCGCTAAAAGAAAATGTATGCATTATCGATAATTGAATGTCTTGAATTAAATGTTAGTATATTCATATTGGTGTAACATTTCCACTCGTAGAATGATTATTTGTTGACGAGGAAATTGGCTTAGTTTAATGTGTTAAATATCTGTGTCTGATGCACAGGCAAACTGATTCCGCTTGCATCGGCAATCAAATGGAAATAATACAATGGTTACTTTCACTGCAACAGGAAGAGTGTAAATATATAGGCATGTTGTTTATTCCTTCCAACTATAAGCAAGAGAGGGTACATTATGATTTGTGTTGATTAGGTTGCAGAAATAGTTTTAGTTAATTGTATCGTTGTGAAGTAGTTTAAGTTGATGGCGGCGCGGGTGGCGCGCGGCCACGAGACTGAAATACACCCCTGTCGCCGCGCCCTCGCGCCCATTACTTACATATTGTCATTGTCGCTAATAATTATTATCATTCTTGTTTGAAGGTTCTACTGTTATTTACATTTACATTATATTTCTTTCTCGTGTGTGTAACCACTATTTTGTGTATTTACGTGTGAAAGGATGAATATACATTTCATTATAATGTGCATGATTGTATTTTTGGATATTATTCTAATTGTTCGGCAGTATGGACAGAATATTATTTATAATAATTGTTACTAACTCGTTTGGCTCAGTGGCCCATACTGAGTCTTGGCCAAATGAGAATCGATACAAGTAGCGAGCTCTCGTATTTTAATGAATTAATATTACATTTATTTTATGAAAGCCTAGAGCACACATTGCATTTTATTATTTTATTCATTACTTGTTAATTTTATAAAATGGGAAAATTGAGCACTCATTCTGTTGTTCGCATATTACATCCCCTTCAGTGTACGCTAATGATGTTTACCGTGTCTAGAGTAATAGTGTTAATGTATGTCGTATGTATTGATGTACTTTGGTGGAACAATATAGCAGTGTGTTACGTGTGTGGTCGCGTGCCTCACGCTCGGTTCGTGTCGTCGCGTCTCGTCCCGGCCGCATGTGATAAATATTGTATAAATAACGGGCGTGCATACGCGATCGCATGAGGCGGGACCCACACTTATTTTTGTTTAGGTAATAGACTAGCTGTTGTTGTTGCTTCTCAAATTAATGTATCAAGGTCCAATATTCATTGATATATTGTTTTATTACACTATTATTGCAGGATTAATTGACGTACATAGTTCACCGCATTTTCTTGTTATTTTAGAACCATTTATAATTGGTATAAGTTCTGAAACTAATAACTACCTCAATAAATATTACTAAATGAATATTATAATTATCTTTGTGCATGTTTTTGGGAACTGAATTTAAAGAATACGAAAATTCAATATAGTATAAGATTGCTATTTTAAACATAGTAACAGAAAGTTGTCAAAATTAGGTTTCTTAACGTAATAAAACTGGTAAAATAATAAACACGTTTTTTTTTAACCTTATCCTGTGTTGTGCTCCGCAGCAAAACCACTTAAAACATTATTATTTATTATCAATTAAAGGATCAAATCAAATGGCGATAAAGTGATAATCTATACGGGTGCTGACACAAATATTGGGTATCTAACTCGATGTCATCAGCCAATAGATCGCAAAGTGTTTGATTAGCCCTTAAATTTAAATGGCATGTTCCAATCCCATAAACCATCAGTCAAGTGACTATCTATTAAATATTATCATTGAAGAAAACTTGAAAAAATAATAATGATAGGTATGTGATGTACAAAGTAGTATCAAATACCTAAAGGTAAATTTTATCTTAATCTGCATTTCCTTGGGAACGAACTTGTTATTAGAATTTATATGTTATGTCACTGAATCATGCGGCAATCAAATCTTTATGTCGAATGTGACAATATCAACGAATTCAAATTGATTCAATTATTTTCGAAAAACATCTTTTTAATTTCATGCAAGACGTCAGAGACGTTTCAATAGTTTTCGTTTAAAAATCTATATAAAATAGCTTGAGCGTAGCGGCAAAACCAGAGAGCATGCAATAAATCTTACAAGACTTCAGGGAATTTTCGTGTACGTTACGCCAGCAAGAAAGTGTCACCTAGAGTGATATGAGTAGAACGTATAATTAGTGCGCAATCTGCTGTAAATGTGCGCCGCATAAAAAAATTGTGCGTCTTGTAGTTTTGAAAAAAAAACGTAAAAACGATTCCTGCTGGAGTAACGTTGTTCTAGCAAGAAAATTCTAGACGAATCATCGGAGATATAAAATACATAGGTACATGGGCAGAGAGCTTATATTTGTGCAAATTTGTGCGCCATAAATATAATTTGTGCGTCTTCAGGTTTTCGAGATATTGCGTTTCCCGCTGGAGTAACGTTTTGCGAATTCGTGTATCTCAAAGACCATTATATGTGCGCCTGTAGAATGAACATACATGAATAGCTCTTAATTTGTGCATATTTGTGAAATAATTAGATGCCAGATAATATATATAATTTTCAAGTAATCGCGCTTTATTGAAAACTTAAAAAAGTATTGTAGCGCCTAAATGAGAAGACGTATAAACTCGCTAAAAACTGTATTCGTTCCATCTTGACGTTTATAATTACCATAAAAAGTTTCAAAACAGAACCTACAAGCGCTAATGAATAATATTACTAAAAGTCAAAACGACGGCATCATAACTTTGACGCCATCAAACAAGAAACTGGCTCAACCTAAGATGTGTAAATGTAAACCAAAAATTAGTGCATTTATCAAATAATATATAGTAAAAATATCCAGCTTCAACTGTTTCGTATTAAGTAAATATTAAGACTAAACCAAAACAGTTATTCGGCGCAGGTTATCCGACCAAATTCGAATGACTACAAAAAAGCGACGGATTCATACGTATCGATGACCACCTTTATTAAACGTATTACACCTAAACTGTGTTCGTACAGTCACGCTCAAATGTTCGTTGGGAATTATTATTACAATGACCTAATAAAAATATAATATAATATTAAATGTACTTTCTGATCATATGAAATCAAAGAGCTTGTTGGTTTAAAAAAATATTATTTTTATTATCATAATCATGATTCAGTAATTATGGCATCAAATCACAGATCAAATTTCCTACCTATAAATATTAAAACAAACATTGTTCAATTAAACTATTTGTACCTTGTATAGTCATTTGGTATTATTTAAAATCACAGATCAGTTTTTCATTTACTTAAATACACAAACAATAAAATCACTTAAAGTGGCTCAGTACCATCATGGCGTGAAATTTAAATATTAAGTAGTTGTTGTTTTGGCCGAGATATAATTAAGTTTTGGGTATGATTGTATAGTACGCGAACGTAATAAATACCTATAGAGCGTTATATTTTGTTATGAGTTTATGTTTCTTAAAAAATAGCCGGATTTGAAAACTTCAACCTAAGTTTCACATATCGGGCTGCTTAGGTTTGGGTTTTCAAATTAGGCTAATTTTTAAGAAACATAAGCTGATAATAATTTTAACCGGTCTATACTACGTTCGCGTATCATACTATCATATCCAAAACTAAATTATATCTCGGCCAACAAATAGGTAACTACTTTATACTTGAATTTCCCGTTATGATGGTACTGAACCTTTATCACAGAAAATCACAGTTTTTTCGTTTTTCTACTGATATAATAAATGCAAATGGCTAAATTTATTTATGTCTAATAAAAAAAAAAATCTGAATTTATTTTAATAACTATTTCTACTGCACTGTACTCGGGCACAATACGTTTCAACCAGTTAGCGAGTAAAGTTAAGAAGGTCATCGATACGTATGAAGCCGTCGCTTTTTTGTAGTCATTCGAATTTGGTCGGATAACCTGCGCCGAATAACTGTTTTGGTTTAGTCTTAATATTTACTTAATACGAAACAGTTGAAGCTGGATATTTTTACTATATATTATTTGATAAATGCACTAATTTTTGGTTTACATTTACACATCTTAGGTTGAGGCAGTTTCTTGTTTGATGGCGTCAAAGTTATGATGCCGTCGTTTTGACTTTTAGTAATATTATTCATTAGCGCTTGTAGGTTCTGTTTTGAAACTTTTTATGGTAATTATAAACGTCAAGACGGAACGAATACAGTTTTTAGCGAGTTTATACGTCTTCTCATTTAGGCGCTACAATACTTTTTTAAGTTTTCAATAAAGCGCGATTACTTGAAAATTATAAATATTATCTGGCATCTAATTATGTCACAAATATGCACAAATTAAGAGCTATTCGTGTATGTTCATTCTACAGGCGCACATATAATGGTCTTTGAGATACACGAATTCGCAAAACGTTACTCCAGCGGGAAACGCAATATCTCGAAAACCTGAAGACGCACAAATTATATTTATGGCGCACAAATTTGCACAAATATAAGCTCTCTGCCCATGTATGTATTTTATATCTCCGATGATTCGTCTAGAATTTTCTTGCTAGAACAACGTTACTCCAGCAGGAATCGTTTTTACGTTTTTTTTTCAAAACTACAAGACGCACAAATTTTTTATGCGGCGCACATTTACAGCAGATTGCGCACTAATCATACGTTCTACTCATATCACTCTAGGTGACACTTTCTTGCTGGCGTAACGTACACGAATTTTCATATACAACAAAATTGTCTATTGAAATTGTCCCACATGGCGTTCGGGTGTATCCGTAGACAGCTTCATCCAAGGGTGTATCCCACTACTATTTCACTTTTTATAAACTCCATGAATTAAATTATTTTATTGTTATTCAGTCAATGATTTATTAACGCAATAGAGAACTATAATAAAAATGACAGCTGTCACTCATATTTTCAAAAGAGGTTTTATATAAAGAGGAAATATGTAAATATAGTTTTCATGTGCACGCCGCCGTCACTAGGCAGTTGTCCCACCAACGACGAGAAAACTACTAACTATCGGCTATTTTCTCGCTCAAGAAACGTACAATAGATATACTTTCCGTGTAAACAAAAGAGATGCATATAATAATATATTATACAAACAGTTGATCGCTGACTGTTCACACTGCCGGCGAGCACTCGCTTCACTAGTTTGTCGCTGAGCGACAAGAGCTATGAGGGGTGTACGTTACGCCAGCAAGAAAGTGTCACCTAGAGTGATATGAGTAGAACGTATAATTAGTGCGCAATCTGCTGTAAATGTGCGCCGCATAAAAAAATTGTGCGTCTTGTAGTTTTGAAAAAAAAACGTAAAAACGATTCCTGCTGGAGTAACGTTGTTCTAGCAAGAAAATTCTAGACCAATCATCGGAGATATAAAATACATACATGGGCAGAGAGCTTATATTTGTGCAAATTTGTGCGCCATAAATATAATTTGTGCGTCTTCAGGTTTTCGAGATATTGCGTTTCCCGCTGGAGTAACGTTTTGCGAATTCGTGTATCTCAAAGACCATTATATGTGCGCCTGTAGAATGAACATACACGAATAGCTCTTAATTTGTGCATATTTGTGACATAATTAGATGCCAGATAATATTTATAATTTACAAGTAATCGCGCTTTATTGAAAACTTAAAAAAATATTGTAGCGCCTAAATGAGAAGACGTATAAACTCGCTAAAAACTGTATTCGTTCCATCTTGACGTTTATAATTACCATAAAAAGTTTCAAAACAGAACCTACAAGCGATAATGAATAATATTACTAAAAGTCAAAACGACGGCATCATAACTTTGACGCCATCAAACAAGAAACTGGCTCAACCTAAGATGTGTAAATGTAAACCAAAAATTAGTGCATTTATCAAATAATATAAAGTAAAAATATCCAGCTTCAACTGTTTCGTATTAAGTAAATATTAAGACTAAACCAAAACAGTTATTCGGCGCAGGTTATCCGACCAAATTCGGATGACTACAAAAAAGCGACCGATTCATGCGTATCGATGACCTTCTTAACTTTACTCGCTAACTGGTTGAAACGTATTGTGCCCGAGTACAGTGCAGTAGAAATAGTTATTAAAATAAATTCAGATTTTTTTTTTGATTAGACATAAATAAATTTAGCCATTTGCATTTATTATATCAGTAGAAAAACGAAAAAACTGTGATTTTCTGTGATAAAGGTTCAGTACCATCATAGCCATATAGTTACCTACCTATTTGTTGGCCGAGATATAATTTAGTTTTGGATATGATAGTATGATACGCGAACGTAGTAGGTACCTATAGACCGGTTAAAATTATTATCAGCTTATGTTTCTTAAAAATTAGCCTAATTTGAAAACCCAAACCTAAGCAGCCCGATATGTGAAACTTGGGTTGAAGTTTTCAAATCCGGCTATTTTTTAAGAAACATAAACTCATAACAAAATATAACGCTCTATAGGTATTTATTACGTTCGCGTACTATACAATCATACCCAAAACTTAATTATATCTAAAACAACAACTACTTAATATTTAAATTTCACGCCATGATGGTACTGAGCCACTTTAAGTGATTTTATTGTTTGTGTATTTAAGTAAATGAAAAACTGATCTGTGATTTTAAATAATACCAAATGACTATACAAGGTACAAATAGTTTAATTGAACAATGTTTGTTTTAATATATAGAGGTAGGAAATTTGATCTGTGATTTGATGCCATAATTACTTTAAGAATCATGATTATGATAATAAAAATAATATTTTTTTAAACCAACAAGCTCTTTGATTTCATATGATCAGAAAGTACATTTAATATATATTATATTTTTATTAGGTCATTGTAATAATAATTCCCAACGATTATTTGAGCGTGACTGTACAAACACAGTTTAGGTGTAATACGTTTAATAAAGGTGGTCATCGATACGTATGAATCCGTCGCTTTTTTGTAGTCATTCGAATTTGGTCGGATAACCTGCGCCGAATAACTGTTTTGGTTTAGTCTTAATATTTACTTAATACGAAACAGTTGAAGCTGGATATTTTTACTTTATATTATTTGATAAATGCACTAATTTTTGGTTTACATTTACACATCTTAGGTTGAGCCAGTTTCTTGTTTGATGGCGTCAAAGTTATGATGCCGTCGTTTTGACTTTTAGTAATATTATTCATTATCGCTTGTAGGTTCTGTTTTGAAACTTTTTATGGTAATTATAAACGTCAAGATGGAACGAATACAGTTTTTAGCGAGTTTATACGTCTTCTCATTTAGGCGCTACAATATTTTTTTAAGTTTTCAATAAAGCGCGATTACTTGAAAATTATATATATTATCTGGCATCTAATTATGTCACAAATATGCACAAATTAAGAGCTATTCGTGTATGTTCATTCTACAGGCGCACATATAATGGTCTTTGAGATACACGAATTCGCAAAACGTTACTCCAGCGGGAAACGCAATATCTCGAAAACCTGAAGACGCACAAATTATATTTATGGCGCACAAATTTGCACAAATATAAGCTCTCTGCCCATGTATGTATTTTATATCTCCGATGATTGGTCTAGAATTTTCTTGCTAGAACAACGTTACTCCAGCAGGAATCGTTTTTACGTTTTTTTTTCAAAACTACAAGACGCACAAATTTTTTATGCGGCGCACATTTACAGCAGATTGCGCACTAATTATACGTTCTACTCATATCACTCTAGGTGACACTTTCTTGCTGGCGTAACGTACACCTATGAGGGATAACACTCGCTCGGCGATACTCGCCAAGCGATTAGAACTCACGCCGAGAGAGCAACCAGTGGTCATTTCTCTACAGTGCGTATCTGTATCCGCCTCACTCGCACACTCGCTTATAGCCGAGCTACACAAATATCGGAACTACGCACTCGCTCCCCGTGTCTCGCTAACTCGTTTCTAGTTCTAGCTCTACTCGTTACTCGTTAATCGTTGCCGGTGAGACAAGTGCCTTAGAGGCAATGCAACGTATTTTAATCGCCGCGCCGCCGCGCCCTCAATGGAAATAGTGCGAGACTGTCCCAGTATTTCCATCAAAGGAACATGATGAAAATAGTGGGTAATTACTAATTCACCCATAGCCTTCCCGATCAAAAATTGACAGTGATATGATATATTTATAAAGAATAGATTAGGGTTCGCGCTAACGAGCCTCTACCCAGAGCCACTTAATTTATTTTATACTAGCTTGCCAAACAGACACACGACAACAATGGATGCGACCACTCAATTGCATGAAAAGCAGCTAACTCGGCACTGATCTCGTGCAACAAGTTCCGGCAAACCGGCCTTGGCAAACAGCATTGCGCTACAGTGTTAGGGAGGGTTTACTGCTGTTTGACCAAAAAATTATTGACAAATGATCATTCAACAAACAACGTTTAACCAAATGTTCATTTGGCAAACGAGACATTTGACAAAAGTATCATCTTACAAAAACTCACTTAGCAAATGATCCATTAGCAAACACTGTACTTGATAAATGTTTTAAATAACAAAATGTCAATTGATCTTTTTTAATTTAACCAAATAACATGTTTCGCAAATTAAGCATTTGTTCAAATGTCATTTAACAAAACGTTATTTTACAAATGCACTTCATTTTTCAACATTAGAATTTAGTTTGTTGGATAATTTATTCCGCTACCCTCGTATAGCCGTGAGCCAAAAGTATGCATCTTAGATTTTGAGAAAGCCGCCATCTCAAGTTTGCGGTCTAATTTTGAAGATATAATTCTGCATGGTTGCAACTTTTATTTGGGGCAAATTATTTACAGGTAAGATTATACAGAAGGCATGCAATTAATAATTTTAATTGAATCATTTCCTGCCGCTTCGCCGGCCGCTGCCGCGGCACGCTCGCTTCGCTCGCTCGGCTCGCGCGTTTTATGGTCACTGTTCTAACCTAACCTAACCAATTTTTTTAAGATTTTTGGGACCTATGATATAATATATCAACTAATAGGTACTTTAACTGTTTTTCTTTTAGGAAAGTCCAGAGTAGTGGTCTCGCGAAAAAGTATACACAGGATGGACATTTCAACAAGGACATCAAATGTTTACTGGCGCTTAGTTATCTGAAGGAGACGGACATTCCTCAATATTTTGAAAAATATTTAGAATCCCTGACTGACGAAGATAGCAAAAAAATTGCGTATTGGTTTAAAGAAAATTATGTGAGTGGGACTGATAATGGACTAGCAAAATATAGTCCAGGATTTTGGAGTAGTAATAAAATGAACAACGAAAAAATACCTAGAACTTCGAACTCTGCTGAAGCATGGCATCATAAAATTAATCAGATAATCGACAAACACCATCCGGGGCTATATTGTTTAATTAAAGAACTAATTAAAGAAACTATAAGCAACGAGAGTGCAATTGATCAAAAAATGACTGGTATTCCTCCAGAAAAAAAGAAAAAGAAATATGTCTCCAAAGATGAACGGATTGATAGAATATTAATGTTGAAAGACGAATATTCAGAAACAATATTATTAAAATCGATTGCTGTTAATTTAAAATTATAAAATATCTTAATGCATTGCATATCTACATATTATAAGATTATAAAATTAATTAATAAACGAAACATTTGTCAAATAATACATTTTATCAAAAAATTTTAGACCAATAGTAGTTTTTTCTGATAACTCAGTTGCTAAATGTTCATTATGTAATATAATTATTTGTAAAATGTAAATTAAAGTGTTGATCATGTGGAAAAGTAAGTCATTTGTCAAATGATTATTAGTAAAAAGATTAATTGGCGAAACCATTTTTTTGCCAAACATAGTTTGTCAAGTGTAATTTTGCCAAATGACTTTTGGCCAAACAGCAGGACCCCGTTAGGGAGGCGGTATAACACCCTGTGAGCGTCATTCTAGATGCACTAGTAGATTATTTAACATTTATTATTAACGAGAAATTACTCGACTTCTAGTTGGTGAAAATTATATACATATTATGTAATAAGGTTAAGGTTTATAGTACTTTTAGGGTAAATTAAAATAAAAAGAGCAGACTGAATTATAACAATATGAAATTTTTTTGGTAAAATTATGAATTTTGTTTTGTCAAATACTCGTATGATAGAAAGTCATGAATATAACTTGTTTTTTGAGAAAATATTCATGTTATGTTAAAAACAGAAAGCTCAAATACAGGCATCCCGGTATTGAAGTCCTCAATACCGGTATTGAAAATTGCCGAGGTTTGGAAGGTCCTACTGCTAGGTAACATAGGCGTGATGTTATGTTGTTACATCACAATTTGTTAATTTTCATATTTTCATGATATTAATAATTTAATAATAGTTAATTTAATATATTAATATTAGTTTTTTGGTCTATTTTAATGTATGTTAACTTTTTATTTTAAAATTGAATTCTGGTTTTCTGCAACACAAGCCCCGAGGTTAGTCGCCCAGTCTTGCTACGTATAGCGTTGCCTGCCAGGCGTCCTGATAAAGCCGGACATTATTAGACTTTTTGATTATGTAGGCTTTTTGGTCAAGATTGCTTTTCAGCTATTTGTCAGTATTACTTTGAATTGCAAACGAAAAATGAGTTTATGCCATGATATGTCAGCAATGGTCAAAAGAACGCAACAAAAATGTTGCCAGACGTTGAATCTAATTTAAAACAGTTGATATGTAGGAAAGAAATTACATCCTCAGTAATGTAGAGTTTACTACCCAAATGTACGGCTATTAGCTTGGGCAATCTGGCAACTTTAGCTACGTACCTTCAATGTAATGCATTCAAAATAGTCCTTTATTATAGATCCTTTCAAACGAATAAGTACAGAGCGCTAGTATCAGATGGATTTTATTTGCCAAGTCACTGGTCCAAAGAACTGAATTAACCGACTTGGTTTACATTCGATTTCACCACTTTTTACGGCAGAAGAATTACGTAAGTACGTAGCGGGAGGGAGCCCTTTTTCAATTTCAAATCATCAACAAAATTCAAATCGAATGAAACGTAAGTAGTAGATGTAAGTGGTGATAATAATTTTATTACATCCCTAGCCTACGTTGGTCGTTCATTAGTGAGGTGTGGACCTAGCATTAGTAATGCAATTAGGTACATAATCATGTCGGGCTACGCTAGGCAATTTAGTCTTAAATATAATTACAGCAAGAGAAATTTCAAAAACTTATTGTGCAACCAGAATTGCCGCCTAGAAATGCAATTTTTATAGCCCGTGTATCAAAACATAAATGTGTAATCTGTATACATTATATTTATCTTACCAACTTAAGTCACATATATACTGGTAGACAGTATAATGCTCAAGTTACTTTCTAAAATTAGATTTGTTGATAGTACTAGCCAAGTCAAATGTTCAGCTTGGATTTATTTACACTGAAGTTGGCACCGATATAAATATCAATTCTTGATGCAATGAATGTGGGCATTAGTTAGTTTCTGCACAATATATAGATATAAAATCAAACGTCTTAGATAATATATTTATTCAACAACCTTTTATCGCCACGAATGAAAGCGTTACAGTTAGAATACAAATAAAACCACAAGCTTAAATGATTGTTTTAATTAGGACAATATCACCAGTGGCGGTAAGGGTAGGTAAGATGGTTGGAAAGGGCGGTCTACCCTGGTTAGTAGTTACGGAGAGGAGGGGTCAGAATATCTGTAATGCAAAAATGCGCGCGCGCAGTTAGTTTTGCTAGCAGGAACCTAATAAAGGTCATTCGCCATGCCACTAGACCTGCTAATGCTACTAATTAATTAATGAATTTTATTAGTTAATGCCAAGTGGCAAAGGTGTCATTCGGATGTGCTTGCGAGGGGGAAGGGAGGAAAGAACGGTAAATACCGTAGACAGAGAAAACTATAGACTAATTAAAAGCAAATGCCGCACTCACTCGAAAAAAAATAACTTATGCCAATCTTGTGTTAAAAAAAAATGAGGCAGAGAATTAGATTTGCGTTTCGCCATGCGTGCCGATTTTTCTAGGGCACTCAGCAGTGTGCCTACTATGTGTAGGACATTCTCTGTTTCATGCTGACCACGCCAAATCAACGATTAAGGCTATACTCTAAAGAAAGGCGCCATTACATGACAATTATAGGTAAAAATGTACCGTATGAGCAAAATTAAACCTCTAGGCGGTAGGTAGATAGGCCAATCCCGACCCGTCACATTTTATTTGCGACCGACTTCACTACCGCTTAGATCTTTGATTTTATCTGAGAAATTCATAACGAATGTCAGCTCAACAGTGACATGCTAATATCACGTATAGTTTAGGCTGCCTATCCACTACAGCGGCGCTGCTATGTTTTTGTTCGAAAAACCCTGCTCGAAGCTAGGTTTTTGACGAACAAACTGCAAAAACTATACCTATCGAAAAATTTACTTATTTAAAAATACTACCACACAAGGCACTATGTGGATATAAATGACAAAAAGCATTATTTTCAGGAAATGGTATAGGAAGCCGCGTACTGCCAGGTAGATATAGTTTTAAAGTGCTTCTTGGTGTTCTGCTAGTAAACCTTAATTTATTTTTTTTTGTACTAATCAAAGGCTCGCCTTTGATTTCCTTAAATAATTCGGACGCCACTTGCAAAGATACGATCGCATCTTCTGACGAAGGCTTCATCCCGACTGCTTTCTCTTTCGTCTTTCCTGCCGGTTGATAAAATACTATGTTGTTATGTCGCAAATAATATAAAAATAAATATTAGAAATATTCATATCATGTTCATTTCATTTGGGATCTTTTGGGAAGGTTAGGTATTAATTACCGACTTACTATCGACCTTATAATCGAATCTCACTAGGAGCAATCGCTGTAGGGTTTGCCGCTACATAATCTTTCAAACCGTTATATCGTACCAATAAAGCATCGGTGAAATAAAACATCGCACTACTCAATTCTGGGGACACAGTGAGCTGGATTCGATGTAATAATAAATGTATCATCAACTTTCGAAAACAAAACGTCAGGCACCCTAACACCTCCAAAGTTATAATTTACCTTATAACCGGGTCAAACTTTGTCATAGAGGCAGGCGAATCTATTTCAGATGTATTATTGTCCGGTTTGGGTATACCTTTATTAGGTCCCATATGTTTGATTGCCTTTTCTGTCAACTTTCTTGTATGCAACGCAGTGGATGAGGTGGAGCCGGCGGTGGTGGCCACGGTGGTGGAAGTGATGGTATCCATCCATGGAAATAACGAGATAGCTGGTGGCGCTGGGGTCGCTGGTGATGAGGTTTTCGACGTGGGTGATGCTGGCGGACCCGGGCTTGATTCTGAAACTGCTTCGGCAGGACTTGATGACAACGCTTCAGTTTCAGCTGTAAATAAATTAATTCGACCAAGTATATTAGTAAGATTTAAGCTACATGAGTGCAAAATTTCATCAAAATCATGCCGGTAGTTTTAGCGTGAAAGAGTAACAATCATCCATACCTACATCCATACTCACAAACTTTCGCACTTTTATTTATTTATTATTATGGATACCATGTAACGGTGTACCTCAGCCGTCGCGTCGGCAACCTGAGGCCCGCGGGTATCACAATATTCACATTCCTTGTGGCCGTGATTGTTTTAAATATTAGTCATTGTTGAATTGAATAAATTAGTTACCCAAAAAGTAAGCGCACTCCTTTGGTGCCACTTCTTTTGATTTAAAAAAAATCGCGTAATTAAGACTGCTTCATCGTCGCTTCCTTACTCTTAGCTGCAAAGATACTTTGCTGCCATCCTTTTGTTTATTTAAGAAATTCTGCACCTTTGTTTGACTTACTCCGGGTGACGTAGATAACTCAGTACCACTTTGTTTGTGTTTTTAAGAAAATACTTAGTAGGTAGTGCGGCCCGTCTATTAATAATTTTGCCACTTTGTGGCCCTTGTCTGTAAAAAGGTTAACCACCGCTGTTCTACCTAATTTACTCAGTTCTTTCCGCTCGTCAATTTGTTGGTGGAAACATAAGTATGCAGTCGTCTCTTTCTTTATGGTGAAAACTGCGATACATTTGTTTACCTGGTGATACTGATGTTGTACTGCTTGAAGTTATATCGCCTTGTCTTCTTAATAGTCCTGAAATTGACATTACCATGAGTAGGTAAATTGCTTAAGTTTTATTTTATTTTATCGTAGACGCTTCATTAAAGCTACTTATTTTTAAAGAAAATATCTAAAACAGTCGGCGCCTGACTCTTGACAGTCCGCCGTACCGCTTTTGAGCTATTAAACGACTTTGAAAAAGAAGGAGGTTCTATAATCGATGCGTATAATATATTTTTTTATGTTTCTTTGATATATTTCACTGGGTATAATGCCGAGATAGTCCCATATCCACTAAATCAGGATCTGATGCTGGAATCCCAAAGAAATCAAGGGCAACCCTCAAATTTTATAGGTTCTTACAGTGTTTTATGTGTATTTTATGAAATTCTTTAGATATTTGCATCTAGCAGTCAGCAACTCATATTGCTGGCCTGATGCTTGAAGGCACAACCCCTCAACGACACGTTAAGACTGTATACTGAAATATCTTTCAAGTTAAACACAGATGAGGCGTGATGTTGAATAATACCTAAGTTAATTATGAAGTTATCCTAAAAAAGAAGTTAAAAGTAACAAAATAATCAACTGGACAAGCAATCTTAAACTAGAAGGATTCGTGGTAAAGATACTTAAAACAGATAAATATTGTTTATTTCGAAGGAACCGATTTCAGAAACCCTAGAAAAAGCTTTTATCAATGCTATTGCGTTGATAAAAGTCGGATAAATAGTTCTTGAGGTTGGTGCTCATAAATTGCAATTGGAAGAAAATGATCAGCACCAATGATATTATAGAACTATAGATATGTTACGTTCATAGAAATTACGATTTAAATCCGTTCCGAGCTATTCCAAATTGCACACATTGACAAATGTCCGCAGCGCACGCATCCTTATCGCTCTAACGTCAAAACAATATCGCTTTCTCTTTCTTAACTTGAACATGGCGCATGGCGTCTGGCACGTGACTGCGCTCGACGCAGGCCACACGCAAACTAAACACAAGACGTCCCAATTGGGACGTATTTGAGTATTCACAGCGCGAGCGCTTATAACATATCTGCTTTTGTTTTTATATAATATCATTGATCAGCACGGACTTCTAGAACTATTTAACAGACTTTTTATTTAGTGATTTTTTTAGGTATTTTGAAGTCGGTGCCTTTTTTTGTACCTATAGCTATTTAAAAAAAGATATCTATATCTGTGTTTCGCATAGGTTTAGCGCCAAATGCCAAAAAAATTGGTAAGAAAGAAGGTGTAGGTACATGATCGGAACCCGACATAACTGTCAGCTAAGCGAAGCGAAGCTTTGGTTAGCTTAGCGAGCTTAGCCCTTAGGTAACTATAAGGATCAAAATACTTACCTGGATTGACTGCACGTGTAAATTGTATTAATGGCTCTCTCTGGTCTAACCTCCTAAGATTGCCTAGATAGAAAAGGAAAGTTAATGACACAATGCACAATACCAGACTCCGGGCTGTTACTGTAATATTCTCGATGGAAAAAGCCAAAATAACACTTACCCGAGTCGGAAATCGAATCCGCGACGGTGAGCGATTGCAAAATTTGCGATATAAATATAAATGAGAGGTGGTATAAGTTATTTAATTATACCGTTAGAACAACGTGACAGTAAAAACATATTGTAAGAGTACTTACCAAATCTGCGCATTGGAAAATCTGAAACATGAATATTTAAATCAGACGGTGTACCTATGTAAAGGTAAGTTACTAAAATAAAACTTTTTAATCGAAGTTATGGATACCCATTAATAGTAACTATCTGACTATGGGTTCAGCCGACTACTCGGCAACAGCACAAGCATCATAATATACTTGCAGTATATATCTAGTACGGCACAAGTAATGTACAGGTCGCGCGATGGATGAAGATCGCTCGCCGTCGGCGCACACCCGCCCCCCTCGCTCCGCACGCCTTCAAATAGACCTTAAAATTGAACACTGCGCATCCCTTTCCACTTTTGCCGAGCGATCATAAACCACCGCGCGACCTGTAGCACAGATTCCTATAGTAGATCAGCGGTCGGTAGCCTGTGGCCCGCGAGAGTCCTTTGGCTGCGCTTCTTTTGTTGTAAAAGAAAATGCATTTAAATAGTAGGCGCTTTCTTACTTTATTTTGGGTGGCATAGATACTTCAGTGGCACTCTTTTTAATATAAAATGCATAAAGAAGTACTTGATGATGATGATCTAGCCCCCTCTCTCTCCCAAAATCTACGGGGTACGTTGAGCTTCTAGTGCCTTCAATTTATTTTGTCACTATTAGGACTTTGCCGGCAAGAAGGTTGCCGACCGCTAACGACCGCTGACGCACATGTCTAATTGCCAATATCTATTATTGGCAATTAGACATGTGCGCTGCGCCAGCCAGCCGCCGCACACTGGTTCCAAATTAAAAAAAAGTGGACATTGACAGTAGACTGCTGATATTTTTTTTTATTGTTGATACAGTGATAACAGATAAGGCAAAAAAATATTATTGTCCTACTTCAAATACTTTTCTTGAAAAAAATATTTCTTTTTTTTTTGTATGGGAGTTTTTACATTTTATTCGTTTTCTCAAAAACCTTAAGCGATGTCGAGATGCCAATAAGATATGTTAGAAAACTAATAATTCTGAGTATTTGGCTCGAAGTAACTTATTGCTTATCTCTGCGTACTTTGGAGATAATAGTGACAGAAAATAACATTTTTTTTTAATATTAATTGTTCGCTTTTTCAATCATAGCCTTACTTTAGCACATATATAATGTATGCTAAAATGTCAAATAAATAAAAAGAGACTTCTCTGTAAAAGAGGTTATGGGGGCTCACTAATGTCTGAAGAGCTTTGACCTTTCTGAAGGAGTACTTTCATCAGTTCTAAAAAACACAACCAAGATGAAGACAAAAAATGCTGCAAACATAAAGGTGAACATGTTCACAAACGTTTCTGAAGTATTATGGTGAAAGATTAATATTTGGGTCTATATTCTCTTGAGAAATCTCTACATCTTCGTTTTCCAACACTAGCCTCTGGAAACAACTTAGTATGTAAACGAGCAAACTTTGGTTTGATATGGTAATGTAAGGATCTGAGCTAATTAGAAAGCTGTGGATAATGTCTGAATTAGTCTCAACTCTACCGATTTTTCTTGTATGTGCCAATCTAACATTCCGGAAATCTTTATTCCTCGCTTCGGAAGCTTCTTCGGAAAGCATGCCTATCGGAATAAAGGAGAAATTTTCAAAAATATCAGCACCGTGTATCAACAATTTATGGACACGTGAAGGCATATAATACCATGAATATAAGTTTACATACAGCATTGCTGTTTCTTTACAATATTCCCTGAACAAGTTGGTATTAATTAGTTGGCCAGATGAAATTGTTTGTGAAATGACTGCAAATCTCTTGATTAAATCAGGGTGGATACCCGTTATTTCAGCAGATACTTCATAATTTTTAAAAAACCTTATTGCCGTGTTACCGTCATTGGTTGTACCAAATCCCTGTTTAACTATATCAATTAACAACCAGTTCTCTCCCGGAATTCTTCTTGTGTCAAATTCTTTTTAATTTCTTTTAACAATTTATCTTCTTTTCGTGCAGCCCACTTTTTGAAGTCTAAGTTGTACGAAATGTATAAAATGCATTCTATACATCTTATCCACATATGGAGCGAAAACAGACCATATTTATACATATCTTCTCTGATGTGTCTTTTGGATACAAAGTCCAAGTCATTCATTTTGCTAGGTGGGGTATTGCAAATATTACAAACAGCTGCAGAAGAAGTATTGGAAACCACAGTGGAAATTTGCCCATCAATCATAGTCATGTATAAAACATGGCTTATATCAAAATTATCTACAGTTGTGGGAACAAGATTACGGATTTCTTCCTCTAAGGATTAATTTTTAATTTCCTTCTTTATCAATTCATTTGTTTCTTTGGCAAATATAAAGCCAATTGGACGAAAGTAGTTTGTTGAAGAGGGAGCAGGATTTTGCCACAAGATAGTATCACTCTCTTCTTCCAAACGAAGCGGAACCAAACTAATCATGAAAACTGAAGAATCGTCAATTTTAGTGACGGAGTGTGACTTTTGTTTATAATTACTTTGAGAAGATGACCCGTCAAAACCCCATTCGCTTATTAGTTTTAGCGATTTTTTGTCGGCATAGTGTGAATTGTTTTTAATATCCTATTGGTTGTCAAATCTAGAAGCGATTAAAGTCTTATCTTAGCATCACATTCAGTTACAGTTATGTCTGCCTCTGGAGGATAACAAGTTTTTTTGCTTCCAGGAGCTTTTGATAGGATGGAAGACCACACATTTTCTCTGAAGCAAAAATAGTTCTTAAATTTTGATATCGCCAATTTGACAAATTTATTGAGGTATATAGCGCTAACGTTTTATTCTGTGGTAAACACGGCTTGTCAGTTTTTTGAAGCGAATAGTACATCATGTACCATCTCACATTTTTCCTCGTTTTGGCTGAGTTTGTTTAATATAGCAGCTAACATTGTTTTTTTAAACTCTTTTAATTTGGCACATAAAGCATAGACTAATTCCTCCTCTGTGTAATCTAAAGTGTTAGAAAACGCCTTTTCTTCTGTTTATCAGATATATCAACAAACGGTTTTTTACTTGTACCTCAACTTAATTGATGAGTATCTACTTGCGTTTTGAAATTTGGCGAAACTTCCTCGGCAACTTTAAAAATGCTGCTTAAATCGATATTTTGACATTTTGGCCAAACTAATTGGGATTATAAGCAGTCTGAATTTTTGTTAAGAAACGTCTTTTGAGCTCTACTCGAAGTAGACCACCTTTTTGAGATATTACTTGAAAAATTACGACAAAATAATTTAATATTACTCAAATCTTCGGCAGACAATTCAACACCAATACGTTCAATAAGGGCATTAAATAAAAAATCGATATTTTTAATACCACCTCCTGATTTAAGAAAAACGTATAAGTGACATGTATTGGTGACAAATGCGGACATATTATAATTTTAAGGAAAATTGAAAAAAAATAGAAACAAAGAGATCAAAAACAAAGTATCTTTGATTTTAAAACAAAAAACGACGAAAACGACGGTAGTATATATGTTTTAATTCTATTTTGAATGTTCAAATTGTATCAGGCTACAATTTGTTTTGAAAAATACATTATTTATGATGCGAGCGTTTCGGTCATTAGTGAGCCCCCATAACCTCTTTTACAGAGAAGTCTCTTTTTATTTATTTGACATTTTAGCATACATTATATATGTGCTAAAGTAAGGCTATGATTGAAAAAGCGAACAATTAATATTAAAAAAAAATGTTATTTTCTGTCACTATTATCTCCAAAGTACGCAGAGATAAGCAATAAGTTACTTCGAGCCAAATACTCAGAATTATTAGTTTTCTAACATATCTTATTGGCATCTCGACATCGCTTAAGGTTTTTGAGAAAACGAATAAAATGTAAAAACTCCCATACAAAAAAAAAAGAAATATTTTTTTTCAAGAAAAGTATTTGAAGTAGGACAATAATATTTTTTTGCCTTATCTGTTATCACTGTATCAACAATAAAAAAAAATATCAGCAGTCTACTGTCAATGTCCACTTTTTTTTAATTTGGAACCAGTGTGGCGCCGCCGCCGTGCCGCTGCCACTGCTGACAACATTTTGGTGCCACCGCTGCCGTTAGGCTCATCGGCTCAATATCGTCGCGGGTGATTTGTGTTGATATTACTCGTTTTCCCATTTAAATATAAACTAAAAGCGGACTTTAAAAGTATTTATTTTCTTAATAATCATAAATAGTTTTGAAAATATGGTTGACAATTTTTTTATCTATATATACCAACCACGTGAGTGGATCTGCGATCATAAGTTAGTATGTTTATTTAATTAAACTTAGGAAGCTAGAGACTCAGTCGTTTAAGACTTTTAAGAAAGACTAGACTTCACTTTACACGACTCCAGTCTTTAAAAATTAGTCTTAATCAAAAAGACTAGGTCATTTTACTGAACGGGGAACCGTAAAAGATTTAAAGACCTTTAGCCTAGTGCCATAATAGGTTTCTTGGGCGGCTCCTGAAACAGCCAGCCTCCTCCACCGCATTTTTCTCAATATTTTATTTAGAACGTCTATCTGTTATTTACGTCTTGCAAGAAAAAGAAAAAAGAATAATGCATTTTCCTTCACGATTGACGAACCTCCCATATACATTTTGGTGTACTTTCTGTGTGTGAAATGTCACAAACATTGTGAACACCCCCGCGACACAGGAGTTATTCCTAGAGCAGGAGTCGTTAGAGAAAAAAAAAACTACGTCATCTAATTTACAAATACACAAATATAAAACATATACCACTTTTAAGTTGGACCTCAGCTTCACAAGTGAAACCGCATCCAGTGGCTGTCAAGAAAGAGTTGAAATTAATAGGGGCGCTAGAGTGCTCTTCTACTGTTCGTATGGCAACCCATATAGTTCACTTCCCAGGACTTGATACTTAGCTGTATATATAAAAAAAAAAAAAAAAAAAAATATTATTACCCATTATATCGAAAGCTGTAGCTAAGCGTTAAACGTCGGTTTAACACGATGAAATCGGCACTAAGTAATATTAAAAATAATGTAATTAATTTCTACAGCCAGCAGTCATAAATTAGTTTTCGTTTCCAGACTATTTTGCCAAGCTGATTTGTGGTTTTACTGTCCTCTGTTTTTATCAATTACCAGAAAATAAAAGAAAAATATATTTGAAAAATATTTTATTTTAAGTATTTGAATAAATCTTTTCTTTCTATACATATTATTAAACTGCCTCGTTGGTCTAGTGGTAAGCGTTAAAAAAATTGAATAGATTGATTTTTGTCTAATAGCTCACAAATCAAAGTTATCTAACACTTTCTTCGGACGACCTTTTCGGTTTTTCCTGGTGTAAGAAATACGCCTCTATTTTGTGCTCCCCCTCGTGCAATTCTTCGAATAGTACTTACTGATTTACCTGAATTAAGTTAAAATCATAGATATAGCAGAAAAGATAAAGCAGTCAGTGCTATTATTTTATGTTATTTACTTCAACTATACTCAAGTATCAACATTAACCTAGTCGCGCTATACCGCAACACTGAGTACAACAAACGTCAACTAAACCCACAGATATAGATCTACATAGATAACGCAAGTATCACGATTTGTATTGAAACCAAGCGTGCCGACTTTTTAATACCTTTTGTGACGTCACAGCCGAAATTTAGTGACGGGAAATCCAAACCGATTCAAAGACACCGATGCCGCCGATGCCAATCCGCCCAGTACGTTCAACTGGAGCCGTCCGCTATGATTTTCTCTGACAAAAGACGCGCGTGGACTGAAGTTAGAGGCGACCAACCTCGACGCTTGGTCGGGGTTGAGACACGCGAAGTACATGCATCTGCGTTATCTATGTAGATCTATATCTGTGACTAAACCAATGTGCTAGTTTTAATTATTGAATAATCCGCTTATTTCAGCAACAAATTCAAAACAGCTTTGGTTTTATCCATTACCTATACTTGATTTGACTAAAAACGACATGTTAAACTCTCACATACCGGTCATATCAGCGGTTCTTTGATACGATACATTGCCGATATCCGAAAGAATTTTTTTGCCTTATATTCCATTAAACATCTTTTATATACATTGTAAATTATTTCTCTTCCAGACCTTCGGATAGTTTTATTCATTGTTTATTAATTTTTCCTGTTTTAATTGCCGTTAAACTCTTATAAATAAAATTTACCAACGCGTAAACTCATGAGTCATGAGATTCAGTCTGGTGACAGACGGACAGACGGTCAGCGAAGTTCCGATTTTACCCTTCCGGTACGGAACCCTTAATAATAACACACTCCTCAAATCCATGTCGTTGACCTGCGCTCGTATTGCTTGATGAACCGATTCCACTCGTAACGATAGTTATTGAATATCGATTCGATAGGCCGTTTCCTTAGCAACAGGTAGTTGCATTAGGGCGGGCGGCGATCGGTGGGCGGGATGCCGAGCATGGCGATGGGGTGGGGAGCGGGGAGAGAGTGCATCCGCCCTATGCAATCACAACATCCGCCTATACTCTCACTTTTAGTAATTGGCCTACTTGAATAGGCCTACAATCGACTGTGACAGTGTGTATAGAACGGTGATAGTGGCTCTCGGATAACGTTCATATCTAGATTGATACACACCTTACAACTTCACAATAGTGACTATTTTCACTTTAGGATAGAGGAACAAAAACTTGCTCTCTTTAGGGAATTATTTCGCAAAAGGTTTTAAAAAAAACCTCAGTGCTTTAAGAATACCTATCTAACGATACCTCGGAATATATAGTAAGGCCAACCAGACGAGATAAAAAATGTAAACAAATGTTCAGGGGTTCAAAACATTTTTATTTGAATAAATTATTATTGTTGTGGATTGGGTTGAGGTAAAGAAACCAGGCGAAAAGGAAATAAATTATATTAAGAAAATAGGAAATAAACTAAAGAAACACTAGATAACTAAAAGACTGACAAGGAACTTATATTGTCAAAAACATAAAAAATATAACATAAATTTATTAAAACTAAGTAATAACAGCAAAAATCAAAAATAAAACTAACAGAAACGGAATAATAACAACAAAAAACCAAGCAAATACGGAGACGAAAAAATATTAATATGTATCACTTCCAGCGCAATCCAAACAGGAATGAACTTGATCACAAAATGGCGGACCAAATCGCTCGCTTAAAAATAAAAAGATGTAATTCAAAAATCACTACTTGTGGGAATAAGCGCTTAAAGTTTTGAATGTTTTCCGAATTGTGTTTGATTCAAATTTGACGAATATTTACTATGGTTTCTTCTACTTTAGCTGTTGATATTGTAAGTTTAAGCAACAGAGATGTCAAAAACAGTTAAAAATATTGACCAAATATCTTTTATATTTCCAAAAAATTGAAGCGAAAAAAAAGTTTTTACTTAAATCAGTTTATTGAAAAAAAATATTTTTAGATAAAAATTTTGTGATGTAGCAAATCGAAACACTTCTCTTTAATATTAAAACGGCAGAAATCGTTTTTCACTATTCCATAATGCTTCGTTTTATAATTATTAAAATATGGTATTTTAATTTTATTTACCATAGCATCACTTTTAAATAAAACACAAAACAAAAATTCATTTGTTGTTTAAAATAAAACAAAATATTTCAATTAATTTGCCATTTTTATTCTTCTTTGTGGCTGCCAAAAATTCCTTTCGGAAAAACGAAAATAACATAAAATCCTTTTATTAAACGAAATAACTAACAATCAGTCTCTAGAACCTTGTAAAATCTTGCATTAGTACAAGAATATCGAAGTTAAACTAAAAATTAAAGTAAACTTTGTATCAAAATTAAACAATGTGTTATAACTTATAACAAACACAGCCATTGTTAAATAAAACCTACAAAAAGAACTAAAAACAATACATTTCTTAGCAAAAAAATATCCACTTACACATCAAAATTAAATTATTGAATTATAAAAATTTGCATAGAAGGATGGAATCAATCTTTTTGTTATAAGTTCTTTTAAATCTTTTTTTTTATTTGAACTCAGTTCTTGTCTTTGGTTGTACGCTTTGCATAAAGAAATGTCTGATATTTGGTTCATTTTCTTCCGTTTATTCCTAACATCAACTTGTTGAAAAGTAGTATCTCTGTAAGAAGACTTATTTGGAAAAATATTTTTTTTTCTGGTAGCTCCCCTACATGTAAAGTAGGGATGTTTTTTTTTGTCGCCTACCCCATAGTGTGGGGTATTGTTAGATAGGACTTTTAAAAACGTTTAGGGGTTGCTAAGACAGTTTTTTGTTTTAGAGATCCGTTTGCGAGATAATTAACTTTAAAGAGCAAATTTTTGTTCGAGTAGAGCGTCCCCCCCCTCTAAAAGCTAAACTACTGGAGCCCAAAATCTGAAAAAATTGTGTCGGTAGTACATGTAATGAACTTTAAAGGAAAACTATAGCGGATAAGTTCACTTCATTAGTTCAAGAGGAATAGGGGTCTAAAGTGTAAAATGCAGTTACTTAGAATAATTCGTGCAAATTACAAAAACCTTTGAAAGTAATGACTTGTATGAAGATGTTACTTGTTTAATACAGATAGTAAATCCCTTTTAAGTCGAAATATGTTGTTACGACTAGCTACGGAAACCTACTGCGCGTGGCCCGACACGCACTTGGCCGGTTTTAAAACTTTAATATCATTCCAGTTTACAGGTCTTCCATCTTTGTCAATATTAAAATTATAACCCCACTCCTCTTGAAGAGATTTGAAATCCATAAAAGACTCAAATGTCAGTTCATTTCTCATTTTTGATAAGGGTAACATACTGATCTGGACTATAAATCGGACCTGACTTCAAATTTTTCTTAACCTCCCTTTCTATCAAGCTGTGTACGCTATCAGCCTCGTTTTGTGTATGCCCTCTTATCAGAAATTTATGTGTAATACTATTTATATTTAAATGAGTTACGGCATACAAATATAATGTAGCAATATATTTATTTTTATTCTGCCCACAGCAGTTATCGGCGTAAAATATTATCTTTTTCGGCTCAACATCTCCTGCACACAGACTTTTTAAATATTCCTATATACAGGACCCTATCTCGTTTGCACCTCGCTTAGCATCCACCTCAGTCCAAAAGAAACAGTGTACTTTGTCATATGCTTTTTTTTCTACACTTAATAATTCGGTTAATGTCAAATTATAGCTCTTTTACTTAGATTTGTAATAAAATGCAGATGTGTCGCCCCTAGGACACTGTAATACAGCTTCTAGGTCATAAACTACGACTTTGCTATCTTTGGTTACATTTTGACGTAGTTTGGGTAGGTGTTAAACTTTTGGACTTTGACGAGTTTGATGACGAAGAGCTAGAAGAATTGGAACAAGATGAAGACGATAAACCGGATGAAGATGATGAACTAGATGAAGGCGATGAACTAGAGGATGGTGTACGTCTATTTATTTGTTCTGAGACTGTTAAATTTTTTGCGGCGTAATCAGCAAGCTTTGCATTGTCATTTTCGTGTCTATTTTCATTTTCGCTTAAGGTTGAATCACTGCAATAATCAGGTACAAGGCTTATATTTTTGTTCTTAATTGGCAAATCCTGTATCAGTGCCATCTTCGGTACTTCAGCGACCGATTTTGGCTCTAGGGACACATTTTCCTGTTCGTCTTCAATGTCCACATTTTTTTTGATCTGAAATAACAATAATATTAAAATCTATGAACATCTCACACAGCTATCTGATCCCAAAGCCATAGATATAGATCTCTTTTATATGGCTAGCTCATGGTCTACTACAAATTACATTAATCATTCAAGAAAAAACGGAAACTAAATACATTATATCATTACATACGTTTATACTTTTTTTTTGTAAATACATAAATACAATATATAGAGAAATCTTAGACCAATGCATATGGCCATGTTTTATACAAATTGTTGCACTAAGCGGGAATCGAATCCGCCACCTTTGACATAATCAGTCGATTCACTCCACCACTGACCTATTAGTGGTCAAAATAAATAAATAGCTTGTACTTTGTGGTACTATGTTAACCAATAAACATACATAAATATGATTTAATTACATACGTAAATACATTAATTGACACTCTCGCGCAAAAGTAGGTATTTACCTCTTCATGACCTCTACTTTCTAAACTCTCACATTCCATATCCCAGGATTTTTCTCGATCTCCAAGATGTCATTATTCAAAATCTGTAACATAAAAAATAAATAATAATAACGGTTAAACCTTGTTCTTAACATGCGATTTTCAAGAAAAAAGAATTATCATTGAATATTATAATTAATGTTCTGACAGCCTAAATAATAAAAAGATGAAAATCAAAATGCCACTGCATAGAATGTTATTTTATAATAACAAAGCGATGCTTACTGAATTGCTCCAGTAGCTAGGACGTAATTTTTAAAACAAAACTGAAGTATTAGGTGATAGTTCTAAGTTCATTGTCGACTTTTAAACCAAAACCGAATTATTTCACAACATCTTTCAATTCATTTTCTAAAAAACTGAAGTATCACTTAAATCATCCTTGTTATTCTTAAATATTGTTATTTTTTTACTTACCTTTTATTAAAAAACAGAATTATTTCATGTTACACCAAACGAAAACACTTTCACGTTTGATCACTGTCGGTGCATCACTAAATCACGCCACTTTATGAGAATCGACTTGTTCATTCCTGTTGATTGAAAAGAGAAGAACGATCGCGCATCTCGCTAACTCTTGTCGTAACGGCGCAGTTGTCGAATTCTACCTATTCTTTACGGGAAAAATACTCGTTTTATTAGAAAACCTCCAAACTTACGAATTTTGAGTTACATCTTTTTTTTATTAAGCGTGCGAAATGTTGACAACTGCGGTACTGACTGCTTTCCTGTACCACGAAACACACAACGACAGCTGTTGTCGATCAATTGACGTCAACTGCGCGTACGAATGATAAGGACAGAGATAATAATCCCTCGCTATCGCAATGTAACTCAGTAACGGTCCATTTGTTTACATTCTTTATCTCGTCTCGTTGGCTTTGCTATAGTAAGGTAGACGACAGAATAACAACTGGCTAAGTGCGTGTCGGGCCACGCACAAAAGGGTTCCGTAGTCTGCCTTTACAACATAATAATGGACTCAGTGTCATTATTTTCAAAGGTTTTTGTATTATGTACGAACTATTCCGAGTATGCATTTAACAAACTATTACTCTTGAACTAATAAAGTTAACGTAGCCGCTATAGTATTTCTTTAAAGTTCATTACATACACTAGCACCATTTTTTGATTTTTCAAGTGAACGGTTTAGCTTTTAAAGGAGGGGGGAGAACCAGCTCGAAAAAAACTGTTGTACAAAACCCTCAACGTTTTTTAAAGATCTATCAAACGATACACCACACCATGGGCAACGCGACTAGAAAATAAATCATCCATCATCCATTACAATTACAGTAGAATCCGGATATAACGACCTTCAAGGGACCGGCGATATTATGTCGTACTAAATGGAATGGAATGGAAAGTGGACTCATTTTTCCGCACTTAGACTCTCATTTGGTCCATTGTGCGTGGAGAGTCCTGGCTAACATAGCCAGCCTAACTCCGCCCAGAAGCACAGAAGTTTCCTGGGGACTTCACAGGCTTCGCGGAGTGACCTCATTGTTCCGAGGATTTGTTCCCGTTGAGAAGCAACGGCCCTACATTCCAGGACTACGTGGGAGACCGTTTCTTCGGCGTCAAGACATCCTCGACAGAGAGGACTGTCAGTGATTTTTATGGTGTATAGGTGTTTGTTCAAGGGACAGTGACCCGTTATTGACCCTATCATTATTTTTAGATTTGTTCTGTTTAGTCTTAGGAGGTTTTTAGTGAGTCGATGATTCGCTTGCGGTATTGCAAGTTTGGCTTGCCGACACTCAGCGATCTCTGACCATCGTTGGTTTTGGGTCTCTATCGATCTTTGGCGGATCCAGGTCCGGTATTGCGTGAAGGGGATTGGAAGAAGAGGTTGCGGGCCTTGTACTGTCGTATCTGATCCCCTTCTCGCTAGTTCGTCTGCAATGTCGTTACCAAGAGATCCACTGTGCCCTTTGATCCATTGCAGGGTAAATATGTCGTACTAACCGGATGACGTATAAAACGGATATTTACATTTTTTTTTTTTTTTTTATACTACGCCCACAGCAAACGAACGTGTAGTCCACCTGATGGTAAGTGGAGTACAGCCCATGGACATCAACAATCCACAAAAGCAGATTATAGATGCGTCGCTGCAGCTGAAGACAACGGTGTTATGCCTCACGTGCCAGTAATTTCAGGGCCTGATCTCACCACCAAACCGGAACACAGTAATGGAAGCACTACTATTCGGCGGCAGGTTAAAGGTGAGACGGTGGTGCTGCCGCCCTCGAGCTCATTCACAAGAGCTCTACCACCAGTAAATGTAAATGTAAATGTATGTAATTATGTATTATAAGTGCGAAAGTTTGATTTTCCTATTTAGGTAAATAAAACACATGTTTTAGTAGGAATCAGTTACATATGTTTATTTTAATTATTCTTATATGTACACAAATAGGTAGTACATACCAAATTACAAACATAGGTACGTAATGTACTGTAATACTGTCACTAACGTAGGAAATCTGTTATTTGGGTTTGTTTTTGACAGACTTTTGTTCGGTAGTAAGAACTTCGGACAGCATTGTGAATTCGTGACATCATTGTTTTCATATGGTCATCATCAAAGTTAGTCTGAACAAATACATTAAGCGTTTCCGCAGCCTTCAGAGCTTCAGATACACTCAAGGTTGGATAAAACTCTAGTTCGTCATCATCACCGTCGCTATCTTTGCTATTCGCGTCGTCGGCGATGATATTATCCACAATGTTGAATTGAACGGTGAAGCGCGCGGGGAAAGTTAGGGGGCCGAGGTATTGGTCAATTAAAACAAAACACGGCGCGTCGTTTTAAACGGACGAATTATCGTAAAAAATGGTCGCTATAAACGGTTTGTCGCTCAAACCGGAGTCGCACTAAACGGTTACATTTTCTCAGTATCTAACTATTAAACCAAACTTGAGTAAATAATATCGACGCTAAAAACGGTTAGTCGTTATAAGCGACGTCGTTATAAATGAATTCTACTGTATTATAAAGGGGTGGTCACCGAAAGCAAAATATAGATTTTATTCTACCACTTTCTTGACATACATACTTAAGATACACATATTTATGCAAAATTTCAGCTTTCTAGTACTTGTATTCTTATTCTGTGCTAGTACTAACGGTTTGGACGCCATGCCTCGGACAGACGGACATGGCGAAAGTATAAGGGTTCCTTGTAGGTACACCGGAACCCTAAAAATCAACTCCATATGAGGTGCCGAAACATAAAATATTTTTCTAAATTTCATTTTACCACTATGTCGGCACATATCTATGTAAAATATCAGCTGTTTAGCAATAACAGTCTTGAAGCTAGACCTCAGTTCTTGTAGGTACTACGGAACTCTAAAAAAGACCAAGCCCCCATTTCAACTGTATTTTTAATGGTCCTGTGGTGCCAGTAAACAGATAGTTATTCACTTACCGTAATAGTAATAATCCGGTATCATACGCCGACGCTGGAAACCTACAAATTAAAAAAACAACATTATTAATAAGCCAACATAAAGGCCTTAAAGGTTCAACGTTAATGTTTATTATATTATACTACAACTTTTCTGAAATTTCGAGCAAACCGTTTAGCTTTGAGGGACACAGGGACTATACATACAAATAAAACTCGTTAATTTTCAACGCAAACGGATCTCAAAAATATAAAACAATGTGTTAGCAACCCTCAATGTTTTTAGAAGACCTATCTAACAATATACCGCACACCGCACTCTATCTATGTGGTAAACGAGATAATAAGCATCCACTTTACATGTTGTGTACGAATAAACGACGCAAAAGATTTGTTTTTCCAATTTTTTTACCACTTTGTCTGCATAATTACCATACATAATATCTATCTACGCATAATTTTAAGTTTACAGCAATTAACAATTAAAATAATTAATATTAATTTTTTTTCATTTCTATCCGTCCCGTTCGATGCTTTGATACAGTTATTGTTATACAGGGTGGATGCGACATAGCGACATTTATTGAAACCACAGCTTCTATACATGGCCAGTATGCATTTCCACCAGATAAAAAATTCTCTGGCGAAAGTTTTGAGACTAAACATGATAATATTCTTCCTTAATATTAGATATAACGGGACGTGAACAAAGAGATTGCAACATCTCTGAAATATCGGAATAACTCGCTACAACAAAATATACATTGTAAATATCCCGTTATACAGGGTGTATTTTTGAAACGGGGCAGTAAGGGCAAGTACCTTAACCGTTGCAGTTACAGCAAAACGTTCTTAAAAGACCTTCCCTAACTTTTTAGGACATTTTGAACTGCATTCACAGATTTTGTAAAAAACTTACAGTTAGCAAAAAAAATGCAAAAAGTTCAATTTTTTTTTTTTTATGCCAATCGATTCTATTTCATGTGGGGATCAAAAAACTCTATGGGACCATTTTAGCTTTCAGTACTATAAAAGACAGAAATCGCCAAAAACGTTTCCCATACATTTCGGCAACAGAAACGAATTTCTACGATGGTCTAATTTTTTGTTATAATAATAATTTTTATTTATTCATCTCCACAAATTACAAGATTTACAGTTTCTTATTTCAATAACAGTTTGGTGTGACATATTATATGTAATTTGTGGGCGATCTGGTGTCCAAACTAAGCCGAAGCCTGTATCTTAGAGCACCAGGCCCCCATACATCAGATTGTAATAAATTTTATCCCAACTAGTAACAATATACGTTATATAAGGTAGGTATTTCGTGGAATAATAATGGCGCACGCATGCGTGTGCGTGTGTTTGTGTGTGTGTGTGTATGTGTGTGTGTGTGTGTGTGTGTGTGTGTGTGTGTGTGTGTGAGTGTGTGTATGTGTAATTGTAATAAGAAGGATTTGTAGCCAATGTCTATACTATTATACCAAACATACTCTCAGTGTCGCTGTAGTCCATTTTTTGTAGATATTTGGTCAATTTAGATTTACATTCGTTTTTTAAACAGTTTGATATGTTAAGTATTCTATTTAGTCTATTATACAGTAAGCAGCTGCGAAAGTCAAAGAATCTTTGTGCAAAAGTCGTATTAACTGTAGGTTTTGCCCATACTGCGTAGTCTCTTCTAGAGTGAGCTATAGATCTTATATTTGTACTAGATGTCTGGGAGTGTTTGTGAAGCACTGTGAATAGTATATAAAGCTGACGTACAGTTAAGGTCTCAGCCAGTTCGTAAAGTTGCTTAGTGGGATATAGTCTAGGTTTACTTAAACAAATTTTCAGTATCATTCTTTGTGCTCTTTCGAGCATTATTAGCCTAGTCTTACATGCACCACCCCATGAGTTGATGCAATAGGTCATTACAGATTGTGCCAATGCATAATATATCATTTTAATTGTTTTGATATCAACTACCTCGCGCAGTTGCTTGAAGATGTAAGTTAATTTTCGTATTTTTTGGGATACGGAAGTAATGTGGTGTTCAAAAGTTAGTTTTGAGTCTATAATAATACCAAGATATTTAATCGTTTTTGTTGCACTTATTTTATGACATCCACATGTTGGGTTTGGTGGAAAATTACACTTATGAGCGATGATGTCCGCATTGGCATTACCCATTTCAGTAGGACTTTTAATTGAAAACGTTATATAGCTGGTTTTGTCTTCATTTAGAGTAAGAAAGTTCGACGCAAGCCAGTGACATACGGTGTTAAAACCTGATTGAGCCAAATTAAATAGATCCTTCCACGTACTTGCTGAAAAAGTCAAAGTAGTATCATCCGCATACGCAGATATACGGCAATTCGGGATTTTTAGCGCACACAATTCATTTATATAACATAAGAATAATGTCGGGCCAATTATACTGCCTTGCGGCACGCCGTTATATTATGGCCTGGAAGTGGGTAGAATTGACTGTAAAGTAAATAAAAAGAATTTTTACCCTCAAATTTCGAATTTGATTCGAAAATCTGTGTGTTATACTTAGTTTCAGCTGAGAAACTTCGTATGAGTTATTAATTAAGGATTTTCGCTAAAATGTCTTCTAATCGTGAAAAAATTGACTTATTAGAAGCGTATTTTGAAAGAACCCTGCAATTCCAGGTTTTTCGAAAGATTTGTAATAACCTTTCTTGTTGGCACATGCCGCAACGGATACTTATTGCGGTACCACACTAATGCAGCTCCCGCATTTCGATTATTGACAAAATACGCTTCTAATAAGTCAATTTTTTCACGATTAGAAGTCATTTTAGCGAAAATCCTTAATTAATAACTCATACGAAGTTTCTCAGCTGAAACTAAGTATAACACACAGATTTTCGAATCAAATTCGAAATTTGAGGGTAAAAATTCTTTTTATTTACTTTACAGTCAATTCTACCCACTTCCAGGCCATAACAAAAAGTTAGACCATCGTAGAAATTCGTTTCTGTTGCCGAAATGTATGGGAAACGTTTTTGGCGATTTCTGTCTTTTCTAGTACTAAAAGCTAAAATGGTCCCATAGAGTTTTTTGATCCCCACATGAAATAGAATCGATTGGCATAAAAAAAAAAAATTGAACTTTTTACATTTTTTTTGCTAACTGTAAGTTTTTTACAAAATCTGTGAATGCAGTTCAAAATGTCCCAAAAAGTTAGGGAAGGTCTTTTAAGAACGTTTTGCTGTAACTGCAACGGTTAAGGTACTTGCCCTTACTGCCCCGTTTCAAAAATACACCCTGTATATGTAATATTTAGGTAGTAATAGTTAATGTTGTTGCAAGTCTTGTAGGTACGTAAAGTGGCACAAGGGTTACTCGCTGTTTACACAAGTTTTGTTATTTAAATTTGAGAGGCAGAATACAGTATGACAACTGTCGCATGATTGCAATCTACCGTTCCTTGCTGACGTCAACGAATAGTTATAGCCGGCATACATTGCCTGCTTGTATGAATGTACATAGTAATTTCGGTCAAAGGCCCTGCTAAAGGTGGAGATCCACCTGAGTGTCAATTTTCAATCCATTAGTCAAAGTGCTAAGTTTGCTAACACTTCAGACGTTAGCGGCTGACGTACGTCATTTTATAAAATCTGACAGACACCCCCACAAATTTTGTAGCTGCCCGTCCAAGTAGCATTTAATCCAAGTTGCATTTCGCCGTTCGTCTACTTCTCACTTCGTCCATTTAGAACTTCGTCAATACTCAGTACGTCCATTTCAGAATTCTTTAGTACGCAGTTCGTCTATTTAAAGATTTTTAAGGACGCAAGTTATGTCTCGACATTCACACAAATGTTCATCAAGTAAGGACCGTCAAATAAATTAACTTGAGCGAATATAAAGTGATCCAAGCTATATACAATTGTACATATATATTTGTTGAACCGAATGAATGACTGACTGACTGATTCATTCATCAACGCAAAGCCTAAATAGCTGGGCCATAAAAACGTGTAATTTTGCACAAAGGTTCCTTACATGACGTAGGCGCGCACTAAGAAGGTATTTTCGGGAATTTAATTCCTAAGGAGGTAAAATAAGGGTTAAAAGATCGTATGGCACTCCGTCATTTTTGAAGTTTGAAGCACGATATTTTCTTAACATGGTATTTAATAAAAAATAAGGGAACTTCTAAAACTGGGTTTTCCTAAGAAATCTCCTAAGAGAGTAATTAAGGGTTTTATAGATAGTACAAACTTTACTTATAAGTATAGACGCGTTTATAAGGCGTACTCTAGCGTAATGCTATTTGGACTAAATACGTGTTAGACCAAATTCGTGCTGAACGTTTTGCGTATTTGAAAACCATTTGGACGAGTTACTTGTTGTACCAGCAGATATCAGACCCACTTACCATTCGTAGACATTTACTACTACATCCAACCCCAGACAGAGAAACCCCTAAAGTTTCATAATCTAAAATTTTAAGGTTATCTCTCTGAGGTTGGAAGGTGGAACCATGTTAAGTGATTTCTACCCACACCACAAATAAAATATCCAAAAATTTACGCTTCAACGTCGAAACAGTTTTCCTAACTTTTTTATATATATTTTTCAAAGCTAGTTGCAGATCACTTTACCTATGTTAGAGGCATATACAGGGAAAGTTTCAGCTTTTATATAATGACGTAAATCGGCAGCCCACGGGCTCCCAGTCAATAACAAACAAACCAACAAAAAAACAACCTCTTTCTCTTTATAATATTAGTAACTTAACTTACCGTAAGGATAATTATTATTGTCTAGAGGAGGCACATCTTCCGGTGGCGCTGCTCTTCTAAAAGGCAATCGAGCCACTTTGGCTGACGTGCCAGAGGTGTCAGCAGGCGGCATCATCACTGGGTCAGCCTGGGCCGGGTACGCTGCAGGAGGTAAAGCCGCTGGAGGCCATGCTGCTGAAGACAATGGTGCCGGAGGCAATGGTGCTGAAGGCAATGCTGATGCAGGCGTAGCTACTGATGGCATTGCTGATGCAGGTAACGTTAGTAGCGTAGCCGAAGGAACTTTCGTCACCGATACAAGCACTGTAATGTAATATGAAATCCTAATTCAGTCCATGTCCTGATGCCGTATGTAATTTCCAAGACGTAGATTATTGTAAAACACTCAGCTTCGCAATTATTATTTTTTATGACTCTTTTAAATATTATGTATAGCCGATAATAGGTTCACTAATACTGAGTTTAAATATATAATTCATACGTATGGTGGTTTTCTGAAATGTTTTTTTAAATAAACCCTCTTTCGCCTCTCCATGGCTGCTGGACAAGTCCCGAAATCTTGGAAGCTTGCTAATGTGCAACCAGTGCCGAAAAAGGGTAGCCGTGCCGACCCTGCCAACTATAGACCGATTTCAGTCACTTCCATACTCTGTAAGAGTATGGAACGTGTACTTAATAACAGACTCCTGGCATACCTGGAAGCGAACGACCTCCTCAGTGACCGGCAGTACGGGTTTCGCCGAGGCCGTTCTACTGGAGACCTTCTAGCGTATGCCACGCACATCTGGAGCGAAGCCGTAGAGAAGAATGGAGAGGCTTTAGCAGTCTCTCTCGATATCTCGAAGGCTTTTGACAGGGTTTGGCACGAGGCCCTTATTAGCAAGCTACCGTCCTTCGGTCTACCCACTAGTCTCTGTGATTGGGTATCAGACTTCCTGAGGGACCGATCGATTCGGGTTGTCATTAATGGCAGCTCGTCCGATCAAATGGCAATTAATGCCGGAGTCCCTCAGGGGTCCGTGCTCTCAGCAACGCTTTTCCTGCTACACATCAACGACCTACTGATACCAGGTACGTTTGGATACGCAGATGACACAACGGTTGTTGAGAGCTATATACCCAACGCACGAGCTAGTGGTGTCCAAATACAGTCGCTCAGGGAGGCAATGGTCGAACGCATGAACGTGTCTCTGAAGGCAGTCTCCGATTGGGGCGAAGCCAACTTAGTCACGTTCAATGCTAGTAAGACTCAGGCGTGTCTTATCTCCGCCAAACGGAGTCCATTCACTCTGACTCCTACCTTCCGAAATGTATCCCTTCCAATTACCGATCGTCTTGAGCTCCTCGGTATCTCGCTGACTTCGAAACTCAACTTCGGCTCACACATCGAGTCGAAAGCTCAACTAGCCGCCAAAAAGCTGGGCATCCTGAACAAGGTGAGACAGTACTTTACACCGAGGCAGTTGCTCGACCTCTATCAAGCACAAGTCCGGTCGTGTGTGGAGTACTGTTCTCATCTGTGGGATGGTTCAGCAAAATACCAACTTGAGGCACTCGAGTCAGTCGAGAGGAGGGCCAAGAGAATTATCTGCGATAACGATCTGACGGAAGCTCGACTACAAAGTCTGGAGCACCGTCGCAAGGTTGCCAGCCTATCGGTCTTTTATAGGATACATTTCGGAGAGTGTGCCGAGGAACTACACGAACTTATCCCTCCGTCCCCGTTTCACCATCGGACTACCAGACAAACGGCACTCAGGCATCGCTTCACGGTAGATATTCCACCATTACGCACTAAGCGTTTTGCTTCTACATTTCTTATGCGAACTGCCAAAGAGTGGAACGCCTTGCCCGAGTCTGTGTTTCCGCATGAGTACAACTTGGATCTCTTCAAAGCAAGAGTCAATAGGTATCTCATAGGTAAGCGTGCTTCACCGTAGACCGCATCATCACTTACCATCAGGTGAGATCGTGGTCAAACGCGAGCCTATCCACCATAAAAAAAAAAAAAAAAAAAAAAAAACCCTAATTTTCGGTCATAATTTTTAATTATAAATTGATTAGATATTATAACAATAAATATAAACCGTTATAAATCATAAAAATGCATTTGACAATATCATTACTAGTTGTTTAAATATTATTTAGGTACTGTTTTATTTTCTCCCTTTTTTATGTTTTCAGATGAGTTTTGTGTTTAACCCAAAGTTACGCTCATTCATAATAGCTCTTGAGATAGGTCGCTGTGGATGAATATTTGGCCTGGAGATCATTATTTAATTTGATCTTACTAATAATAATTTTATGAAAGCGAAATAATAGCAAAGCAAATAGCGTTTAATCATCTCTGCTTACTCCCACAGGATAAAGGTGTGATTTTTTTGTACAAAGTATTATTGGTTATAACTTTCTAGTGGTCGCTACAGTGCAAAGCAGGCTTAACTCTCAGGATGTTTACAGCATCGATGTACCTAATACATTCGAAATGTAAAGTTTAACAACTAGGTACTCATATCTAGTACCGTGTTCATAAATTTTAAATGTTGTCAACATCACATAGGAATTGCAAAATGCACGCTCCAAAAAAACAATGATTCAGCATCGAAAGTCGATGACCCATGCAACATAAGTGGAAATGGCCAATGTGATGTATTGTATATTTTAATGGCAGGACACACCTTTGTCAGATCTAGTAAGCAAGTAGGATATATGCAGGAAACTAATAAAAGTAAGTTAAAGCAGTACCAACACTGTTATCGAAAGGTTCTGCATCTGTGATGCTTTGGATTTGTTTTTTTTTTTTTTTTTTCATAAAAAACGACGCCCGCACTAGGAATAATTTCTGTATCGCGGGGGTGTTCACAAACTTACAATTCACACACACAGAGTCAGAACAAATATTTGCGAATCACACAAAGATTTGTCCCATGTGGGGATCGAACCCACAACACCAGCGTAGTTGAAAGCGGCGAGGCGACCGCTTTATCCACTACGCCAACCGTGCACCCAAACAAAAATTCTGACCATTGTTGCCATTGTGTCACCTTGGTGCCTTGTACGGCTTGCAGTCGGGGCGGACTTCTCCCCCATGTCCCTAACGCCGCTATTGCGTCATCAATGTGATAATGGCTGTACCTGTAGTGACGTCATTGCTCATAGGTGTCGAGGAATAAGATGTATCACCAGGAGTATCCGGGCACGTATTGTTAGCTTCAGCCGTGATGTTAGCCTCAATTTCACGCAAATGGTCCAAGTGGTCTAAAAATATATTATGTATAGTATAGTTTCTTCTATAGTAGTTTAGTAAGGCAGTTTTTTAGGTTTTTTTATAGCAACTTGTACTTAAACCGTAATTGCATTATTTGAAAAATTGTTTTTGAGTATTCATCGTGGTCAGGTCAATGAGAATTGTCCAGAATCTATTTGTGATTTTTTGGCACTCAGGGTCTTAGAATCATTTGTACTGAATCACTGGCTTGGTCACGATGTAATTTACTGTATAATGTAATGTAGGTGTGAAAATTTTAGATCGAAATTTTTTCAAATGGAAAATAAGTATCAGTAAATTGCAAAGTTGACCGAAAAATTGAAAATGTATTGGGATAGTCGGTAGGACTCATCCATAAAGTATTGAAAAAATCGCGAAATAATAACTTTTACTTCGGCAAAATCATGAATTTTTGGTGCTTCTTTTTTGCAGCCAAGTTCTCAGAGTCATGTAATGAATTCCTGATAAGAAAGCTGTTTCGTCACAATGTCATTACTCCCTGTATAATTGGTCAATGGCAGGGTACTCACCTGATTTCAATAGCCTAACAAGAAACAGCGCTTGCTTTAAATTTGTCTCATCATCATTCTCATCACTGTTTGGTGCCATGTGAGCTCCATGCACGAGTTGGATAAAAGTGAATATCAATAGAACAAAACTCGTGCCGCCATCCATCGTACTCACATAAACCAAAGGAAAAATAATCCATTTTATTTATATATCAAGATTTTATGGCAATTATAAATGAGGCGTAATAAAACTTCGAGTTATGACTTTATTTGAAACATTTCAATACGAAGTCAACAGTAACATAAGGCAGTTGTCCCACCAACGACGAGAAAACGACTAACTATCGGCTATTTTCTCGCTCAAGAAACGTACAATAGATATACTTTTCGTGTGAACAAAAGAGATGCATATACAAACAGTTGATCGCTGACTGTTCACACTGCCGGCGAGCACTCGCTTCACTAGTTTGTCGCTGAGCGACAAGAGCTATGAGGAATAACACTCGCTCGGCGATACTCGCCAAGCGATTATAACTCACGCCGAGATAGCAACCAGTGGTCATTTCTCTACAGTGCGTATCTGTATCCGCCTCACTCGCACACTCGCTTGTAGCCGAGCTACACAAATATCGAAACCACGCACTCGCTCCCCACGTCTCGCTAACTCGTTTCTAGTTCTAGCTCTACTCGTTACTCGTTAATCGTTGCCGGTGAGACAAGTGCCTTATACCGATTCTTTTTTAAGTCACGTGTTACCTACAACGATTGACTTATTATTTTTGTGACATGTTTGCATAATTTTGGTCCTAATATGGAATAAGCTTGATCAGGGACTTTCAATGTGTGGTTTGCGAAACTTCTTTATGAGGGCCGCGTAACCTCTATGTTGCAAGAGGTCGGGCAACTACTCCAGTGCAATAAAAAACAAAGTTCAAACATATTTATTAAGAAAAATGTTAACTACAGGATAATTGGTATTAAATTAACAAAAAAATTCAATTAAAATTTCCAGTTAAATACAGATTAGGTGAGACGATAAATATTACTTAATTATTTTCATATCAAAAGTTAAGAGTATCAAATTAATTTACAGAGGATAATATGTTGTTTATTGTACCTGTCCAGCTGGGCAAGCAGTCTTGAACGAGAATAAAGCATGGGATACTTCACTAAAAAGAGACAAAAAAAATCTTAAAAAAAAAATACCGACTTATTCGGCGAAAATTGAACATATTTTAGTTTGGCGTACTACTGGACTGTGTTGATGAAAATGTCAACTTGCCCAAGTACGAGGTGGCAACTGGAATCAAACACTCCAAAGCCTCCGTTGTTAATTCAGCGTATTCTGATTTCCTTTTTTTGCGAAAGGAAGGGGTAGGGGGATCGTGAAATTTCATTTTATTTTATTTTATTTTTACTTAAGGGTGAAAAAGGTTGCAAAACACTAAGCTAGATAATTAGGTTGATACGAAGTCTGTGAAAACACTAGTATTTGCGTACTATTCTTGAATAAATTGGAAGACTTATGAAAAGTGATTCATTCTATACGCGATTATTTAAACACTTGCGTATTAGTCAGTGCGTTAGAAATGCAAAATTAAATAAATAAACGAACAGTTTTGGTAAGTGTTTTATAAATAATGCTTAAATAAACTTATTATGTACAATGATTTTCAAAGATATTGTTTTGACATAATTAGCTGAAATTAGTATCTATTGTTATGAAACATTAAAAGTTTGGAGTATGGCTTGAATTGTTAAGTGTGTGCGTCTCTCGGTTAATCTCTCCAGAAGTAACTAACGTCGTTGAAGGGAGACTGCAGCTCGGCCACTTCTAATGACTTCAATTTCATATCATTGTTCTGAAAAAAAAACAGATGAAGCTATATTAATGATCTGTCAAAGGTCAAGGCACTTACTTACATTAAACTTGCCTCCGAAATTGCCCCGGATAGTACTAAATAGTACAAGACATTATGTTTCATATGTTTCATGATGCTGGGTAGGTATACTTGATGATTTAAAAAGGAAAAAACATTGACACATCTCCACTATCTGCAGTCACACGGGAATTGCATTACATTATATGCGTTCAGACGTTGCAGTCCGTGTGACTGGCGATTAGGGGTAATTACTTTGATAATTTGTTTCCATTGGAGTCCATTTTTCCTAAACGCCACCAATGTCACCGGTCGCGGTCTTCTTTCGAAGGGCTCGAAGTAATCCTGCCAATGGAAAAATACACACAATTTAATAAATTTAATATAAATGCAGAGTAGCCAGCGTAGGCAAACATTACTTGAACAAAAATGTGCCTCTTCATATTTGTTATGTTGGATAAAATCTAAGAATGAGAAATAAAAAGGTTGTGTTATATCGAAAACGAAAAAATTATAAAATTATATTTATTAGCTGAAATATTTTTTCAATACCGGTATTATGCTAAGAACTCAGGCTGCGGTTTTTACCTACAACCGCCACGGTGGTGGAGGAACACACGTTTTATTACCGAACTCACCAGACCGAAATTCTGTGGGTTACACGACATAATACACATACACTGCCGCTCTCGTCGCGGTTGCGAACGGTGCGGTCGGTGGCTCACAAACTTGGCGGGCGATTATCGTTAGATAGTTATTTCATTTACCTACCTTGCTAAAGGCGGGTTCAAAACCCAAAGCAAGAGTTCTGGCGAGCTTTGTCAAATGTGATGGTGATGGAACTCGAGCATTTGCGCGGTAAGCGCCTTCGCGATGTGAGTGCTGTCAAAACAATGAAAAATATAAATTAAAATATATAACAAAAAACAAGTATCACAATATTTATTTATTTATTTATTAAAACTTTTGCACATTTATAAGTACAGAGGCGGACTTAATGCCTAGTGGCATTCTCTAACAGTCAACCTTGGGTGGTGCAGAGAAAAGCAAGGGTAGGTGATTGCACCTACCCTTACATCAATACTATAAACACTTCAGTTCTTTGCTCATATTGATGAGCAAAGAACTGAAGTGTTTATAGTATTGATGTGAATATATATATATTTGGGCGAAACGAGTACAAATCAACACATAAAATACATACAAGAGGTACATAGATATACAAAATGATATAAAATATATAATGAAATATACTTATTACATACGTGAATAAATACAATAGTATAAATACATAAACAAGAAATATATATAGAAGATGATAAAAGCTGAATTTAACACATTACGATGATTCTGCCAATTGGTCGGTTAGTAGTTTGCGCACTTTAACTTTAAAAGTGAACCGTGTTTCCGCCATCCTGATTTCCTGAGGTAGCGCATTCCAAAGAAGAACGGATTGGACAAAGAAAGAAGAATGAACAAAGCCAGTCGAGTGTTAAGGACACAAAAAAATTAAGTCTGTTATTTGATGACCGTAGATCCCTATCATGGTTGGAGCTCAAATAGGGTACACCGAGGCGAATCGGATCAATTTTTGTTTGAGGATTCAAAATTCATACTAAAATATAATTTATATAACTTTTATTGATAAAATGGTAATCAGTAACAATCCAGCTACACACTAAACATTTTATAACTAAAATCGTGCTTAAATTCTTCGAAATAATAAAAGAAAACATAAAAGGCAGAAATATCCGATTCACCCCAATTCTCGGGGCGAATGGGATCATCCATAAAATAACTTATATAAAGTTTTATTAAGACTTATAATCTTTGGAATCATTTATAAAATTTAAATAATATGTAATATGATCAATCTTAATTACTAGCACATAAATCACATATATATAAGGACCTTTTTCCCTCCCGTATCAGCACATTTTTCGTGGTACCATTCCTCACGGGCATGGCACTGAATCCAATCCTCTGGTGGTGGATGAATGAACTGTTCTGAGCAGTAAATACAATGCCAATCTCTCTGTTTTGCAGACGAACCTTTGGCTTTTTTCCCAGGCGTACCCTAATTTTATTCTTTACATTTTCTTTATCTTCAGTCTTCTTCTTTTTTTCCACAATTTTTTTGTTTGTCATAAGTTCATTCTTAGCATCTTTCTCTAGAAGATTAATCTTACTCTGAGGTGATATCAAAGTCTTAAGGACACCTCTGGAAAAAGAAACTCTTCTTTGTAAACTCATGTATGGTAAATCATAAATCTCAGCAGCTCGACGTAACTTTTTAACCTCTTTTACTTTATTTGCAGCTTTCCTCGTTTTTTCTTGAGACCATTCTCCTGCATTGGTCTTTTTTTTGTACGTGCGAACCATCTATGAAGAAATAAAATGCATAATTAACATTAAATATAAAATAAAATTTTATGAAAAAGTGATCCGATTCACCCTCGATGACCCGATCCGAATAACCCCATGTTAAAGACTTTTGAAATAAATATTTTCTACATTAACCTTTGCCATTGTGCTTTAAAACTAAAATGTTTTCTAAAATAGTCCTCCTCTCAATCAATATAAAGCAAATAATTCAACATTTTGACACAAATCCTTTGAATTACATAAATAAATAATAAGTACGTACCTTATATGAGCGCCAAAATTCTACCACACACAAAAACTAACTCACTGGTGAGACGCGCCGGCACTGATGTACTAGTCGAAACAAAACATTGCCATTGGCGGGAGGTGCGGGAAGGGTGCGGGTCGTAAGACCCCAGACGCATTCGTTCCTTTTTATTGCGTTATTTAAAATATTTACAAATCTCTTATTTTGATCCGATTCACCCATTGATCCGATTCGCCTCGGTGTACCCTACTGGAGGTAAGGTGATAAGTGGGTGCTTCTTCGAGCAAGGCATTCTTTGGTGATTTGCGTGGCAATTTTTAAATTTAATATTTATCTTAAATCGGCATCAGTTTCTTAAAATATACGTAAAAGTAATATTTTTTATAAAAGTGGCACCTCAATGAGCGATACTTACATATATAATCGAGTTTAAAAAAATGGTTGCCACGCAAATCACAAAACACTCCAAGACAATGATTTTTTTAAAATGTAACTTTCTCAAATAAGTAATTAAGTCATCAGGTACAAGCATAAATAAGTAACTAACACAGAAATCGTTTTTTTAAAGCTTTATTTATAATAGAATCAGTCAAAAGATATGGAGTTGAAGTTTCTTCCATGGATCACGGGTGAATTGCCGGTACTTTTATATTATTGAAAACTTATTAAGTTTTTCATTAAGACAATGTTTAGCTTGACTTTTTTTCTTCAAGTTATATTTTCGGGCACTTATTCGACTTTTCGCTCGTCTAGCTTTTTGTTCGCGACGGTTTAAGTCATGAATACTAAATATTTTTTTCTTCAGCTTTTCTTTTATAATATCTTGCCCGGTTTTGGGCCTTCAACTCTTCATTATTTTAGGCCTCTCTCTTCTTCTTCTTTCAGATAGCTTCTTTCTTTCTAATTTTTCCTCTCTTGTTAATGGCATTTTGGTCTAATAAATAATTTATTACAATTTTAGTTAATCTGATACTACTTCTATTATTATTAGGTACTGACAAAATCAGAACCTCATCAGCTTTGTCATTTTAAGTCTGATTTAAACAAATTTATATTTAACTAGCTGACCCGTGCCCACTTCGTTGGGCATAATGTTCAAAAATATATATCTTTCATAGTTAAGGCAGCGTTCGTAAGAAATAAATTAATATCTACACGAAACAAACTTAATACCTACCTATAACCTAAATTAATATCTACATGAAACTAACTTAATACCTATAACCTAATTTAATATCTAGGTACATGAAACAAATCTATAACCTAAACTAAATGAAAACTATATAAACATAAAAGATTTTTTTTTAATGTACCGAAAATAAAATTAATGAATGTCGAAAGTGTGTTACGAAAAATTCAATTTTGGGGACGTCCGCTGCGTAAAGAGCCGCGCGGGTACCTACCTACCTCTCAGATGTAAAAGGAAGGTCACGCCTCCTTCTTCCGAGTAAGCACGAACGCGAACCGAAATAAGCCGAAACCATCGCGCGCCGCTGCCGCGCTGCTGTGGCCTTCACGTATAACGATGAGTTTTTCTCCGATTCTCTTTACAAAACGGACCACCACGTAAAAACCTTTTAATTTTTCGGTTTTTTATAATATAGCCTATGACACTCAGCGATAATGTGGCTTTCTATTAGTGAAAGAATTTTTAAAATCGGTGCAGTAGATTCCGAGATTACCCCTGACAATTTAACAAACACACAAACTTTACCTCTTTATAATATTAGTATAGATTAAAGTAATAAAAAAATATTTTCATACCATACTATTACAAAACTTAAAGTTATTTCACTTGCATGGTCAATAATTGATTTACGTGGGTCTAAACTACCACGTAAACCACGTAAATCACGACCACGGAAATCAAAATAAATCTTTTATTCTGAAAATATATAAAAACCTTTAAAGCAAACGTACTGTGTTTTGAATATAAGTTACGTTACCATAAATTTGTTAGCTACAATATTTAATTCAATAAAAAAATTCACAGACACCGGAGAAAATTGTACCACGCAAATCAAAGTTTTGAGAAACCATACCCACGAAACGAAGTTCTTACCTCAATTTTTCGGAATCTCAACGCGTCGTCATACAAGCACTCTGCCCGGCCGCCGGAGCGCGGCTAGTTTATAACATGAATTAGGATGAGGCAACATCGGGCCGCGAAGTTAGGGATGTACATGTGAATTTACAATGATCCACGCAAATCAGTAACTACCCCGGGACAGTAACATTTTTATTTTTTTTATTTAATGTAATTATTTAAGGACTATGATCTTATTTTTCATAGCATTGTCAACTTCTTAGGACTTTATGTTTTATTTTTGATAAGTATGTACCGTTTAGTTTAAAATATATAATTTACTAAGTAACTGGATCGGGGTTTGGGACACTCCACGAAAATCAAAGAATGGGGGTGTTTTAATTTTTTTATGATATTAAATATATAGATATTCGAATAATAATTAATAACCCAAATAGGAGAAGTTGAAAGATTTTCCCGAAAAAAAAAGTGGCTTGCTGACTTTTCAATTTATATTCTTTTAAGGCGTTGCCGCTTAAAAAACGTTTCTAGAAGAATGACCCAAGTAGTAATACTTTTTATAGTGCCGCATGCAGTGAAAAACGTAGTTACGATAGATCTTTCTTGATTTTTACCATCAACCCTAGATTAAATTGTCGGTGCTCATAAATTGTAAATTCAAAATAAAATGCTTATCAACGACTTCATAACTAAATAACCGACATTTTGCTTTGTTTAATGATTTTCAGTTTTTAGTTCGTTTAGCCAATGTTTGCTCACGGGATTGTGATTAATGTGGATTCGCGTTCACGTATACAGTATCGCAACGCTGCTGGCTCACTAGACGACGACACCAGCTTCTTTTTAAAAAAAAGAAAATCTATCCTATAATCCCTAATGGTATCCAGTAACCCTTAAAGTTGACAGATCTATATCACTTTCACTAATCGTCATATCGCATCGGATATCATAAGAATTTCAAACTATCCGATATCATATATATCATCCGAAACTTTTCTATCGGATCCGGTTTATTATTTTCGATCCAGTTACAGATTCTTGTTCAGAAGTACGCTCTTTAAGATAAAAATATTGTTTTATATTAGTTCACAAACGACGGATATATCGATACATAAAATAACAGACAAGTGCGTGTCGTGTCGGGCCACGCGCAATAGGTTTCGTATCCGTAGTAAGTCGTTACAACATATTTGGACTTAAAAGAAATTTACTATCTGTATTAAACAAGTAACGTTACAAGTTAATTATTATTAAAAGATATTTTACAATGTACGAACTACTCTAAGTACGTGCAGTTTACTATATTTTCCCCTTTTACTCTTCAACAGACTGAGTTTACTTAGTCGCTATAGTTTTCTCTTAAACTTAATTATGTAATTGCTTATACTTCCTACTACCACTGTTTAATTCACAGTTATCAAGAACGGTTTAGCATTTAGACCAAAAATGTGATCTTCAGAGTAAAAAACTCTAAATGAAAAATAAAAGGCTTTGCAACCTCTCAGTATTTTAAAAGACCTACCTAAAGATACCCTACATTATGGGGTCGGCGACAGAAAACAAAAATATCCACAAGTGGGGGCGATAGCTGAAAATAAAAGATTTTATTATACTCCTTTCGTAATATAGTCATATAACATAACACATATCCTTGCAAAATTTCAGCTCTCTAGAACTAACGGTTTCGACGCTATGTCTCGGACAAACATGGCGAAACCACGAGTACCTACGTAACCCTAAGAAATAAGCATAATATCGAATATAGAACCATCCCTTTAATTCTTAAAGTCAGTTAAAAACCAATCCGTTTAATCCCTGAAGGCGAGAAAATAGGTACGTCAAACTTTGCTGTTCTGTTGAAATGAACAACTACAGCTTGCCAAAATAGTTTAGACACGAAAACCTTGTTTCGTTTGCTGACAACATTGTCAAATTAATGACATTTCATCTAAACAAAGCTCCACGATTGGTTCACGATTTCGAACAATTCTAAATGGGTGTGGCTGATTGATTGACTTGTAATTGCTTGTAGTTTCGTTGTCCTACGATTGGCACAGTGTCGGTGTCGCTCCTATAACATTCTCCTATTTTTGACAACCTATATGTACCTAATTCACATACCCTACATAGGCAACATAGGTAGTCGTAGTCCGTAGTTAAACATTTCTACGTCACTTCTCCAGTTATTGAAAGCAATAAAATTTAGATTTAGTACATAGGCATTTGCCCTAAAGTGATAGCCTACGACTATATAGGGTTCGCATTCTCTTGTTAACCTTTCCCTCAATAGGCCTCCACAATGAATGGCCAATTGAATGCAGTTCAGATTTCAAAAGAATAATGAATAGATCACACCGTCCCCTATCACAAAGAGTTGAAATGTAAATTTGTTCACCCTTAGTGCAACTGGTGGTTTAGTGCCCATAACTTAGTACCTAATGTGTGATCTAAAAGGGGACGACCCCGATTACAGTCAATAAATACCGATGAATGCCTTACATTGGATAAGTACTCTGTTCATTGGATATTGCAGTCAATTAGCCTCAATAGCTACCCCTTATGTTTGTAAAGTTATGCCGAGGGTTCACATCTCACGTTTAGATACCCTAGGTCATTCGTGATTTGATTGGATACCACGAAAAATTACATATTTAATAGGGGAGGTTATGTGAATCAACCCATAACTTCGTACCTTGTGTATTAAATAAGCGAGAATTCACTAAAGCTATAGTGTAGGACAGAACTTGTGGTTAGGTTCTATCCACGTAGAAGGTGGCGAAGGAAAACAGCAATGTGCAGGACTCAGATATATTCACGTAAACACAAATACTTGTTACACACAGATAAGCCTAGCTAAACACAAATATACTATCTCAGAGAGGACGGCGCTGGGGCTATCTCTCTCCTCGATGGCTTATCCAGAGGACGGCACTAGGGGCTATCGCTCTGGGAAGCGGCTATCTAAGAGTGATCGATGACGGCCGGCGATGCTCCTTAAAAGGCCGTCCGCGCTGTGGTGTCGTGTGCAAAAACAAGTGGGGCCGCGCCGTGCGTCACAGGTGCGATAGATAGTGCGTGTGCGAGCGAGCGAGCACTATGATCCATGCGCCTATTGTTCTATGCTACAATCTCCCCCTCTGGTACTCGTATACGTCCCGTTCGAGTACTAGGTACTAAGTTTCTTCGGTCTCCCTCGTTTTCTAATCGGTAGGATTGGCTCAGAACTCTGGTTATCTCGTGTGAAAAATTTCTTGATTGCGTTACTGTGATATTTCCCAATCACTTTATCAGGTTCACTAGGATTTGCAATTTCGTAAATTGTGGCACCTCGTTTGGCTACGATGATGTATGGGCCATCTCTTCTTGGTGCAAATTTAGCAGAAAAGTCTTTGTTTTGGCGACTTATAGGATGTGTTTCAATTAGAACTAAATCGCCTTTTTTGTATCCCGGATCTGGTTGTCGTGTGCGATTGGAATTATCTCTGTTTCTGTCTTGTCTGATTTCTATATTATCTTTAGCGAGTGCCAAATCGTTTGCCAGTTTTTTGAGTTGTGGAGTAATTTCACATATAAAGTTTTCTGACTGAACAACTTCTGATAAGTTATGTGTGATTTCAAACGGTGTTCGTATTTCTCTTCCAAATGTTAGATATGCGGCAGTATAACCAGTACTTTGATTATATGCTGAATTCATAGAAAATCTTATAGCAGGTAGCATTTCAGGCCATGTATTATGTTTGTCTTTCACTAACATAGAAAGTTGTGTTTTCATATCTCGATTTTTTCGTTCAACTATATTTGGTTCAGGGTGATACACTGGGCTCAAAATATGTTGTATATCAAGACAAAATGTAAGTTGCTGCATGACTGATGATATGAATTGCGGTCCATTATCACTCATTATGCGTCTTGGCAACCCATATCGTAGAAATATTTCATTTAGTAGAACCTTTGCACAACTTCCTGCAGTTGCTTCGCTTAATGCAAATAATTCTACCCATCGTGATGAGGTGTCTTCAATAATAAAAATCCATTTTTCACTATTGGTGCCTTTTGGTAGTGGCCCAAACAGATCAATTGAGAGGACTTCAAATCGTTGATTATTTGTAGTAGACTGGAATAGACCTGTGGGTTTTTGATTCGATGGCTTATACTTTTGACACTCTGCACAAGTTTTTACATAATTAGCAACATCTTTTTTAAGTTGTTTCCAATAAAAATTACTTTCAATTCTTTTAATAGTTCTTTCCACTCCTAAATGACCTGCTGTTGGTACATCGTGGAATGCTTTCAATATGTCTTTGACTTCGTGTTGTGGTACTAATAATTTCGCATTATCTTCCTCTTGAGTGTCGGTGAAACGATACAGAACGCCTTTATGAAGAAGATATCCTCTTTTTGACCATTGCATATAGTCTTCAGATTCCGTTTGTTCTTCTAATATTTTAATGATTTTCATCAATTCATCATCTTTTAACTGTTCTTCTCGTATGTTTCTTTCACTTCGTTTTGGTAGATCTATTTCCATATGACAAATGTCACATTTTTCATTGTGATTTTCACATGGTGGTCTTGATAATGCATCAGCAAGTATATTGGTTTTCCCAGGAGTGTATTTGATTTCTAGGTTGTATGGTTGAAGTTGTAGTGCCCAGCGTGCTAAACGTCCTGTTGGGGCCTTTAATTTAACAGCCGTTTTAGTGGTTGGTGGTTAGTCACCGTAATGAATTTTGCACCTTCTATATAGCCTCTAAAACTAGAGACAGCGCATACAATTGCGAGTGCCTCTTTTTCAGTTACCGTATAATTACGTTCGACTGTTGAAAGTAGACTACTGGCGTATTCTATTAGGTGTTCATCCGGGCCCTCCCCCTGCACTGAAGCTGCACCGATGGCGTACCTATATATTCTTAACTTCTTGAATATTTCTTCCAGGCCGTCCAGGTGTTTCTCAAAGCTGGCTGATCGGCAGATGATGTCATCTAAGTAGGCTAGTACAGATTCTGCCTCTTTTAATTGACTTTGTCTAGCAGGTGACAATCTATATGGTTTGATAGCAATTGGTTTATGATTACCAGTGTCTATTTTAAGTTCAGCAAAACTGGTTGCTTCGCCAGTTTTGTTTAAAATGTCTTGGAATTCAAATAACATATTGTTTAACTTCTTCTGGGTCAACTGAATAGACATACTGTCCTCCTCCTTCTCCTTATGTTCCAAATTTTCCTCTTCGTTCTTCATTTACGTTGGGCGCCAGATGTAGGACAGAGTTTCTCCTCCTTCTTTTACGTTGGGCGCCAGATGTCGGACAGAACTTCTCCTCCTTCTTTTACGTTGGGCGCCAGATGTAGGACAGAGTTTCTCCTCCTTCTTTTACGTTGGGCGCCAGATGTAGGACAGAACTTGTGGTTAGGTTCTATCCACGTAGAAGGTGGCGAAGGAAAACAGCAATGTGCAGGACTCAGATATATTCACGTAAACACAAATACTTGTTACACACAGATAAGCCTAGCTAAACACAAATATACTATCTCAGAGAGGACGGCGCTGGGGCTATCTCTCTCCTCGATGGCTTATCCAGAGGACGGCACTAGGGGCTATCGCTCTGGGAAGCGGCTATCTAAGAGTGATCGATGACGGCCGGCGATGCTCCTTAAAAGGCCGTCCGCGCTGTGGTGTCGTGTGCAAAAACAAGTGGGGCCGCGCCGTGCGTCACAGGTGCGATAGATAGTGCGTGTGCGAGCGAGCGAGCACTATGATCCATGCGCCTATTGTTCTATGCTACAATAGTACTATGAAGTACTATAGGCTATATATATGGGAAGGCGTGACTAATAGTGACATTAATTGTAATATTAGAACATTTCATAAGTGTAAAACCAGTAAAGATGAGTAGATGAAAGATGTGTAGGTCTAACATTTCAGATTTACGAATTAGGACCTACCTAACTCGTTAGTCTAGTTTAAGAGTTTTCTAACGACGACGACGGCAAAGCTAATTTTGTTAATTGTATATTTATAAGGGCCATACGTTTACATTTCTACTAAACCTTCTAGAAATTAGAGAGTAAATACATTACAGGGTTGTAATACTTGTACAGTTACAGTTGTACTTGACAGGCTAAATATAGTCTATCTATAGCTCACCTTTGAAATTTCCTTAACAGATTTGATAGTTGAAGTCGTCGCGGTGGATGAGGACATCTTTATTGGACCTTTCGATGTAGATTTTTGTTGCAAGACTTTTGGCACTTCACTGGTGGCTATGGAAATGTCAAAATATTAGGCTTGCGCCATCAACATATTATTATACTTACACAAGAAAATTACTTAAGAAATACAGATAAGACTGTAGTCAACAAAGGTATAAATGAAGTTGGTACACGCTTCACCTTTTAAATGGACAATTTTTAGCAAACTGTGGCAATGTTGAATACCTGCATGTTTAAAAAGCAATATGGGAGCTCAAATAAGAGCCACTTAGACCCGCGCGTTCTAAAGTTAAAAATAAATTGCAAATTAATTGGTTAGACTTGTCAAAATAATAAGTATTTAATCCTGGGTTAGCAGTTAACTCGAGATTCATTTGTTTACTCTAGAACGCGCTAAGTATTAATACGGCAAATTAGCATTGTGTAACTTAGTTTTCATAACCATATTAACATCCTAAATAATAGTCTACGTAAACTAATTTACGTCTTTAAAACGCTGAGGCATGCTGCGGATGCTAAATTGTTGAAGACAGTATACTTCGCGCTTGTTCAATCTTTGTTGACATACTGTATCACATCCTGGGGAGGAGCTCTTAAAACAACTATACTTAATTTGGAGAGAACACAAAAGGAAATCCTGAAGGTATCGCAATTCTTACCGTATCGCTACCCTACTGCTCTTCTCTATCAAAAATCAAAAGTCTTAACAGTACGTCAGCTATTTGTTCTTATACAGGTCTTAAGCAGCATAACTGTCTGACATACGACCATTCCATAACTTTTGACAGAAGAAGATATACGCTTGTAAAAACACAAGATAAATACATCTAACAACTATGTTTTCGAAACGGTTCTATTGAAAGCTATGTAGATTTTTATATAATGTAATAAAATGAACAAAAAAATCTCTGTATTTAGCCCCCAAAGAAATTGTAAAATAACCCTCACTATTTGGCTGCTTACACTTAATTACAATGAAACCGAAAATCTTTTTTAAATACCTACATAACACAATGTGACACACACACACACGCACATACGCACACGCGCACACACACACACACACACACAAACACACACACTCACATGATACTCGTGTTCATGACACCTAAAATCACACCACATACCACACTAAGCTTTTAACTGTTTTAAGTTTATTATATAATTATAATGAGACTAATTTGTTAAAACTGTTTGTTTTTTCACTTACACAAGAAATGTAATCAATTGAGAGGAGGGGGGACCTGGTGTTCTGAAATACAGACGTTAGTCTGGTTTAGGCACCAGTCTCACACAATATAATTATTATGTTGCAATGTGATAAGTATCCCTATGTATGTTTTTTCATCTGTGATTTTTTATATTGTGTTGAGATAAATAAACAATTTTACTATATTTATTATTGTATTACCGTCCGCGGTCCGCGTAGAATTCGACCCAAAAAATCTTCTTCTTACTTCAAGCATGACGGAATTTCATTCAACCGTACTGCACCACCAACTGCCTGTTTTATCCATATGGGGATGTAATTCCAAAAAAATCTATCTTCGTGCTCATTTACGTCATTGTTGAGAAATTGTATGCAGAATTCAATGCAAAATACACGAACTTCGACAATTGCCATATTTATGAAAACTACGTATGACGCCATCTAGTGAGCAAATTGAGAAATAGAATACATTCTCTTAAAACGTTATTTCATCAAATCCGTGTTTGGCTGAACCAATTTCGATGAAATAAAAAGTTCTACATAATAACTATCTGAAAGATATTCAAATGATTTTTATGTGACAAACCTATTAAGTTTGCATTTTTCATTCAGACAGTGATAAAAAATCTCTTTATGTAAGTAAAGATGTTTAAGAATTTTCTTTAGATTACCAACCGACTTATTATTTTAGGAAACACAATTATTAAGTGTTCAAAGAATATATATTTTAAAAGTTACCCTTTTAAAGCACAAAGAAAGTCTTGTTTCGAATGCTGATGTAAGTATGTTCAGTAGGCGTCATTTCGAACTTCCACTTCAATCTGTAAAAACCGTTTTTGCGAAACGTTTCATTTCTTACATGAAACTTTTTATTTACAACAATATCCTTAACATTGTCAGTCTTGCTCAATTGTCAGTTCGCGAATGCAAATATAAACGCCGGGCAATATTACTAAATTGGAGTTACGATTAAACAGTAGAATTTATAAAACGATTAGAATTAAGAGTTTAGGTGTATTTTAACAGTTTATGTTATAGTATTTAAGTAGTTATTTTATAGATTTATAAACAACAAAATACTTTTATTTAAACAAGTCCTCATGCCAGTGTGGACTTATGGTATATAGCTCTGGGGCTGTACCAAACCAAGTAACATCCAAATAATCCAAAGGTTCCAGAATATGCACCTTGGTACATCAGAAATGAGGATCTCCATCGTGACCTGAAGGTTGCTGACAACAGTATGCTGAAGTTCATGAACGACGACTTCTTCAACACGTGAATGTCGAGGCCATCCAGCTCCTTGACACCACAGACATAGTAAGAAGACTTAAAAGGACGAAACCTTTTGAGCTAGTTTAGTGAAGTGAGTGCTTCAAGTTGTTTAGTGCTACTTTATAAGAACACAAGAACAAAGTGTCATTTTCGATAATAAAGACAATAAGATAGGTGTTAATGAACACATTCTTAGCATAAATTAATTTAGTAGCTTAAGTCAAAATTAAATTACTCATTAGTCTCTAATGTTATATATCTAGACTAGATTGTAATCTTTAAGAAGTATCTAATTGTTTAGAAACATCATAAAAAAAATAAAAAAATAAACAACCATTGTTCTCATAATTTTTATTTTTTGTTTTTGATTACTAGATTTTGATTTAGTTCAACTTTTATATAAAGAAAATATACCGTCGTAACAAACAATATGTAATTTAAAAAATAAAAACCTTCTGCAGAATAGGCCTGCCTAGTGCAGGAGTTTTTTAGCTATTTGTTGGCTAAATTCTTTACAAAGGGAACATCTTATATTCTTATGTTGTGGTATTGAACAAATATATTTTATTTTATCTCAGCTTTCATGCGTCGACGTGCAAAGATGAAAATAATATAGGTAGGTACCTATACCAGTTTTCAAGTTAGACCAGCAGCCACACAATTTCGAAAATCAAAATTGATATCATACAGCAGCTTCTGCGTGATGCACGTACGAACAGACGGACAGACAAATTCTAAAAACAATGTCTTGCCCATTACTCAATTCTACTGCTTTTAAAAAAGACGCAACATATAAAATATTAATTATACGTCACAATTTACAGGCATGGTAATTTACAATTTTATTACATGTAAGAATAGAATAGATAGTGACATGAAAAAATAATTTAACCGCTTATCGACATTAACCTCGTTTTTCCAGTAGAAGAAGTAGTTTTTCACACTCTCGTGTTATAGAACTAGTGTTAAATATCCCAGTAATTTTTGTTTTATAGTTATAAAAATGTTTTATAGTAGGTACTTACATTCACACGTGATGAAATGTATTACAACTAGCCAAAACACTAATCGGATGTAAATGTACATTCTATCGATATATTGAATATACGCAACAGAACAGACTGAGTCAAGTTCCAAATGAGAATGGCGTGAGCTGATTGTTTTTTAAACGTAATTCCTCTGTATTCTGTGACGTAACAAGCTAAGTTCCTTGAAAAAATTGTTTAGGCGTTTGTACTTGTAAACGATTATCGATTCTTGCTAGACAGTTACGTCGTGCGTCAGTTAATCGACATTTGAACCGATATACATCAAACTTAGCAGTGAAATAAACAAAACTCTGGTGTTTAAAATTGTGTAGGGATTACTGAATAAATTATCCAACAAAACATTTTCATGTAAACCTAAGCTACTAAATTAATTTAGTAGCTTAGGTCAAAATTAAATTACTCATTAGTCTCTAATGTTATATCTAGACTAGATTGTAATCTTTATGACGTATCTAATTGCTTAGAAACATCATTAATAAAAAAAAAAAATGTAAAATGTTGCCCAGATGAGGCCTACAGTTTCAAAAAGTTATCAGATCTCATGTAGAGCCAAGTTCTTCTCCAACTTATGCAACTGTTAGATAGTTGGAGAGCTCACGCTTTGACCCGCGATAAACCTAACTGCTCCGCTCCCGTGGAGTTTACGTAATGTTAAATATCAGAAACCTTTATTGATAATTAAATTATCAAATGCAAAAATAATTATTAAAATCCACAATAAGCGTTTACAAACAAACAAATTAAATTTCTACCGCGGTTTCGTCTGTGGGGTACATAAAATTAAAAGTAATCTATGTTACGCGTCTTGTAGTCAGTTACCAGTGTTACCAGTCAATATATCCTATGTGCGTCTTCTGGTTCAAAGCTAGCCTTTCATGAATAGTGTAACTAACACTTTCTTTTATAATTATATTATATCGGCGCTTTATTTCTTTCAAGCGTCGATATATTAATAAAGAATTTATCCTACAAAATAGCCAACAAATTCAGGTGTAGAGTAGGTGAGCTGGCCCTAACGCGATTTCTTTAGAAAGTTGTTCAGGGTACTTACATTACACATTTCTGAATTAACATTCTAAGCTACATAATATCGATGTACCACGCGGGCAGAGCAGCGGGAATATAGTCCATTACTCTATTCAATTCACTCGCTCTGCTCACATTCTCCCGCTTCACCGCTCTTTTTAATCAAAGAGACCTTCGCGTGTCACCGCAACCTGAGAACATTTGAACTAATTATCGAACCTCAGGACCGGGTGTTGTGGCGCAAATTGGGAGAGGCCTATGTCCAGCAGTGGACTACGAGAGGCTAAATTAATGATGATGACGAACCAAAAAAAAAATACAGTAAATTTATTTACTGTCGCAAAATCTTTCCACCTCTGGATGATTTAAGTAACTGCTTATTATTGAACGAATTATAGCAACAGTCCCACATACATAAAAAAAACAGATGAAAAAATGAGTTCCTATTATTTATTATAAGCATTTATTCAAGTTCATGCAGTTTGCCAGAGTCTCCGGTTTGGTTGTGGGCAGTGCACGGTGGCAGCGCGCACGGCCTCCATTGCTCCTCGCGCTCGCCCAGCGCGCATCGCCCGGAGACGCACACGCGGTGCCGCGAGATGGCTCCAGCGCCGCACGTCACTGAACACTCCCCCCATTTGCTCCAACGGCTCCACACTTTCCGATTCCTTAGAACCTTTTCATCTTCACATTCTTCTAGCCAAAGAGGATTTAAAAGGTTATCCTCATGGGTATAGATGCCACCTGGAGGGAAAGTACAGGACCTACCCTTCTTGCTGGAGATGGCAGATTTTAAGCAGTTCACACACGGCAGCTATAATTATTGTATGGAAAGATGTAATGAAATGTATCGCGTTGTAAATTTACCTTCAATTTTACATTACTCTTACTACTCTTATCCCTGTCGTGGTCGTGTGTGAACTGCTTATGGGTGTCAGTCAAAGAGTAAGTCGGCCGCTCACGGTCTCTCACTTAGTTTCTCCCCTTAAGTAAATCTTGCTATCTCTAGTATTTGAAGTACTTTTCCTCTAGATGACATTTAAAAATTACACCTTAAATAGTAGATGATGTATGTTTCTTACTACATTATACGTTCCTGGCCATGGATCTAAATCATATTATATCGACCTATGACGGCCTGACCATGCATGTGTTGGTAAACGAGTCTAAGGGTCATTATATTTCTTATTGGTGGTCACCACATTCCTTCGTGAGGTCGCCGAGCACTTTACGTGCGCGCCTTCTCAGGTCCGTATCAAGAGTGGGAGGGTGATAGAGAGTGCTTTCCACCATCGGGCAAAGTCAAACGGGAGGGGAGGGCAACACTCAACTAGCTTTATTATTTGTACAATCTTTTATCATCAGCATTTATTTGAGTTAGTGAACTTACTTCGTAGTCTAAATATCTATTTTTAGCCTAGTAACCACCATGATGCCAAGAACGAGGAATGTCTAGAAAGAAGAAAGACCTGCACTAGAAAACAGGGCCAAAAGAAGTTCAACAAAGTAGGTAAATACTACTTGGTCAATTGACTTGGAAGGGTAGTTTGTTTTTCTTTGCATCGGCCATTTTAGAAACCTACGATGTAGCTTTGCCGTAACAGCATTTAGCGGATTGAATACCTGGTTCTAATTCTGGCAGGGTTGTCCTTTCTTGACGCTGTGTCAAATGTATTTTCAGGCCTTGGACATTACTCTGGCGGCTTTCCTTTCTCACTAGATCTATTATTTCCACGGGACTCATTTTATGCTGACATGGTACATTTGTGATATACAATAATGTCACTATGGTCACTATTCTGAAAATACAGTTTTGCATCGCTTACACTTGTCTTATAAGTCTTGAACGAATTAGCCCATGTGTTACTAGAAAAAACACTTCAGTCAATGTATCATTATTAATACTCTCTGTTTCTATTAAATATTGTTATTGATCGACCCTCGTTTTCGTGAACTGTCAGATGGCGCTGATCTTGAAGTAGAGAGTTACAGACTAAAATATAGAGATCTAGAAGTTTTTAACTAAAAAGGAAAACATCTTTATTCAACGTCAGACTTCGTGGATACGCTATCAGCTTGCCGCGATTTCGAAGGAAGGGTTATGTTTTCGAAACAGCTGTAATTATCAAGAAAAACTACTATTAATGCATGGTTGAATTAAACGTTAATATGAGCAACGTAGCATAACGGATCTTGATTCAAACAATCAAATATCGTACATTCTACGATTATTAAACTATTTTAAAATCCCAATAAAACCGGCATATTGTTTCCGCGATGGGCACACAGGTCTGTCAGGTATGGTCAGGTATGTAAAATATTTTTTTTACACCATAAGGGTTCAAACTTCAGGTACAAAAAAATTTTAAAGACAATATTTATTTTTTTAAGCTTTGTATTTTTAAAAATTAAATCCTCGTACAATTATGACAAACATACACACATTACATACATTTTTAGGGTTCCGTAGTACCTACAAGGAACCCTTATAGTTTCGCCATGTCCGTCTGTCCGAGGCATAGCGACGAAACCGTTGGTGCTAGAAAACTGAAATTTTGCATAAACATGTATGTTAACTATACAAAGAAAGTCGTAGAATAAAATTTGGAAAAATATTTTTTTTGGGTAGCTCCCCTACATGTAAAGTTGGGATGTTTTTTTTTTTGGCGCCTACCCCATAGTGTGGGGTATTGTTAGATAGGACTTATAAAAACGTTCAGGGGTTGCTAAGACAGTTTTTTGATTTAGAGATCCGTTTGCGAGATAATTAACTTTAAAGAGCAAATTTTTGTTTGAGTAGAGCGTCCCCCCCCTCTAAAAGCTAAACTACTGGATCCCAAAATCTGAAAAAAAATGTGTCGGTAGTACATGTAATGAACTTTAAAGGAAAACTATAGCGGATAAGTTCACTTCATTAGTTCAAGAGGAATAGGGGTCCAAAGTGTAAAATGCAGTTACTTAGAACAATTCGTGCAAATTACAAAAACCTTTGAAAGTAATGACTTGTATGAAGATGTTACTTGTTTAATACAGATAGTAAATATCTTTTAAGTCGAAATATGTTGTTACGACTAGCTATGGAACCCTACTGCGCGTGGCCCGACACGCACTTGGCCGGTTTTTAGTTTATCTATCCAATGCCAAATCGGAATGAACGAAAACTTAAAAATTCCAAGATTTATGAAAATTACATCTAAAAAAGTAGACGAATATGTCGAAGAATATGTTTAGTGAAAATTTGTTGTGATGCTGTCAACCTGCAGGTAAAGGATTATACCTTTATTATAGGACAACCTGTATATATACACTCTCAAGTCAAAATTAAACAGTGATAAAACGATTTAATGTGCCACCACAAAAGTTTGCATGCTCACTTTTAAATATTATTACATTACATAACATAGCATTATTACCTAGAAGGGTGTTGTAGACAAATAATGTATAAACACCCTTATTTCACCCGTTATGTTTAGGTTCCATGAGATCGGGGTTGAGCTATCACCGTACACTGGGCACAATTCAAACATTCAAACTTCGTGCAGCTATTGTGAATTTCCTGACGGAAAGTTCACAAATAACACTTTGCCCAGCCCGGGAATCAAACCCGTGTGAGCCGCATTAAATGCGTCTGTGCAACTATAGTACGCCCGCAATCCGAATGCAGTCGGGGTACGAGGTGCGGCGCGGACGCATTTACTCCCGCCGTTGACTCACCGCGACTCGCTCGCCTGTGGTGAGTGTAGTGCTCTGGGATCTATTATAATAATTTATCGATCGATTGTCGATATTATCATTGTTCTATAAAAATATTATTGCCAAAGAGATGGTTTTATGAAAGATGCCGTAGACCGATTTGTAATTGAGATCATTGAGGTCAGCAAGGACGGTAACGATACTGGAGCAGTTTTTGCCATGTCTGTGACTGACGAATCTAATGATAATTAAAATTACTGTATAATTATGTGTATTTTTTACAATTACTATAACCTTGTTTTATTTTTTTATTTATTTATTTGATTCAGGCATCATGGCCCATATGAAATGCACTAATACAATATTAAATATACTCATATATATAAATATCATGAAAACACTATTTCACACGTTCCGTTGGCGACATATGACACGCGGTGTCGGATAGGCTGGCCCGGAATGGCCGGCACACTACACCACCAGAATTCCTCATTTGTGAAGGACGACAGATGTTCGGTTGGTACTTTAACCACAATAGAATTAAAATGAACACGGCTGCGGTCACGGCGTAAGTGGCCGCAGCCGTCCATCCCTCAACGTGAAGTTGGTTTTGACGCTGACGTACTGCACAATTTCCTCTTCTTTTGTGGAGTAATGTGGACGAGACAAATACAGCAGTGTCGTTGGCACAGCAGGACGCAGCGGATGGTTTTACTGGTCGGTGCGGTACCGAACTCGTTCTTAGAATGTTCTCATTTTCTATAAATTTCTTACAATAGGGAATAATAATTATGCTGTTTTTTGTACTAAAGCTTATGAAACCAATATCTCTCGCACCGATATAGGTACTAAATGAAAAAGATATATCTTATAATAAAACTGTGAATTTGCCGTGTCTGAACATTGAAGATATTTAAGAAAAACTTATACGAGGGGTAGAAGCCAACACATTTTTTTTAATTTATGTCTCTCTTTATGTTCGTATGCGCTTCACGCAAAAACTACTTGCATGGAATTTGATGCGGTTTTCATTGTTATGTTGCTGCAAGCGCCAAGATATTTTAGATTTTACCAAAACTGCAGATTCGTAAGGTTGCCGTAGAGGTGACACTATTACTTTTCAAGTACATACTGTTATATGAAATAAAACAACAAAGGTTATTATTATAATTTATTTAAGATACTCTTTTGGTTACACCTTATACATGATATTTTACAACAGAGAATGGATATTAAAATATTTCGCTAGATAAAACAGATTTTCAGGTAATACGGATATACAAAAAGTAAAAAAGTAGGGTATGGCCCTAGGGGAATGCGACCAGACATTACTCGCTAAACGGAGGGTACAATTAATTATCTAAGTACGAACTAAGTAGCATGAGGTGTTTTATGTGACATTTTAACATTCCTTCATAATATAATCGAGGTATAACATAGGTTCTGTGAACACATAAGTACATATAAAGCGTATTTAATTATTAAATATTACGTCTCAACGTAACGTTAATAGTTCTCAATCCTTTTGGCGTTGAGAAGTTATTGCGATCCATTGCTCAAATATACAATTTAAAAGGAAACTGTAATTATTCCTACTTAAACAAATTGCTTCAGTACGTCTATCAATTTTGATTTTATAGCCAAATTTTATCCTCAATGTGATATCTGATTTAAGTACATTAAAATGTATGTAATGTAATAAATTACAGGATATAATTTGGTTTCAGAACCCAATTCTATGTTGTACAGATGTTTACAAAGTTTGCATTTTGTTTCCAGCTTGTTGTATAATGTGTTAAATATGGATAGTATTGAATGAATATACGCGACCACCGGATATACGAGTACATATACATACATTACATCATGTCTTCGGGCGCTGGCTACCGTCGTTCCACAATATAACTACATTTTTAATTACTTTACTATCAACATCCATGTGTAATTTAATATTAGTTTATCCGTCAATTCTGAGGGATCTAGGTACAGATTAACTATAGATACTTAATAATAATTTCAATAATTTCTTATCACAATCGTTATGCTCTAATTTGTAGAAAATATACGCTTATAGAAATCGAACTATTTATTATTTGAACAGCTTATTTTTCATTGCGATAGATTTAATAAAGTTTATGAAATATAAGTATGTATTATAAGTACAATTTGTTGTACTTTTAAACGTCCTTTCACTAACTTTTTTAGAAGGCAATTAAATACTTTTGACAATAAGTGATAGTGGGTTTACATTAGATAATATTTTTAATGCAATTTACATTAATAGAAATGCCGAGATCTTATCTAATTAATTGTATATTTCTGAAATTCTCATATATATATAGTATAATTCTGAGTATCGTTATTTTATTCAGCAGTTGATGATACCATAGTTATACAACACGTTGTATCCGAGGATCAAAATACATTAATAATCTTCGTTAAATATTATGAAACCGAACCTTGCGTTACTAAATCATGTGCTTAAATGGAAGAATTCAGGAAACAACAATTCCTTAGTTTCAGATCAAAACATTTCAGGACACCCATATTCTAAGAGGCAATTACACCAAACGTGTTAAACCGAGATCAACGCTCAAACTGATTGTCAATCATTCTCATTGAACGTTTAAACGGGACTCTGTATATTTTATGACGTTTTACCTCATAACCGACCGAGGATGTTAAAAACAAGCCTGAAATACAACAGAAAGGTGATTTTTATTGAGGATTTGGTAAGCAAGCTGAGGAAACGACTTAGAACATGGGTGATAGTTTCACAGCCAATATGACACCGATCTATACCAAAACCAACGACTTTTTTGGTAATACAAATAAGGCAAATTTTATATTAGTGTCATTTATCTATCTATGTATTTGAAATTGATATTCGAATAATAATGGAGTCGTTAATAAACCGTTTAAAATGTCATAAAAAAATCTTTTTACAAAATCTATTAAGTTTTATGACCTGCGAATTGGATTTATATTTGTATCATAAAAATAATAAAGAGATAAAACAAAAAGTAATACAAATCATATTATTACTCGGGAATCGTTTTATAGCAGCAAATACTTTTTGTATAAAAATTATAAAAAAAATAAGCGAATATAACAAATGGATCGATTTCTACTAGCCTCAGAGAAAGTACTTCACAAATATTATATTAATAAATTATGCAAAGCAAATAATGAACAGAACTGAAACATTTATTGTAGATATAGTTACACATGCATTTAGGCCCAGATTTGATTTTTATACGATTAAAAATATGAATATTTATTCACAAGAGTAGCGAGAAATAAACGTTAGTTTATATAGAGATTAGCGTGGTGATGATAGTCGATATTTCGTCGTTTTTAGAAACCCGTAGATAAATAACATTGCTATGAGATCCATGGGAACTTTTCTTATGTAGTGCTTCCGGATTCAACAATGCTTGCATTAAGCTGTGCCTGGTTGTTGCCATATGCAACGTAAGAGTCACCGCGTGTGAAAACTGCAGCAACGACCTGTCTATGCATTATGTGCCATTTAATTTTATATATTTATATCGCTTTAAAAGCACAAAGAATAAACTATGAATGCACATAAATACATAATAGATATTTCATCATTTTAATCTGTTATAACCATTTTTTTTATATATAATTTACATAGGGCACGATCCCGTTGTGTATATTCAGACTTTTGAATAACGTCTTCCATTCAGGGAATTATAACTATAAAATTTTAATTTACATCGAGAACTATATTTTTTAAATCCCACAAATTACTCAGGTAAAGCGGGTTAGGGTTGATAATATACATAATATCGACTATTGTAAACAAGTAGAAATTTAAAATTTTAGCTTTATGTTAGGGCGTGATGCAATTTTGCGATATTGAAGGTCTGTTTCAGAGGTTCCGAATAGATCTTATCTGACCCATGAAATATAACCTGACCGAATTTATAAGTGACACAAGTTACACTTGAAAAAATAACACAGCTGTCATTTTCATTGAAGTGTGTTACATGCTTATCCTGCATATAAGGTTTATCTAACACCTGTGGGCTTAGGCTGTAACATTAGACTATATCCACAATGCTTTAGCTTTGTTGTTTTACTGAAGCAAAAAAACACTTTGCAATCAGCTAAAATCTACTTACTATACACAAAAATAAATACAATTATAATACATTAAATATTAATAATAAAACTTGTTATAAATTATTTAGTTTATAGACTTTAGTCGATATTATTATAATTCAATCACAAACCTGCAAGAGCACGTATTAATTTTTGAAACGTGTAATTAGATTATAAATATGAGGTCCAGTGTAAATGACAACGATTACAAATAGTAAAAGGCAAATCCTAGCTTATAACACTGAAGTTTTAAGTTATTGCGTACGATTAGAAATTGATTAAAAATTATTATATTTATAGCGGACTATAATAGAAGCATACCGCATTTTAGTATCATCTCAGCTATGGGTCCTACGTAAGTGCAATAATACAATTTGAGGACCAGGCCGCCTTAGGACTAATTTTACAAGCTTGGATCTAAAAGTGAACCGTGATCTCTATCTAGCATACAATGTTTCAGCGCTGAAATCGGACCAGTAGAATTGGCTCTAAAGTAGTCTACCTCAAAATTCTGCCTTTGCACTGGCACTACGTAGGAACCATCGATGTTTGTTTTTTACAAATATGTCTTTAAGAAGGATTCTATTCAGTTGCGCGAAAACAGCTATTTCTTTACCCATGGCGGCTGCGATATTAAATCGTGCAACGGAATAGAAACTCAACTGTAACCACATGTTGCTTAATGTACATAATTAAATAAACTCCACCCTTCCGATCGAGTTGAACAAAGGTACTGTACGAAATAACTGATAAATGTTGGTATAAATAATTATAAGAATTGCATGTTATTATGGACACATCATGTGAAAAAGGGTGCAGACTCGGTAAAAGTGGAAACGTTAAGTAATATTAGGTTGCGTTGTACATAATTATGAATGTGGATTTTAATGTCGAGGTGGAAAAGAATAATTAAAACTTGCGCTCGAACTATTTAAGGGACAAATGACAATGTCGCTTAAACCAGATTGCCTTTCCACCCGGCGATATTTCTAAAAATATGTATAGTGAGTATTCGGCAGCACAGTATTATAGTGACATAACTCTATTAGATGTTTTGAGACGTAGGTACATTGCATTGCTTGTATATACTTATTTCCTATACTACTCAGGTCACCATGGCATTCAACTAATCTTTACGTTGGAATTTATAGGTGTTTCATTTTTATAATTTTATATTTCTAATCCTAAATAATATATTTAAAATTGCAACAAATATATTTCTATCTTTACTATAGCAGAAGTTCTGTAGCCGATATTTTCTATACTTAATTCAATGTAAAATTTCAACTAAATACGTCACTTAAATCTTCGCACTTCCCTTCTACTTACTATTTTGTTTGGATAACCAAACAAAATAGTAATCAACGCAAGATAAAATTAATATTAATATAGGTATACATAAGCGGGTGAAAGCATATTTAAAACGGGACGTGCAGAAAAGGTGTACAGCATTATGGGCTTATACACATAACTGTGCTTTTGACTGGTTTATCGCAGAAAACAGGGACGTAAATTTCCAAAATGTGACTTCATGTAGTAAGCAAGAGTGAACAAACTGAATGTATACGTAGAACGCGTGACGCGAGTCCGTTGTTAGCTCCTTGCGATGGCACGTCGGATCACAGTTTTATGTATGAGCCTCTTAAATGCGATGCGTTATCGCGACTGTTTTTAACTTCTTATATTATTTAGATCTGTACCATTTAATTACTCTTCTATTTCAATACACATAATTATATTATTATATTAGTGTTGACTAAAAATATTGTCAACATAAGGGGTAGTAATGAATTATCTTGCTGGTATATTTGTTTTTTTCGGACTTTTTATCCATTGTTTTATATAAGGCATGCAATAAAGCCTTACACACATAACACACCATACTCTGATAACATTTGAAGCCTCTCTGCTTCCTTTTATCGCTAATATTGTGGTACACGTAATTACAGATAAATTATGCCCTAATTTATTTCAAAAAGTTTTAATATACTAAAAAGACATTTTATTGCACCTTTTTGTAAAGTTGTCGGTCAATGACTGAAGGTTTGGTTACACAATGGAAGCTGTTGATATAAGACACAGCTGGTTCCTCTTTACTGCAATACAATATGTCGGTTAGCAAATTGCCGAATTTTCTACCAAGGCTTCTAGGCGTGTACTTCGGCATAGAGCCGTTTTACAAGCAAAAATTAATATTTTTCAATACAAAAGAAAGAAAAGGTGCTATTTTCAGCTATTGTCGTGCTCGTGTATTACATTAGCAATGTATGTAATACAAATGTATAGAAATATTAATGATAAAACGGTCCTATTGTGATAATGTGTATTATGTACACTTTTTATAGTGTAAGTCTATCATTACGTTCATGTAATGTAAACAATCTAAATTATGAAGGAGCCATGGCACAGTATAAATATGTACAAACAGTACGGAAACTGCCTACAAACGTGCGAAACGGCACGCACACATAAACATGCACACCGACGAGACCCCTAAGCGGCACTCGCTACTGAGAGCACCGCGACAATCGTTTTCACGTTTGTAGGCAGTTTCCGTACTGTTTGTACATATTTATACTGTGGCCATGGGAAATGTAATTTTGCTTAGTTGCCAATAAAAATTTAGCCGCGAGTATCATATATAAAAGCTCTGCCTATTTGCGGGTACTTATACAAATTCAGAGATATTTTGTCATGTAAAGAACTAACTTTAATTTGATATTATATTATAAAAGATGAATATTTATGTATGTTTTGTATACCATACATACATAACATTTTTTCATTGTGATTGGCAATTTAGCAAAAATATCCCATGTCTAATTATAATACATAAAATGTTGATTTCGATTGCATGCATTATAAATGTAATTGGCGGTACATTTGCTTGGTTAAGTAACTGGAATTTTAGAAATATTTTTTAAAAGTTTCAACAGATAAATAAAAAAAAAATATATAAAATATTTATATAAATAATTCTCATTTGTTTTCATTCGTAACAATACAGAATTAGACTGGAGTTGGAACTGGGGACTGGGTAACGTCCGTCGTAAGTAAAGAAAGTGCAGTAAAGGTAATTGTTATAAAGTACATGAAACACGTGCCTCCTATGCTGATAGCTGACATTGTGTAATAACGCCTTGAGTCTTATTCATTACTATTTATATTAACTAGGGGTGATAGTTAACACTCACTTATATTTTAATAAATTTGTGATTCACATTAATTTATCATAAGATTATTTGATTATGCAGCAAACACTGAATATCTATTCTACTATTTACATGTAAAGATTGGATTTCTATTAGTTATATATAATTATATCTTATTAACATAGCTTTAGAACAACCAGCGCAGTACTGTGGTGTCAGAGTTGTGCACCGCATATAGTTATCAGCTTTGAACATCGATTTTTTTTTATTTAATCATAATAATATTGTCTTGAAAAACTGTTCGGCATGCCAGTAGCTATAGTGGCAGTGACATTTATGTATAGTTGTACCATTGTGTCTGTGAACTGTCAGGAGGGCGCTGATCTGGATGACAGATAGAGATATAATCAAAACCACCACTCATTACTGATGAGCGCCGAGCTTGACTCTGGCAGTATTAGCTACCAAAAGTTGGAAGAAGAAGATCGCCGAGCTCCAGACAGACCAATAGAATGAGACATATTTCGTCTATTCCTTCGCTTTTTGGTCACTTACATTTAGTACTGGCTATTGCCGTCGGTTATAAGTAGCGGTTTTGACTATACTCCGTCAATGTAATGAGTTCACCCTTTTGACTACTTGTATGCAAGATCCTTGATCGGGAAGTACATCTTAAGCGCTGTATTCGTGCATCGTACACAGGCGTTCGCTCAAATCCACAGACTCTCATTTTTTAATTGGGATACATAGCATGTTCCTCAAGCGAGGACGGATTGCGCTCTTGAGCGGACTTATGTCCGTGATTTTAATTGGGATACATAGCAAGTTCCTCAAGCGAGGACGGATTGCGCTCTTGAGCGGACTTATGTCCGTGATGGATGACGAGTGCAGTGCTTAAGGATAACTTGTATTCTTGGTTTGTTGTTTGGCGTTGTATGACTAATATAATCATGTCATCTTAGCCACTACCTATGTAATAATTCGGAGACCAATTTAATGACAATTATTACGAAGGTACCATAAACATACACAGCTAATATTTAATATATAGAACAGAGAAACGCGCACGATATCCAAAGGAAGTAAATTTGTGTTTGATAATTACACAGCCTCAATATTATCATTGCTTTAACTCGATACAATTGTTATAGTAGCCTAGGTTGGTTTAATAAGTAAGTCTTAGGACGCTTGCATACGGTGCAAGTAATCGAAAGTATATCGTCGGTGCGACTGCAATAGCGCGTAAGAGCAATTTGCAATACCGCGTATTTACAAAAGTCGCAAAAAATAGTTTTCGCGCCATCGACTTCTGAGTGTCTATTGGCACCTAATGGAAGTCACACAATTTGAATTAGTCTATAAGAAACGCCCATTTCGCCGTTATATCAATACCGCGTATTAGTTCTCAAGGAGTATTTGGCAGCAAAGCCGCGTATTTACTGGCATTGTAGTGGAAGTCTGGATAGGAATTGTGCGCGCTCCTGATTTATGATTGATTATTATTGTAAATAACCATTGTGTTTTGTTAATATCCAAATTTCAATCGAGAATACAACGGGTACCTATTAATATTTTATAATACACATTGAATTGAAAAATACGGCAAGAGCTGAAAAAAACAGAGACAAAGAAGCAGCTCAAAAAGAAATTATACATGTATTGACGGTAGATCTTCAAGCCGTTAAACTATGTCTTGTTCTGAATGCGATCGCACTTTATTTCAAAACCAAACTTGCTGTACATAATTTCTCAGTCTACAATCTGGGAAATAATAGTGTCACATGTTACTGGTTTGATTAGACTGCCTGTGATTTGAAATCTACGACATACGCATCATTTTTAGAAGATTATGTAACCAAGTTGATTAATGATAGTCCAAAAGATGTGATAATTTATTCAGATAGTTGCACTGCGCAAAATAGGAACAATGTTGTGTCAAATACGTTACTGAGATTAGCTATGGCAAAGAACATAGTCAAAACACAAAAATATTTGGAAAAAGGGCATACCCAAATGGAGGTAGACTCTGTTCATTTAGTAATTGAAAGAAAATTAAAAAATCGGGCAATCTTTTTACCCTCACAATATGCCACCATCACTAAAGAAGCTAGAACCAAACCATGTCGTTTTAATTCTTTAAAAAGCTTACTAGTAATTTGCAAATACAAATGACTAGTATTCTTGTTAACCCCCTCCAGCTAAGCTTAATTCGCTTGTGTTTGGAGGAAGTTCACGTCCGTAGTGTAATGGCCAGGACTCGAACCCACGACCTCTCGATCGTAAGACCGATGCCTTATCCATTGCGCCACGGACGCTTGTTGGCCGTTACGAAGTAATTACACCTGACCACACATTTTTTAAAGATTTCAGCAACAAGGATTACCATATCTATGAATCAATCCGACTTGGTCGTGGGGCTGGTGATCACGTCGTTGTTGATATAAGAGTACTAAGGTATAATCCAAAAGTGACAATAGACTTTAAGCTTCACTTTACGGACGAATTTTCACCTCTGCCTAGAAGACCAAAGAAACCATGATCTGTGATCGACGTGGTTCCTGCACTTTACCAAACGAGGCAGGCAATTGCAAAAACAAAGATTGATCATTTACAAGAATTGAAGAGTGTTATTCAACAAGATTACGATGCCTCTTATGATAATTTACCATACAATAAAAAGGGCTAAATTTATTATTACCTATTAGATCTCATTAAATGATTATAATAAACTAATAAAATGTTTAATTTCAAAACCGCGGAACTACCAAAATTGACATATTTTTTACTTAACCTATAGCAGCAATATCGCGTATGTGATATATCTCAATATATAATAAAGATATTTGTAAAATCTTATGACATTCCTATGCAATATCATGCAATGGAACCACAAACAAGTTCAGTTGAAAAATATATTATATTGACCATGATAACCAATTATTTCTTCCTCCTAAAAAAATGGTAAAATACTGATACGCGGTATTGCAAATTGCTCTTACGCGCTATTGCAGTCGCACCGACGATATAATGTATGTATCATGTTTTAAAAAGCAAAAGTTGTAACGCTTGGGGACGCGTTTTCTAATAATAGGCATGTAAGCTAGGCGCAAATATTTTAACATGCGCCGTATACAAAGACTATTCGAGGGTTTATTGGAAGCGAAATTGTGATACTATACCAGTGACAGTTATTTGAGAGGCTAGCCACACTTACACTCGGGTTTAAGAGTGGCTCGCGTGAATAGACGTACTTCTTATCAGCATTGTACATTACTTTCACTCAATATTCATATTTGAGTTCTTTCAGATACAATACAAGCGTGACAAGAAGTACCTCGGTATATGAAGTCGCGATATTTCAATCAACTCGATCATCACTAAGATATTAATTAATCAAGGGGGTAACTTAGATTTTCAACTATCTACGCGAGATTGAATATCATCAAAAATAGATCACTATTTTAACGGGCGATGGAAGTAAAATTAAGTTTTCATTAATTTTGAACCGAGTTTTTAATTAACGGCTGAAGTTGTTGGACATTTGTCACAGTAACTACACGAAATCAAGCACACTAACGACTAACAGTTTACAACATTTTTAGAATAATTTAGGAACGGGTTTGACTTACAACTAGCAGGGAATGACTACTCGAATTAACCGAACTGTTACTTAAATATAGATGGCGGGCTTGACACCTAGAAATGGCAAGACAAACGGAAGCTAACATGTGATTCTAGTCTATTATATTATCACAACTCAAATTATTATATTAGAGATGTGCTTCTTTAGAATGTGGTCTAAGGCTCGATTTAATTGTTATTGTGTACAAGAGTAGTGACATTGTAATGGATATCACAGCAAAAATATTGTAACTGTCACCTATACTGCTAAAAGTCGTACGGAAAATGGTGTACGGAGAAATATTATCATTACTATTTTAAAAGCCTACGTCGTATTTGTACTTGGCAATCAAGTCTCTTTATTATTTGCTACGGAAATGTATAATTGAATTTAATATAGAGATTCGCATGTCTTCATCCACCTTGCAGATTTGTTATACAAGATGGGTGTGACATAGCTACTTATTGAAACCACAGATTATATTCAAGGTTATTGTTTCGTTATTTAAGTTTGTGGTGGGAACAAATACTGACCATGTATGAAAGTTGTAGCTGTTGTTTCAATAAATGTCGCTATGTGGCACCTATCCTGTCCACCATTTGGTTTCATTTCGTCAACAATGTAGTGTTGATTGATGTACGACGTGTTGAAATATATATATTATTATATTTGCCGCAGCAAGCGTGCATTGCCCATTTATAGAATAGCAAATGTGACTAATTAAGGCATCCCCCACATTAGGCGTGCGTGATCGCCAAGCGTGTGGGCTAGCTGGCTGCACACACGTCACAAGGCAGCAACACGCGACGCCGTGTTTTGTGTGTAGTTTTTGGTTGTGTTTGGTAGTTATTGTGATTTTTTTGCAGATTTCGTTGTTTTTGATAGTTTGGGTAGTTTTTGTGGTATTTGTTAGCTTTGCTGATTTTGGGTGTTTTTGTTGTTTCTGGTTGATATTTGTAGTCTGCGTTGTTTTTTTGATGTTTTTTTTCTGAGGTAGTATAAAACACTTTTCTTGTAGTTTTCTTGTAATATAAAGCACTATGTTTGAAGCTCTCTGGTGAAAGTTCGATTTCAAATCACGTGTATTAATTAAACTATCTATATGAAATCGACTACTTTTATTTTTCGGATTAGAATTTAGCTACTATTTATTCATTGGACACCTTCACCGTAAAGTACTGCAAGATGAATGAAGAGTATAAGATTTCAATGAACCCAATTATTAGATAAGTATTGGATATAACCAATTCTTTTATAACTGCTTAATAATATTCAAAATTAGTATCGCCCGGTTTTTGTTTTGATCAGTGTAAAGTCTTATGCTGAAATTGTCTATTTCAAATATCCATTACATCTATTGTCCATTTCTTATTATGTAAACATTTGCGTCTACTATTCCTATAAAATAACCACTCAAACGTAATAAATACGATACAACAAGTGGGTTATTTAGGTGGATCAATATTATTTCACTTTGGCCATTTGGTTTAAGCGACATCTAGGGGCGTTACCATAAAAAAAAAATCACGAATATAAGATAATAAATAATTCCTAATTTAGTATATGACGACTATCTTATAATATCTGCATCAGAATTTCAAAATCAAAAGCGATTTAAATATGCATAATCACTGAACATTGTTTTTATTGAAATATCCATGTTTTTAACATTTGATTACAAACTTTTCAATGAAACCCGGTAATTGTAAGCGGGATATTTTAATGGTAAGACACCATTCAAATATTCCGCTTACAATTAAAAATATTGTTTATTCTTCATATAATATAGCGGTGTTTATCTAGACATAACCACCAGATTAGAGAGAACCGCAAAGTCAGTTGGTCAAACGTCTTCCCGCATGCTCACTTTAAGGTGGTAATCGCCTAGCACCGCTCTCATAGCGCCATGCATAATGTTCTTAGCGACGTAGATATACTTCATAGGATTTTTTTTAAAAGAAAACACACGAAAGCTTTTTTGATGGAACATAAAATGTGACCAAACACAACGCATTAAGTAAAATTGTACAACAATCTTAAAATGTCGCTTAAACCAAATAGTCTTGTTGTGTATGGTTATGTATATTTTTCACAACCGGTACTGTCTCGCATTGTTATTTTTTTTGGACTTGATTATATTAGTCCCAACCACAGATATAGATCTACATAGATAACGCAAATGCATGTACTTTGCGTGTCTCAACCCCGACCAAGCGTCGAGGTTGGTCGCCGCTAACTTCAGTCCACGCGCGTCTTTTGTCAGAGAAAATCATAGCGGACGGCTCCAGTTGAACGTACTGGGCGGATGGGCATCGTCGGCATCGGTGTCTTTGAATCGGTTTGGATTTCCCGTCACTAAATTTCGGCTGTGACGTCACAATAGGTATTAAAAAGTCGGCACGCTTGGTTTCAATACAAATCGTGATACTTGCGTTATCTATGTAGATCTATATCTGTGGTCCCAACTCATAAGGGCCATAGAACAAGCTGCGCTAAATTATTTTTCTATCTACTTTTAAATTGTTTCCTTCCTTCCATAAAAATTTCGATAGCGGCATCGGAATTGCGACTTGGGCTACTAAAAGTCGCTGGTGCCCTAAGATAAAACAGACACGCTAGATAGATGTTGTTTAAAATACTAATGTAAACAATGTTGATCCACCATATTCATATTTTCATCTGTGTTAATAATGGTTTATAGAAAATGAAAATTGGTGATATTAAATAGGTTAATGGGTAAGGTTTTCTATGTTTTAAATCTATGCTATGTTTTAAAAACCTAAGGATATCTTGCCTAAGGTAAAGAAATGAGATCAGTTATGACTATTTTCTTTTTCTTTGACTACGTTCTTATAAAATTAAATATGTCAGAGGCAAAGAGTTATCTTTTACAGATATTTTATATGATGTAGGCTAAGAATAAAAAAAAAACTAGTGATTCTTGGTCAAAGTACAAGCAGCTACAGCTAAATTTTATATAGTTTATTTGTGTGTTTTGACACTGAAATAACAAGGCAAGACAAATAATTATCATTATAGTAATGATATGAATAATATACCAAAAAACTACATTCATTCTTCAATCGTCGAAAGATGATAAGTCGGTTGAAGTTAGTTGAAAGAAAGTCGAAGTCATGGGCGGCTTTGATTGGTCGGCAGTCAAACTCACACAAGATGTCGTTCAGATTGGACAGTCAACTTCTCTATTAAATTAAACTAAGCCTTTGATTGTATTAGACCATCTGTCATCGTACGCTGTGTTAACAATTTTCTTGGCAATTCTTTTTTTTAATATTTTTTTGATAAGTTAATTTGATTGAAGCTTACTTCATAGTTCACTATTTGTAAAAGAAACCTTTGCCAAATAAATATTAATTAAAGCACGGAGTGTGCTTAAACACCGAACGTAATTGCGATTGTTTTACTTAAAGTTCATAAACATATTCATACTCCCTAGCTAGTGTTTATGCCCTAGCCTAGAACGAACAACAAAGGTTTTGTAACATTTTTGATTATTATACCGCGTCTCAAGTAAATAACAATACGCAAGCCGCAATAAAGCACGTTAATATAAAAACGCAAGTTTTCACTCAAGATGCGATTAAATCATTCAATTTGTTGATATCATCAGTTTAAACCTAAATTCAATATGTTTAAATTTTACAATAAGTACTCAACAAATCGAATATTAAATTGCTTCTTAGAATTGCCATCGAGATATGTCTTTAATTATATTGCCAATAAACACATACTGATAAAAATACATTCATCTATATCGCGAAGCCCTGTGTACTATTCACATTTTAAATATCTAATAAAAAAAATATATTGAGGCTTTTCGCCAGGGACCACGCGTACACTTAGCGGCATTCAACTAAAATATCCTTCAATAAATTCAATACACATAATAACGTTCGTTAAATACACGATTGGCCTAAATTGTACTACGTTCCTACGATCCAATTATTATCTAATTTTTGGTATAATTTAATAAATTGTATCTCAGGTATACTTGAATTAGGTCTAATTTCCGTTATAACATTGGTGCTCAACAACAAACAATCGCAAAAAAATGTATAAGGATTTGGAGGTTGGTATCGCTCGATGGCGGAGAGGTTACAATGGGGGCTTACGGCTTACTGCACCCAGGAGGCGGGGACCCACAAGGGTTCGGACTGCACCCTCCAAGCGGCCTTCAGCAGCTGCGTGAGCGCGCCGGCCAGGTCGTCGTTCACGATCTCCTCGTCGAACATGTACCCGTACAGGAAGTTGATGCGATTCGATGACCGCATTATGTCTGAGAACTCTTCCTCCTGGAATTCATAATACCGTAAATTAGCCGCTTAAATAGAGTTCGAGGAGAGCATTACTCTATTCGTTTTATAAACAGTTTGTTAGTAAATTAGTTTGACGAAGCGACACCGAGGTCGCCGGTTCGATTCCTGCTTAAGATAAATCTTCGTGTGCATGAACATGGGGGTTTGTGTTAGACTGGCTGTTTTTATGTATAATATGTATGTATTTACAAAAGAAAAGTATATATGGATTAGTATCAGTTATTCTAGTACCCATAATACAAGCTCTACTTAGTTTGGGACTAGATGGCGTGTGAGATATTTATTTAATAACTGGTCCATATTATGGTACAGCTATACCTATGTAATGAAAATTTAGTTTGAATTGAAAATATATTTTATTTATATTACATTATTACTGTTACGTCATACGAGCTCGGTTATATTCGAAACTTCGTGGGATACTGTCGGTAGCAGGCAACGTGTTTTCGTCTCTGGATTTAGAAAATGAATCTAGATATTATCTTTATGAGGATTTTCTGAAATGAATCCCACTAACATGTCAGGTCGGCAGGTCTAGGAACTCGTAGAGTATACGGGTTCCATTAACCATTAACGTTGGCTTGGGGTCGCCAACATGAGAAAGTGAATGTCCTACACAATATAGGTACACTGCTGTGCTGCCCAGAAAAACCGGCACTCATTTTTAGGGTTCCGTAGCCGAATGGCAAAAAACGGAACCCTTATAGATTCGTCATGTCTGTCCGTCCGTATGTCACAGCCACTTTTTTCCGTAACTATAAGAGCTATACTGTGGAAACTTGGTAAGTAGATGTATTCGGTGAACTGCATTAAGATTTTCATACAAAAATAGAAAAAAAACAATAAATTTTTGGGGTTCCCCATCCCCATACTTAGAACTCAAACTCAATTTTTTTTTCATCGAACCCATACGTGTGGATCTATGGATAGGTCTTCAAAAATGATATTGAGATTTCTAATATATTTTTTTTTCTAAACTAAAAGTTTGCGCGAGAGACGCTTCCAAAGTGGAAAAATGTGTCTCCCCGATGTAACTTCTAAAATAAGGGAATGATAAATGTAAAAATCATATATGATGTACATTACCATGCAAACTTTCACCGAAAATTGGTTTGAACGAGATCTTATAATTAGTAATAAAGAAAAACATTTATTTAGATGTATAGTGGCACGGAACCCTACGTGCGCGAGTCCGACTCGCACTTGGCCGGTTTTTTGCACAAGATTGGCACAAGTTTTCTTTTTTCGTGCGACTGCGACGTTAGTTGTCAATTAGTCTATAGCTTTCTCTGTTTACGTAGGAACCTGTCAAAATTGTCACAGTATTTATTGCATAGATGCTGCACGCAGCGCGTTTTAATAACTATTGGTCAGATTGTCTCTTGCATTGGTCTCTTGTCAAAGTTGCGACATCAATTGAAACCTACATCATTTTTAATGACACTCGTATGCTGTGATAGTAGTATATAGAAGACTTACTGAGAATGCCCTGGAGCATTCCTTGTCGAAGGTGGAGCGTGCGTTCGCCGCAGTCCTGGTCTCCACTAGTCGTTCGTGCGTTGGAGGCCGAATGAACACGATGTAAGGCCTCAGCCGCGGGGTCCGGAGCATCTTCAGAGCTTGCCAGTGCGGGCTTATCACACATACCCGACCTAAAACGATAATAAATAATTAAGGATCATTTTTTCATAACCGACTTCAAAAAAAAAAAAGGTTGTCTATTTGATACCTATACATTTCCAGTATTAGGTCTCGCATTGCACAAGAACCTATACAACGCAAGACCATCTAATACTAAAAATGTTAAATGGTTGATGTGCAACCGTCTTTAGGTACATAACTATGTATAGTCATCAGTCTTAGTATTATTGTCAGAGTTAGCACGGTTTTTAATCTATATTAATATTATAAAGAAGAAAGATTAAGTTAAGACCCCAGGAAAACCGTGGGGTACTTTTGATCTACGGAGACGCGGACGGAAGCGTTAGCGAAGATTATAAAATAGAAAATTAGGTAGGTATGTATCAATCAGGACTAGAAACAGTTTGATATCAACATTTTAAGATACATTTTACATACCCGTGCTACGATGACGATGGTCATGTTAATCGTCGTGCTAACATTCCCTAAGGGCATACTTAGGCTATAAAACTAAGACCGCAATAAAGCCCAATAAATCATGTAGAGATATTCTGTGTGACGTCAGAGAGCCTCATCTCAGAAGCGTCTAACTGCCCTATATTGGAATCCCCTGTGGTTGTTATATTGAGCTCGCGATGTCTCGAGACAGTAACCCACTTACACTTCTATCTTACATCGATAATACAAGACAAGACGTTCCTGTTCTTTGTTATCTACATTGATGGTATAACAATTGTGTTACTAACTTTGTTTTAGTATGTATAGACGACTACACATCAAACTATACATTTTCAGTTTAAGATGTTCTCTAAAAATACAATGCATTTAACAACATTCGTAAACTTAAACCAATACATTCCAACGAAACCTTTCAAACGTGAATATTTAAAAAAAAGGTACCACGCTGGCAAAATCTAGTTACTAGAAGGAATAAAAATTTTGAAAATAAAGGAAGCCGCGGGACGCAGCAATAGCAATAAACAAATCTAGTATTAAATCAAGACACACAACAGTGTCAGACGAATGCGCAAAGCCAAAAGGGCAACATAAATACCGCAGTGGGATACACGATGGATCATGGACAAAAAAAGCGAGTAGTTTCGAAGCCAGCGATGTTAGTGAGCTCCGTAACCGTAACCGAAACTATCGGATATTCGATATAAAAAAATATCCGTAACCGTAACCGAATCCGAAATAAAAGTTTCGGATAATATCGGATTGGGGCGAAGCCTAATTGAGATACGTTATTACAAGTTGCTTTGATTGGCCCGCCGTAATTCGTACCAAATGAGGACATATAAATAAAACAATTTTATTAGCTACATGTATTTCACTTTTGAAAATCCTTAGAAACCCAACATCCGTAACCGACATTATCCGAAACTAACGGATAATCCGAAATAAATTAATATCCGCATCCGAAATTTCATATCCATAACATCCCTGTTTCGAACCTGCCATATTCTTTCATGTGTAGCGCACAGCCAGAAAACTCGTTATGTGAATAATGGACTCACCTGAATTAATAATAGTTTCGACGCTCTCGGCCGTGGTGCCATACAAGTTGCCCTTATATTCTCCGTGCTCGATAAACTTGCCGTCAGCTATGTCCTGCTCCATTTTCTCGCGGGTTACGAACATGTAGTCTTTGCCATTATGTTCACTGGATTTTTGAGACCGAGATGTAACTGAAAAATGATTTTAAGATTCGAATATGAAAGCCGTCTCGGTGTCTATTATGCACGTTTTTTTATAGCACATTCATGACAAGTGATGTTCAGGGTCTCAAGATGGATTTCGGAAGGTATCCAAGGGTTCTGAAGGTAGCAAACTTCGTCAAGTCTTCTCTTTTCCTTTACCGCAGTGCCTGAAGACGAAAGTCTACAACCAGTGCGTCCTGCCTGTTATGACCTACGGTGCCGAGACATGGACTTTAACGGTTGCACTAGTCCACAAATTTAAAGTCGCGCAGCGGGCTATGGAGCGAGCTATGCTCGGAGTTTCTTTGAAGGATAAAATTCGTAATGAGGTCATCCGACAAAGAACCAAAGTGACCGACATAGCTCGCAAAATAAGCTCGCTGAAGTGGCAGTGGGCTGGTCACGTTTGCCGACGGACCGACAGCCGTTGGAGCAAACGAGTCCTGGAATGGAGACCGCGACTCGGCAACCGTAAGGTGGGACGCCCCCCTGCCAGGTGGACTGACGACCTGAAGAAGGTCGCTGGAGGGGACTGGATGCGGAAGGCACAGGACCGGGTGTTGTGGCGCACATTAAGAGAGGCCTATGTCCAGCAGTGGACTGCGAGAGGCTAATTGATGATGATGATGATGATCCAAGGGTTCTCAAGTGTGGTTCACGAAACACTATCGAGCTTGGGCACATTATGTTGGTCTCCCTGAACACTTAGGTCGCAAATGATATTCAGTGTGTGCTGATGAATACTAGAAAGTACTCCAGGGCTCTTCGCTATGGTTCAAGTAAATACATTAAGTTTGACCTCATAACATTGTTATAATAAATAGAGTTGGTAACTATTTTTCTCTCTCTTATAGGTGTTTTACACAAGTATGAGAATTAAAATTGAATATACTCACAAGGTATCGGCGTGACAAATTTCTCGGGGTCCGTGGCGATGAGTCGTCTGCGTAACTCATTCCTCCCCACCCCTGGGGCTCCCACCAACACTATGGGCCTGACCAGCCCCGGCCGGGGGTACAACCGGGCAACTTCCTCGTAAGTGGGTATCATTTCGCGGTCAAAATCATCATTTTCTGTGATATCATATATAATTTTTTTGACTTTGGGTGTGCTTTTGCATGGCAGGAGAGCCGTGGCGGTCGGTGTCGGCGAGCATGGTGTTTTCGGAGCGCACTCCGTGGTGGCCGGTGCGGGGCCGCAGAGCGCCGGCTTGCCTGCGCCGAGCATATGCAATGGCAAAATAATAATATGAACCGACACAGCATGCAATAAAACGAATATTGATCTAATTATTCATAAACATAGAAAAGTGCGATTACGTATTTTATATTATGCATTACTTACGTTTACAATGTTTATTAGTGAAATAAGAATAACCTAAACAATTAAAAAGGGGTATGACCGAAGAATTTAATATGAAATATCAGGTCAATAGATTTTTGACCCACTTGACATACGTTTCGTTAGAAATTGTCACATTATTTTATAAGGTAGCTATTAGTTTGTTGAAGATTGACTCATTCCACTATATTAAATAATAAAAATTGTCTTCCGAGTCGAACAAATGTTTTCGAAAATAATTATTAAAGCGAATCATGAATATTCTTCTGATATAACACATAATAATTTACTTAGTCAGCCACTGATTAGGTTAGGTTGGGTTGCTTTCTAATTCAGAAAGCATTGTGTTATTAGATGAGATAAAAATGATAAATGAACTTATTAAATTGAATTCATATAAATAAGCACGAATTAAAAAGAATAATAAACGAACCGTCCATAGTTTGCGGATCGGATTGTCTCTCGTGTATGATTCGGCCTTCCTGCAACGCTCTTGAGGGAATAAGGCCTGCTCTCATGACTCGGTCGCCCTCACGTCTAGCTTGCCACCTGAACAATACAAATGTACATTGAAAAATACATAGGCAAGTATTACTAATGAGAGAGATAACATGATAATATAGAACATAAATAAACTGTATCCATTTAATGGGTTAAGCATAGTTGTTGTATAAATAAAAGCAGGTTTACGAATAAAATAAAGCTTAGGTTTCCTAGCATAGCGGTGTGGAATAATGCGGTCGTAATGATAACGGTACAATGACGTCACTAGAACGTTGCCTATGTAAAACAAATGTAGTGGTTTCCTAGAGAGCGGTGATCGACCTAACGTATTACATATTAATCGTGTCACGGTAATAATATTACGGCCGCATTATTCCACACCGCTTTCCTAGGAAACTGAAGCTTAACTGACCAGTATGCGTCATCCTGGGACACTATGTGAAGCACATCGCCTTTCTTGAAATCCAAGCCAGCTTCCTTGCATGGTATGTACGGGTCCTCAGACGAATCGTAGTTGAACAAGGCCCTCACCCTCACTTTACTCTCTCGGGAACCCCCTTTACCGAACGAAGGGACTAATTTGAACGTAATAGTGCCTTCTGAGCTTTGCTGTAATATCAAAAACGATACTATTAACCTATGATCTGCCTCTATGGTCTAGTGGTTGCCGTATGCGGCCTATCACCGAGCGAGGTCAAGGGTTTGATTTCTGAGTCTACCAAGTGTTATTTGGAATTTTTTCGTCAGAGTTGAAATTGTGCCCGATGGATGGCGATAGGATCACCTTTTCTCACGGGATCTAAACATAACAGGTGAAGTGTAGGTGTTATACACCTATATCAAACCTTTTTGGGTATTATAGCCATGGTGTTATGTTATGTTTATTACTCTATTGCTCAGATATACTCCGAGTTAGAAATATCAAAATCATACAATTCAATAAAAAAGTCCATACCAATATGGCGAGTACATCAGCGGGTGTCTTGCTCTCCACACTAATACCATTGACCTCGATAACTTCGTCGCCGGCGTGGATCAGACCCGATCTGTCGGCCGCGCCCCCGTGCATCACACGAGCAATCACTATTTTCCCCGTCTCTTCGTCCGTTTTTATCGTTGCGCCCTATTTCGCAATGTTTAGCTTTCAATATTTTCATTTAAACACATACAGAGTAATAGAAGTATAGGAGAAAACATCGAACGAGTCAATAATGATATATTTGTTTCCAAGAGTACTAGGGGAAATTCCACTAAGTAGGCGAAAAAGGCGCTAGGCTACTATAGTAAAATCCAAATAGCCGTGCATAAAAGGTCATTTACCCGGCCTGTACCAAGAAATGCCCAAACTTTACGACACGTATCGCTCTCGGCCGCTCTCCGTACAAAATAACGACAATACAGACTTTTCATTGATATCATAATACCGGACGCGCCTGCAGCCTGCCCGCGAATGCGACAACTCAAAAACACCAAAATTTAAGGATTAAAATTTCACTTTTTGTCATGTTTTTAATAAAACACAGTTTTAATGATTAAAAACAACTTTCTTTTTTATAATGTATTACAAAAACTCCTAAAGCAGTTTCTTGGTTTTAATTCAAAAACTCAGTTATTGGACTTTTTTTTGGCACAAATATAAACTTAATCATTGGAAATTACATTTGTTCCTTAAAGAATTAAAATTAGTTGACCATTTATTGATATTTATCATTATTAACTTTCACCCCAAAAAACGATAAATTTGAAGTTATTACAGTTTGCCGTTAGGGGTTTGAGACGTCAGAGGTGTTAAACCCACTCTGCCGTGGTATAACTAAAATGCAGTTATCTGCTAAAACCATTTTTTTGATAACAAATAAAAACCGCGGAAGAAAAATTAAACCGTTACATACTTTTCGATGACAAAATTTATTTGAGATTCAAAGATAAAATAAGTTTTGTCATCGGAAAGTTACATCGGTTTCCGCGGTTTTTATTTGTTATCCAAAAAAATGGTTTGAGCAGATAACGGCATTTTAGTTATACCACGGCAGCACTACGGTATACCGTATATTAATACGGGGCAAACATCTTGAGCATACGACCTTGAATGCGCAGAAACGAATTTTGGGTCTTTTGGTTACGAGGCTGAGTTACGTTTGCTTGCTTATTATTTTTTTATTATATGTTAATTAAATATATGTTATATGTTAGTAAATTCATTTTAAGTTAGTTAAAAGCGGATTTTATCACTGAATATTGTCGGCGATTTTACCAATATTAAAAACCGAGTTAACTATTGTTTTAAATCGTAAGAAGTTCAACAAAACATGCCGACAAGCATTGTTTTCGATTTAGCTTTAGTTTAAGTTATGAGAAATTTGACATAACAATGATGCACGTTATAGAAAATACTTAATTTAATAAAATAATGATGACAATATTTTTATCTCATTGTAATACAGACGCCAAATGTTTGTAATACATGACAATTTCTCGGACTATGATCCCCTCGTACCAATAAACGTTTGTTTACACCGACTTCTATCGCTACGCCGCCGCGCCGCGCCGGCTCGGCGCCTTGTGTTTAGGTTCGCCGCGATCCCGTTTCGGCGTGCAGTGGTACAGGGGCCGGTATGACCTTTTATGCACGGTTATTTGGTTTTTAGTATAGCACATTCAGTAAACAAACTGCATGTGGGATGCACGATTTCGATTTTTGATTATTATAATGTCATAATCATTTTCATCACTCTTTTACGACAGGTCAAAAGCTATTAACTTTTGCCGCTAGTGCTGCACTTTGGCGCCACAACTTCACAGTAATATTTTCTATTTTCATCAAGTTTTGAATGACTTCTGATCCCTTGAACCCGTTTACTGTTTACGCTTGTGCTGCACTTTTGCGCCAGAAGACAGGAAGATAATCTTCTGTTTTCATATCACTTTGAACAACTTCTCAAAGAACTATAATATTAATTAATATTTACAGTTAAATGCAGTATTATCCCCTTTGAATATTTAAGTTTATTTATATTTTTTAAGAGTTTTTAGGTACTAGGTTTAATAAAAACAAAATATAAACAAGACACTATGCAAGAAATCAAATAATTATGGATTTGGTCGACAAAAATAATAAGCAAGATGTATTGTGTAGGGTAATAGTGTAGTAAAATAATATTAGAGAATGGTGTACTGGACGACACAATACAAGTTGCATCGGCATCTAGAGATAGCAGCTAATCATTCTCGAAATGTACACAACGGCAATGAACAATAAAAATACAGAAGAACATCGACAAGACAAATTAAAAAATAGGTGAATGCGTATACGTAACACTATGTGGAAAGGATTCAACATAATTAAATTTGAAGCATTCAAATAAGTAGCATAATTTATTATTACAATACTTACCACAATTGGCTCTGCACTCTGTGCTCCACCCTTTTAATAAAAACATACTTTCAATATACCCTTTATTATGGGCAAAACATAAGTAAAAGTAAAATGAGTAGTTTAGTAAAATAATAATACATAATAATATTACCTCATAACTCATAACATAACTGACGCCTGGAGCCTATTGTTTTAATTTTTTAGGAGTAGCAAACACTTTCACCTATATTAAATCTACTCATAATTCTAACTAAATATAAAACATATTTAGCTGCTATTTCTAAATGAATCAACTGATTTATTAACGTTTAATAAAATATAATCATAATTTTAGCTAGGGTCCCACGGCCCGTCTTTAAAAATTATAAGACCTTGAAGTGAATCGGTATGAAATTAATTTTATTAGTTATTTATGTGTTCTTTTTATTTGATTAGTTTAAAAACATTCTGCAACAACGTAATTAAATTTGAACGGATGAGAATAAACCAAAGTATTTTTGAGTTACTTAAAATGTTAGTGTCAGGAGCCCCTAGATATAGCTAAAAACACGAACTTTACATCAGACAAGTCAGATACAGGCCAATGAGCTTTTAGTAATTAAAGTCAAACTAAGCGCCGGTGTCAAATCATGTTATTGCAATAAGTATTATAATTTTATTAGTTAAGTTTTATTTTAATTTAATATTTTTTGTATTTTGATGTTTGTTTTGACGTGTTCAAGTGCCCCTTGGGGCCCATGGAAATAAATGATTTGATTCGATTTGAAAACGATTGATTTGCACAACGGCGCAATCATTACTGATAGCGATACTTCTAGGCGGGTGTCAAGATATCTTCTGCACTAGATATTTGAACTTATCTATACTCGTCATTGCGACTTTTAATTGTAACAGGCTATGGGACCCAGGCTTAATAATGCAACATGTCATGGATCTTACCAATGGTTCATCACTTTTAACTAATTGTACAATTTTGACAGTTTCCTCTTCATCATCGAGCTCGGGTGGGATATCTGGTAGATGAGGATAGTAGTCCTTTTGGGCCACAGCATCATGTGTACAAAGTATTGCCTGTACAAATACATAGACATGTCATGCGTATGGTGCCACAAATTCTAATATTATCATGAAAGTAATAAATTACTATTTTAATACATTACTACAGAGTGATAATGACGCCGTAAACAACGATTTAATAATTGACTAACTTTAAGTTAATGCTATTGGGTGGACAACGGATATTGGCACTCTAGGTAATTTCATTATGCAATGTAGCTAGAATATCTCATATCCTATTAAAATACCATTAACCATTTAAATTTAAGTGCATGCATCCTCTCTCTCTTTCAGAATTAGAAGGGGACAGGTGGCAAATTGCAGTTGAGAGGACTAAAACTCACTAAAAGCATAGACTAGGAGCTCGTGGACGGCCGACTAACGTTATTTTAGAAAAGCAAAAACTTTCACTGTGTGTGCCCCTAATATAAGTAAGAACATAAAAGCAATCACCAAATATGAAATTTGGATCTTGGCAGCTTCAAAAAAAGTTATTTCCGAGTGTAAAGCGTTATACAGTAGAATCCGTTTATTATGTATTAGGATATGTTGTATAAAACGATGCGATGGTTGAAATCATTCTCCACCATGGGCAGACACTTCACATGGTTTCAACCCTAGAAATTATTAATCATTTATGTAAATTGTTATTGAAATAAATTACTTAATGTGAAAATATATGTGCGTACGATGTTTTTTCATCTTAAAGTCCAGATTTTAGTAAATGTAGACTTACAGTATAGGCTTATAATGTATGTAGGTTGTGTGGAAGAAATTGCTTTAAGCAATAACACCGCCGCTTGTACAACTAGTTTTAAGTGTTTGTTTTATGTATCTTTCTTTTGTATTTTGGTGTACAATAAAGAATATTTATTATTATTATTATTCCTCTTTATTTATCTTTAAACTTATCTTATATATTTTTAAATATGATTTATAAAAAATACAAAAAAACATTTAAAAATATAAAAAACAGTGTCCCACCGACATCAGGTGCAGGGACCAAGCTGCCGATGGTTAGGGCTCTATAAAGTAATGCAGAGCTGGCCGCAACCGTAATTTGCCGAGCTTGTTAACGTAGCGCAGTTGACATTAGTATTAATGGACGAGGTCAGTCGACAGTAAAAATGTTTGTACCAATTTAGCAAAACATGGAGCATTTTATGCTAATAATGATACTGCTAATTTCAGAGTCTAATCTCAGACATTAGAGAGGACTATTATAGCGGCAGGTTACGCCATCCCATTTAAAAGTAAAACATATTTATTAGAACACCATCAAATTCAAGAAGCTTTAAACATGATAATAAATTATTTAAGGTAAATCATTTCAAGGTGTTATCCCTATCCTATACCTAAACAAAAGTATCATGTTCTGTAGTTAGGTGTAAGCTCTTGTATGAGCTTACCGTGATGGTGAAAAGCGAACCTCATTGTCACAGGTTTACCAGAATTGTAAAGCTCCGTGATTTAATACCGTGATGTCTTAAATTAGTCTTATCATTAGGTAGTAACCCAATTACGTCCTAGACTCACCCGACAGCAAGACCACATTTGCTAAATCAGGCTTCGCCGAATACGAATCCGTCAATACCAACCAGCATTCTAATTATATAGCAGCTCCTACGCTATTTAAAGCACCACGTATTGTTCGTTTTATGGGAAAAGTTTCAATCAAAGCAGCTGATGAATATTAGTTTGTTGATTTTCAAGTATATCAGTCATTTATTTACTAGTTGTTTCATTAAAACGTAATTTGTAGAGCACGTGAGCCGGCCACTAAGAAATTTCTTAAGAAAGTTGTGCAGCGTACTTAGGCAGTAAACATACTAAAAGTCTTGGAGAATAGGAGGTGAACAGGCGTGGAGGGGGGGGAGGGGAATACGTAAATGAAATCGTTAAGGTCCTAGATCCGCATTATACAAATTTTTGTTTTTAACTTTTTCATGTCCGAACGGATGAAACGATTTCCATGAATTTTGATAGACATATACATTTTGTCCTGGATTAACATATAAGCTACTTTTCACTAACTTATTACGCGAACATAGCCGCGGGCTGTAGCTAATATTTGTATGTATTATACATAGATAAAAGTTGCGATAACTCAACACCAGCTGAACTGATTTGGATAAAATTCAGTAGGATAATAGATTTAGACCTAGATTGACATAAAAACACTTTTTATTTCGAATAACACAAACAAAGTAGCCGGCAACAGCGAGTTAAGAAAAAAAGGAATTTTAAAATTTGCACTCTTTCGGCACGTGTAGTTCGTAAATGAATAAGAGTTTAAAAAAGGTGTTGATATGAAAGTTGTAGACAATTTTATAAGGTTTCATTACATAGACCTTTTTTCGTAGAAACGCACCCTTTACGAAATATTTAAAAAATTACAAAAGTCGGACCTTTTAACCACCCTCCACACTCCGGCTCACCTCATAAGTGCCAGGGCTTTTAGTATGTTTACTCTCTAAATACTTATAACAACTTTCTGAAGAATTTTCTTAGGGGCCAGCTCACACACTCCACTAATACATTATAGGCATTTCTTTGGAAGACTATAGCTACATTGCACAATTTGATTAGGGCTTAATTCACAAAACTTAACTGATTTAATCGCGAATGATTGCCGAACATTTCCAATGCTTTGCAGTATCCGTGGTCGCAGATAGACTGTCTACCTGTCTAATTGTGTGTATTAAGTGTGATATTTAATAAAAAGATAATATAAATGCTTACTTGAAAATGTGGTTTCTGCAGTAAACCTAGAAGTTCTTGAAATTCTTTCGAGACCGATACCACTTGACCAAAGAGTTCAAACACTTCCAGCGTAACTTGCATAGCGTTGGATAAAAGGGGATAGAACTTGTCATCTTTGCCTTTAGCTACTATTTTGTTATGCACTTGAACGAGAGCGTGAAGCTGTTTTGACTGCAGAAGTTCACTCAAGAAGGCGACGTCTTCTCCTCCAGGTTGTACTTCCTTCAACGATGCGAGCAGCCGCGTGAGAGCTGTGCAACAAATAAAAGTTCTTTAAATAATCACTATTGGTGTAATGACTTAATCGAATATCTAATCATTTCTTTATTAATGAGTAAAGTACACCGATATTTAAAAGGAGTAATAAATATAAACTCCTCACAAAACAATTATTATTACCCTTGAATAGACTCCCTCGTCCCTTGAAGCTCAGTTCACTACCTTCAGTCATCTCCGTATAACAGTACGTGAACCGCACTAGTTTCAATTAAATTGTACGAAACTTTTAAAAGGTTTAACCTAAATGTATTAACCTGATTTAATCATAGATAATATTTCCATTAAATCGAGTTTTAACAATGACAATTATTTGTTATGCTAGCATAAATTCTAAAATCAATACAGTTAATTATCATAGATCATTGTCTGACTAATAAATGTCTGAATAAACGGACAAGGGCTACGGTAACAATTGAGTTGTGACCTATGCAACTCGAGTGTTTGACAAAGAATGGTATCACAAACAGTTTACATAATGGTATTACCATGGCTACAGTTCACCACACCAAGGTGGCCACTGGAACTTACGTCGTATTCATTAATTATGTAGACACAGGGTGGCTACTTGAAACACAAATTCTCTTTAGGTATGTATGTGGGAACTGTTTTACCCCGCAATTATTCAATGGCAACCCATTACATGTTTGCTGCTCTTTTTGTATTGTTGCCCACAGCAAAAACATATTCTATGAACATAATATCAAGCTAATAACATGAGTACACATCCATCACGTTGATTTTCTGCATCACGATTCAGATGCATTCGAAGTTGTAACTCCAATACAATAATTGTTTTTTGTAAACTGCTCAATGACACAGAACATTTTGTTTGGTGGCAACTTTCAGAATTTTAAAACTGTATGTACCGACATACTTGTTGCTTTAATAGGAATGAAAGTAAGTGTTTTACCATTATCGTTATGATGCACTAAACTGACATGGTGTTTTAGTTTTATCGTGGGCAGTGTAGTGAAGCCGCGTGTCATGACACCGTCGTCGGTCCTGCATCGTCAGAATACGTGACACACATGCGTCTTCTAGCGGAATATCCAAGAAAAAACTGTCGTCTCAAGACATAGAAGATTCTATGGATGCTGTCGCCAATGTTGAGTCCACTATCAGCAAACCGAAGGTAAGTAGCTATTATATTATTTGTTTCATTGTATTGAGCTATATATTGCAATGTAGCAAAAAAGGTTAACAAAAATTGCATCGCCATGTCGTATATTATTTAAGTTATTCAAGGGTGGAGTTTAGTTTCTTGGTTCTGCAGTCTGGTCGATAACGTGCCGTTTCCATTCCAGACATATTTACATCGATATAACAAACGATACTGGACTTGGCACAGCAGGCAATAATGTAGGCTCGCCAAGGTTTACGATCTTATCATGGCTAAATATATCTCCGTTATGCTTAGAGACCCGAATGATCAAATTCGATGGAACATTTTCGTTAGCAATCTAGTTTCTCGTTTTCTCATCAATTTATCATTCAAGGTTTGTTTTTTGTTACGTTTATTATTTTATAACTACGTCGTCGTTAGCCATTCGCATTTTTTTGCCCAAACTATGATCAAAAAGTTAAAAATAAATTTAAATAACATTGGTTATGAAAAGGTTTGCTGCACAATTTTTCTTTGAATTCGCCTTTTTATAGCTTCTTAAACGAATGCCCAGCATCTTACTTAGAAAGCATTTGAAAAGCTTCGCCACCGCCAATTTATTTAATTAAATTTCTCCAGTTCTTGACCTTTTCAAAGCAAAATGAGTTTTCGATAAGTCTTCCAATATGAAAAGCCTTGCAGCACTAAGACGTCAGAGACGCCCACACGATTGATAAAAAAAGGAAACTCTCAATGATATTGCCATTGATTCTCTCTATTGAGAGAGGGCTCTAAATGGAAGTAAACCGTAAACGATCAATTTAGAAATTAAAGCTACCGATTTACACTTTCGAAGCTCAAATTGTACCTTATTGATACTTCGTAAAAAGGTAAAGAAGTGCTCGATTGACATTACGTAAGTAATTTCATCGAAAACCATTTTAACTGCGCTATAATTAAAAAAAAGCTACATATTTTAACTTTAAGCATTTTTCTTGAATCTTTCTTATCAATATAAGGATTTTTTTATATAGTTATTATTTAAACGCATAAGATATTAGTAAAAAGTGAAAAATATGGGCGGGAAATTAAAACGTCCAAAATACGCCACCATCGGTTAAACGAAATGTGACGTCAAATATCAGATATTTAGTATTGTTTATGAGAAAAGATAGTCGAAAACTGCGTTTCTGTGGTGATTTCTGGTGAATATTTGGTGAATATTTGCTGGTGAATACTTGTACATGCTTATAGTGAATCTACTTAATCTAGGACAATTACTGAAACAGATCCCCAGTCAAGACTTGAGTAATCTACCGAAAATATATGCATTTTACCTAAATGTATGCCGCCATAACCATTTGTTATAATAATTGCAGCTGAACTCTTATTTTTACGTCTATATCCCAATAATTTAAACGTAAAATTATGTAGGTATATAATTGAAGTTCACAAAGTATAAGTTTGTTTCCCTACTCTTTGTAAATATTAGATAATATGTCGGGGCGCCGCGCCGCGCCGCTGGTTGTATTAAAACCTCATTTGGAATATTTGATAGCCACATCTCTATGGCCTGAAAACCATGATTATCGACGACCTACCTACAGACCTTCCAGATGAAAGAATACCTGGATGTAACAAAACAATATCCATTTAACTTGTATGTTCTCACTTATGGTCTTACTACTTTGGAAAGAAAGGGATGTTTCTCGATGTCAATCCAAATGGCAATGTACTATCAACAAAGCAGATTCATTATCCTCCTTAATACTATTTTTGTGTAGTCATTTCAAATCACATAAGTCTAAATTTGACAACACAACTTTGACAAATTAAAACAAAATATTTGCAAATGGGTCATGAAACAACTTTGCTGATAGTACATACATGGATTCAGAAAAGAGCTAGTGACGTCACATTACGAAAAGACTGGCTCCTCATGGAGTCAGTAAATTGACATACAAATGTATTTCGTAATTTTTCGTGGTTTTATGTGGTTTCTAGACAGTATTTCAATTCCTTGCTCCGGTAGAGACGTCGTTCGTGTGGATTATTGTTTGTTGATTACAAAAAAGCAGTCGGTGCAACAAACACTGGGTGTGATAATTGACGTCATCGCAAATTTTATTATATTATTTTATTTTATTTTCATCGTGCGTTTGAGTGCCTCAAATTCATTCAACGATTAAAACTTAATTTAAAAAAATAATTTGAATATTTTCAAGGCCATTTATATTTTTTTTAGTTATAAAGATGTAAATTATTGATTTAAGTTATGAAAAAATACATGACTGTACCCTATTACTTCCATATCAACGATATTACATTACAACCATTAGACACTATTGTCTATAGATTAAATAAAATTGATTTCTAGCATCTACATATATTTCATATTATTGTTCAAATAAAACTGTGGGAAAATTCAGCTTCGACAAATCAGTACCGCAAACATATTACATAAAACGTAGTTTTTTTAACTTTTTTTAGGTCATATTATTATGGTATTTCAATAAAGTTACTAGAGGCATATTTATTCGTAAAGCAAAGTAGGCACGTGCATAAAGGTGGTTTTGCACTGACGCGACGATGCGTGACGTGGATGGGTCAAGCGGGAATAGAATTTTTTTTGGCAGCATTTATTACCACGCCCTGCCCATCACTATATATTCTTTATTCAGCAATGAAATTCAATATTGTATTAACAATTATTTCAATTCCGCCAGTTTCACCAGGTCGCGATGTCGCGAAAGTTAATAAATATTTAATTAGGAATCAATAAAGTTTAATATTGTACTGACAAATATCTCAATTTTTGCCCTGCATATCCATGCGTATACATACCCTGCCCATCTTTGTTTTAAAAGCTCTATCTTTTACACCAAAGATGGGTAGGGCAAGAATATAAATTTTGTCATACTAATATCAAATCTCGTTCTGTTTTGTCCTATCACGTATCGCCGGTGTAAAACTGAAATGCTGTACATTTGCAGGTGGTTTTACACCGCGGGCAATAGGCGGTGATTTCAATTTCCGCTCTTAAATAACCTTAAGGGTGCGAGACAGACCGAAGAAAATATGGATGGATTGTATAAAGGAAGATATCAAAGAGAAGGGTGATAGCGAGATGGCTGACGGAGGGGAATGAAAGGAAAAGACGTTTTGCACTTACCCCAAATAGAATAAATAGAAGAAGTGTGAGACTATAAAGTGAGCGCGCGGCTACTGGAACCTAAAAAGTTTCTTTGCCACGGGCCTCATTGATGATGCAAAGGGCGCCGCGCCGATATAATGCTAGCCTAACGGCTCTGCAGCAGTGTTAGGCCATTCATTACTAAATTAGTCATGACCTAAGATAACTATAAGTTAGAAAACACGATGCAGCATCGACAGAAAAGCGATTTTAATACTGCTATTCAACGTAAAGTCACCAAAATCCGATTCAGCATCGACAGAGTTGCAAACCCTCGATACGAATAGTAATGTCACCACCGTCTCACCTTTAACCTGCCGCCAAATAGTAGTGCTTCCATTACTGTGTTCCGGTTTGGTGGTGAGATCAGGCCCTGAAATTACTGGCACATGAGGCATAACACCGTAGTCCTCAGCTGCAGCGACGCATCTATAATCTGCTTTTGTGGATTGTTGATGTCCATGGGCTGTACTCCACTTACCATCAGGTGGACTACACGTTCGTTCACTGTGGGCGTAGTATAAAAAAAAAAAAAAAATGTGTGTGGAATGGCACTTGTATTATCAAACCTCTTCAAGTGAGCCTAACATAATTTAACAAAAACACAACATGGGAATTCGGTTGGATATGTACGTACATTAAGTTCATGCCGAATTTTCAATAGTAAGACTTTATTCCTTATTTTCCTGAAGCCCTGTATCTAATACATGTCCCACTGCTGGGTTAGGCCATAGTCCACCACACTGGCCAAGTGCGGATTAGTACACTTCACCCTTGAGCGCTTTTTAGGCACTCTCAGGCATGCAGGTTTCCTCAGGATGTTTTTATTATTAAGAAGCGATAGCCGAGTGGAAAACCGTAGGACTGCGAAGTCTAAGGTCTCGGGTTCGAACTCATGGCACACACCTCTGTCAATAAATTTTGAAGATATGTGTGTATTTATTATATATTATTGCTCGCTAACAGTGAAGGAAAACATAATGACTCTATTTCATTTTAATTCTATAGACTCCAAGAAGTTTTCGTTCTTAAGCTATAAATATCCCACATCATACCTAATTTATTAAAAGCAATAATAAAAATAGTCAAGGTGCCAAATATAAAGCAGCACCTGTCAATTGTCTTGAAAACAATGGTTGGCTGCACTGCATATTTTACTATGTTGTCTAGAAAATCATTTCTCATGGTGATATATATAGGTAATAGAACATACCTATCAATATAGGGTGAATAAAGGAAATTATAGTGTGTTAGAGTGCATGCCCGTGAGCATTCTTCCATAGTTTCATATAAAAGCTTAAGATTGCCTGCGAGTTCCTTCAGATATAGAAGATGGTATACAATATAAGGCTTGGACACATTCTGCTTTGACATAGGTAAGAACAATAACCAAATATTGAATCTAGACTTTTGGGTAATATTAAAAAGAAGTTTGGTTACCGAAAGCTATATCATAGTCTAAAAGAAGTAGTGTACTTGTAGTAGTATTAGTTTATTTGGGGTGCATGATAGGAGCCTCCCCGAGTGACGTACACAACGATCCCCTACGTCCGGTGCACCCTGGGCAATTCGCGAGTTCTCCAAAGCGAATTGGCTAATCCTTTCACCACAATGACAAGTTAAAATAAAATTTGACTCAGCCATCGACACGAAGAAGAAGAAGAAGAAATTATTAGTTTATACTTCATGTTCATGTAGCACGTGTAAACGCTAACTTCTTGCAACTCTCCTGATTATAGTCTCCATGACTGATCGCAGGACATCAAAAGGAAAAGAAAAAAAAAAAAAAATGTTCATGTAGATAGTAGAAATCAATCCCCCACCAATGGCAGACACTTAGCATGGTCCCATCCTGCCCAGATACCTTTATTTCTGATATTGAAGGGTTTGTGAAAAAGGGCTATAACCTTTCATTCGTTCAGATATCAAGTAAAATAATTGCCTACCATTTATATTCTTAATCTATACTTGTCCTATTGGTATCATATATCCTGTGAAATCCTAAAATAATATCAGTTTTGAATTAAGAGACTTTAGATTAGGTTGTTAGTTTATTTATGTATATTTATGTGATTCTAATATTATTCTCCTGGTTTTGTGTACTTTATAATTGCTGTTTCAGATCCATGTAATGTCTTCCAGTACCATTATTGTCACGTCTGAATTGTGAACCTCTATTGCTAAACAGTTTTAATCCATTCTTGTTTGTCTTGGTGTTTCTATGTATAATAAGTATGTATTTACAAAAGAAAAGTATATATGTATTAATATCAGTTATTCTAGTACCCGTACACAAGCAGTAGTACAAGCTCTACTTAGTTTGGGACTAGATAGCGTTGTGTGTAAGTTGTGAGATATTTATTTATCGCATTTATGTATTTTTTCTCTCTGTGTAACCACATCATGTTAACAAACCTTTTTCAATACTAGTCATCTGACCTATGCACAGTATTTTGTCTAAAGTACCACAGGTGGACAAAAGTCAGAAATCAAAATAATGAGGATAGGATGGCATTATAGACACCCTAGATGTCACAAATTGGGACAATTGTCGTGGCAAACAATACATAATAGTGTTTCAAGTAAAGTCTAAAGAAATTAAATTTTTGTCAAACAAGTTTGTACTGTGTTCAATAGCTGTTTTTTTTTAATTGTGCCGATTATTAAATCTTTTCTTGTAATGAGTTTTAATGAAGAAGGTAGGTTAGGTTAGACAGATTCAAATAATTAATTTCCTATAATATAATAGCTTTCAAAAACATGACAAGAAATAAAGTATTTTTGAACTTTGCAGGAGTACAACTTTTTATATATAATATAGTTACAATCTTATATTTAATTAAAATGTACAAATTAGCACCTCAAACAACCTTATATTTTTTTTGGATTATTTTCAGGATGTCTTTAGTCCATTATAAAAATAGATATTTTTGAAGAATGGGTTCACATATTTGTTCTTTATGCTGTAGATAACTTCTGATCTGGTGATTAAGTCACTGCAGATAAAGAAAACTGGCAAATTCCAACAGAAATTAAAAATTAAGCATAATTATCTCCCTCAACACCAACTCACCAGGTGATGATGAAAATTACCAAATACTTGATTGATTCTGATTGAAATGAGTTTTTTGATATATAATCATCCAATATAACTAAAATACAAACAGAAGAAAAATATATTGTCTCCTTATTAGTTCTAGACAAAACACTGTGCCATGTTCAGATGTATATTTCAGACATAAAATTTATTTTTGGGAGGTTTTACTCAATTATGTTTTATCTCTGTGCTGTAATTTTAAGGGGATTTGAACATAAAATCCTTGTCTATCTAAGGCTTTTCCTCAGCAGAGTCATGTAGCTTGGCTCTTGGTTTATAGAGATACTAAGATAAATATCTGTCGCACAATAATGACAGAATATTGATTTCTAAAAAAACATATTATCCCAACTGCTGAGCCCACCCAATAGTGTATTTTTTTTAGTGTTTATTTAACTATTTTTATTGTTTTATAACATGACTGTCTTCTCTTCACCTTTACCGCAATGCCTGAAGACGAAAGCCTACAACCAGTGCGTCCTACCTGTTATGACCTACGGTGCCGAGACAGTTGCACTAGTCCACAAATTTAAAGTCGCGCAGCAGGCTATGGCGCGAGCTATGCTTGAAGTTTCTTTGAAGGACAAAATTCGTAATGAGGTCATCCGACAAAGAACTAAAGTAACTGACATAGCTCGCAAAATAAGCTCACTGAAGTGGCAATGGGCTGGTCACGTTTGCCGAAGGACCAACAGCCATTGGAGCAAACTAGTCCTGGAATGGAGACCGCGACTCGGCAACCGTAAGGTAGGACGCCCCCCTGCCAGGTTGACTGACGACCTGAAAAAGGTCGCTGGAGGGGACTGGATGCGGAAGGTGCAGGACCGGGTGTTGTGGGGCAAATTGAGAGAGGTCTATGTCCAGCAGTGGACTCCGAGAGGCTAAATGATGATGAACATGACTGTCTACATTTCTTTTGTTAAATGCCTGCTTGTCAATAAAGGTATACAAATAAAGTTTCCAGAAAAAAATATTTAATAAAATATAAACTTAATAAATTCAGATCTATGAATTTTTTCTATTATTTCTTCTCCATTTAGAATATTGGTGGAATATTCCACCAAGACTATTAAAACAATTTAAAAAAAGTAATTAATTGGGCAGGTATGCAAATCAGGATAATTTGATTGACATTTGTGTGAATTTACCATCCAAAATATATATTTATACATCATCAAAAAAATTTACTTACCTGGATCCCAGTGTTCAGATGAAGGCTCCATACTCAAATACATTTAAACCAGTGCAACTAATAATATACCATGGCAGCTAAGACTTTCAGTAGCCGATTAACACTACACACTTTAAATAAACATTGAATCACAGCGCTGGTTGATTTGATTGTGATCAAAGGACATCGTAAACTAATATGCAATTACTAAGATTTTAACCGCGCCCTTAACCGAAGTTACTCGTAATATGTCAAATTTAGAATTTGGTTTTGTTTCACACAACCGGTTACCACTGCTTGTAATAATTAACAATACTTTCGTTAATAAATCAAAAATATCTTAGGACTAATCATTAAAATCTATGCGGAATTTAGTGCTTGCGGAAAACTTATTGCATCTATAATTATTTATTTTGAATTTCAAATTTATGATTGCATTAACTTGTTGGAAGTATATATTTTAAAACAACATTTTAAGTTATTTATTATATTTTGTTTTAAACATGATAAAATTCGGTATTATCCACGACGGACCGCAGACCAAAATTAAATTGAAAATAAATTGCATTCTACTTGCATAGATGGCGCGCACTACTTCGTGTAAAAACGGAATGTCAAAATGAGAATCAATAATAAATGATGCGTTCGTCAAATTCCACTTTGCGAGTATGTACTATACGTTACGTACATAATACATTACCAATATTTAATATTTATTAGTATGAATATAAAGTTAGTAAGACTACGACGACATTTTAATTATAAATATAAATACAGAGATGATAGATTAAATTGATGATTTCATTTTAAAATATTAATACAGAATATTTAATATTTATAAATTTAATGTCACATAATTTATGCCCAAAATCTTTGAAATAATAAAGAAACATTATATAAACGGATTTTAAACATTCCACAGTTTAGAACATGTCATGCCGGTTACACAAAAGAGGAAACACACACAAACGAAGGCTAACGAACGCGTTCGCTGGTTTTTGTTTGGAGTTATTTGGACGGCTAAGTGGACACCATCGATCGTTCGATGGCCTTCGCAGGAAATTCAAAGCTTGGCGATAACATCAAAGGATTCGTTAGTGTTTCAAAATAGGATTAACAAATTCGTTCGTTTCGTTAGATGTGTACCGGGTACTATGGTACCCATTTTCCCTAGACCCAAAACCACCTAACATCTGACAAAACATTTTAACAACCAATCAACTGATATTAACTTATTATTAGACTAGCTTATGCGCGCGGCACCGCCCGGTGGTATATCGATAATAATAAGCGTATGCCCTTTCCCAGGTCTTTAACTTTTATTTGATTTATACTCCATACCAATTTTTATTAAGATTGGTTCAGTAGTTTTACCGTTTATGCGACAGACAGAGTTACTCTCTCGTTTATAATATTAGTAAGGATTATTCTTAGTCACAGAAAACTCACCATAGCGCCAATATTATATCGCATGAAATCTATAATAACTATAATGCCACCTTTTGCCATGTCTCAAATATTCGAGCATGTTTATTAAATGGATTAAACCTTCCACACATCAATAGCCGGTAAATGTCCATACATAAAAACATATTAAAAAAAAACCCGATTGTTTTATGCAGAGAGGTTTTGTGTCACGTCACAAAAACAATTTTCTAACATTTAATTTGAATATTAAATGGAATTGCAAGTGATGATGTAGGAGAAGTTAATTAATTATTGTTTCATTTTAGATAATAAGAATGTCATACGATACAAAATGAATAACGTTTTTTTTTTCAGGAAAACTACAGCCTCTACGTCACTTGTCTTAAGTCCGCATGCAGACTATAATAAAAAAAATTCACAGAAAAAAAAAGTTATAGATTGTTTTCGAGTTTTCACTAAATCGTCAGTCAGTTTGGATTGAATATACTAAGCGTTTTTTACGAAGTGTGTTATCTTTGTGTTCTAAAATTGATAGGTACATAAAGCTGGATTATAAGAACTGGTTGGTATTCAATTAATCCCAATAAAGATTGATAAATCAGTTTGACGCCGGAGTTAATGGCGCTAGTGTATCACGACACTTGTCTCATTACTTAAATTGATGTAATAGGTGTTAGTAGGTTCTGTGTGTAAAATAATCGATTGACCTTTAGTGAAACGCCGATTGTTTACTTACATATTGCCGATGTTCGAATAAAATTTTGTTTTAAAAGAGGAGGTTGACTACGTGTCTTGGAGTGATGTCCTCGGACAAATAAAGAAGAATCTTATTGGTATGTTGGATGAACATTAAAGTTTACAAATCTCATACCTCTTGATTTTACAATATCCAGTTTACTTTTTTGGAATAGCGTCATCTCTTTAATGATTACGAACTATAAATCTATTTTGTTGATGTGTCGTTAAACTGTGCAGTGCTCCTGTACTAGAGATATTAAAATGTGATCAAATTTAATTGAATTGAAATTATTAGCAAAACACCATACATTAAGATCATAATATATTATGGTAAGTCAGGTATTTCTTGTGTTATTGTTTTATCTAATGTAATATTTGACATGATTTAGACACATTATTATTGTTGTGCATAACAGTAATAATAAGTATTCAGTTTAGTGCACATAGTTTCATAAATGAATATCTATAAAATAATCAGTAATATTACATGATAACAGCTTATCTCTATACAATAAGACTGATGCAGTCCTGAAATTCAGTTAAATGACCCAGTTTTGCTTACATAGAAGGTAAATACAGCTTTTTATTTATTGTGAAGTGTTTGTTCCATTCCTAATACATATTTATAATCTTGAAGGAATAATACTGTTCATAGTGTGTTTAGCAATCTTTATTTACAACAAGATCTATTACTGTTACTCCGCGGTTTGCCCTTACTTATTTCTGTAATCATGCAGCACTCACATATACTAATAGTATAGTGCTGAAGAGTTTGCTTGGTTGAATGCACTAATCTCAGAAAATACTTGTCGGCATTAAAAATTGAGGATGGCTCATGCTAAAACTTATGGAAGCAGCTGTTCCAAACATATTTTAAACAAGTAAAACTGGAGAATCAGCTAGTTGCTTATAGTCTTCACAGCTGCCTCAGGTACTGCCTTTTGTATTAACAAATTTACAATCACACAAATGGTCTAGATTAATTTCTGAGAATGATAAATTATAAAACATAATAATTTTATTATTATTGTGGTTCACATTGCATGTTCATTCTAAATCAATGTAGTAAGGCAGTGTGGCGATCAGTATTCACGTAATTGGACTCCATCAGAACCTGTGTTTACTAACCAAAGCGGCAGTCAATGTGTACACACATTAACTGGCCAACTGGCATGCAAGAGCTTAATGCTTTGTTTGATGTTTGAATCTGATTTAACCAACATCAATATTAGCTTTCTCGTTTCTCCTTTTAAAAAGAGGTCTAGAGGGCCAGTCCAATGAACCACATATACTATGGCTCCGGATACATAATCTCTAGATTATACAGCTATGCCCATAAGCTACATGTGGCTCAAGAGACTATAACTTGTATAGATAGTATTTTCCAAAGTGTGCTAGGATGCAGTATTTGCTGCAGACATTTGCTACGCCAGTGCGCGTAAACCGCTGCGGGCGCAATGGTCTTATGTGCGCTTACTATGGCCACAATTTAATACAAAAAAATGCAGGTACATTGTTTAATTGAATGTGTTTTGCGTACATAACTATATGTTGGAATGGTCTTATGTCAACAAATTCACTTTTATGCATCAAAGTCTAATTCAAGGTGGTTGGCCGTGAATGGGTGACCATCTCGACATCCTTTTTTTGTTTGAATTTTCCTTCGTGACTCGGAAAAAGCACGTTAAGCCGGCGGGTCAGTCCCAGTAGGTAGTCAGAGGCTAGAAAGTCTGAAAACTAGTCTAACAATAAGTAATATTGGGTTGTGGAGGTCTGCTGGCAGTTGCATGTAAAATACTGATATTCAGCTAAATCCGTAAGACTAGAAGCAGACCCCAATGTAATTGAGAAGAAGGCTTGGAAGATTGATACATAAATGACTTATTAACTAGTATTTTCCATATTTTTTACTTCTGCTTGTCCATGAACATAGGTCCAAGTCCTTCCAAATTTTCTGCTATTGAATGTTTCTTGTCTATGATGCACCTGCCATCTTCTGCAGATCCTCCTCCCGCCTTTGCACCTATTTACCTCTTTTTATCTTTGCATCTCTAGGGTACCAAAGGCTTGCCCTCCGCAACCAACCATTTCAGCTTCTGAATGATTCCCATTATAGTAATACCCTGGTTTCTGGCTTATATTATCCATTCAATCTTTGTCCTTTATTTTTAAGTTAAGCAAAATCCTCTGCATAATTTTTTGGCATGCCTCTAATTTCTCAGTGGTTTTGTTAGTAAGATCATCATCTTCTTTTAATAGTAAGGGCCCATGCTTGGCATCCATAAGACAGACATTGTGTTATGCAGGTGTTTAATATCTTGCCTTTTTCTAGTGCTAGTATTTCCTTACTTTTCATAATCTCTTTCATCAACTAGTAGGGTTTCCAAGAGACATACCAAGTTATTATTTTTTTATGTTTTTAAAAGAGTAAATATGAAACCCTATTACTAAGACTTTGCTGTTCATCTGTTCATCTGTCACTAGGTTATATCTTATGTACCGTGATAGCTAGAAAATTAAAATTTTCACAGACTGTATAACTGTTGCCGCTATAACAACAAATACTCAGCTAAAACTAAAAACCGAACATTTAGGGGAGCGAGCTCCTATACAACAAATGTGTATTCAGCTTAATATTCATAATGGTACCAGGTAGAGGCTTGAAATATTCAAAAAATACATAATTATTTATTTGATTAAAAAACAAATATTTAAGGGAGCTCCCATACAACAAATGATTTTTGCTGTTTTTATAGCTAATGAACATATGAACCATAAACCCTTCGTTCGCGAGTCCGACTCGCACTTGGCCAGTTTATTTTATATCAATTGATGCAAATGGTTTTTCTGCTATACTGTTTTGGACTGCAAACATGAACTAGCCAGGCCGTGATGTTCATTAATATGGCTCATTCCGTATTGCAAGTAAAGTAATCCAGGTATGGTATAAATGACAGAATCACTCCTAGAAGTGTTAATCAAGTAAATATAATTGGTTTTATAGGGGTACTCGTAGGTTCAGACAAGGCTTGGTGGAGCATTTGAAAAAGATTGCTATTTAAGTGTTTGTGCCTATAATATGAACTAAATCTTATAGATTTTGTTTGCATATTGTTTTTGCCTAATAACGTTACTGTCTAGTTAATTTGATAAATGCCTGTATTTTTAAAAGCTTGTATTTAGAGTGGGTTACAATTCTTACAAGGTATTTTTTAACGACTTCTAGTTGCCCGGGGGTCTGCACAGTGTATCAGTATGTCCTTGCAAGCATTCAACTAGCTAGGTTATTGAATGAGCCATTAACTAATGTCATATAAACACAATAGGCGCATGATAAGCATTCTAATTTGATTGATTTAGGTTGTTATATAGACATGGTGCATGAATATATTATACTTGCGCAAATTACATTCAATAGGTACATTGTCTCTATATTTTTGAGTATTAAATTGTGGCCATTGTAAGCGCATATAAGACCATAATGCGCGTAATACTTCAGGCGCAGTAACTTTTTTGTGATTTCATGAAACAGTGTGATGACGGAAACTAAATAAATAAATAAATATTTCACAACTCGCACACAACGCCATCTAGTCCCAAACTAAGCAGAGCTTGTACTATGGGTACTAGAATAACTGATACTAATACATAAATAATTTTTTTTGTAAATACATACATATTATACATTGAAAAACCCAGACTAAGACAAACCCCCATGTTCATGCACACAAAGATTTGTCTTAAGTGGGAATCGAACCCACGACCTCGGCGTCGCAGGCAGGTACACTACCCACTCCGCCATCCGGTCGTCAAACTAAACATAACCTTATGTTGGAATGGTTCTATGTCCATCATTTTGATGCATCATCTGCCCTTGAAGAACTCGTGGCTAAGTCGACGCCGCGCGGACCGATCGATCTTACAGGTTAAGCCATGCTAACCGCAGTCGGCCGTGGATCTGTGACCATCTTTAACATAACGAGTTTTCCTCTGTGCTCCGGCCCCGTTGCCATTTTGAACATCTATTGCAGTCGTTACGGGTAGTCAGAAGCCAGAAAGTCTGACAACTAGTCTATCCAAGAGTATCGTATTACCTCGTAATGGGTTGTGGAAGTCTGATGTCGCTCTACGTAAAATACTGATATTAAGCTAAATCCGTTAAACTAGAAAGCGACCCAATGTAATTGGTAAAAGGCTTGGCAGATAGATTGCATCATCTGCTCTGGAGGATACCGGTGCATACAACAATGACCTGAGATAACTATACTTCAGCCTGAGCCTAAGGTACAGTGGGCCAAACAATTAGATATGCAGGGCTAAAATTTCTATGTCACAGTGAAGACTTCATCACGACTCATCACGTTAACTTCGAGGCCATCCAGCTCCTCGACAATACGGACATAGTGAAAAGACTTAAACGGACAAAACCATATGAGTTAGTTAGTGTTAGTGATTAAGTGAAAAATTATAAACAAAAACAGTGATAGTTCAAAAGACAACATGAACAAAGTGTCTTCGCCTTAATAAAAACTAAGTGAAGTGTTATTGTACGCCTCTTAGATTTATGTTTACATATTAATTTAGGTTAAAATAGAATTACTCATTAGCCTTTATGGGCTAGATTGTAATAAAATAAGATATTTGTGATATCTTAGAAACCAAAAAAAAAAAACAGTGAAGACTGACTACACTAGTTATATAACTAGTGTAGCCAGTCTTCACTGTGACATAGACACTCACACCTACATAGGTGGGAGTAACATTTATAGGTAGTGCATTATTCCTACTGCCTATTTAGGTATGTAATTCATATATCCATAACTGGTTCAGGCCATCTTCACTATGATGTAGAAGGTTTTGCCCTGCATATCTAATTGCTTGGCCTCCTGTACACTGAGACTTAAAGTAATTAGTGAGATTCAGTAGCTGCTTTTTGTCCTAAAGACCAGCAGCTATAGGCCAGCAGAGAAATTTTGGTTGAACAATCATATTGAATTAACACTAGGTACCTACATAATGTTGGCTCGACTGATAAGGTGCAATGGCGTTTCACTAAATAAAGGATAAATAAGCGAGTGATGATATTTCTTGGTTCATTCTCAATCTTACTAGACCGCGAGGAAATCTTTCTTGTGAAGGGAGGTTCTTTTCGATGATAGCTGTATTGCCTCTGATGATGATGGAGTGAATACATGCATTGTGGAAGTTGATGTTTACACGGTGAAATTGATGATGAAAGTAAAGCGAGTACCTTCGTAATTACCTTGGGTTCAAAGTTCTTTTCAAACCTACAATTGACTGATTGTTTGTTAGGCGTAAGAGATGCTTGATGCCGGGCGCTCGCTTCAAGGATAAGCCGGGGTCGGCCGATGAGTTTCCGGCCTGCAACGAGGAGTCCCAACTTGAACTACACCTGCAGAGGCAGCTCGAAGAAGATGTTGCCAGGTAAAAATCCAGCTAACAAATTATATTTTGCTAATTATTTCGAGACTGCTGCTTTGATTTCTGTTTCTTGTGCACTCCAACATCAATGTAACTATACTTCGCGATCGGTCGACATGGCAATTTGTTTATCGCTATGTCGCTGTTTTTAAACGACTTAAAAAAGGATTAGGATCTCAATTCGACTGTTTTTTTTTCATTTTCGTTTATTTTTTTATGTTTGTTCCCCGATTACTCGTAGACACATGTATCGATTTGAGAAATTCTTTTTTGTCTGGAAGTGTATACTTGTCAAGTGGATCCGTTTTCATCAGGTCGCGGTCTGATGATGGTATCCTAAAGAAATCGAGGGCAACCCCTTAGATTTAAAAGGCTTTTATATTGTTTTTCGTATATTACCTAAATCTACGCGGATATTTGCATCTGGCATTCAGTATTTCATGTTGCTGAGCTGATGTTGGAAAGTACAACTCCTCAACGGTTAGGAGTACGAGGATAATTCTTTAAATATAGGCACCTTAAGGCCGTTTACTGTATTCTTTCAATTTATACATAGATTCGGCGAAACTTTAAATATTACTTTAGTATTTCTTACGTTTTAGTGCTTTTTCTGAAATTGAAGACGGTTTTTTTTTTGTAAAATTATCTCAGTTAGTTAATTATATTTTTAGGTAATGTAATATTTTATAAGTTTAAATTATAATAACATTAACTTTTGCTATCATTGATAATTAAGAACTTAAAAATATTTGGCGACGCCAATTGCAATCTCGACCTGTCGCGTAGGTAGGTGCAGTATTTTACTAGAAATAAATATTGAAAAGTAATATTTCTATTTTGCAATATTTATTACAGATGATCCGCACATACTCGTTGCGTTTTTGCGTTACGTAAATGGTATCTAATTTGTGCATACGCTCATAATATAGCCAGCCAGCCTGCCTTTAAACACTTGGATGATAAAGAGGGTAAATAAGTAAAATTAAGCTTGGTTCGTTGCTTTTGCGAAGTAAATGTCCTACAAACTTGCCTAACCACCTAACCATTAACCTTTACTAACCTATAATCTAAAGGCAACCAGAAGCAGCGATAACCGGGACGGGGAGGGGCGTGTAGGACGAACAAAGCTACTATTATAACCTAGACCCATATTTTTTCCTACTTCGGTGAAGTAATGGCCATATCATCGGAATATGACCCATGAGAAAGGTTCATATGGATCATATCTCGACGATCTCAGATATATAACTTTATGAATTTAGGCATGCCGTACGTTTGTATTAAGTAATTAATTGTTGAACCGTTGAGGTCCCCTTAAGCTACCTTTGGTGAAGCAGCTGCCTCGACTTGAAGCTTGACACTGTAATCTGACGTCACCGTGTCCATTTAAGCCTTGGTGACTCGCGATTTATTGCATTCGAGGCTGCTCAAGATGATCGTCCCCTTTAGAGACCTTGCATTTGATAATCAAGTTATCGTAGTTTTGTCAAGAGGACGTGTACGAAGTACCTATTTAAATAACGATGTACAACGTTGGTAAAGTCTCACGGCGGCAATGTGAGCTACACAGCTGACACAGCCGTGGCGCGCATTGTAAATGTTGTTAATTTATTTGTAAAAAACATCTGAAGAAAAAAACAAAGTTGTGAGCATAATCTGCGGAATGTATTAGTTTGCACGGCTTTTATGATTAATGTTTGATGGTTGAAGCCCTGAATGAAAACGTTTTGATGTAGTTATGGAATACTAAACATTTATCTCATATCCATAAACTTTGACTATTAAAATAAAACGAATATTCAATTATTCCGTTGTACGTATACAAAAGGTACAATGAGGACCTATCCCTCCTGCTTACGGTCCCGTCTGTTTGCAATGTTTACTTAATTAGATCCTCCTATTCAGTCCAAAACTCATATCACAAAATAGGTAAAAAGGCTTTAGAATGAATGTTGGGAATCTTTAATTTCTTAAATTTAACCATGTTTGTATAGCTCGCTATTAGATACATTCAGAGACAATGCAGCAAAGGTACCTCGCAGATTATTCATGTCGATGACGTAGCTCAGATACAACGTGGTTGGGTGCTAAATTGTATTTGATCTAGCTATACAAAAAACTTGTAATACTTATCATTAAATACGTATATTAAATTTCCTTTGGCGGACAGTAAATTTAATATAAATCTGACGCTTAGTAAGACAACGTTTCAAATTATTTTAATATAATAATTCCTCTTCATACTAATATAACGTCTCGTAAACATAACAAAATGTGTTCCAAACAAATCTAATGTTTAGTGTATGTATAAAGTATCGTTAAACATTTAAAAATAACAAAATTTGTAATGAATTATTTATACGACTTCTAAATATAAACTGTTCAGAAATTATAAGAACTGGAATACTTTATGAAACATGGTTGTAAGCAATTGGATGTAACCTAGACAATATCTAAAGAGCGTCTTGCTAGACAGCCGAGGGTCAGATACAGAAGGCAGTCTTTGTCATGCTGTGTTGTATATACATTTTACAAATAGCAGTATAGAAATACGCTGTGGGGCTGCAGTGATTTCCTGACGATCAGAAGGTCTCTAGAACTGTTACCACAGGCAACTTAGTCCTGACGTTAGAGAGACAATAATCTAAATTTTAAATAGATATTTATTTATTGTAAAACTTATACTCTTTAAAAATGTATTTTGTATAATATTATTATGCAGTTTCGGATAATAACGCCTTTTCATATTTCATTACTAACACCGCTTATTTGTATATAATTATTTGTTCCAGAATATTTGACGAATCTATTTTCTCTGATCTTGAGGTGGTGTGTGGAAAATTGAAAATACTAACCCATTCTTGTATATTAAAAGCACGTACCCATAATTTTTATCACAAGCTACATACAATTTTGCATGTGAATATTGAACGCAGTACTTTTGATGAAATATATTCGTTCATAAGGTATGATATTGTAAAACTATTTCTTTCAGATTTTACTTTGAAAAAATTGACTATGCTTTATGTACAATAATATAACAATACTTCAATACTATTTTATTTTATTACTTTATTTTTTCAAGTGATCATTTATTTCTTTATCTTAATTTATATCTTACTAGCGGCGTCCCGCGATTGCATCCGCGAACAAAAAGTAGTCTATGTCCGCCCTGCCTCCATACCAAATTTCATCAAAATCGATTCAGCCGCTCACGCGTGATGTCATGGCCAACAAAAATAGGGATTAATTTTTACATAATAGCATTTTGCCGTAATAATATTCTCTGTGAATTTATATTCTAAAACATTTTTACCCAAAACAATACATAGGTACCCACCGTGTATCCTTGTTCTCATTATGTTGTGTGTTTACATTATATTGTTTGTGCAAAGCGCCATGTTTTAATCTGGTAATGGGTGATGGGTCGAAACTAACATTAAAATATTATGAATTTTGATATTTTAAACAATAAATATTCGCTTATAAAATCTGTTCCAATTATTATCGCATGAATATTAGTTTCATATTAATTGACTAATATATCGCCGTTTTCTTCTAGTTGTTTTACTATGATGATTATTGTTTAAAACTAAATTTTTCGTTGTGCTAACAAAAAACATAGGAAATAAATAAGATTGGACAATAGAAAGTGATAGTTAGTAACTGATTCTTATTCTCTTGCAGTGATGTCTATACTGAATGCAACATTCAACATGAAGAAAAAGAAATAATTGCATATCTGAATCGCAACTTGAATATCGTAAAATCCATCCCTTCTAAGCCTAATACTAACTCTAAAGAAGATTCTGAAGAACATGACGTGTTTCTTACGCCCAAGTGCATAAGTCCATATATAGAGAATGGCGTCCAGAAAGTAATTCATTCTAGTCCCAGCACTGACTTGACAAAAGAATACTACGCGTTAGTGCCCATAGAAGGGCAACTTTTAGATAAGGAGCTAATAGAGCAAGACGTACTGTCAAATGCATTTCATTCTATCATAAAAGCTCAAACGGATGATACAAGTCTAGCTAAAGCTGCTCTTCGTAATAAGCCTACTTCGTTATCTCTTACTTCTAGTCATACACCCAAAACAGTCAAACATTCCAATAGTTGTGATATTTTGAATAAATCTTGTCTAAAAGATAGCACTTCTCCTAAACCTGGTAAGAATGTGAATGCAGTCGCTGATCAGGACTTTAAAACTAATCAGATAAATACTTTAAGTGATCAAAACACTATTAAGAACAAAAACAGTGGTGATATTGGCGCTAATTATTCGGTGGACGCTGCGTATTCGCCCGACAGTCTTATAACTGACGAACCTAGTTCTTCTTCCGATTACTTATCTGCCGCCTACACCTGCTCTCCGGGCGTTAGTTCGTCTGGCGGTCCAACTCAAGTCAATGTTGCAATTAGCACCTCAAGGATGGATAACATTTACACTTTATCGGATTCCGGGCTGGACGATACAGCCATGCTGGGCAGCATCAGTGGCCACAATGACGTTACGCTAACCAACGTGTCGTTATCTGAAAATACTCTCCATGATCTTATTGCAGACGATGCGAGTATTTCTGCTATCTCTATTCCTAGTTCCTTGGCTGAAAAAAGTAATTTTTCAAGGTCTAAGCTTAGTAATATTTCTTCAAGCAAGGATTGTAATGGGCAAACCAGTAGCACAAGTATCAGTAGAGAAATGAGCGGCAAATCTCTTAAGGAGGAAAAACAAAGACAAAACGAAGAAATAGTAACATTAGAGTCGTCTTCTCTGTCTTCAGAAACTGGTTCGTGGGAATCAGTCTACCCACCTAAATTTGCCGAAAAGGAAGTCTGCGAAAAATTTTTAATGAACGAGCGACGGAATTGTTTCAAACAAGAAAGTGCACCCATCCTATCTGAAGCTGAATTTTCTTCCGGTTTAGTTCAAAAATCACCTTTTAAATCAACTGCATGCTTTATAGACGCCTCCAGCTTAGCCGACGAAGATGAGACAATCAATATTGAAAATATTACGAATGAACCTCCCAATGTTAAATTAGACATCTTGCCTACGCGGAGTCAACCTGTGCCATGTTCCACTGTTAAGGCAGATATCAGCCCAGTCGATTGGTCAGAAAGTAACGAAAACGAAGATTCCTTAGAACAAGCTGAGAAAAAAGATCCAGATTCAATACAAAAAGATTTATCGCCTACTATTTTTGAAATGACACCAATCACAGAAGATTCACTGTGCACCAACGCATTTGAAAATGTGGCCCAAGAAACAGAAGAAAAGGTTACGGAAATGGATGACAGTTCGAATTACATTTCAGAAAAAGAAAGGTCATTTCGATCTAGTACTGTTTTCATGTCCAATACTCCCAATAACTCCATAATGTCATTAAAAACAAATACCTACAAACAATATGAATCCGAAGACAGTGAAAGTGGTCATACTGTAGTATCCGAAAAGTTCGAAAAAAAGGAGAGAAAAGGTAGTCGTTCTCCGCCTATATTGTCAGGAGGCGTATCAATTGAAGATCACTTGCCTCAAGTAGGCAGCAGTCATGAAAGTAGTCCTCTCCCTAAGTTCAAATTAGAAAATGTACCTATAGTAACCGGCGCATACTTACCCCAAACAGTGGAAAGCTCACAGAGCAGAACAAGGACTAGTTCTGCATCTGCTTGGGTCGTTGACATGTCGCTACCCGCTGACACACAAACAGTTGACAGTATCAATAATAGTTCAAAACAATCCGAAGAGTCTGTAAGTGAAAAAAAGAATATTTTTTCTATGTATATAGATTTAGGTGAAAAATCTACTCTAAAAGACATGCCAGCTCGATTATCATCATCTATAAATAGCAAAAAACCCGTAACTCAGAACGATAACAAACCTACACCAAGAAATTCACGAGTTTTAGCAAACACCTCTACAAAAGATAAAATTATTGAAAGTGTGACTATATTTGAAAAATATGAATCGCTCTGCAACGATCCCAATATAAGCATTTCAGAAATAATCGCTATACCCGAAAAACACGAGACAATTCCAGAAGTGCCAGAACATCCAGTTGAAGAAATATTTGCTGATGTAAAACAAACACGTGACCTTGTAATCGGGAATAAATCATCACGTAAAGAACCTCCAGTTCAAGTGTCGAAGGAATCGAAACCTGATCTTTCGAAAGACCTCTTCGTAAAATTATCGGATTTAGACAAGCCGGCACTGAAATCCGATATATCATACACTAATGAAATGGACGTGAGGATGACGAGGTCCATTCCAGATAACAACTGGCGTGATCCAGCGTACTCCACTAATTCTAGATCTATAGAAGTTATAAGTTCGTTTCACTCAGAAAATGCATTGAGTTTGAATAGGCTATTTCCTCATTTGAAGAACGAATTCAGTCGAAGCATGCCAGGGTCACTGTCGAGTAGGACACGTTCTCCGTTGAGGTTGGGGACATCTAGTACCCTCGGCGACGCTGATGAACAAGTGTCAGACATGTCCGAAATCAGTAGCATGCAAAGCAGTAATGGTCGGTCCGGGTTCGGTAAGATTCTCAAATCACATCTTTTACTTATTTTGAAGTAGACTAGGTGTCTATTAACCAGGAGTAAATTTACAGGAAATAGTACTACTGACAGCCAAACTTCGAGTTTTATAGAAAACTGCACTTCTCGCCTTGGCCAAGATTTGCTTCGAATGTTTTTGGAAGAAATAGCCCCCGATGTTATAGTGGAGGTATCAGGAAAGAGGTTTAAGGCTCACAAATGCATTTTGTCATCGAGGTATGTAACGTGTTATGTACCTTTAATGTATTAGATAACTCTTTTTTACGCAATTGTTGTGACAATAAACGTTGTCCACAGGTGTCAATATTTCGCTGGCATACTAAGTGGTGGTTGGGTTGAGAGTTTAGGCAACGTTATTGTGCTGCCACCGTAAGTAAACACTTGCATTTCATTACGTATTCTATTTTATAACTATGCCTGTTGTACGGCAACTGTTTCAACTGTCTTATTTTATGTTCCTTTAGATTTTCATACAACGTGGTATATTTCGCACTTTGTCACATATATTCTGGATTAGCCACTATTCCGGATTCTGTGAGCATCGTAGAATTGGCCACTATCGCTGATATGCTGGGTTTGGAAGGCCTAAAAGAAGCTATTATGTTTACGCTTAAAGCTAAATACTGTCATCATTTTCATAAGGTAAACTAGATATAACTAACTCTTTGACTCTGACTATAGGTCGGTGATATTGCGACCCAATATCACCGACCGCCGAATTTCTAATTATTTAATCCTGTCAGTGAAATAAACATCATCTGAACTATTGTAGATAGAAAAAGTAATAAATGGTGAAGAGTGGTTGTTAAATCTACTAACCACTTTTTTAACCTATGGGGATATGCTAGATTAAACCATGCCCACTAAAGAGGCGATGAAATAATTTTGCTCTGGTGTCAACTTTATGTCTTATTATTATATTTCAGCCGTGTACGGTTTGTGTTGTTGGAGTGCTAGAATGTTTTCCATTGTCATCTGTATATGGTCTGGACGACTTGTACCATAAATGTCTCAAGTGGATCACGAAACACTTCTTTAAAGTATGGCCTACTAAGGCATTTGCTACGCTACCAACTGACCTCTTGGACAAATGTTATCAGAACCACGTTATTAACCTCACTATAGACAATTTCATTGATACGGTGTACGGGTGTGGCATTACAGGTAAGTTGGATTTCATTGAGTGACTAAAAATTTTGTGAAAGAAAAGAGATTTAATTTGAATTGTTTTTGTCACGTACAGCGTCGTCACTCCAAAACAGTAGATGGGCCGAAAGTGTAGCGCGAATGTGTCGAAGGCTTATTAATGCGGCTGCGCACTTTGCGGCGCCCCGGCTCGTAGCGGTGTTCCAAACGATAACCCCGCTGCCCTCCGATGCTCCACACGCGGCCAAACAAGCTCTCGACGACTGTCTAGCGGCAGCTATCGAATGGGCTCCGCCAGAAGAAGCCTGTCGAGCATACGGGTTCCTCTCTGCGTGTGTTAAAGAAATACGTAATCAGCACTACTCAAAACCTGATTTAATCAGTAACGGCACCGATAGCCATAAAAGTTTTGGGCCTGGTAACCTACTTTTTACGCATGCCGGCAGCTGGCGGTTGCAATGCGAAGGTGCGCTAGTGCGGGCGTCGCCGCGAGTCGTCACTACCCAGGCTTTCAAAGATCTGCCGTCTGATTTACGTAGGAGGTTACGAGAACTCGGATGTATTAAGTACGGAGCACACGCTTTGCCCCTGACCCCTCCTACGTCTTTCACGGAAAGAAAGCCCAAGAGCAGTTCTTCGAACAAGAACAGTAAAGTTCCCAGCACTACCACGGCTCGCAGTATTGATATAGCACAAGTTCGCGCGTCTTTCGTACCCTACGCACCTAAACCGGGTATTCCGCTCGGTTCTACGGATACTTTGAAGAGCAACAACGACCTTCGGGATTTAAAGAAACCAATCCCTGCCACCCACCCGCCTAAAGTAAGAACTACAAAAGCTCAGGAGGAGCGGGCGAAATTTAACAAAACTAAGAACACGCAATCTCAAGAGAGGCTTAATAACAGCAAAACGACGAACGTACGCGCTCCATCGTTTGAGAATACAAAGCCAAGATATTTGGAGCCCAAGATTGTTAAAGAAAAGAGGTCGGCGGTGAATAAGCATTTGCCAAAAATTGAGTCGTCGAGTGAGTCGTCACGGAATTCGAGTCCGATTCACAAACACAACTTGAGATCGCCACAGAAGGGGCGGCAAGAGCGTAACGTGCAGATGATGTCGCAAGACAGCCTGGCCACGAGCTCGCGGCCGCGCACCGCCGAGCCCTCTACTGACTCGCTTAGTGAATCGCAGACCAGCAACAAGTACGCCACCTACACCAAAGCCAAGAACGCTAAGGGTTCTGTCGAATGTAAGCCATTATTGTTTGTAATACGTTATACTGTTTTTTTATCGAATTCATATAAAAATAATCGTAGTAGTAGATCATTCCTCTTATTTAACCAATTCTGTTTTACATATTTTCACTTTGGGTTGACAATTGAATTGAATCTATTGTTGTTTTGCAGCAATAAAAGCATCACGGTATCAGGAAACCACCCGGGTCACAACAAATAATAAAATGAAAACAAAGATACCAGTGTATTTGAATCAAACGCCTAAAGCTAAAGGAACGGGGCAAACTCGGAACTCAAGGGACTCGCAGAAACGGTGCATGATGCCTAGCAAAATCGAGTCGTTGAACAGGCCTGCCGAGCGAAAATTACCTGGATCATTGATGATGGCTACGAAGTCCAGTTCTGCGAAGATTGTCCCGAAGGTTGTGAAGGAGAGCCCTTTAAGCAAGAGCATGACTAAGAGTCAAAAGAGCACTCACGTCAGCAGGCAGCACCAGCACGAGGAGAAAGAATTCCAGCTCCGGGACATCCCCACCATGGAACGCTCCGGCACGTTCCTCAAGGATGAACCCACTTTTGGCGACAAAACCACCAGTATAGATATAGACCAATGAAATACTCTATTAGCTTAAGAAATTAGTAAACTCAATCCAATACTAAATTATCATATTTACAAACAAAGCATTTAATATTAAATATTGCCTCTAAAACTTGGAATTAAGAAATATTTTTTGGCTAAATTTTTATGCATCGTTTATTTATTGTTCTTTCAAGAGAGCTTTCATGTTCAATTCAATAGTAGAGATTAATCGATCCTTCACTGCGGCTGGTGACAGGTACAGGATACAAGGCAAGCTTCCGTCTTCGCGTTCGGTGAGTAAACTGTAATAACATCGGTTTTGCCCTATGTTCTATCTGAATCACAATTATTAATATTATAATCATAGTTTTGAAACTACTCCGAGCCTTGTTTTAATTGATTCAGATCGGATTGTTCTATGCCGTTCGGAATTTATTTCATACCTAGCTTGAATCTTTTAATAATTATTATAATGTTATTTTCAGACTTCACAAGGAAATACTATTTCGATTTATATCTAAATCTCTGGAATTGTTATAAAGTGAAATAATTGAAGACTATGTTGGCACAATCGTTTTTTGTAAAACTGCTCATCTACAACAGTCTAGGTTAGTATTGCAACTCAACAACTATTGTACCTTACACGTATGTATGTATTGCCTTGTTGGTTTAGTAGTTAGCGTATTCGGCCTGTCACCGCGAAGTTACGGGTTCGATGACGGGTCGAGCAAGTGTTATTTGGGATTCTCAATGTGCTCATTCCCTATCGCATGGAGCCTAAATATAACAGGTGATATTTGTGTTATACACGTCTGCTATCCCTCTGGGTTAAAAAGCATGATGTTATGTTACCTATGTATTCATAATTTTCTTCAGCATAAATTTGCTTCTTCTTTTTTTATACAAGTAAATTTTAGGCCCTAGATTAGCATAAAATAGAATGGTTTATTCGACGTACAAGACGCGTACAGCCGCGAGAGGTAACTACTTTTCTATAAGGTTAATTTTATCGTGTTAGTATGAAATAATGATCGACGATGAGTAGCTCATAATAATGCTATTTGCGTTCGGTGATGTCATAGTAACCTTGCCAATATATCTGTATGAATAAACTTACTCACGACTCTTTTTTACTTGATTCAGTAGCTTAAAGGCACGTGAGTGTTTAAAATTATTTGTTAGTAAAAAAAATGGATGCTTATAAAAAGTTCTTTTGTCATGGAGTTCTATCGAGTACTTTCTGTAGTGTACAACGCAAGTTCCCGCCGGCGTGGTACTTCGATAAAATATCCCTCAATGTTTATCCAGACTTTATGCTATATACGGGGTGGATGCGACATAGCGACATTTATTGAAATCATAGCTTCTATACATGGTAAGTATTAATTACCACCAGATAAAAATTCTCTGGCGAAAAAAAAAAAAATCACGTTCTCCGAACAAATTGCACGATCGCAATGTTCAAATTGTTCGGAGAACGTGATTTTTTTTTTTCGCCAGAGAATTTTTATCCGGTGGAAATGGATACTTACCATGTATAGAAGCTGTGGTTTCAACAATAAATGTCGCTATGTCGCATCCACCCTGTATATGCCAAATGTCATTAAAATCCATACTGTAGTTTTTGCGATAAAGAGTAAGAAACATACACACAGTTTTTGCATTATAATATAGAAGGAAGTTAGCATTATTAGGCCGTGTGCCTCAGGCATTAGGCGGTACCTTGTTATCCTTAGAAATCAAAAGAAACCTATATATTAATCCAGACTACAAGTAACACTAACGCAAAATTTTATCAAAATCGTTCTGATGGTTTTTGCGTGAATGATTAACTAATATATTATTTTGGGAAAATTGGTTAGATAATGCATGAACATGTCATAAATAAAAAGTTGTCATGTTTATTCTATCTGATGAATTAAAACAGTTTAATGTGATCCGTCACGGTCATGAATGTCATAGAACAAACGAATTATTCATTGTTTTAATTAATTACGAGTAGTAACGCCTTCTATTTGCTATTACGTCACCCGGTCTTTGAGACAAGCCGCGATTTTTGCCATCAAAAGAACACGCGTAGGAATTTAAAAAAAGTACAATCTAGAAAATTTCCTAGAGTACATCGTCTTTCTTTGCAACACGAAATATTGCGATTAAAAACTGAATCGTTTCTTGTTTTTTTCGGCGCAATGCTGGTCCGCAGCAGGTTTTTTTTCTGGGAAGGGTGGAATTAATTTCGGAGAGATGTGCTATTTCTTAATAATTTGATTGTTTGCCACGGTTATATGCCAAACAGGCACAACATTACTGCCCCGGCGGTCTAGTGGTTCAAGCTTATTTAACACACGGCTTAACTTAAAGCTTAATCATGCTCGTTGTGAATGGTACATTACATTACGCTTCGTAAAGCTACACGCGAAATCTGGTCTCAAAATACCTTTGCCGTGACGTGATAAGGAAACAGGAAAGAATAAGGTTATTCTAATAATAAAATGCATAAACAAGCCTAGTTACTTAAATTTAAATAAATAAACACTCTAATTAAACAATAAGCACTTTTCTACACATATTATTACGACTTGTACTTGTACAGTTTCTTATACGACTTGTACTTCTTCTACATACGAAAATAAATATTTTTAACGTAAAGGCAAGGAAGCATTGCGAGGCGCTGCTTGTATTATTAATTTCTACATTTCCTATCTATTATATACTTCCTGCCTCATTGTTGATGAATGTTTTGTTTCAGCAAATCAGCAAGGTTATCAACAGAGGACTCAGCACATTCAGTCGGCCATCGAAACCGGTGTTGGCGCGAAACTGGACTATTGCTGTGGTCCGTCGCGTGCTAGACATCTAACGTTAATATTTGTGCTGAAGGTAAGCAACACCTTATAAAAACTTAGATATTCAGGGCTCCGAATAGTCCGAATGCGTCACGTTAAGACCCAGGTCCCGGTTATCAGATCTATGAAAGTCATTATAAGTAGTCAGAGCCCAGAATCAGATAGTATGTCAACTAGTCCAAAATGAACTTTCTACATAAAATATTAAAATTAAAATCTAAGCTAGATCGAAAGAACGGCAATGCTTTGCTTATTGTACCTCACAAATTGTAAAAAAGATCTTATCAAAGTACCTCAACTATTTTGATAGAAATTACCATAAATGCCTCATCCGTCCAGTGAGCTTTGCCTAAGTGCTATCGTGAAGCCAACTATTGAGTTTGGACCTAAATTTGTTCAGTTTGCCACCCCCTTACCTTCGCTATCTATATTTAATACTTAAGTCTTTATTTATATTAAAATGTTGTGGTAGGTAGCTAAGTAACGTGTGAATTGTGTGAAAGGTAAGTGTAGTGTCTGATGACGGATTCATTACTTTTACTATCGGTCTATTAACAAAAAAATACCAAAAAAAGCAAAGAAATTAGAGTTGCCAGTTTGTTTTAAATTTAAGAGAACTAAGATGTGCAAAAAGTACTAAGATGAACACTCAACTTTTTTTTATACAAATAATGTACTGTATCTCATTTTACTTTTGCAGGTCATGTTTCAAGCTACGGTTAGTGACAACCAGGACTGGAATGAACTAACTTACCGCCCTGAGCGAGTGATCCATGTGGAAATCTTGATTGGTGGAGTAGCCTTTGGCGGCTTCTAAATTTAACATAAGGTTAGTTCGCTGTTCAGGTAGCCTAGGCTACTAAAATTTGACTTTGCCGTCGACTCGAATGAAGAAGAAGTTCGTGAAGGTGGCATACGCTGAATAGGTATTCAATTAAGTTAAAAGCTGGTGCAAACTGGTGCGTGCATGTATCCTGAACTGCCTGAAGCCGGCACTGCTGCACTGGTAACAGCATCCATTAAACAAAATCATCAACGTGGTCCAACTCCGCCGCCGCCCGAGCTGTTCCTTCTTGTATCCAAGTGGGGTTAGAATGCTATCTTTTACTATTTCAGTCTTACTCTTATTTTCAATAGACCTAGTGACTAACATAAGATATAATTACAAATTGTCGTCAAGTATATATTTCTTGATACAAATGATCTTGATGTAATGCATGTAATATATATAATTGTGTACTTATACTCACGCTTGCAAACTTCACGTACTCGTATAATAGCTTCAATGACTAGCTGGTTCTAGTACATATATCACATTTTAGACATAGTATTTTTTTTAATTTTATTTTAATCCTTTTAACTATAGGGGTTTGATCAGAATTGATCATGTCACCCCCTTAGGAGGATACAGTAGACATAGTATTTAAATTAAAGTTTCGTTGCCATTTTGTTTTTATTTATGAAATATTTTATAGAATAGAACCATATTTATTCGAGTCCGATTAGTTTATATAGTAGATCTACTTTAACCTCTATATTATTATTATTATATTTTATTGTAAATAATTTCTATTCATTTCGCGGTATTGGATATATTATGAATGTTGCATGTATCTACCAAAAATCTAAGATATGACGTTATATTTCGTAAATCACATTAACTTTTAAGTATATAATAGGTTGGGAATAAATACATGAATATTTTACATTCTCTACTGCTAAAAAGTTTACAGGATGTAAAGTATCTGTATGATAATATTTGTTCCGTAAACGTTTATCTGGTTATACCGCGATTATATCACGATGTCTAGAATGTACTTACGTAGTGTTATTATTTAATGAATTTTTAATTTAAATTTAATTAATGTTTTAGCCTGCACAGTATTAGTTGACGTGTTTTTCCCTCCGAATATAAAAATGAAAATATTTTAAAGAAAACACTTAAATATAATATTAGTGCGATTGAACTGAGTTTATTCTTATAGGTTAGGAAGAATTTTGGTATTATTATCAGCCTACGGAAACTGTGCTTAATCTTGTTTAAGAGAAACATCATGTAGGTTCTTGTAGAGTGTAGGTAGGCTCCAGTAAATGTCGTAACATCACATAATATTTTATTCTAGTTATTAAGTATAAATATTACTTAGTATTAATATTATTGCTTGCAAGCATTGGTTGTAAAATTATTTATCGGTATCGGTTTTCGAAGGTGCGTTTTCGGTGGTCTCATTTTAAGTCATATTAGCGTTAGGCTTCGTTTTCAGTGCAAGCGGGCTTGTGACAATGCACCCACGCTTCTGAAAACAAGGACGAGGAATTGACAAAAATTCTTCATTCCATTGGTCAGCTTTCAAACTGACGCCCTCAAGCTTGCACTGTGATTCAATACTCACAATCTTCAGGGCCAATTTTACCAGTTCTAGATAAGTCCCTGATAGCAAGCTTGTAACCTATTCGGATCTTGTGTAGTACATAAAATGATAAATTTGTAAAAAAATATAAAATGAACTGGCCCTTAACTATCTGAAACTTTATCAGGAACTAGTGAAACTGGGCCTTGTTGCCGATATTGCAATCGTCTAATAAAAGTTACCAACTTCTAATAAAATAGCAAACTAGCTTTCACTCGCTTGGTCCACACTATAAGCAAAATTTAATCAAAATGGATCCAGTATTTTTCATAAAAGAGTATCTAACAAGCATCAATATATATATCACATATTTCGCTTTTATAATACTAGCTTAAGTCCACGGCTCCGCCCGCCCGGTACATCGATAAAAAATAACCTAGTTGTCATGTGTAATTTTTATATTCCTTAAAATTATAACTTTTATTAAATGGTTGAAAAATCGGTCCGTAATATATTATTTCTATCGTGTTATTGTGCCTTAATTATGCCAATATTCATTACATCACTTTTTTGTAAATTTATTCAATATGATGTACCTAATTATTTTATTTGTACTCCTTATTTCATTTACAGTTTATATAGTTTTAGGCAATATACTTTATGTATAATTAATATAATTATCTACAAGGGACCGCTGGAAACAATATAGGTATATGTTACAGAACGAGTTTGTTTTCAGGCATTTTATAAATTACCAGGAAATTTATAAAATGCCAAAAAGTCCCGGAATTGTTTTAATCATTATTCACACATTTCCTAGGAACTCTATATATTAATGTTGTAGTTTGTCAAGAAGTAGTAGAAATTTATGGGCCAAAAAAGAGTAGAAATTAATCGGCACTGTGCTCTAATTATGGCAAGTAATGGCAACCCAATTACAAATTAACCAATCAGCACAACCCAATTTAAAACGACGCAAAATGATCGCCCAATCGTAAGCTATGTTTACATAAAACGTCATTACTTTGACAACGTTGCCAAGATTGTGATTATGTTGCCAACAGACATAAATTAGTTTCCGTTTCTAAACTATAATGACAAGCTATATACACATCCGAAATAAGCATGGCATTACGTAGATTGCCCAGAAATTTTATACAATGCCTGATTTCCATACAGCATGTGACTTATATACTTATTTCACGGTTATTTTAAGAATTTAATCAGTAGAGCCCTATGGTTGTGCTGCACAATTAATTTAAATGTGGTAATAAATGTATGATTAAATTTGTTAAATTTTATTTTTACTTAGGTTAAATCCAAAATGATCTCAGTGATGCACAGTATTCAATATTTTGTTGATTTTCATCAGCATCAGGCGTTAGTAAATAAAGGCCATGTTTTATTTTTGTATTCTTTATTATTTCCGTATTAATTAGATATAAATACAATGAATTTTACGAATATTTTATTAGCATTTGTTATTTGGAAGCGATTCATATTTATAGTGCATATTGTATTGTTTTGTCGCAGTATGCACTGTCTGTATAAAGTTTTCACCAACTTTTAGATTGTAATCGTAAAAATATTTATTATTGTAATTGTTGATAACAAATATTATGTTAATTTAGAAAAAATCTTTCAATTCAATAAATATGTGCAATGCCTTTGCGTTTTTTATTTCAAACGTATATAACGTGGACATCTACAATCTTGAAAACAACTTGAACATCAAGTTTTTCCCTGCCCTCAAGAAACTATAAGAAGGTAATACCTACATAAAACTAGTCAAATAATACTCAGATATCATAAATTAAGTCTTTTATTTCAGAAAACGATACAATATAGCATAATAGTACAATATAACAACAATACCATACGGAAATTCAATTTAAAGGTCTATTGTTACATTAAAAATAAATCTACGCATTGATGCTTACAAGTGGTCTTATACCAATACATCATCCTCCAAAATGATAATCATGTGAAGACTAAAAGGTGTAAGGGTTTCAAACAGTTACAAAAATTTCAACAGGCTGTTACATAAAACCCGACTAAAACGTCGGTGTCTAGCTAGAGCTATTCATGCATATACCGCACGTGAACGAGCGCATCGCACTAGTCATTTGCTCGGTCATTAACACGCTTCGAAATAGCCAATATTTTAAATTGTCTGGCTTAACATTTTCAATTAAAATTAAATCTATAAATCTTTTAATGCCACATTGCAGTATATCTCTAGACGGGCTACACAATCTGGCAATAATGGAATAATATATAGAAAATAGTCTAAAAACCACCGTTTCTAATCGCATGTCTTAGAGCGTGTATTTGTGACGTAACATAGGAGCTGTTGTAAAGGCCCATTGAAATTTTGTTTGTAGTCTTAAGTTAGATAGCGACTAACTATATAATTGTTACACATATTAGTCTCGTCAAAATGCTTTATTTCTCTATATGTTTAACAGAACAACTTTAACATTTTGTTGTTCCCGAATTTGTACAGGTTTACACAGATTTTTTCTTCAGATACCTTGAGATATAAATATTCTGATAATTTGAACTCCATAGTTTATTAGTAAGTTAAGTCAAGTCTTATGAGGCAACCTGAAGAAAAATACTGACATGTATGATCAACGTCGTCTGACCATTACATAACTCATATACATAAGAATGACTGTTCGAAAGTCTATACACTGAATGCTAGGTGCGATCTTAATTAGATGATGTAGAGATACATTAAATACAAAGTAAACAACAACAATCTGTCCATCTTCATTAATTATTAAAACCACCACAAATGAAAATTAAAAATGCCATAAACAAGAGTGAAATTCTTCTAAATATACTGACACAAAACTACGATTAAATGTGCTATGAAACATGACATGTTTTGCCTAGTATTATCGATTATTAGCCGTGGTGTTTACAAAATAGAGCCACGGTTGTTGTACCAATATAATTTCTTCATACAATCCTCACTTCGCACCTTGTATCTTAGTTCGACATTAGCTGAGCTTTCTATCATTGTGCGCAGTTAGAAGCTGCTGATATCATTGTTAGAATCAAGCTATCGATTTAAGAGGAACTCCACAATCGGATCGTTTAGCTGTGTTTTAAAATATCAAAGCTGTTTCGTACCGAGAGTACATGATGACTGCCACATAATAATATACAATTTCCAATAAAATCAGCCAACGGTATGATAGTTCGATCCTGACACGTGATACAAAAAGCTCAGCTAGCGTTCGACTCGGCCGCATCTAAAACCGAAGGGCTTACTGCCTGTCACTCCCGCTGTGCACTTAAAACAATGAAACGTAACATTCGTTGTAATCAAATAATTGTATTCATTAAATTTATAATCAGATTGAAAAATGACACCGGCATCAAATGTTTGTCTACGGGGAAGTATTTGCAATGTCAAAGTTATTTTTGCACGCGAGTGTCTAAACGTGCCGTATCGTACTACGAATCGTTTACAATGATCGGTATTCGGAACCAAATGTATATCACTACAATCACAGCACTATTGTTTGAAGCATTGTAGCGTACGAGCTGGCTGTTCAGTGTTCACCTCGCGGTAAATGCAGCTCGGGAACATCCACAAATAACTGTAGTGTTGCTACTTTGCATTCGTGCCTATATTTGTAGGATAAACCTTACCAGCTGACCAAAATGCAGTAGTGGAGGCATTACTGTTTGACAGTAAGGTACTGGAATAGTAATTTGCACTGTTCTCTGATGTTAATGAGATGGTCAGAATTCTACACGTTCGCATGTCGTGAGTGCTAAGACTGCAATATCCTATCGTATATAAAACGAAATGACTTTGAACTGTCAACAGATTTAGTTCTACGTCTATATTTTCGTCAGAACAATGTTGAGTAGAACAAAACCGTTGGTTGCTTAAAGACATGGGTTATCATATCGTAGCACGCGAGACAGACAAAACAAATCAAATAGCCGATCGACTGTAAACAATAACACAAACTGCATAAGAATAGTTGGCGTCTCGTACAACACCACGTTAAACGCTCATCAAACGCTAATAAATTATAGTAACAATAATACTAACATCTATTCTTGCACAGCGCAATTGTTATTAATTTTAATGTTACATTATATCCGTAATATGTCAGATTGCGATACATAAGCCAATTCACTCGCAACAACACAGTTATCAATGCTAGAACTGTACCTACGCACAGCTGTTTATCTATTCGAATAGGCGTACGAATTCAACCTATTTAGGTACATTCAAATTATTGTGATGTGACCATACATAGCATTTAATTTTATCATCATCCGTACATACGCCATAGTCGAAAAACAATCATTGTATATTTCCTCAGAGACTATGTGTATCTAGCTCCAATGTAGTTTATTTTACAGCAAATTAGATGTTATAATCAAATTTTGAGTATTTTACTAAATTGAAGAAGGATTATTTTTCGTTCTTACGTTACTAAATAGTCGCTTTAGACTTGTTAACAATCTGTACACTTTAAAACATCAATTATATTGTATGATCTGCAAACAGCGAAATACTTCACTCACGCAGAGGTAGCCAATCGTGAATGGGATTTGTCGTGAAAAAATATTTAGATAATTAATTTTAGGAATTATATATTATATTCTGGTTTTTCGGCACATGATGAGTCCTTCCAATTTAGTCCAATACTCTATTATATTACTCGAGGCACCAAACTACAGTTCCAATACTCTTTATACATTTCTGAATATTGTAAAAATCTTCTCTACATTAATCTATGTACGTAAGGCAATTGGGAATGTAACTGAAGCCAGCACGAGCGCAAGCTGGCACCAGACATCACGGGAGCACTGTTATGTGCTCCGATATTTCATGTCTAATTATAGGCTTCCAGCGAATCCACGGCCACACGCCGAGCGTCGCGAGTGCCGACCGTCAGTTACATCCAGCGTTGCCTTTCTTCATATGGAAGCTGTATAATTAGCTTATACGTCACAGAATGTGATCAACGTTATTCTAATTTTTGATATCAAGTAATATAAGTACTGACATGCTCCGTCGGCATGTCGTATTTAGTAACCTACATTTCTTGATATAATATTGGTAATTTGCCAAACAAACTAATTTGAATGGTCAGTGCCCGATATACACCCGACTGCAGGGGCTCACACTCAATCTGTTTTATTTTCTTTACCAAATTGTATCAAGATACAATAGTTACTTGTATGTCATTGTTTATTGATCTATGTAAATAAATATCTATTTTTACATTCTACTAACCAATCCGCTGCCCAGGTACCTATACTCTGCTGTTAACATGTTTATAGCAAAAATATTACATAGATAAGACAATTAAAAACAATTATTAATAAATTATATGGCGATAAAGATAAGTAATGTAACAAAAGATAAGTAATGTAACAGTTACTTCCCAAAAGTATTTTATTAACAGAACAATAACAATAACTTAGGCTTAAGAAAAAACAAGCATATTAATAATTAAATGACTCACAAATCACTACACTAGCAAACGCTAAGTCTGTTCAGAAAGTATCATGAGTTGGAATCAATTCAATGGAAAACTAATTCGTAATTTGAATATATTATTAGATAAACCTTATTACATAATGTGCATATTTGGAGAGTATAATATGCTATTGTCATTGATTTAGATATATGTGTTATTATTTGTTTCATAAGCTTGACTACTGTTTAAATGAGATACAATACTTGGTAAGTATACAGGCACCACAATCAACAACCTCTACTATTATATTATTGTACACACGCTAATAATGTAATATAAAATCATGTAACTTACTATTATTATTGTGTATCATTTGTCTATATTAATCTAAAGAGAGAATATTGTCTTGCTGAGAGATTATGTATGGGAATGTATCTTTCTGAACAGACTTTATAGCACGAATGAGTTAAAATGCCATTTCTGCAAATGTAACAACATTTACGGTTATGATTGTCAAGGCGGTGACCCCAACAAGGAGGGCAGGGATTGGTTTTGAACATAAGGCCCGGCTTTAATTACCAGCTTTATAAACAAAACGATTTGGTTACATAGACACTATTTATCGTAGAAACAAACCATATTATTAAGTCCTTATATAAATGTTCCTGATAGAAGAATGTATAAAATTTTGATTAATTTCTAAAACAGGTTACATGCTATTTTCGATAATATATTATTATTTAAACATATATTGTGATGGAACAGTTTCCATGGAATCAGCAAAGCATTTCAAAATTTGATTTGACAACTAATTAAAACGTTAAGGTATCGGATTTATTATAGAAAAAAGAACAGGTTGGTCGGTGAAGATTTCAATATAATAAAGAAAGAGTAATCTGCTGATGTTGAGAAATAATCGGTTAGTGGTAAGCGTTTTGGCATCACTGCTTGAGAGGAACACAAGTGCGGCTCGTTGGAAGTTTGGAGAGGTCGCTGTCAAATGAGAGTAGATAAGCTGCCTTGTGCGAGAGGATGGTTCGGGAGCGGTGTAGCAGCGGTATCTGTGTGGCGTTGTCAAGGTTACCGCGGGGGCGTGGGGCGGCGGGGCGGGCGGGAAGGCATTCACATGAGGAACTTGCCGATGATGACGCCGAGGAGGGCCATGCCGATAGCGGTCATGAGCCACGGCATGATGGCGGCCTGCGCGTTCTTCTCGGGGCCGTACGAATGCGCACGTGCCATACGACCGTCGCCGCCTCCAACTTGGCGCAGGCGCAGCAACTCTTCCTGAAACACGAAACATCATTTATTCGTAGAGTTGCATATTGTAAGCTCTAATATAGCGTATTTTGCAAATGACTTAAAAATATAGTGCATTACAAGTTGCATAATTTTATAGACAGTGTCAAACAACCAGGATACATTAGCAAGTAAGGGATACGTTAACAGTTTCGCTGTTGCAAATATTAAGAGTACTGCAAGCATTCTTTAGTTATTTGCCCGCCTACTACCATGATAGTAGAAACTATAAAAGCACTATTTCATGCTTTCGCAATGCATTTGTCTCCCTTGTGATGCAAATAAGCTGCGAGTATCTTGGCAAGGCCCCTAACTTTGTCAATCAATTAGCCGCATATGGGTAATTTTGAATAGGTCTCTTGAGTCATGAGATTAAATTTGCTAATGTTATAAATCTCTACTGTATGTTATAAAGAGAAAAGGTTTGCATGTATGTTTATTATATATTTTGCACTTAAAGAAATATGCAAGATTCAAGAAAATCGCTTCAGTACTTTTCAAGATATATAATGAAAGAAAGCAAGATTATCTTTTTAGAATAGTTGCCTAGTCTTCACGAATTCTGTGGCGATGCCAAGATGAAAAAAAAACCAGTTAAGTGTGTGATAGGCCACGCGCAATAGGGTACGTAGTAACATATTTTACTTAAATGGGGTTTAATATTAGTATTGAACATGTAGCAAGATCATACAAGTCATTTATTTTTATAAGGTTTTTTTATTATGTAAGAACTATTCCAAGTAACTGTTTTTAACGATTTGGACCCTTATTACTCTTTAACTAATAAGGTTGACTAAGTTGCTATAGTTTTCCACCAACGGTTTAGCACTAACGGTGTCGACGCTATGCCTCGAACAGACAGACGGACATGGCACAACTATAAGGGTTCCTGGTAGGTACCATGGAACTCTAAAAACTGCTTTCTTACATAATTATGCTTTTATTTGTTAGCCGGCTATTTCAAATAGTTACCTAGGTTCAGGAAAAAAATTGTGAAGGAATGTTTAAGGACCTGAAATATTCTATGAAAACAATGCTAAGCAACCGTCCTTGTTGAAAGACCCTTCAAGGACGGGTCGATGTTAATTCTGAATAAAACAAGATGTGTGTGAGATATTAACGAAATTGAGTTTTTATTTGAAAGGCCCATTTATGCCATTATGAATGGAATATGACATCGTTCAAATTTCCGCCGCGGCTTCGTATAGTGGCACCATAGAAATCTTAATAATAAGGCAATAGAAATGTCAAAGACGCGTGACCTTGTCGCCGCGCATCTGTCAAGTCAAACACAAGTGCGAGTTGAGGAATTGTCGTCTTAATGTCATCGCAAAAAGAATAATTTTGTTTGCAGGAATACAAGCGCATTTGTCTAATCGAACACAAGTGCGAGTTGAGGAATTGTCGTCTTAATGTCATCGCCAAAAAGAATAATTTTGTTTGCAGGAATACAAAAAGTGGTATTTGAAAACCGGCGACATGCGTCCCAGTGTTAAAAGATATTTGATAGCATTTCTATTGACTAGTTATTAAGATTTCTATGGGTGGCACGCAGTGGCGTAACAATAGGGTGGCAGGGCTGGCAAAATGCCACGGGCCCCCGACCCAAGAGGGCCCCGGCCCAAGAGGCCGCGAACTCAAAAATATTTTAATAAAAAAAAAATCTTTTTGGCGCCATGTACTTTCTAGGCTCCTTGATGTTACTAGTTAGTTAATATTCCTCTAAATAAGTGTCGAGGACAAAAACTCATAAAAGATGTCGAGCCAAATGCAGTATATTATGTTCACTATTATGGTGAACATATACGGCATTTGGCTACTACTAGTGATAGATACTGATACTGCTTATAATTTAAATCTAGTACATAATGATGCAGGGAGGAATGAGGAGGTTATTGAAATACAATTTTTTTTTAAATAGTTTAACAAATTTATATTTTTTTTGGGCATAGCATCAAAAGATGTAATATTTTATCAAGTTTTATATCTAATAAAGAAAGTGACTCTTCAACATTAATAACATTAAAAACATTAAACCCTACAAAATGGGCAGGGCGTTATGATGCCGTTTTTGCTTTAAAAGTTCGGTTTGGTGAAGTCCAAAAAGCGCTAACGAAAACAATTCTGTTAAATTGCTAATCAGAATAAAGAAATGAAGCTGTTTCAGTCAAAAAGAATATTTAAAACTACAATTTTATTATGTTATTGGTTTTCCATTGCAAGATCCTACTTACTAAAGCTCTAAAACACTTCAGTCTAAAGCCACCGACCTTTCTAATGCTTTAAAACGTTTTAAAATTTGTCTAGAAGAATTGGAAACGTATCAACATAAATTAGAAATGGAAGCAAATACAACTGTAATCGCTTTTCCTTCCAATAAATTACATAATTTAAAATTTTAGTGTTTTGCAGCCTTCCACTTTAAAAGTTTTAAATAACACTGCTTTCTTATAATTCCTGTGACGATCATTTTCAAAACTAATAAATAGATGAATATGAAGTCTCCAATACGCATTGGGCTAGCATGGAGACTACAGACCATTCCATATCGCATAAGAGAGGAGGCCTATGGACATTAGTGGGACATATACAACGTCTAATTGGGTACGCTAAAAAACTCGAGATTTATTAAAATTTAACTGGGTACAACATGACGATTTTTACTGATTAGGGCCCCATCAAAAGAATTTGCCACGGGCCCAGATGGTATAGTTACGCCACTGAGTCTAGCATTCTGAAGATATTTTCGAAATCGATCCATAAGTTATTAAAATTAATCGTAACAAAAAAATTAACTAAATATCGAATCTCCCTTTCCCTTAATAATATAAATTAAGATGACTATCAAATGAGAATACAACACTATTATCGAGACGGGCACACGCAAGCATACTGCTAAAACACTTAGAAACTTCGCTTAGTCAACATAATTAAATAATACCTATAATAAAGGACTGAGAATTTATAAATAAAACAATATCAAAAGAAACCATCGAAGAACGTACTATATGCGTTAATTTTGACGTCGCCAAGCTGTTATGACAAATAATTCGCCACTGAAAAAGCCCGAATAACACTTAAACCCGACCCAGGGATCGAACCTGCGGCATTACAGTGAGCGGTACGCAAATTATATCGTGACTACGAGGCAGTTATAATAATTAATGTTGAGTAATCCCGTCTAATCTGTACACGGTATTCTGACCTACTGACACAGGAACTGTAAAAATCGTAATCTATCGCAGTAAGTCATTCGTAGGTACATAATTTGTTGTGAACTGTTTTCTATTGAGTTAAGAATTCTACCATATTTTTTTCAGGTATAGCTACCACTTATCATTTGGTGGGATGCAAACTTTTAAGATAGTTTAAAAATCTAACTAGCACCTACGGATAAAAAGTAGTATGAATAACCTATACTTGCCAAGTTATCAAAATCCAGTAGGTTTAAATGCGCCACTAAAACTCATCCACACATCTTCACGAACTATCGCAATTTGATCGTCTATTGGATTTGTTAAAACGCCAGCTTTTTTAATATTAGTCTACTGCGAAACCTATCAATAATCCACAGTTAACAAAAGCAAAAAAGCAAAGTAATTATTGAAATAATTCGCAAAACGCATAAAAAATACGATTATATTATTCAAAAGTAATATTTGAATGATTTAGAACAAGGTTGCAGGAAATGCATTTAGTATTTTTTTAGGTGAACTAATTATTGCCGCGATTTGGTCCGCGGTATTCCATAAAATATAGCCTTCGTTAATGTATATTAAATATATAATCTAATTGTAAAGGATATTTTTTAATCAGCACTTAGTTTTCTAGTTTATTGATTACAAATAAAAATACAAATCTTTCCTCTTTATAATTTTAAAATTAGATTAGATTGACATATATACTAATAATAATATTATATATTTTAGTTTAAGTCTTTGTATAGTTATCATTGTCATTACCAAAAAATATAATGTAAACTGCTATTTTAGCTGCAGTTGAATACTTTCTACTTAAATGTCTTTGATGTGTCCGTCCACTCATTTTATCCTCGATAATACATAGTATACATGATAGTATGTTAGTTTACGTTTTAATACTACAGATTATTATATTAATTTAGAGTTATTATGTTAATTTGTTATTTAGTATTTGTTTCAGATTAAGTTTATTAATATTATTGGTGGACTAAGATGACCCATGTTAATCATCAAATCGTCAGATCTGCCACGCGTTTTTACTAATTCGCACAGTCCGTAAAGATTTTTGGTGCGTTCGCTTTGTGCTAGCATTGTGAACGAAAAATATGCAAATTATAGTACCTACCCTTAAGATATTTCAGAGAGTTTGAGTAAGAATATATAAATAAGGTATAAAATATAACGGTTAAAAAAAAAAGAACTCACTTTTAATTGCAGATTTTCGTGTCTTAATTTGCTTTCCTCCTCCCTCAAATGAATAACTTCTAGGGTTGCCTTATGCAAATCAGTTTCAGCATTGTCGGACTTAGGGAAAGTCAATGTCTGAAATAATCGAAATACAAAAAAATAAATAAAGCCGTCTTATGTTGCGTGCAAACTAAAATATTTTCTAATAAATTAATTGCAAATAAAAAATAACCATGCAATTTGATAATAAACATTATAATACGATGTTTTGTGAATACAACGAAATGTGAGGCGTGTTGAAAATAACAGACGTGGGAGGTGTTGATAGTGTATTGTTCACAGGATACGCAAAGCCAATCAATTCAACTAAATAATTATAATTATAGCTATATGATCCTTAACAGATCAAGCTTGATAAGTAATATCTATATTTTCTTATCAATTTACTGCAAGGCCTAAAAAATTAAATACAAAAATAATGATTTGAGTGTAGCCGATGAGGCGATGACCCTTTAAGAGGAAGTAATATAATGGACGAATACCGTTTTCGCGCCTGTAGTGTGATCGTCATTCTTCCGCTTTGCTTCATTCTGGATAAGCCCTTCTACAGCATCCTGTAAGACAATTTACATAACGTGCCAAGCTTGGATTCAATTTTCCCAAATGGAAATAAAATTAAACTGTCAACGATCACTAATTGGATGTAATGCTCAACTTCAGTGATTGATCAAATAATTCATTACATGTCTGCGCTGTTTCACGTTAGCCGGATCTACGTGGTTGATTGGTTGGCAAAAGGGCAAAATAAAATTGAAAAAAGCTCACAAACAAATCAAACAATAGGTCACAAGTAGATCTCGTGCATGGAGTCCCGCAACGCAGGGTGTGTCGATGATACTGAACTCCACCAAACTAAACATTGACGAAGTGCCAGAGAAACACTCCTGCATTACCTTTGTCGACGATTTCGCTTCATCTGCGACTGCTGCACGTTTCTTAGTGACTTCATTCTGAGCAGCGTTGTCGCCGGCATCCTGAAAGCGTGTGTAATATATGCATTCGATTATCTTTGACCCCTAATGATTTAAGTACTACACTATATGAATCACAACAGCTTACGTTCAGGTTAGTTCCACGTGGAGATTCGAACATGCATTTCAGCTTGTAATCCATGAGCTGATCTGGACTGATCTCCTTCCACTGGAAAAATAAATACACAGATTAGTGAAACTGGTAGATAGATGCCGTCACATTTAATTGTACTGTCTCAATGAGCTAATATATGATTATAATGGCAGTATAGAAGGATGAAAAGCACATACCACTTGATCTATGTTAGTTTTCCCTTCGGGTGCGACGACGCTCTGCACCATAAACTTATGTTTGTGTTTCTCATTGGGATCGACGTACACAGGCTGCGGAGTTACTGAAAAACGGTGAAACAACCATGAAACTACAAAGAACCTTGCGGGTACACCTTAAGAAAACGAGATCTAAGCGACAACTTCAACTGCAACAAGTGAACAACTGCAAAAGTACACTTACAGTTTTCAATTCAATATTAACAGACAGAAAGGTCGACTTATCCTTCGAATAGAAATGAATTATTTATTTATGTAATATCAACTTTATAATGCAGTATAACACTAGAAACAATGTGTTATGTCTGTATGCTAATAGAAAATGTCTCGTTTTTACCGTATACTTGAAAGTCCTACTTAAAATGTATGTCATTTTGATATAATTCTGTTGAGGGTGCCAAGTGCGAGATAATGTTACAACAAGCTTTAAAATTTTGTATGAAGATGGAAACATCAAAAATAAAGCGACTGGTTAATTTACACAGATTTTTACACAACAAACAAGTCAGATTACTACACTTGACACAAACCACAAAAAACAATATTTTGGCCAAAATGAAGTCTAAAATGTGTATATCCTTAACTAAATAAACAATATAGATACATACTCCTTTAGAATGTATTATTTCTACATCTAAACTTGTATTACAACAACCTTTGTTATCATTGTACGACGTAATGGTTGACTGGTATACAATGGCTCAGGCATTAAGTCCACCATTGTACCAGCTATAATGTGCAAGAAGTTATAAATAAATAATTTGGATTTTTTCATTAGATAGAACGCCAGAAGCATTTTAACTATCCAATGTCACAAATTCACTCACACAAGCACACCCAGTCTCAGAAAAATCTTTGCAAATCACACAAAGATTTGTCCCATGTGGGGATCGAACCCACACAACACCAGTAAAGTGGAGAACGGCGAGGCGACTGCTTAAGCCACTACACCACTAAAAAAATATATTTAAAATAAGTAAATAAAACGTAGTACTTACTAGCAATTTCCACTTTTGAATTTGGCTCCAGAATGCCAGAATTGGGGCGTACACAGTACTTCTTTGGTGCAGTAGTTTTAATCTTGAACAGTACTGTATCATTTGTCTGATTTGTCAACCTCATGTAGGTAGTGCATCCTTGCTCGAAGAGTCCTGAATAATCAACTAAAATAATCAATAATAATGACTATATCTAAAGCCATCACAGCAAATTGTAATATATCCTAATGACACAAAGATGTCTCCCAGCTAGATCCTCGAGCAATGTTAAAATTACAAAATACATGTAATAGTTGTAAACTAAACATTTGTAAACTATGTCTTTATATATGTAAGAGCTTATCATCGTTATGTACCAGGAGTAAACATAATCAAAAAAACACTAAGATAAATTGAAATAATATAATATCTAATGTGTGCTACTGTAACTTTTACGGATACTGTGGATCACAAGAAGGTACAATTTGCTTATCAGAAAATTAAACAAAACACACGAAAGCAGCTGTTTAACGACATGAGACAAGTTCCAGTTTTTTATTAATTCTGTATTAATAAAAATATGACGCGATGTTCGTTGAACCAAGTAATTTTATGCATAAATTTTGCATTTGAAACAGTGCCAAAAACAATTTTTCTCGACATTGCCTCCATCAGTTTCAGTGTAGGCCTATTATCACCTTTATATGAAACTGGTGTGTACAACATGAAAATGGTGTGTGCTTCTAACTTTTGGGAGGGGGGGGCAAGATTGTTAATTTGTTTTTACCATAACAATGTAAAATTGTTGTCAGAATCAGAGAGGAATGAGGACTGAATGATCTTGTGGAGTAAAAATGAGTTATTATGTATGTATACTCAGATAACTCCCTCAGAAAAATTATCTACTGCAAGTTATCAAATAGAATTTTCATTTAACTCTTGTGTTTACATAAATAACATTTAATTGTGCAAGCTGGCTGTCAATTATAGTAGTAATGAGATACTAATGCAAAACAAACAAAACTCATATTACAAGAAAATATTTTAGCTTATAAGACAAAAATCAAGAAAGATGCAATTGGCCACACTGCAATTAGATATGACTATGCAGACAGAGTTAGTGTTATAATAATATCATCTATTACACAACATGATATTCCATATGTGCATCTGCACATGACATGTGTTAATAAATAGATATCATGTTTTTATTGAAGCTATTGCATGTCCTTAAAAATTGCTCACTTAAGATGGAATGTACAGCCCCATGATAAATTTTGTGATAGCTGTCAGTAAAATCCGTAAATTGACATCTTATGTTTTAAAACATATCTGAATAGCCTAATTTAGAAAGTCATTTGCTCCTTAGTGATATTGAATTACAGACACATGTAATTCTATATCACTATGTAGATATTACTTGAGTATTAAAACTAATTAGATTTGACTTTATTAAGATTTATATTTACTTAAGGTTTTCATCCTTACTAATACTATAAATGAGAAAGTAACTCTCTGCTTGTTATGCTTTCACGGCTAAACTGCTGAACCAATCTTGATGAAATTGGTATGGAGATAGTACTAGACCTGAGGACATAGGCTACTTTTTAGGGCTCAGCACACAAAGGGTAAAAATGGGACCCTATTTAATACGGACAGAGAAGTCTCAGTAATACTGAGACTTCTCTGTCCGTCTGTCACCAGGTTGTATCCCATGAACCATTATAGCTAGACAGTTGAAATTTTCACAGAAGTTGTAAAACTGTTACCACTACAACAACAAATACTAAAAACTAAATAAAAATCATATTTAAGCATCCCATACAACAGACCCAATTTTTTTGCAATTTTTATATATTTTGGTATGGAACCCTTTGTACCCGAGTCTGACTCACACATGGCCGGTTTATTTTTATTGACAATATGGCAGACTTATCAAGAAGAAGTGAATCTGCCCAAAATACAAAAAAATTATGCTACCATTTTGTCTATAGTAGTATAGGGCACAATATTGCAATGTGTTAAGTAAATAAATACTAAACTTGGTACAACCATGTGATGATTTCATCGCATGCATTATGCATTGTTGTGACAAGTAGACTATCATGTAAATTGTTATAGGTACTACTAACAACATGAGAATGATAACAGTTGATATTGAAATATATTGAAATATAGTAAAATATTATAATGAATGCCAATAAAATTGTCACAGTAACTAGATTCCGTGTGCTAGTTTTGATGATCTGTTCAGATTTGATTCAGTTTAGAATGGAATTAAATAATTTGAAAATCACAATGTTTTTACATTTACATACTGAATTAACATAGTATCAATATTGAAAAATTTCAAGTACATTGATCTTTTGAATGTCTTATTAAATATAATTCAAGACAATGTATTGACGCCTTGAAGTACCTAATAGGCAAAGGAGATGCGTTTTGCTTTCATTCAATGTTGAATACAAAAAAATGCAAAGATTACAGCTACATTATTAGTTAAGTATTATTTTATTATACCATCGCTAAAATTTGGAGCAAATAGACTATCTGAGAGCAGAGTTGTAAATTATTACTTTATAAATGATTTTTAAATGATTACTTTAGTATGTTTACTTACTGCCTGTTTCACAATTGTTGAGTAAACATTAATCTGATGATAAAATATAACAAAAGCAAATTGTAGTGACAGCTTTTTGATTTAATATTTGTTTGTGTCACTTGTATATTTTGTCAAGTTATCATTTATTTGATGTTAATATCTTACTACTAACAGCAACAACCCATAACAAAGCCACTTTTAGTTTTGGTCCACAAACTACCAACTTATGGCAAGTACTTATTTAATTCACTCCTTATTTATTTAATATCATATTTTTCTAATATTAATTACACTGCATCAACAGGAATAAACTTATTTGGTTGATTAGTATAAACATTATGAGCTACTACTATAATTTTTCATAAAAGGTAGTCAGTATGAGGAAGTATTTTGTAGATGAATGTTTTAATTAGGTCTACCCAAACAAATTGGAGATAGATATATAAGAGGTAGAGGCAATGTTTTTTAGCAAGTGAAAGACAAGTTACTGACAATCATAGATGCTTTTTTGCACACCTACATCATCACTAATGATATCCTACAATAACAACAACAACTTTAAAACTCATGAGTAAACACAATATTAATATAATTATAACAATTTGAAATCAATTAAACATGTGGATGGAACCGTTACAGACATAACTGATTGATTACAGAAGATAATGAGGATACTTTAAAAATAAGGTTCATGACATTGCATCTTTGTTAATTGATGTCAGTGATGATTAAAAACAATATAGGTGGGTGGGTAAGTAGGTACAATAGGATCAACATTATAGTCAATCACAAAACAAAATGAGATTATGTTTACTCCCAATAATATATTGATGGTGAGATTCATGAATCTTTACATGAATCTTACGTCTGACAGGTTCTGTTTCCTAACTTATCAAATAAATGGTTCCAAAGGCAGATGATATTTCGCACATTTCGGATTGCGGACCCGTGACGTCTAGCGTAAAGCCATGATCGTAATATAAATAATCAGATCATATGATTGATATAAAATAACAAGGAAAACGTAAAAAACCGCACCCCGACAAAACGCCGATATCTGGAAATAGAAACTCCATTTGTCAGCAGCTAGCTCGCGACCTATGTATGCTCCCCAAGTTTCAATGCGGCGGTTTATGGCCTGCGCGTAATGATCAGATAGAATACTCACCTTTAAATTTTAGTTCGTTTTGTGGTTCTATAGTTAACACCTGGTTGGGCATTTTGTATAATTTAACTGTAGAAGGTATCTCGTTGGCAAAAATTACAGTCCACGAAAAATGACCGTACAGCGATGTCGGCCAAAGCGAACGAACGATGAATGACGAATTCGACATGCGCATTGCGCATGCGTTCAATTAACTTTTTTTCTATCTACTTCCCATATTTATTTTTTACTATAGTTCTTTTTTATAAACTGTATTAAAATTTTAATATTATTTGTTAAAGACATTGACTACATAATGTACTCTATGGTTAAAGAAATAAAGTTATTGATCTAGAACAAAAATGCATTCTTGCTTTTTTAATGAAAATATGCAATCAAAGATATTTAAAATATGGAAAACAGATTATTTGGATTATTGAGTCAACAAAAATATGTTATTTGAAGCCGTGTCTCCTGCGACGTTCTTCCTGAACAAAACAATTGAACAGCCAATCATAATGCTTTATACCGGCTCACTTCCGTTAAAATTAAAATTATATCGTTCAATCTAATATCGATCTTTTTACATCAGATTAAGCTCGCTGGCTTAATATTGCGGTGTTTTCTGCAACAACAACAACCTACATAATAATATGACAAAAAACATTTAGTAAATAAACTATAATTTTATTGCAACCAAGGAATTCTCGAATTCGGCTCACTTCGTTTAGCTAGCCTAAACTATCAAAATATTGAACTATTTCAGTTCAATGTATTGTTAGTTATGATCGCTGAGGACACGGACACAGCTTTAAGCTTAAACATAACCATATCGCAAAACGAATGATGTTTGAACAATAAAATTCAATTCAATCTAAAGAAGGGTCAGTGGGTTAAAACCCAAATTGGTTCTTTTCCATTACTCCCTATGCGTTCTGTGTGCGACTGTAGCGCCGCCACTGTATGACTAATAACTGGCAACTATAGAGGCTCGGACGCCTCAACAGGAATCGCGACATTGTAAAGAATCATTGATCCATCTATTCATTTATATTACAAAAATATTGAGAAACCGTAATTTAGACAAAAATAGAATTAAGAAATCATACATTTTTTGTTAATCAAATTAAATAAGGTTAGTAAGATGTTTTCAATAAAGGCGTTTCATTTTGGTTTATTACTAAATTCTTAACTGTAATTTAACGGAAGAACAACAAGTTAAAGCTTTATTATGTAATATTAAATATAGTATAATTGTGTCAGGATCCCTAGTTTAGTCAAATAATATGGTTTTTAGATCTTTTTTTTTGATGATGGTTCTATAGTATACAAAAAGGGAAAAAACGAGAACCACGTTTTACTCCCGGCAGAAACGGAAGAAATGGGTGTGAATGGTTAGATATGGGTATTTTCCTATATCAGCGGGATTTATTCGGGAGCTTACCCATATATTCATGAAAAAGTAAAGGGACGTCTTCACTTCGCGGCCGTTTTTCACATGAGAAGAGGCCCCTTCTCAAACTGCTCAGCAGTGGCACATGTATATTTATATATTGCTACTCTTCTATATAAGATTACCACGCTCCAGATTGATCATGTTGCCTTGACTATTTCTTACTTCGTGCGCTTTCGTGGTAGTATTGACGTCATTTAATCAATAACTAGTAAATACCATTCAATCGGTTCATTCAAAATGCAGTCTGTGAATAATAATCGTCATAATTTTTGCCATGTTATGTTGTCAATGTCAAAATCAAGTTGAATAGAATTCTTGCTTCGACAAATTTCGTAATTTGTGATTAAGTTCAATTCAATAGAAAAATCGTCTTTTAATTGCTAAAATCTGTGAAGATATTGTTTTGATAATTAACTAACCCAACTTATATAAACAGTAAACAGAAGAAAATTATGATATAACAAAATTTGGATTTTGGATGTCACTACAATATCAAAATGATGTTGTCGAACTGTGAATCTGTGTAATAAATTCGACTTGAATGATATCTTCCAAATTAATTGCTACATAATAATAATATAATGATCGTGAAAACTAGTTGTAGCATATAGAAGAGCAAAAGTAAACATGAATTGTTCTAATATAAATATTACTTTAAATTTATGTCTAAAAATAGAACCGAGTTCTAGGCGCAACATTCTTAACGCCATTTATAAAAATCAAATTTTCTTAAATCAGAAATGTGGTTTCAAGTCTAGTTGTTACCGTTTTTTCCGTGCATCACCAAGGACTGCTCAAAATCTTAAAGATGGAATGGTTAATCCTCCTACTCCGCAAGAAGTAAGTTGCTTTCTTATTAGGTGACTTAACCTGAAAAAATTAAAGCATGTCAATTATTGTCAATTGATACAACAAACAATTATTTATTTATATTAAAAATAGTACCAAGTCCTTAAAAACAGCATTATCAGTACATGTTCCTGCAGTACCATACACTAAAAAGGTGTTTGCTACTACTCCTTTACTTTGTATATAATTTAAGATACAATATTCATCAATTAATAAAAATAAATTGACTGCCTCGGTGGTTATTGTATGCGCTTCTCACAGTGAGGTCACGAGTTTGATTTCCGGTTCCCTGTAAAATATTATTTGTAAACTTTCCACAGTAGCGACAAGGAGTTAGAATTGTGCCCGGTATATGGTGATAGGCTCACCCTCTATCCCATTGGACCTAAATAGTGGGCGCTGTACATCTCCCCCTACCCTTCTGGGTACTATAGGCGTGATGTTATGTGATGATAGAAATAAAGTAATTTGGAGCATTTTCTTGTAATGTCAAATACAATGATTTAACTACGAAAGGCATTTATTATATAATAATTTAACTCAGGTTAGGTCAGTTAGGTCTCGGGTTTCTTATCTACAGCACACACCTATGTCAATAAATTGTTAAGATTCGTCTTTTCAAAGATATGTGTGTATTTATCATATAAATGATTGCGAACTAAAGGTGAAGGAAAACATTGTGGGGAAACCTGCATGCCTGAAAGTGCCTAAAAAGCGCTCAATTCATTAGTGTGTCTAGTCCACCAATCTGCACTATAATACCAGCGTGGTGGACTATAGCCTAACCCTTCTCATCATGAAAAGTGGTGGAGCCCAGCAGTGGTACATGTATTAGATACAGGCCTGTTATTATTATAATTTAAATAAATAAATAAAATTAAATTTATTTGTTTATTAGCCTTTATTACAATCATTACAATTAAAAATAATATTTAGATGTGAGATACATTTTGGTTTTTTTTGTCTGTCTGTCATGAGACAAAGGCCTCCAACCAACCTGCTCCAAGCATTTTGCTCTCTGCACAACCTCGTCCACAGCCTTTCTCCAAGCCGGGTGGCCTCCGTGGAGAAATATGTCAAAAATCCACCAAATAAATAAGTAGTAGTATAAAATAGATTTGAAATTACAAAAAAGTACAAATTATTAACCTTTATCACATTGTTTGCAGGTCACTAGAATATTACGCAAAAATGAATTCAACAAAGAATTCACAGCGGGCTGTATTAAATCCTATGACTCTAATCAGTTGGCATCCAATACTCCAATTGAAGATACTAGGAGTGAAGCTGTGTTGAAGATGACTTCTGGTAAAAAATATGAAGTTCTATCATGCATGTAACTCCAGGAAAGAAACAAACATTCATTCATACATCTCCTAATACTTTTGCAACTATAATATGAAGTAAATCTATATATTATATAAAAATGAAACCCGTTTTCCGTTGTCACGACATAGCATGAAAACGGCTTGACCGATTTGGCTGATTTTTTTTTGTAGTTTTCTAATACTCTGTACAAGGTTCTTACGGAAAAAAATATTAAGAAAATCTCTCAGAAAGATTGAAAAATATACATTTAATTTTGCATATTTTAAAAAAAGCGCGTTACGAATGTCAACGTCATTCAATTTAAAACAAAAAACTCTGTGGTGATCTATGACACCACAGACATAACCGCGAGCTGTGAAAATATATATTTTGTTTTTTATTTAATAAAATTAGTAAAGTCCTTCTCAGGTATGACGAGACCAGAGAAATAGGTATTCATTTTTATATGGAGGATATTATAGATTCCAGTTCAAATTGAATAGGTACGCATACATAAGATAGGTCAGCTATACAAAATAAAGTAGTGCATCAAATTTACGCTAAGGTGGTACGAAGTTCGCCGGGTCAGCTAGTTGCATATAAAAATGATGACCCATTAAAATCATTACAAATAATCACATGAAACCATGTCAAAATTATTCTACGATTGTGCTCCTAGCATTTTACAATCTTATGTATCCTGCCCTAATTAACACTGTGGGAAATAGAGACATTCTATCTCTCTTCCGTCACAAATTCAACAGAAAAAATACTGTTAAATGCATAGCTATATAAATACCTGTAAAGGTAAATCAATGGATATATGTCTGTATGTTTTCAGGTATGATGATGGGCGTCTACGACGGGCACGGTGGTCCTGCGTGCGCACAAGTGATATCAAAGCGACTCTTAGAGTACATAGCAGCAGCTTTACTTCCCCCGGAGACCCTCAGAAATTACATAAATGATGGGGCTAGTCAAAAACTTTTGGAAACCATTAATGACCAGGTAAATTTGTTGTGATATCTGATGAGTTTGTATTAGATAGACTCATTATACACTATCAACAGGGTCCGGGTGACTCAGGGCTCGGTGACAACAATATAGTTTTGTTTCGACGTGCAATAATACAACATGGTATATTATATCATGTTATGAAGGAAAGACTGGTTGATGCAATGAATATCTTGCTTCGTATATTAAAGCTACCCTGTGGCAAATTAGTTTGACTTTATATTTATTTTACTTCCTTTAGTATAGGCTAAGCGTTATTCATTTATTTGCATTAGTTAACTATACTCTGTCCATTCCTTTATTTTCTTTTTGACAGATTACATTTGGGGATGCCTTCACACATTACTGATTCGATTTGAAATCATAATCAATGTTGTCTAAGAAGAACTTTCAATCGATTAATTACATCGAAATGGTTTTAGTTCATTATTAATTAATTAGTTTATTAGTAGTTTTTATTAGATGAAATAAATATACAAAATAATAATATAATAATAATGTCACATACTTAGTCTATGACGGTTTTCTAGTTACCTTTGTGTACTTTTTGATATGTCATTCTGAAATATAATTATTCAATAAAAGATGTGTAATATTACTTAGTATTTCAATATTTAATAAATAATATTAAATATTAATTTTACCTGCTTGATTTTTAATTCCAAGATTTCGACTTAATTTCTTGCAAATAATTATTCATGGAATCATGATACTATTATTATATTCTTTTTTTTATAAAAAATACAGACAATACACAAAAAAAAAGTCAAATTATTCTTTTTCATAATTATCAATTTATTTCATTTCACAATTTGATTTATAGTCTGTGGTTGTTTGTTACAAACAGTGAACATTCCTAAAAAGTGTCGCTTGTCAATAAAGTACATTATTATTGTAGTACATTAATCTGACAAAAAAAAAACGGTAATTCATAGGCGTGATCTGTCAAAAGGAAAATAAAGGAATGGTCAAAGTATAGTTTCGTTAGGCTGGTTTAATACTCTCTATCTATGATTTACCTTATTACATTATTATTATTAATGTGCAAGAGTTCTTATTTTCTATTACACTGTTTTTTTAATTTGATATCTATATATATAAACATTAAACCCGTTTTTCCTTGTCATGACATAGCATGAAAACGGCTTGACCGATTTGGCTGATTTTTTTTGTAGATTTCTAATACTCTGTATGTACAAGGATATTACGGAAAAAAAGTTAAAAAAAAAAGTATTCATTTTTATATGGAGGATATTATAGATTCCAGTTCAAATTGAATAGGTACGCATACATAAGATAGGTCAGCTGTACAAAATAAAGTAGTGCATCAAATTTACGCTACGGCGGTACGAAGTTCGCCGGGTCAGCTAGTACTTTACTTTATATTAATACTAGCTTTTTACTTGTACTTATATTTTTTTTATTAGAAAGGCATTTTTGCTAAACTAAAAGCCCAGTTTCTACCAAAACGAAAAGCTGAGGAGATGTTTTAAATAACCAATAAGGTTTTGTTATTTGTACATCTCCGGTTATTCAAACACAAGTCACTGCTTTGGTGGAAACCGGGTGTCTTAATCTTATTTATCCAGGGCAAGAGAATTCTATTTTCGTGTTAAAAATCGGGCTGTTTTTATATCCATTAATATTTATTAAACATACAAACCTACTTTAGGTATCTAATTTATAGTAACTTGTCTACTCTCAGGCAAGCCATGTATTAACTTACTTAGTAAAATATGTTGGTTCAGTGCGGGCAGACTGTACATTTACTGACTGACCTTTAGAATTCTGTGTAATCATAATGTGTTTCCTGAAAATCATTAATTAAATTACGTTTTGTATTGTTAACTATTTCTATAGTTAAAATTTTAAACTAGCCCTGTGTGTGTAGGTAATCTATAATATCAGAATGGTTATAATTTAGTATATAGTGTGCATTGTATTGATTTCAGGCTGATATAGTCCAAGAATTGAAGACGCGATACGAGAGCAGTTTTAAAGAATATTTAATAAATCTTGAAAAAAGATCTAAAGAAACGAATGATGTCAAGTCAGCTTTAGAAAATGCTATTTTAAAATTAGATAGTGATATTGCAAATGAGGTTGTAGATTCATATGAAAAGCAAAGTGTTATTCATCCTAAGATGTTATCTGTGGCTCTTTCCGGCGCTGTAGTCTGTGTTTGTCATGTAGATGGGCCTCATTTACATGTGGCTAATGTCGGCGACTGCAACGCTGTGCTCGGCACGCTGACAGAAGAAAACGAATGGATCGCTAAAAAGATTACTAAAGAACATAATGCTGAAAATATTGATGAATTAAACAGAATTTGGAGCGAGCACCCCGAGAAAGAAAAAAAAACTGTGATTAGAAGGGAGAGGCTGCTCGGTGAGCTGGCCCCTCTGCGCAGCATGGGAGACTTCAGATACAAATGGAGTGCAGAAATGCTCGGGAAACTTGCCGTGCCGTTCGTCGGGCAGAGAGCTATACCGGCCAACTACCACACCCCACCGTACCTATCGGCGAGACCGGAAGTATTCTATCACAGACTCTCGCCAAAAGAAAAGTTCCTAATTATAGCTTCTGACGGGCTCTGGGATATGATAACACCCTTGCAAGCAGTCAAGTTGGTCGGACAGCACATGAAGGGCAAAGTGTTTTTCAACCCGCTAAAGTTGCCGCGAAAGAATATACGACTAGGGGATATCGACGAGCTTTTGGTACTAAGGAAAGATAGCTTGAAGAGTAAGCCGAAGGATAGGAACGCTGCCACCCATTTGATTCGTCACGCAATCGGAGGTACGGAGTACGGCGTGGACCACGCAAGGCTGGCGCACCTGCTGAGCCTGGCGCCTGACGTCAGCCGAATGTTTCGCGACGACATCACTGTCACTGTGGCGTTCTTCGATACAGAGTTCATTAGGCAATGCCCATCATAAAATGGAAAACAAATTATATTTAGTTTATACCTTCCTGTCACTGTTGGTTCCGTGAAGGAAATAAATAACAACACTTTTAGTTTCACAATATAATTATCATGTAGAAGTATGACGAAGAAGAGACGACTAACAAATTGGATTAATATTAATACAGTTGGTACAATAGGTGTGCAATATCACTTCCCAAGGTTTGAATCGTTTTTTGCTTGTTTGTCGACATTGTGTAGTGTCTAAATTAAGAAATATATCGAGAAATAAATATAATGTTTTTGGGCAAGACAGCGGTTTATAGACAAAATGTTGGGAAATTAGGAGACTAAGTGATCAATCATAATGGATAATTAACCTGTTATTATCGTGATAACTATCAAAGAAAATATACTTTGCGTACCCTGTCTCCTCCACATTTTCTGAAAAATGAAATGTTTAATGTGTAATTAAATAAATACTTATATATGAACTAAAAATCGTCCGTATACATAATGAAATACTTATAATAATAATTAAGATTTGAATTTGAATTAGTTAGATTCAATATTATGTGTGTGTATGTATATTAATGTTAATGGATTTTTGTGTTTACATTATACATACAATTATACACATAATAATTTAATATTGCAACTATGCCAAAAATATTGTACATAGTCTTCCTAAGCGGTTATAGCTATTCCTAAATAGTTTGTCAGGCACACATTTTTAATGATTCCAATAATTCTAAAAGTTGATAAGTTATTACTCTGAGAAATACGTAATATCACATTATTGCGTTCTAGGTAAGTCGGTGTAATAATCACTTAGACTTTTCTTTACTACTTTGTCGGTTTTTAGGGTTCTGTAAAACCTGCTGTACAGTAGACGGTGCGAGTCTTTATTAAGTCGTCTTTTCTAAACTCTATACACAATTTAGTTGACAGGTTTTAGTTATAATAATTTATTGTTCACAATATTATTTAGACATTAACATTTTTTTTTCTGACATTTAATTGTACATATTACAATATAAATCCATAGAATTATATTTATTTGTTTGAATAATTATATGTATTGCAATGTAATTTGATGAAGATTTGATAAATTTACAGTTATACTTTATACATTATTGTTTGTTATTCGCTATATTACATTTATTTATGAAAAGGCTTAATGTGATCATTAATGCCGTTTGAAATATTGTTAAATTTGATGTCCAACAATGCGCAATTTTTTTGCTGTAAATTTTGTCACACGAATTTGTATTATATGCTGTTGAAAAAATAGATAGGTTTTACCGGCCCCTTATACAATGTGGTTATGATACAAAGATACAAATAAGCTGCTCGCAATGTATTACTTATAGAATGACCAGATTTATGTAGAATTCCTAAACCTTATTCATTATTTTACTTCAGTGTTATTCAAATTTCCGGTAGTCTACATACACAATGGTTGCAGATAAGTTGCGGATATTTTTAGGGTCGGTGGCGTATTTTACAAAAGCATAGGTAATCGGTAGCAATAAATAAAAGATATAGAGATAATAATATCGGCGGTCTTTTTATATTTTAAATGTATTTAGGATTATTGGTCATTCGACGTATTCTTTGCAGGGCCTAAATGCAATAATCTGTGCCCTTAAATGTTTTAACAATATTCAGTAATTTTTGAACGATTTAAATGTAAATTTACAGGGTTTGGGTTAAACTCTCTAAAACCAGCCATTAAAATAAATTTTAAAATAATGTGAACAGGACATGTGTTTAGATTTTAGGTTTAATTGCAGATTATAACTAAGTTAATATTTCGCTGTTGTGTTATGAAATTTGATTGGTCGAACAGTTGTTACATTCCTAATCAAATATCCGCAACTAATTTGAAATGAAGCGCAGTTTATATATTGATGTGTTTATAAGCGCGCTTATGTTTATAAGACTAAGGACTAGTTTCATAGGCTCCTGGTAAGTCCTAAACCTATTTAATTTTTTTTTGATGGATATAATGTCAAATTTATTTATAGTGTTATCAGATGGTAAAATCAGGGCTTAGCGTGTTTCGATGTCAAAATTATTGTCTTACCACTGCAGTAAATTGCCGCTTTTATTAAACAATATATAGAGTATCAATTCAATGTATAAAGAGTACACACAGATTTATTCTTAAGTCAGCAATGCGCCATTTATCGGATAAGCTCAAATTTTATTGTTGTTATGAGTTGTGTTTGTTAGTCTGAGATACGACCGTTTGATTTTGCAAATAAGTTTGGTGTTTGTGAAAATCGTCTGTAGAGATTTCGGTCTATAGAATTCCTGATAATAATATAATTAGAATTAAAAAGATATAATTTATAAGGCAACGCACGCTTCCGCGATTTACTGCCGTGTTTTTTTATACTTTAATAAACTATAAACGCTTTTCAAAATTACCGGTGGTCAGCGGTTTTTTTTTCTGGACAACCTTGGACTGAGACATATAAAAAAAATTAAACATATACATGCAAAATCAAACGGTCGGATATCTGACTAAAATGCGAGCTAGCTAAAGTATGTCTTGTATACACCTATTTGATAAAATGTAAGTTATTGAAGACATAAACGCACAATAAAATGTTGACATCTGTGATAATTAACGAAATCGGTGAACTGACTGTTATATATTGTATTCATATAACGCTTGCATCTGTAGTGTACGACTGTGACATTGATATAAACCATTGAGTTAATACGTCCTATAGAGGCACGGTTTTGTAAGGCGTTTTGAAGACAAACATTTAGGAACTAAAATTACTGAGAGAGGTATGGATTTCTTGTTGTAATTTCAAAAGGGGACATTAAGAGATGCGCATACGTGCCATATGCAGGTGCGTTCTCTCAGTTCTCTGTCGCTCGTACAAAGTGCTAGAAGAATGTCTTCAGAACGACCTAAAGAACTGTGTCTCTATAGACACTTATAAACTCAATGACATTTGACATTTCGGAGACCTAATGCTACACAAGCATCCCTAGCGGCGAATTCATACGCAAAACACATAATTTAATTTTTCATTCATTGTCAAGAGTAAAACTTATTTAAACGAGTCATGTATACGGGATATTTAGTCGCGTCGTCTAAACATCGCCATAAAAATGTGTTTTAGTAAGTTTTTAGTCCTTTCAAACTATGCTGTCCTTTTCAAATATCTAAGGTTAAAACAAAGGAGATGTATGACATGAGCTTAAATTTAATGGTTTAACAGAATCGGCAGCATTATAGGCAATGTCGCCTAAACCAAATAGCGTTTCGCCCATCGATTAATATACCTGCCTTCATTTTTAAAAAGAGCCTTACGTATTCATGTTGAAAGCCTGTTCGTCTAATTTGCACTTCACATTGAAAATATGTTATTACGCTTCAGCTTACAATAATATCGATAGGTTTTTATAATCGATGCAATTTACTCTCGATGTACAATATACTTACTGGATAGGTTATAAATAGAGATAAGTTTTGCCACATTTGTTCCTGAAATCTCACGGATAGTATGGTCTGGATACCAACCAAGTATTGGCAGGGCTGGGTGCCGAAGTGTTGAACGCTAATGTTTGAAGCTTTCAAACATTGAAGGAGAAAGTAGTTAGAGAGATGACATTTGAAACTGGGCTTAGTATTAAGCCCGGTATACACTTTGTTTAGTGCGAGTGCGAGTGATTAGTGCAGGTGTTTAGTGACAAGGTGTGGACAGCGACTGATTAGTGCGAGTGCTTAGTTGGCTGTGTAGTAAAGTGAATAGAAGCGTGTTCTATTTTTTTGCGAGTGGACTGCGTAGTAGCCACGTCCCGCGCGCCCTCCCTTCCCCCTCACTCGCAGCGTGCCTGTCACTAAGCACTTTTGGACAGGAGTGTTTAGTGTTTAGTGTTTAGCGTTTAGTGCGTAGCGTCGGACGCTTGTTGTACAAAATGGCAAAGTGGACCGAAGACGTAACTTATAAATTTGTGCAGGAGTATCTGAAACATGAATAAATAAAATAAATATTTCACAACTCACACACAACGCCATCTAGTCCCAAACTAAGCAGAGCTTGTACTATGGGTACTAGAATAACTGATACTAATACATATATAGAAAAAAAAACAAATTAAAAAAAAATGTAAAAAAAAACAAATGTAAATAAAAAAATAATAATAATAATAATAAAAAAATGTGATCTTTTGTAAATACATACATATTATACATAGAAACACCCAGATTAAGACAAACCCCCATGTTCATGCACACAAAAATTTGTCTTAAGTGGGAATCGAACCCACGACCTCGGAAACAAAGCCACTTGGACACTACTTGCACTACACACCTGCACTCGCAATAATCAAAATTGGACACTACTCGCACTACACACCTGCACTCGCACTAAACACTCGCACTCGCACTAAACAAAGTGTAAACCGGGCTTTATACGAATATCACTTTAAGAATACGATTATTAATGCGTTTCACACACGGCAGCTTTTCAAATATGTTCAAGGCAAAATTAGATGTCGGGCGCTATCTAGACATATAAAGGTATTATTACATCTAAATCAATTGACCGTTAATCTATGCATTTGACGTTTTATGAGCCAATAATAGCACTATACTTCGGATGTGGATGTAATGACATCCCAAAGCTGTCTCCTTAGACATGGTGCAAAATGAACGATATTTGAATGGTATCATTCAATTCTAACGGCAGGGAGCGAAATTAAGCGATTTGTTTAGCTGGTAAATGTTACAAACATAATTTAAATCTAGGTCTAGGGTTTATGACTGTTATTAATAAGCGTATCCAAGTCTACCCAAGCCAACCATGTTGTACAGTTTGTTCAGTGTCCGGTGTTGTGAAAAAATAAAATAAAGTAGGCTTTTCTTGTAACAATATTCAAAATATTGCTACAAACTTGGAAATTTTGAAACATGGGCAGTACTGCACTTATCTTAAAATTATTTACAAATCTGTGCCGTTTATTTATTATCGTTGTTGTTTTATTTATAGTAATTTTGAAGTTTTGACTGTATCTACTATCTATAAGTTTAGACAATTCCGTAGCGAATTAAGCAAAACATAATATAATATGTTCTTTTACGCGGATCTTGTAATAGGCGACCATCTCTTAGCTACTAACGCACTCGTCGAGAGCATATCAAAGCGCGTAAAAAGTTGTTCAGATTGGTGTTGCTGCTGGTACCAGGATTATTAGTATTTTTAATATTACATTTTACATCCCCGTGCATCCTCAAAACTCTTTTTAGAATGCACGGAGACGTAAGATGTAGTGAAAATCTAATATCTAGGCGGTAGTGAATTTGGCTGCAAGTAAAATGTCACGAGTCATGCGGTTGCTCTGATTTGCCATGCTCGAGGAAGGTGGCCGTCGATAGGGCGATGAACTGCCTCGATGATTTTACCTATATCTATTAATCAAACATCAAAAAATACGATAGTCTAATAAAGGGCTAGAAGTCTAGACTTAAAATACATTGTTTTGGTTAATTCGTTACGGTTTTAGTTTGCCTAATTTAGGTACTATTTAATAATATATTGTGAAGGCCAAAATTTATTATGACGATGGTATTATTTATTTTACATTGATACAGTAATTATATAATAAAGAGAAATGCCAAATATAATTTCTTTTAATTTAATAACCCGTAGCAGAGTAAATACCGAGTAGTTTATCTTCATACGAACGGTCGGCACGTGTCACAGCCTAGGCTTCGGAATAAGAACGGAATAACCACCAAAGGCGACCAACAGAAGACCGGGATGCGCCGCAGTGATGGTCAAAATGGTCTCGCTTTGCGCTTCCCATTCAATGTGGGACCAGCCCACACTGTGAATGTACAGGTTGATCGGTATCCGTGAGTACATGATATTAAAATACAGTAAGTAGGCCGTCCTATCGTATATCACGTGATTTTCTTTTGTTATTTCAAAGAATAGTTGCGAAATTGTCTCATTGGATCGAATTAATATCTGATGATTGGATCAAAGTTCCTCAATTTTTTTAGGCTCGTACCGTCATTTTCATGTATTTTCTGAAGTTATGTGTCCTCACTTCCTACTATCATCTTGTATCGCACCTGCTGAAAATCTTTAATTTGATACGCCATGCCGCCCTGAACGTGTCAAATATGCTACAAGACAGTACAGTTCACGTTTGACCAAGTTTGCCAGGCAGTTTTATGATCGACCTCGCGACTGATTTCAAAATACCTTGAAAAAGCATTCAATAACGCAAGAAGTCGGTTAAAATGTTTGTTAATATTAGAAGTTTATTAGTGCACTAATACAAATATCGCAAAATTGAAGTTGACTTCTTTAACCTTGCACCCGTCGAGTTTATTCTGATGAAGAATTCGTTATTTATAGCAGCCCTGAATCTAATATACATGTCCCACTGCTGGGCTCGGGTCTCTTCTCATGATGGGAAGGGTTAGGCCATAGTCCACCACACTGGCCAAGTGCGTATTGGTAGACTTCACACACCCTCGAGCACTTTTTAGGTACTCTCAGGCAGGCGGGTTTCCTCACGATGTTTTCCTACACCGTTAGCGAGCGATAATACATATCGTTTAATTTATATTAATTGTATCCTCATTCGTTACTAGGATACAATTGATAAAATAAACCGTTCATGTTGGCACTAAGCTCTCTTAAAATATTTTTAGGTCGTTAAGATTCAAATAGCACGATTTGTGGGATACATACAGGTCACAGAACACGAAGAGCAGTGTCCTTTGTAGCCAATGGCTACACGAGGCGCCGTTGCGTAGCCGCCGCGCCGTAGAATAGAGCACTTGTCTCAGGGCAGGCAAACTTAATAATTATAATAGCTAATTCTTTATTTTTTGTTCATTTGAAAGTAGGTATATATATTTTCTGTTAAAGAGTTTACCTTTCAGTGCTGTGCGAGTACAATACATAGAAGGCACTCTATTCTGGGCAGTGCGATAGATTTGTTTAATATCTTTGATTATCCTGAAATTGGCAGTCTAAAAACATAAGTGGTTGTTCTTTTAGCTGTCATCTCGCTTTCCTTCCATAACAAAATTTTATTAACTGCCTGGCTGCCTCGTTTATCTAGTGGTTAGCGGATGCGACCGCTCATCGCGAGGTCTCGGGTTCGTTTCCCGAGTCGGACAAATGTATTTTTGGGGATTTTTTCGTCAGTTCTCAATAGCAGCACGGAGTTAAAATTGAGCCTGGTGGATGGTGATAGGTTCACCCGTTCACCCTCTAGCACTTAGGACCTACCTAAACATAACAGGTAAAATGATAATATTTAGTTATATTCCTCTGCCGCATCCTTCTGCGTAATATAGGCGTGATGGTATGTTACTTTTATTATATTTTTTAATCTATACAATCTGTACATATTCTAAATGTGAGGAGTTCTTCATGATACAAATAAAACAAAATCAATTTCAACTTCGTTTATTATTAATCATCATTATTATTAAAAGTGAATATTACCATAATATCTATAAAAGTAGGCGAATAATAAATCACTATATATATATATATATATATATACAAAGAGATAGGTATTATCAGTAATAAATATAATTATGCTTATAAACGTGCAAGGCGGCGGGCTAATGTTTACATAAAGTTTTAGCATTTTTAGAAGTTGTGATGCAATTCATTCATGTTTGCTTTAGTAAAGTATCGATCCAATATTTAATATTGTGTTTGCGATATATCAATTCTAGTTCTCTTAACAATTAGTCAGCCACCCGCCCGTTTTATACAACAGAAAATTTTGAAGCTAGCTATATCAAAGTTATAAGTGGGTACAGATAAAACAATTAGTGAAGATTTACTAAACAATCAGATAAGAGATACAGAATAGATATTAGATCAATAAAGTAGTCTTTGAATAATTATATCATAATGTTCAATACACTTCTTTGGATACTAAGAATAGTCTTTGAAGGTGCTTCCACGTGCCTACCCCTCTTTTGATGGCAATTGGATGGATTGTGTGCATATTTGTGAATTTCTCTCCGTTTTTACTTCATGTCCAACTTATTATTATATTGTAAATGCCAAACAACCTTATTGTTTTGTCCGAACAGAAAATGCAAGTTGAATTTTTACAAATCTTGAATGTTTAGTCTCAGTACTGAATATAATTGTGCAAATTTGACAAGGTTGTTGCAAGATAGGTAATGTGTGAAAGCACACGATTCTATATGATCTGTGAACACTTGAAAAATTATGAATTAGTACGAGGTGTGGTACGAAAATGTGTACCGAAGCACCTTCGTGATGACGTATACTGCCTAGGTACTTTTATTTAATTAGATATTCTCTCTTTAACCAGGCACTATAAATTCGACTTAGGCGCGATGTCTTGAATCGAACATATATTAAATGTACCTAGCTATTGATCAGAAAATAGTTTTGAAAACAGAAAGTCACATAATAAATATATATGACAGTAGGATTAAGATTCAGGTTCGATTTTGATGTAAATAGGTTAGCCAATTCATCTTTTCTAATTGCAATTGTTTTTTGATTTTACTCATCACAAAGTCATTTTTGAAGTGTCATACAAGCCATCATAACAGTGATCCTAGTTGCATCTCTATCGTGTAAATTGTCGTATCCAACAAATGGCGTTTTTGAGAAAATATTGCTTTCAATTCATTTACCTACATGACGCTAAAAAGGCCAAAGATTCATGACACGAGTCGGTATACCATCAATTTATGGTATAAATATTGATTTATGACTCCGATTAGAAGATTATTTCTAGTTGTAAGCTCGTGCTTGCGAAATTCGTAATTCGTAAAAGTCAGCTCTGCTATCAAGTTCACGGTTTGAATACAATGTAGATACGACAGTTTACTAATGAGCCATCGATATTTGAGAAAATATCGTAAAATAGATTTATAAAGAAAAAATGAACCATAGTCGAAATAGGAAAATAGGTAGGCATTTGAAAATTTAAACAACTACAGAAAAATACTAGTTCTAGTTTATACTTATTACATTATTATGTGAAATTGATTATATGATTAAATATTATTAACTTTAACTTCAGCGATATATAGCATTCAATCAGAATAAACATATTTGTAACTGTCTCCTTATTATCTAATTACAACACAATAACATGGTCATTTATCTTATTTTTTTAATAGAAATCAATCAAGTGCATCGATGGATAAGAATTTCGGGAGCCTGGGATGACCACAGGTAGAATCCCCCTTCTCGAAAACATGGTTGGAGAGTGATTGACAAACTGGACTAGCCACTGAATGAACTGAATACTAAATCCTGCACGAATGTCTTCATAACCCAGGCAAGTACATAAAGCTTCATACAGTTTCAGTTCTGACATCGGTCCCAGTATAACTCGGCCTATTGGGATCACCAATGAAGTATAAGTCCGCCTAAAGAACTTTCAATTCCGCAAGCGAATGCAAGTCTATTGTAATACATTAAACTCTGGTGAACATACCGTAATTATGAGTGGTCAGCTATTTCAGTTTGTTCAATAGCTTTTTATGACCACAACCGTCTTGTCAGGAGTGGGACAAAAACGAAGAGATCTGATGTCTACAAGTAGCATAATTCAGGATGCAATGCCTCCCAATGCGTGATTGCAATGATACATTCCCCATGACCATGATACATTTCCATCGTGTTTAATGTCAATTGTATCACGTTTAATTAAACAATAAGGAGACGGGCCTGGATTACACAGTTCTGCGCCCAAAGTCCAGAAGTTAAAATGTTTATTTTAGGCCGTGTCTCCTGCGACCCTAACACCTGACAAAAAGAGCGATATCATTCAATTCTGACTTAAGTTCACATACATCGAGTGTTCAATTGGTGGTTGAAAATGTTTTGTCAGATGTTTGCCTCGCATGAGATACGATGTTATAGTTCAAAGCACAGTTTAGTTCAGCGTAGAAATAACGGCTACTTAATTAAGCAGTTTATCATATGTATACAAGGAAAGTTTGCAAATTATGGTAAACTTATTATTAGATTACAAAGGATAATAATGCGTTGTACTATTGTCTTCTATTGACTGGTTTACATTCATTTTATCATAGCATGAGAAAATACATAGATTGAATGCTAGTGATAAACAAACCAAATTGTCGTTCTTATTAGTTTGATAAGCATTATGCAGCAATCGAGACAAAGAAGCGATGGAGTCACAAATTAAAACATTAAGTAGTGACACCTGCAAGCAAGCGTTGTAGCAAATCATCGTTTTCAATTAATCATTCCATGACCCCGTAATTAACCCTAAAGGAAATGCACAGCCCGCGACGAATTCCCTACTCTAGTTCGTTTGAAATATACGCATCCTATCGTCTACAAACACAGATGAAAGACACAATTGACACGCGATCCAAATCTATCTTATAAACTTACCTAACTTTTCAAACGGACTTGGCCTTCGCAAAATAGCTGAACGATCATAAATGCGAAAAGTTTACATCATCATGTATAAAAATACATCACATGTATCATAAGAAATTTTGTTTACTTTTTAAGCAAAATATAATAATGAAGTTCGTATAAAGCTGTAGGTAAGTTCCTTACAAGATAAGTAGACTTAACAACTACCTACATTATGTTGAGAATCGCTAAACGGAAATATCCAAAAGTCCTCCAAAATATATGTTTTCAGAATACGCGAAGAAGGATGGAGAGAGAGAGAGCTGTAGATAGGTACCTCTAGTTTCCAAAGAGTAAATGTATAGGTACTATATATTTGGCAATGACGACGTAAAGATAGTGCTCTCCAAAGAATGCGTCCCGCGGCCGAGCAGCGGCTCCGGCCGATGAAAACGTGACCATCGTGCTATAACTTCAAAGTTAAAATGTATTACACAAACTACGTAACCTACTACTGCTCTAACACATGGATAACTTGTCATGAACGTAGTACACAATGAATACACTTATTTGATTGTCTTCCGATAAATCTCGCACAAGGTACTTGCGCTAAAACGCGTCGCGGTTCTCTCAACAATCGTCTTTTACCATAACTTACACTATTTTAAAGAATACAATTAAATACATTTTTTTTTCAATTATTCATTATACGAGTCGGAGAACTCCAATCTCCTTCTACTTAATATTCAAAATAAAATACTTAGTCAGTATTGACTCAACGCTTATACCTTATTTTTTTTTAATTTTAAATACAAGTTTCATAAGTTTTAAAATGTAGCATCTCATTTCCAAAGTAGTTTTCGTAGATGCGCTGAATTTTTGATAGAAAACGTCACAGTTTGATTAATTTAATGGCTCTGCCATAACTGCTTATAATTTTGTGAAGTTTTTTTTTAAATATTAACCTTGGGGTAAAAACCCAAAACGCATACATGTACGCCAAAAATGTTATAATATTGTCATAAAATGCAAATTTAACGTTAATGGGGCGCAACACTTAAAAAACTATCAATTTATCAACAACAACAGTAAAGTGATAACGTTATGTGTTACTATTGACACGACGTACATAAAAATACCAAAAGTTGTTAGATAGGCAAGGTAGGCGGTTGCGCGGCTTGGCGGGGCTCCGCTCTCGAGTCATGTGTTGCGCAGGTCTTTACCGTCGGTCTTCGGTGCCTGATCATAGCATAAGACTCAGTCAGCATTGACTCCAAGTCAAATGCGTTGACACGCAAGTGGAGCTTGCATGTCATACTTATCGGGTTGTTAATGAGGATAAGATTAGACGATTGTTTAAGGAATGCTTAAATCGATAAAATAATGCTTTCAAAAATCTAGATGAAGTGCTTTATTCAAATCAAATGTGGTGATTTCAGCGGACATGAGTGTCGCCGATCATTCTCTCGCACGGTCTTTGGGATCTCGGTCTCAAATATCAGATAAAAGTAAAACATCATTACCAAATTCTTCAGTTTAAGTAGCACATATCAAGTAAGAACAAGCGAGTCCGAAAGTATTTGAACAGTTCAACATTTACTTATATAGAGCATTCAATTTGCCAACATGAAGTGGAGGGCGAGGTGGACTGCCTTTTTTTAAGAAACACACGTATGTGCAAAAATAATAGGTATTCACAGTCACATAGTATGATGGTATGATTTCAGATAAATAACCATGCTAGTTTCTTGGCATGTTAGACTACAATATGTTTAGAATGTTTGAATTGAATCAATCAGTGAGCTACCTACTGATTTGTTGCCAGATTATTAATTTTGCACAACAACTGTGCATACTTTTCAGGTGTTTTTTCATAAAGATTTTGACGTACGTAGAAATGCAATTGTATGATGCAACCAGGCATTATTAGCAATGCATCTACCCAATATGTAGCCAGCTAATGTTATTATGTACAGACTTGCGTGTCAGGGGTTTCTTTTGTGAATTCAATTCCCATTTGAGAGAACATGTCGTTGGCCTCTTGCCATAGACGACGGTATCCGATGTATTACTGCACACAACAACGACGTCTATTTTACGTTTATTAAAATGCTTATCATGCGGGTCGTATCACGAGGAATTGTCCCATCAGTGAACTAGGTCGATTTGTCACATGCCAAGATTTAGATACAATGTAATTCGTCTCTGTAAAACTATTTTTAGTATTGGAAAATGTAGTTTTATAATCGGCAAATACTTTTATAGTATACGCTCAAAATATACTTGTTTTAATAGTGTGAAATTAACCTCACCCCTAGCCCATTCATATTAGCAAATATTACCAAATTAATAATTTTTATCCATCGCCTGTGTTTGACCAAAAGTATTGACTTATTTAAATAAGTTTTCGATTGACTACTGCTTACAAAAACGGCCGAATATATAATTATACGAGTACATACTTATTTTATCATCATTATCGAAAATATATGCATGTAGTCTTAAAAATATTTAACATTATATACAATAAATACGTAGTAGATTCATAAGATAGTTATACATATAATACGAGAGAAATATGAGCTTGGGTCAAATAGAACAGGATGTTATGTAGAGAGATGTAGGTATATCAAGTTTAGTATAATCTATAGAATAGTATCTAGATTACTCAACTACGAAGACATTAATCATAATAGTTCTCCTTTAAAGAAACTCAAAGTGATAATTTGTAATAAAACATATCTTGTTATATCAAAAGATGTTTCAAGGCAAGTTTAGATAAACTCACGATGCAAACATTAATCAATACAAAATCATGAATCATTACTTCGCAGTTATCCCGTTCCGTCTGACTTATGCGTCTTACAGTTCTAAACTAAAATATATAAAGAAACAAGATGGTCAAACGCAAGCGGCGGTATGATTGAGCTCTTTAAGTAAATGTGAACTCCGGCGAGAGGATGACCGTGGATTAATCGCCCCCAAGAGAGAGGGCTTGGACAATACGAGGGTCGGCCTTGCTGCCCTCACGGAACTCCTCCAGGGTAAGCCGGTCATCGTGGTTCTTGTCCATCTGGTCGAAGATCTTGTCGACGCGCTTTTGCGGAGTGTTGTCGTCCTCCGCTTGCGGGGTTTGGCCCTGGGGAGACGAGAAAAAGGTAAGTGCTTTATTGCATAAACAGGGAATAATATCGTTGGAGAAATATTAATGGCCAAAGTTATATATGTAGTCCATTTCAAAAGAGCAAATAATCTGTTTAAAATGGGGCAATCGAGTTTTAAGCCAATTGGTTTTTAATTTATACCTTATAAAAAATAAAATGTATTCGGTGATGATTTGGAGCTTTGTAAATGTAAAGACTAATAAAATCAAATCACAAATTTTATAAAAAATCACTTAAGCGCAAATAGAACTTTACCGACAATATCTTACTTCTCGATATAAAACTTAAATTGAAAAAAAATATTCGCCTAATACGAAAATAAGTATATGTACTATAACTGTAAATATTATCTTCCTTTGTACCAAGAAAATTGGCGAATACTCTCAAAGATTAGATTGCCTTTATTTGCCATTTTTCTACACTATAAAGTATTAGTGGAAATTCTTTTTGCTTGATGCGCAAAGTTTCTAAGTTTCAGACAAAACTTTAAATGAGATAAAAGAAAATTTCTATAAATATCAAGCAAGTTTATTTGCTGCATTTCTACTAAAAGGAAAATGTGTATGTAGGTATACACTTTTTGTTGTTAAGTTAAAAGTTTGATATTTCAAATAATTATTTTATATTTCACTAGATCTGAAATTGTCTGTGAAATATACGGAGTCGTGCATTATTAGATACCACCTAGAGTATCTACGCCTAATACTGTATGTAAGTATGACACTCGCTAAAATCTCAACTGAACACTTTTTTCATCAATCAATACCGATCTCTCTCAGAAAAAGAAAATTAGTTATTTTCTTTAATAAATTAAAGAAAAACCACGGAATGGGTCAAATAACACAGAGTATTCATGAAGAGAATAAACAATAAGGCTAAAAGAAAAGTGTTGTTAAGGCGATAGTGGTAATAATGATACGTACCACCATCTGGTAGATAGCGTCCACTATGTTATACATTTCGTCCCGCGTGATGTACCCATCGTTGTCCACGTCGTAGAGCCTGAACGCCCCTGTAATGTATACACACAATTAACCACATAAATTCACTATTTCATCCATTAATTACTTCTACAGTAAATAGTTGGGAGCTTAACGACCAACACGATCAAATGTGTACTTTGCTCATATTTGTTCAGCTGGCGAGAAAATGTACGAGAATTTTCTCTGATGTTTGTTGGTTAAATGTGGGTTTCATACATCTCTGCCACACCATTTTGGGTAATATTGGGGTAATGAATGAAATTAAATTATATGGGCTTTGTTAAATAGTTCTATGTCAATGTCGAATTTAGATTGGTGACATCGCGATACAAATTTTCGGCTAACATTTTTTTTACTAGACTGTTTTGGTAAAACCGAAACAAAAATATTCTTTTATTGAAATTAATTATTATTATGTACACCGAAGCAAAAAATCCAAGGCATATTGTTATGATCAAATCGTGACGTCACAGAAAAATATGTTTACGCAAGCGACAGAGTTACTATTATAACTTTCCTTACTGAACATAGCGGTAGGTAGGCATGAATTACTTACAATGTAGTTTTTCATCGAGGTTTCCCCTTGACGTTACCGAGAGAGCTCGTATGAACTCTTCAAACTCGATGGAGCCATCCTGAAATGAAGATAATAATATTTATTTAATGCCTCGCTTAACCATACTAGTTCTAATATTATAAATATACATTATTTTTTATTTGCTTGTTTGTACCCAATGTATCGATGGCAAGAAGAAGAAGAAGACCCAATGTATCCAGAAACTACTGGCAAATTGGTACAAGGATAGCTTAAGACCCCAGGAAAAACATAGGCTACCTATTTCACTTATTTTGACGTAGGTACCACGCGGGCAGAGTTGTGGACGGTAGATAGTAGTATAATAAAGTCGTCTTAGTTTCTTGGAAATAATTCAATTATAATCAAATCATGAAAAGTTCCTCTTTCTGCTACCAATTTCAGCAAAATTTGGCTATAACTTCGGCTAGTAGAAATGTTCACAATAACTAAAGCTTAGAAAATAGAGCAAGTTCTATCAAAAATTGCCCTGTTCTTTTTCATATACATGGGACCTAAAAATAACAGGTGAAATGTGGTTTTTATATACCTTTGCCACATCGTTCTGGGTAATATAGAGGTGATGTTAATATCATGTTTATTTTTTTTAAGATACGAAATGAACCTTTATAGGAAGTTTTTAATACACTACGTTTTTTTCTCTAGCTATGAGGCTTGGTGAGTGTAACTGGCGCATGGCGTGACAATGTGCGTCCATGGTCGATTAGCTGTGATGTGAACTCTTTTGCTCCTCATCTAGGTCACAGCCTTCTACTGACGTCTACTAACTGTTGTATACAAGTGTTATACTATAAGGGAATAGCGATTGAGTGGATATCCTACATACATATAAATATACATAATTATATATTTTATATAGTAGAAGACATGCGTCCACGATCTCTTCATAAGTAAGCGTGCTCGTGCATAGGTTTGAATTCGGCTCTTCAAAGTAAGAGTTAATAGGTATTTCATAGATAAGCGTGCTCCACCGTAGACTGCATCATCACTTATTATCACGTAAGATCGTGGTCTAACGCGTGCCTATCCACCAAAAATCAATTCTTACTTACGATCGGAGGTTGCACGTTTACAGTTAAGTATGTTGTAGATTGTGTCTCATGGAATGTTGTTACTACTTATCATGAGTTGGATTTAAAGCTTGTTAGCTACATTAATCTAAAGAAAAGGCGGTTATTACTAGACGTATACAGCAATAGAGCTGTATCTTCATCAGAATATTTTCAATTCCTCGAATGCCCCATTTCATCTTCAACCTATTTCTAGTTATATTTTAACTTACGATTGTAGCGGAAAAAAATAACCTTAGTAAATTGAATTACGTAGGTCGTTGAGAATCTTCGCAATTCCATTCAGCGATTGTGATAGCTGCCAAGAACACCTTATTATATTATTTTACTACATTCTAAGGAAATTCTATTCAAATTTAATAATGCTTCAGTAAACTTTGTGCAGTAACAATGTCGATATATATAAGTCGTAACATATAGTAGATTTACTCATTTTGTGAAATGATCGAGAATATGATAACATTTTATGAAATTTTACTGTCTATTGACTACATCATTAAATCTCAATGATTCACGATTTAGTTATCCACGTTTGGCCGGATCCTTAAATTGGTTGTCCTTGTTACTGTAAATGTGATTTATTGAAAAATTACCGTTAATTATGAATAATTAATAATTAATTTCGGCAATGGGCACACATTTAACCTTTCTCTTCTTTGCAAATAGCACCCGTTCGGACGGTGCACTGCACAATTTGCGCCAACCAACCACGCTATGGCATTGATCAACGCACTGATTGATCAGCATCCAGATGTTGATATTTTTTAAATAAAGTTAGCTGAATTTTCGAAATATGTCTCCTTTTTTGCGTGCGTATTGGGTTACTGTTAGCGCAATGAGTATCTCATTTAATAAATAAATGGTGAAATAAACTAACAAGATCTAGATTTTAATTGGCAAATGCGGTATCTATATCCATCAAGCCTATGCCATCGCAATACATCACCGTTCGTAACGAAGCCACGAGGTCCATTTTCCACTGACATAATCTGATGAATATTGAACACTGCAGTCATCTGTTACCTAACTATTATTAATTAAGGGACAGTATGCCGTTCTCGATTTGAGGAAAGTCGGCCAAAATTGATTCTGATTTGCCTCGAATCGGTTTTCTCTTTTTATGTCATCTAAAATATTTTATGGCGCTGTCTATGGCTATTAGTTGGTTTACTCAAAACAGTCACAACGATGATGTTAATATTTTCCATTTTTTTACTTGTATTGGTCTTAATCAGCGTTAGCATCCCATTATTACTAGATTTATTATTGTGACTTACATTGTTTTCGTCAAATACACGAAACACCAGCGAGGCGAATTTGCTGGGATCTCCTTGCGGAAAAAACTGCTTGTATATTTTGATGAAACCCTGAAAATAATTAGACATATTATAAGCACAAATACAATATTTTTGCTCACGTAAAAAAATATATTTTGATTTAAAAGAGTCCTTTAAGGACTTATTTTTTCATAGAAAATATGCTTATTTATATTATGCAAATTAACCATTTCAAATAGTTGTAGATGTTTCTAAGATTTATAGAGTTAAATGATAAGACTAGTTTAAAATTTTCTAATGATTTGAAAGGTGACTAAATAAACATTATTTATTTGAAAACTATGGTAAAATCTGGATTAAATATAGCAAGGAAATATTTTTTTTATTTTTTGCAATTTACAAGTTACTTAATAAGGTTTAGTTTGAAGTGGTTTTCAATAATAGTTATTGAATAAGTACCTGCTCGGTAAGAAGGCCGTTCGGACAATCCTTCAGAAATCCTTTGTGCCTGAAAAAATAAAAACATAATCCTCTTTACTTATAAAAGCTTCATTTAAGGTAGCCTCTTAGCATTTGCCTAGCATTTTGATGGGTGGTATCAGCTAAACAAACGCCAAGAAGCGTTTGAGCATTCAGGTATGTTAACATCACACCTGTGGTATTGAACGGTCGACATTAATCCATCTCTGACTATGCAAGAGCTTGGCACCAATTTGTGATTTGGCGACTGAGAGCCAATATACAAAAGGCCTGACGATAGACGTAATATTATTTATAACGCCTAATTTATATTACGACACATCTTAGTGACATAAAACTAATGCAATGAAAAAGTTGATTTTAACTCGGTCGAGTACTCCGTGTAAATGTGTCATGCCACAAGTGACGTAATGTAAATAAAGCTTTATTCTTTAAATGCTTCTTCTCAATACATACCAAAGGCGGATCTCCTTTTCAGTAACTGTAACAAAAATAAAGAACTATTAATATCAGTGTCTTTGCAATATATACAAAAAATATGCAATTAAATAATAAATAAACATAATCTATAAGTCATTATTCTATACAATTAATTTATTTATGTGATAGTTTGTGAGGATGTTTTTGTTCCACTTACAAAAAGAAGTTGATATATTGGGCATATAATTATGAAGCTTATACTCAGCATTAACATTATTTATGTTCCTTTTATTTGCGTATCACGCGGTAGAAGACGCTGGCAGAAGCTAGTTAAATGATAAACCCGTAATGTTATTTTCATCGGCAAAATGGTGCTCGATAAGTTGTCGCAACTACATCTTTTACTAACTCTTTAGTGTATAGTACACGTCATTAACACCTCAATCCTGTGTCCTAGTCGCTAAAAGTGCAATGGCTTTAAGCTAAATCGATTAACGATTAACCTGCCCATTCGATTAACATTTACCAGAAACTGTAGAATCGAGAAGATCCGTAGAAATGCGATTGAAAGAGTCTAATTTTGTTTTTAAAGTTTTCTTTAGTGAGGCCGCCGGCTGCAGGCGATTGCAAGGCACCTGGTCCTGGACTGCTGCATAATTCACTCACATGAAGAAAATAACATTTGTTATTTTACGGAGCATTTAACTCTATTTGAGCTACTATAGGTTATAGTTTCTAGTTTCTTGGAAGGGCGAACGCTTCCTCGGAATTGACCTATTTACGTGTATATACACGGCAACATATTATCCAGCATAAGCTGGTCTTGCATTGCTCGGGTAGCCTATACAATGCAAGACCATCTTAAATTAGAAATGTATTGCTTGATGTAGTCGTGTGTACAGTACAATTTCACGCTAATTTGCTTTACTATCTTTCATTCCTTAGTGAAAGCTGATTGGCTATTAGGCACTTTGACTTCGCTAGATTTTGTTAGAATGTAAACGAATCTGAAGCTATAATTGTAAAGGCATCTTTATGGCAAGCCAGTTTCTCTAGGCCCGAAAAAATATCCGTCAAATAAAATACAACCTGGCTGAATATAAAAGTGTCACAATTTACATTTGAAAATCGAATACAGCTGTCACTTTCATTTATGTGTCTATGCCACTAGTTTATATATTAATAGGTTTATTTAGCTGGAGGAAACTGGGCGTGAGATAAGCAATAAGTAAGTTTGTGTAAAGCAGCGATTGGGAGACCGTAGGACTGCTAAGTCGAAGGTCTCGGGTTCGAACCCACGGCACACACCTCTGTCAATTAATCAATAAGATTCGTCTTTCCGAAGATATGTGTGTATTTGTCATATAATTATCACTCGCTAACGGTGAAGGAAAACATCGTAAGGAAACCTGCATGCCTGAGAGTGCCTAAAAGTGCTCGAGGGTCTGTGGAGTCTACTAATCCGCACTTAGCCAGCGTGGCGGACTATGGCCTAATCCTTCTCATCATGAGAAGAGGCCCGAGCCCAGCAGTGGGACATGTATTTGATACAGGGCTGCTCTTATAAGCTTGGGTAAAACAAATATTATGAATATAATAAGCAAGTCCCGGCCCTAAATAAGATTAAACTGCATGAGAATTGCAAGAAATGCAACTGGAGGGCACGGGGCGAGTTCACGTAGCTCCTACATTTTACTAGTGCGCTCGTTTCAAACCGATAAAATTGTTTCAACGCAAAGTAGAAGAATGTTTAATTAAAAGCAAATAATCCTCTAAAAGGTAAGTATGTTGAACTACATTATAGGTATTTCAGGAATAGTTTTAACTGATCTATCCTTCAAACCCTCGGGAGCGGACTGACCTATGTGGTTTCCATATTAACATATTCAATATGCTTAGTGCGCGGCAAAACCAAACGTATATGGTTTCTAGAAAAAAATCTTTCACTTTTTAGATACTTTAAAAAAAATATTATAGTGGGAACATAATTTATTGCCTATTATGATAGGTAATTTTATGCGGATTCTAGCGACATTTTTTATTTTTTGTTGATTTTATTTTAGGGGATAATATAATGGTATATCAGTGTATGAGTGTATGTAATAAAATTGTTTTGATAGACGATTTGACAGACATTTTATTATAATCTCCTTGACTTATGGTAAAAGTCTGTAAAACCAAAGAGATTGTAAATAGTTCTTTTACAAATAGAGAGACATAAATATCAAGAAAACGTACGTATTTTTGCACCAATTGATGTTAAAATTCACCTATTAAATACAAAAATGAATACATAGTTTGTGTATTTATGTATGTGTGAATGGAGACACGCTGACGTTTTATATAAAATAGACAACTAAACCGATCTATCTACTTCTACTTTTAACTGGTAAAATCACATATTAATCACAAATAAAGCATCTACCATTATTGTCTCTGCACCTCCTCATGGTTGACTGGTAGAGAATGCCTTAGGCATTAAGTCCGCCATTGTACTTATTGATGTGCATAAAGTTTAAAATAATAAATAAATAAAAATAAAATAATCATCTCCCAGATGAGTCTATCACATAGAAATCTTAATAACTAGTCAATAGAAATGCTATCGACTATCTTTTAACACTGGGACGCATGTCGCCGTTTTTCAAATACCACTTTTTGTATTCCTATGCAAACAAAATTATTCTTTTTGGTGATATTCCTCAACTCGCACTTGTGTTCGATTAGACTCATGCGCTTGTATTCCTGCAAACAAAATTATTCTTTTTGCGATGACATTAAGACGACAATTCCTCAACTCGCACTTTGACATTTCTATTGCCTTATTATTAAGATTTCTATGGTCTATCACTATCCACCGGCCACAATTTCAACTTCATGCTGCTATTGTTAATTGGCTGATGGCAAGTTCTCAAATAACACTTTGCCAGGCCCGGGCATCGAACCCGAGACCTAACGGTGAGAGGCACATATGCACCACTAGACCATTATGTTTATTTACAACTTTGCATTAAAGAGTAATTTGTGAATAATTAAAAACTTTAATTCAACTTGCTTTGCGTGTGTAGGTAATTGATTTTACAAGTTTTTTTCTGAATCCAACCACTTCTAGTAACCCGATTGCGCTGAAAATTGGCATACTTATAGAAGTCCGATGACAATGCAATAATATGGTAGTGAAATTATTTTGATGGTCCACGCAGGATCGTATCCGCAGGACTGAATTCTTCAATGGGTAAACGCGGTTCCTACTCGCATTTGGCTCATTTTTATGATCGGGAATGTTAGAAAATTTAAATAAGGTGTACATATGTTTTAACAATACCATGGGCTTAAAGATGATGCTAATGATGAAGACGGCAAACACACAGGGTTGCCCACTTCTAGTTTACGTATGTCCATCGCGATTGAGCTCATTAGATTCGTCACAATAAGCGCTTTAATGACAGATTTTATCCAGGGTCTGATGTTGTATTCATTGTCCAGGGTTAAGGAGTCCAGGGGTTCTCCAAAAGGGGTTCACATAATCTCATAATAATCATTACATACAAACCGAAAGATTAAAAACATGCGTTAAAGTATTTTTGCTATGATTTGTCTATTAAATAGATAATGAATATAATATTAAAGTAACAATACGATTACGAAAGAACTGAAAATACGCTATTCATTGTAACACCCTGAATTATTGAACATAAATAAGTTCAATAATATTCTGTTAATAAGAAAACCGGGCTGTGCAGCTGTCATGGCGATTTTTCAACATAAAGTTTTACATAATTATGCAGTGACATAGAATAAGTAATAGCTGATTTGCTTCTTTCTGGCGGCAAACTTTTCCGATGACGTGATTATCAAGCGACGGAGGGATCTGCGAGATGTCAGCTGTGAGAAACCGGCGCGTTATCACACGATTTTAAATCTTTATAGGTTTTGGCCCATGAATGAATTTAAATGTGGTCTTTTATGCCTAATGATTTGGTTACGGTCGGAGCGGAAAGCGATAATGTGGTGAGTGTTAGATGTTTATACTTTAATGATTTCTTTGTTTTTTATTTTTTGCCATATCGGGCTGAATCTATTGGTTTGATCATGATGAAAATTGGTGAGAAGATTTAATAGAAGTCTATATCCAATAATATCATACTTTAATCGACGATTCACGCGCGTGGAGCAGTGGACGATGAGGTTTTATTTTATATTTATGCCGTGATGGTACTATCATATTTTAGAAAATCCTGGCACCACATATGCTTCAAACTGAACTGGAGCACCTCTTTTGTTAAAATTAACGCAAGTTTAATTACTACAAGTTTATTTGTGACTCCTAGTTCTTTCCGAAATGTATATTTTTTATTTGTGAAAAAAAAATAAATTGAATTAGAAGAATATTTGTACAAACATTTCTCTGCTAAAAATCTCTTGTGAAACAATTTCTTCCGTATAAATGTTTACTATTACATTTATGTAACGTTTACTGTCTGCTATAAAATCTTACAAACAACCATTTACCTATATTGTTATTTCAGAAGAATAAACATTGTGGGATGTTGCTGTATTTTTTTTATGAAAATATTTAATATAGTTAGTAACGTATAAAGGTAACTTAGGATTTAAATAAAGCCGATCACACTTTTGTAATTGAATATGGGAAGTACAAAATAACATCGTTGTGTTGCATTTTTGTTTAATGCTCATCTCCGTTGCGACAGGGAAAAAAAATGCAAACAAATGCGTGCCAAATTAAGCTAGTAATCATACTTTCATGGTGAAAACACCACATTAGTTAGTTCAAAAGACGTCCATTAAAGATCAAAAAAGTCTGTAATAAAAAAGTTAAGAATTGTCAGTAAATAAATAAATATTAAATATTATTATGGTAGTGTAAATATACAATTTGCAATTGCGTCATTGTCGCACTGGATAAGCGAAATGTGACCTATTAATGGATAATAGTTGCAACTCTATAAACTAAAAGTTGCTGCTTCCATCCAATTAAAAATATAACAAAATATCGATAAGCTATAGGCCTTTTAAAACTTCATCGTAACCACAGTTTCCGCTACTATCTGCACAAAATCCGCTCCACAACTGACACCGGAAACATGATCGGGCCCAAACTGATCATTTATACAAAATTAGCAAACATAGCCATATTTTATCACCGAGAAAGCGTTTATAAATTTTGTCACCGGCCGAGGGACATCATTTCGAGTTCGGACGGGAATACGAAAATGTGGCTCTTACTGGTCAGTATTGCATCTCTTAATACTGAATTTGTATAAAGTCTGTGTCAGTGTGTTTGGTAGTTTCGTGCCCTGGGAGTATTTAGTCAGTGTTTACCAAATCTGCAGGGACTCGTGGTGACAGTGATAGTGAATTAGTTCACGGAAAGTTTTAGTTCCCGTGACACATGTCCTGTTTCGCCCGCCTTTAACGAAGTGGAATCAAGTTAGAACCTACGTAATGACAGACTGTCGACTACCGTTTACCGAAGTCTAGGAAATTCAATAATCCAGTCAAACAGTGCGGGATTGTCAGTTGTAGTGTTCTTAGTTCTTATCTGAATCAAACACTGCAGTTAATACTATGTTCTAGTTGTTTAATACTTCTATGTAGCTAAATATTTGATTTGTGTAAGTCTAAGAGTATTTATTAGGTTCGGTGCCCACTCAGAAAATATACTACATTAGATTTTGTTTTACAAATTCTTTGCCATTTTACTCTTGACTTAAATGACATTTACTTATGTCGTATTTTAACTTCAAGAAAAGTGGAGGTTCTATGTTCGACGTGTTTTCAACAGTATTCAAGACATGTACACACGGCTAAAGATCAAGCAATGCAATTCCAGTATAAACTGATGTCACATTGCACGGTAGCTCGCTTTACATATTATGTAGGCCTCCCGTACACTATCGGTACAGGTTCCGTACCTACAAAAACCTTAAAAACGATAATTTTCATAGAAAATGTTTGCGCCCGCAGGGTCTCAGAATCATGTACTGAATCACTGGTAAGCTACTTCGTCACCATGCCATTACACCTTGTATATTGGCAAAGTATTGCTTGATATGTAGCCGTGTACAGTCAATTGTGACTAAATATTGGATAAATAATGTATTTAATCCTTAGGTTTAATGTATCTGTGCTATGCTGTGTTCTAGGTTACAACAGTAGCTTCGACGGTGCTAGTAAGCGACGCCGAGTACTCGTACAACGCACCGAGCGTTCCTTTCAATGCACCCAGCAACCAGCCGGCAAGCCATCGCCCGCTGCCCTCTCGGCCACAAAACGTCAACATTGGACACAATATTCAAGGAGATAAGTCCCTAGTACACTCGGTTTCATACAAAAACTATGTCTATGCCAAAAAGGATCTTGGGAATAACAACGCATATTCACATCAATACACTCCAAATTATAATCTTGGATACCCCGGACTGGTCCAGCACTTAACTCCGCCTCATTTCAATCGAGCACAGTCTTACGTATCACCTGCCGTAAATGCCGTTAGTTATCACCATACAACACCGATCCATAGTAATGGCTTTTCTTCTCAAGTATCTGGTTATAATAACCTAAATGCAGGATATGCACCAGCCAGTCCAGTGCCAGCAAATCCTACTTACAGTAATAGCTACTCACAAGTGTCATCAGCCAACGGTGGATGGACTGCCGTAAATAATGGATATATATCTACAGCTACTGGTGCATACAACAATGCACAGACCCTCACACCGCCGGTCATACCAGCTTCAAGTAATGGATACACCCAAACTTCATACTCCACTGCACCTTCGAGTAATGGATACAATTATGTTGCTCAGTCAACTGCCTCTTCCAATAACGACTACAGTCAAGCTGCTCAAAGCACAGCTCTCGCAAATAATATCTATAGCTATGCTGCCCAAAATGCTGCACAAACGACTGCCTCAAACAATGGATATGGCCAAAGTACAATTTCTTTGAACAATGGGTACAGCCATAGCGCACAAAGCAACGCACCATTAAACAACGTATACAATCCCAGTTCTCAAGCTAATAGTTACAATCATGCCGCCCAAACCGTGACTAATGAATACAACCAAAATTCTCAAAATATTGTTAATAACGGTTATAATTATGCTCCAATAACTGCTCCTTCGAACAATGGTTACAATCAGGCAACGGCCTCTACAACTGGTAGCTACAGTCAAAACACACCAACTACTACTTCTTTAAATAACGGATACAGCTATTCTGGACAAAGTGCTGCCTCTTCCAACAGTGGATACAATAATGCCCAATCTACTGCATCTTTGTCTAATGGATATAGTCAAAGTGCTCAAAACACTGGTTCGTCAAACAATGGATATAATTACGGTGAACAAACTACTGGGTACGGCCAGACTGCGCCCGCCAGTGCTACAATAAGCAATGGGTTCAGTCAGACTAGAACGTCTTCATCTGAAATTAGTACAGATTATTCGCAATCGTCATCATTCAGTAATAACCTTATAAATGGGTATGCCCAAAACTCAGAAGGAAGCAATTTAAATAACGGTTATGTCCAAACGTCAACTGGAATCGGTAGTTCAAACGCCGGCTACGAGCAGCAGTCATCACAAGCAACCGTTAATAATGCCTTTACGCCCAATTTACTACCAACCTCGATCGAAAGCTCTAGTGCTGGTTATTCGCAAACATCAACAGGTCCGCTTCATGTTGATTTAACTTCTGGCAGCGCTCAATCATCGGCTTCATCAATCACAAGTTTAGAAAGCAATTTCCAACAATCCTTAACCACTTCTAATAGCAATGTAAACAGTGTTTTAAGTCAGAGTAATCTGAATCTGAATCCTATAGTTGTGCCCAGCACCCCCGCAGTGACGCCAATAATTCATAAACATATCTATCTCCACGTTCCTCCACCAGAATTTGAAGAAAGTCGGAAGGTTCTTTCCCCACCTCCACCACCGAAAAAACACTACAAAATTTTGTTCATAAAAGTGCCCCAGCAACCGAAATCTAATTTGGTCCGTTTGCAGCAAGAAATTGCACAAAGGCAGGCCGTAGAAGACAAAACTCTCATTTATGTGCTGGTGAAGAATCCTGAAGATCCCCAGCCCGTGGTGTTGCCAGCACCTAAACCATCAGAGCATCAAGTATTCTTTGTGAAATACAACGGTAGTCCGTTCGACATCGCGTCGCAGGTCAGCAAAGAATTGGATGAAAGTGGTACCGTAAAAAGTATAGTTCCATTAGAACCTGGACTTATAAATGGTGCCACCAGTTCAGTGAAGTAGTTTTAATTATTTACGCGTAGATTAGATAGGACACATTTTATAAACTAGCAAGAAAGAGGCAATGTTTTCAGGCTTTTTCGAGAAATTTTGAAACTGCTGTGATCAGTATAACATTAATTAGCCTTATTACTAATTATTGTAATTCCGATCATAGAAGTAAAAATTTTAGCGAATTTCAAATAATGATCGTAAAAATATGTATAGTTTATTTGAATATTGACTCTTCGGTAAAGAGAGAATAATGTTTGTTTATTGTGAAATGAGATACCGCCAAGCGAATGTGTTCAATAGTTACGTTGGTATCATTATTTAAAAAAAAATACAATTATTATTAGATACATTGTTATTGACGTAAACTGACCAACTCTAACTTAAGTAGGCAAATACAGCCAAAGCATTTTGTTAAGATAAATTAAGTTAATTTATTAGCTGAGTTAAGAAATAAATCAGTCCTCAGTTTAGTTAAGTAATCAAATACTGGAATGAGGCTTATATCATTGCATGGTAATTAAGCCAGAATCACCGAATAAAAAGAAGTACAAATGATTATTAGGATAATAAATATGAATGTTGAATTGTAAACAATAGAGTAATATGTAATAATGGCCAATGTTGTTTAGAATTGTAAGCATAATAGCTGTAACTGACTCATTAATGTCAGCTCACTGGATTTCGCGTGCCTCACGCACGTTTTACGGCATTAAACAACAAAACAACAAAAATGATTTTATAATATATATGCGCGTTACCACAGAAAGGTTATACTTTATGTAACACCATGCTAATTCTACGCATGGTGCCAATATGTGTGACTAAACTCGTTGTGTATATACCTAACATATGTAAATTGGTACATATTATATAATTTACTTATGTAACTTGTGAAATTATACATCATAATAAATTAGGTAATAAATTAAAGTTAATGAATTGTTAACGCTGGCTTTTTATTAATGTTTATGTGTGAAAGTTTAATCAGTAATGTTTTATAGGCTATTTTAATGAAGAAATTTTAGTCAACATTATTTACAACCCAAATTCACCTGTGTTTAGTTCAGATCAATTAATGCTGTTGCCACTTTATGCGGTTTGCATATTAATAGGTCCTGCGAAACATTATCATTTTTATTACAATTATACTTGATTTTTGTGGGGTAAAGATACAGGAACCAATTAAAATAGGTATTACTGCTATGTGATGAATAATTAAAAGCAATCTGGATCCATAATTATGACTATAATTAATGAATATATATTGTCTATTGCTAAAGCGAATGTAAAAACGATTATTTGTTGCGAAATTTATCACAAAATGCAAAAAGTGTGCCACTTTCAATAATTTTACAATTATTAGTGCATAATAATATTATTTATTTATGTAATTTAAATGCTGGTTTGTTATATAATACTAATAATGATGATTTTTAACTGCTCGTAATTGGGACTTTTGGTTGATAGAATCTGTAAATGGTATTAGGAGGTCATATCTTAAGACATAGTTTTCCAATCTTTTTTGAACAAGATAAAAATTAGTTAAGTTAAATATGCCAATTTGTCTGCCTATTGAACTTTCCTTCGAATTGTGCTACTTGTGATCGTGGCTGGGAATCAGATAGCGCCGCAAGCACCGACTTAAAAAAAATATATATAAAATCTAAGAGTCTGTCATCGCCGCAAGCGCCGACATTTTTATAATATTTTCTTTGAAAACTAAGAAGCGACACTGTATTAACTATAGGATGGATGGCAATCCTAGCCACGACCGCCACAACCCTAGCCTCCCTTGACCGTCATAACGCCCCCTAATTTCGTTTGGACCCGCTACCGCTATCGAGCGGATGTTCGAAAAGTTCCAGCGCCCCCAAGAGGGCGGTACCGTTGGGGCATTCGGCTTTATTTTAACCTTTTATAATATTCTATTGAAGTGGTGGTCTTACAAAATAAAAAGAACAGTTGTAAAACTTCAAAAAATGAGCGGGATTCACGAATACGAGAAATGCAAAATTTACAAGAGCAAGACCACCTCAAGCCTGCTTCAAGAACTATACAAAACTCATGAAACGAGCGAGAGCCGTCAGCACGTTGAAAAGTTAAAAGTGGTTGCAGAATGGCCGACATTTGGCGAAGGGAAACCTCAAACTAAAGGCTGTATTGAAAACGAGGACTAACTTAACCTCAACGAGAGCTGAACTCGTACGTCTCGTGTACGCGTTCACTTTTGTTCTGTGTTTTGTTATTAATGCTGAAAGATCATTGTTAATGGAGGAACAATACCTGGTAGCATTTGAGTTTATTCGTTGTGTCTTGTAGTTGTAATATAATATTTAAATATAGGTTCTAATCTATCCACTTAACCGGTACCAGCGCCAAGGAAATCAGAACTTGTGTTACAGTGGTAAGGTTTATATTGACTCCACGGTTTATCGACGTACGCACGCAGATTTCTATGAAATGTTGACTTTGTGCCGACTTCTGCAGATTTTTCATACTTTACATTTAAATTTGGTCTATGCTACTCTGTGTAACAGATAAAATAAAAAAAAATTGGCTAAAGTACTCAGTATTATATTGCCTGGATAAGTGACTTTTACCACAGATAATATACTATTTTTACACACCGTCAAGAAATTATCTAGGCCACTACGTGTCGAACTTGACATACGATGTTTAACTTAGACCTCGCCTCGGTGCGTGCCGTGAAGTTCAAAGCCGAGACGCCTGGCGTTACTTTTTATGTTAAATCATGTAGGTAAATGGGTATGCCACCGAAATTAAGTCATGTGAAATGTATGGAAATTTGTTGATGGTATTTGATGATATTTTTTTCTAATTATGGTAAATTAAGCGTTAAACATGATTATTTAAAAAATCGGTTTGGTTTTGCATCCAAGGTCCATTATACCATGTTCAGTAGTTTCTCTGGCAATACTTATAAAAAAACTTTTTTTATCACAACGAGAAAAGTTCACCGCAAAGCCGGCCTTGCGAACCAAGCGCTTGAATTAGCAGAACTAGTTAGATATCCAGAGGAAAATTGGTTCTAACTTTATTATCGAAGCTCACGAGGGTTTTTACAAGCCTGAAGCTTTTGTATTATTGGACTGCGGTTATTTCTCATTCGCGATAATCGCGTACTCGTAAACAAATGAGATTTAGTGGCCTCGCCCCACTGACCCCCGCAGAACAAAGGTAGCGCCTTATCTCTCTCATCTATGCCTATTTATTTCATTTCTTCACATAAAGAGTAACCTCGCTTTTATTTCTGCGAATTATCAGCCAAATGACACGAGTTGTGATTTCTAGTAGAAAGAAATGCTTGCTATGAGTAAACGGAAGTTGAATTGATTTCAGGAGGACAGAAGAACAAAACTATATTAAATACTGCATTCAGGTATAATATTGATCAGTTTCAAGGTTGTGAAATACATATTATCACATTTTTTCATCTATTGGAATATGCCGAATGTCATAATATATCTTCTGCCTTCAGATTTAAAATAAAAGTCCTCAGCAACCGATTAATGTTATAAATAAATTAACCATATCATGAACAGTCATTTTAGAAACGTGTACGAATTTGAACAATTATTTAGCCCGCAAATTGTAAACGGGGTAGAAACTTTTCGCAGTTCACTATTTTGAAGTTGATGAGATCTATAATAGCCAATAAGAGCGCACCGTCTCGCAGTTTCAAGCGCTTTTATTGGCTCATATAAACGTCAAAACAATTAATTGTGGCGAGGTTCTAGCCTATAACCAATTTGCGGGGATAAAGCAAAAATGCAATTAAACCACTTTGTTAAGTTTTGTGTACAACTTCGTAATTTGCGTAGCTTCAATGGCGATAGTATTCATTACAGTAATGTAATGTAAATGAGCCGAGGTGCCCGCCAGCATGGAGTCGGCGAGCTGCTCGGGTGTAACATCTAAATGTCAATAAAGAGTGTAAGGACTCCGTGACACCGCTGACACCGGTGCTTAGCGATGTCTAGACAAAATGTGTTTGTCCATCGCACCTCGAAGACAAGCGAAACTAACATCGTTCTTTAACTTAAATATTTGATGAAATTAACAAAACTGCCACGTTGGTCTAGTGATTTGCGTATGCGGCCTCTGCCAGATCTCAGGTTCGATTCCCGGGTAGGGCAATTTGTGATTTTTCCGTCAGGAAATTCCCAGTTGCGGAACGAAGTTGGATGTGTGCCCGGTGGATCGTAATAGGCTTACCCCTTACTACATGGGACCTTAACATAAGGGGGCCGAAGTGGGTTTTATAAACCTCTGTCACACATTGATCATAAAGGTAAACAAAGGTTTTCTTCAGAACTATTAACTATTTATTGCCAATGTACGTATTTAACCAATGTTCAGCTGAAAGTAAGTTTTTAGACACAGTTATAAATATTAAATTATAAGTTAAAAATAATATTTTGTATAGTGACTTACAGGTGAATATTATTTTCTATAGATTAACGTGTTTAATATAAAATTTAGCATTTCCTGAATTTCATATTAGATTAAAATATTTTTATTATTAATAGGAAGGTTCTGAATCAAGTAGTAGACTAGTCATTTTCTTCTCAAGTGTGAAGTCAGATATTAATTATACAGTGACGTCAGAGGGGCTTGCCTGCTCATTAAGCGAACCATCAACGTAAAGGTCCTTATACAAAGTACTTTTTACTGATGGCCTCTCGTTTACAAGATAGAGAATTTCGCGAAGATAAGTCATAAAATCGGTCAAAGGAACAGAAACATTTTGAACAAAAAACAGAAAAGGTTATATTTAAAATAAATGGAGGTTTCAATTCACAATTAATAAGTCTCTTATTTATACTCTATTCTCAGATTGCCAAGAGCCTCAAAATTTTCAGGAATGAACAGGGTAATACATCTTTTGACTTTGTATTTTTTTGGACTACATGCATAGTGGAGACTGCATCCATATAAATCGGTCAGTATGGGAAAGACTGTAAATAAAACATACACAAATCTGTTTAAAGTTTTTGTTTTTACCAAAATAGATGTCATGGTGCCTAAGAACAGATTTGTGTTTGTCTTCTAATTACAGACTTCCCCATTCTGATCAATATAAATGAGCCACTCTGTATTGTCTATATTGTGTGAAAGCGAAACGGCCTCCTTTGTCAAGTTGTTCATATTGTGCGGATGAGTGTTTTGCCTTAGTATTAGGTGTAGGCGTCGCCTATGAATATAACATAACATACACTGTAATATATTCCATGACAGCTCAGACTAAAATACCAATATGGACACGTAACGAAACGCAAATATATCAGATGAAGGAGTACCTAGATCGATCATAAGAAATATCTATTATATCTCATTCATTTTCATATTATTATGATCTTACTACTTTGGAAAGAAAGTGATAAATGTCTGTTTCTCGATTTCGTGTGGTGGATAGCGACAGGCCATCTATCAGAGGGGACTTAAACAACAGGTGAAGTGTAGGTATAAAGGCGTGATCTTATGTAATGCACATAGGAAAATTGTTCTACTGTTAACCTTTACCGTAACATGATTGCTTAACCTTATAAGTGTCTTTTGACGAATTGTATATCTAATCCTATCGTCGTATTAATACAAATAAGTACGTTATGACATTGTCTCACAAAGCGAAGGTAACTATAGCTGTAGATCAAAGATTGAATTGCATCAATCAACGAAATTAATCATAAAATAATTAATATATCGAACGAACGTGTAGTTATTGCTAAATAGTAGTGTATATTTATATACCATTGCTAACTCTGGATAAGAATAAATTTAAGGAGCTGACTGTCAACCTTCAATAATCGCGAGGCCAAAGAAAAAAGATACTTCTGTGTTTATGTTTGGTGACGAAAGCAGACACTGGAATTATTTACACCGGACATAATATCGTAGTCGTTGAGATATCAGCTATGTATCTTATTCCAACTATATTCAACCCTTACCTTAACCTTACGAGATACCAACAGATCTATTTTCTACATATATAACTGTGTGTCTGAGAATTAAAGTGGAGAGAGATGCGTTTGAGTTACTATTCAGGTTATACTAAGAAACAGTTTAAAAAAATATGGGACCGGCAGGATTTGAACGTGTGACCTCTGCATACCGGGCAGCCGCTTTGAACTACTAATCTACGCTCGCCTTTTGCCATGACCCTACGGTTTCGTCGCTAATCTACCTCGGACATACGGACATGGCGAAATTATAAGGGTTCCTTGTAGGTACTACAGAACCCTAAAAACAACAGGCCTATATTCCACACTAATGTTTGTTTACCCGCCCGATACATACAGCACATTAAAAATTATTCGTATGCGTCGAGGTCGAAAGAACAAACAGTCACAGCCTTTTGACCCTTTGGAATAAACTAAACGTAAGTCGGCTTCATTTTGTATGACCTAATATACGTCCATTGCTTGAAAGGCACGGAATTGATTCAGATGCATTGACGTATAAAGTATATTTCTATGTTCAGATGTTTGTTTTTCCAAAAGCTTTGCGAGCTTGTATTATGTGTCTTCGAGCGAAGGATGGCGTAATATGTGTTGTCGCGACATCACCGGATTCTTTGTCGAACCCTGGATAAAGGGTAAATCCAGTCTCGTGACTTGATATTACGGATCGTATTTTTACTATATTGCGCATTTCAAAGCCTTTGATAAAGTCCTACTATTCTTGAGCTTATATTTCACCTTCTTTAGATTTAGTTGCGATGAAATGTCAGTTTCTGATGCAGGGTGACTATCATCTGATGTGCCTTGAGCTATTTGGCCCATTATCATATTCTTGCTAAGGACTAAAATAATTTCAGTCATTCCGACTAGCTGTAAGACTATTACGATGTATTGAGACCGAAGCATTTATTCGACTGATTTATTTATCTGCGAAATTTGTATTTATTTTAAAGAATACAAGGCAAAATTCAACAAATTAGCGAAGCTACGTCATTAATAATGCTGGTGATAGCCAGGCTCCAGAGTTCTAGACTGCAAGTGACTGGTAATAATTTATTCAGTTTGCCAACAGCAGGCTGCTGAAAAGAGCTATTCGATTCGAATACCAAGTTTCCAAGTCCTGAGACTTTCGAACTTTTAATCGGACAGGTACCGCCTTCTTTTTTAGTGAGAAGATGGCACTAGCTACTACCAAAGAATAAAGAGGCTACTACTACTACTGCATCAGCTAAACCTGAGATAAACATTTTTAGTAAAGGATTTATTTGAAAATATTAAAAGAAGTATTTTGTACAAATATACCTTATTTTTCAGAATAAAACATTCTGCATAAACTTAATAGCCAACATTTTGTATGGAGGACTTTTAGTGGGATACAGTTGGTATAAGTTGAATATTTCGCAATCTTAAAATTATATCTTATTTTATAATATTAGCAATTCTTCAATGTTGTTAAATACCTATGCAACCATACCCCACACGACGGGGTAGACAAATGAAACAAATCATCCCCATTTTACAAAAAAACAAAACAATATATATATAGTGGCAATAAGTTACTAATGGTAAAAATTTTCGTTGAGATGTTAGTTCAAATTACAAACTATCTAGTGCCGAGATATTAACCTAATTGTACTCGACAAACATAGTATATAAGAAATTGTCGGAAGCACAATTAGTTAAAGTTGAGCATAGTGACAGTAGAGACATGTGACCGGCAGCCAGCCGGAGACGTGAACATAATTAAGTGTTATTCATGCTCGACAAGTTCACAACATAACTTATGACCATTAGTTTACTAAATCCACACATAACATCACAACTATACGACTCAGAAGGGTGTGGCAGAGGTGTTTTACACTCTAATTTCCCCTAGTATACGGTAGCATATCGCTATCATCCAGACGTACTACTGATAAAATTCTGGCATCAAATTTCTAAATGACACTATGCCCCATCCAGGAGTTAAGTCCGAGACCTCGCTGATGTTGCATACGCTAACCACTAGACAAGCGAGGCAATCACTTATTTATTACAACATACATACTTAAAAAACATACATTATATTCCTACATAAAATCACGTCCTTATCCCAGGAGGGTAGGCCGAGACAATGAGGCGCTTAAATGTAACATAAATATGTTATTTTATATGAGACAAATACAACGTTGCGCATAATGAATTCAATGGCCTAAGCTTTGAGATTATAAGTAGGTACCTAAAACACCAACGGATATTATGTGCGTTGTTACTAAAGAATGTTGAACCTAGGACTAGATCACAACAATATTAATGATGTGTGATTTTCAAACAGTATTGAGCACTAGTCCACACATGTACGAATATAAAAGCTGCTAATTTGAGAGGATTGCAGATGTCGACGTGCAAAACGTGTATGAGCATTCCCCGGGGATCAAGAATGAACTCAACGAACCAGACTGTGCATGCGATTGCAGACGTAGATACATTCCATGCAGGCACTGGCGAACGTTCGGTATTCACAACTTCTCGCTTTGCAAATAAAATTCAGTGCAAGCGGGTCAGAAAAATCGCGATTCTATTGCAATAAATTCGACATGTAAGCTACGTGTTTCAGACAGCAGTCTGTTAGTTATATGCCTTTTTGCATCGCGTTATTTCTAAATTCAGTCAAGTGAGTTGATTAGTAGTTATGAATTAAAAATGACCCATTTTTATATATAGTGTGATTTTGATAAAATTCATACATTTTAAAATTTACTATACTAATTTAAAGTATTTTTTAACAACATTATTATATAACTTTAAAACTATTCGTAAAGCCTCGATAGATAATGATAATGACCCAAAGATGACCGCGACTAGGACTACAGAAAATATTGGAATGATGCGTAAGATTGTTCTTTTGTATGTAAACCAGCTAAACATTTATTTTACTTTATGTGTTTTTGATGTAAATTAGACTCTTAGTTTAGTTTTTATCATTATAATTATTATATGTCCAAAAACTTAGTTAGTTGTTTAGAAGAGCAGTCATCGAAATTAAAATGTAGAATACAGACCTAATGTAAAACGGTCCATAATCGACTGAAACTATTATACTTTATCTTTTTTACGACGTGTTATTTGTATAAATGGAGGCAATTATCGGGTAATGTACACAGTCCACGAAAGCAGCATTATTGCAAGTTTGATAAATAATTCGTACTCGCCAAATGCACGAATCTTTTCCACCTCGAACGGCTTACTTGAATGTATTACTTCTCATTTTCAGGACAGATAAAATTTTATAGAACAGTAACTATATCACAATGTAAAAATAACTGATTTAATGTTGTGCCTATACTAAAGTACAGTCAAGTCAAAACTGCCAACTTATATATGAAATAGGTTGGCAGTTATGAACCTATTTATCTCTATAACAAGGTTCAAAACTGCCAACTTTATTATGAACTAAACTGCACCGAATCACAATGTCAGTCACGTTTCATCAAGCTGAGCTGTTTGAATTTATTTGACGTTTCGATTCTTGGTACATTACACGACACAAAGTTTTGAATTGGAAAACTTTTGATTGGAGTCAAATGTAACGTGTAGTTTACAAAAGTTTAGCAACTAGCTGTCGCTATACAAGTCACCTTCATTGTAGTATTTGTTGGATTAGTCATTACTAATTAAGAAGGTCGCGGCTAAGTTGAAACCATGCGGACCGATCGATCTTGCAGGTTAAGCAATGCTGACCGCGGTCGGCCGTGGATGGGTGACCATCTTTTACAAAACGAGTTTTCCTCCGTGCCTCAGAGCGCATGTTAAGCCGTCGGTCCCAGTGTCCATTTGAACATCTTTGGCAGTCGTTACATGTTGTCAGAGGCCAAAAAGTCCGGCAACTAGTCAAACAAAGAATATCGCATTACCTCGTACTGAGTTGTGAAGGTCTGATGGCAGTTGCTCCACGTAAAATATTGATATTCAGCTAAATCCGTTAGAGACTAGAAGCTGACCCCAATATGGTAATTGATAAAAGGCTCTGAAGATTGATTATTGATTGGTAAGTGTTTAGGGGTAAGTATCTACTAATTCAAAAAACAACCCTGTAAGAGTCCGTCCGTAAGTCTGTAAAGACTCAGAAAACTTCTAGTAAACTACATTCAAACATTATAAGAACACTCATGTCGTGTAAATTTTATTCAAGGACACATTGTCATCAGTAAATAAACGTCGTCTATAAATTACTGGACGTCCACGCATCCTTCTTGTCCTGCCAGATTGGTTACAGAAGAGAAACGTATTTACTAACTGCCGGTCATGTGGTACGCAGATTAAAAGTACTCTTAGACATGTTATACTATCTAGGCTATAGGCTACATTATGTGTTCCAAGTTACATCAAAATACTTATTTGTTTTTGGATGCAATAGCAAAAATCCATACGTATACATACATCCACACATGCCTACCACACAAACACTTTCACAAACTTTTCAATTTATAATAAAAATAAGCTTCACTATCACGCGGGTGGAGTCAGTAACGGTAGTAGAAGTAAAGGTAGCAGGTATTTTAAATTAGGTTACAAAATATCTGTGTTCAAATTGATCCATGATCACTCGTATAAACGCGGAACTAGTGCACGAACGGCGAAAGACGTTTGTGCGCCGCCGCTCGTGCTGGCTGGTTCAGCAAACACGTCAATTTGCTAACATTAGTGGAATGCATTTGCAGGCTATGTAAATGCAATGTATAGTCTATCTTTCAGCAGTAGTACTTGGTGCCGATTGCGCTAAAAATATAATAATACAAATCGATTAAATGTAGAGCATACTTACATAAAAACGTTTGCTTGTTCTAAATAATCTCTTTATTTAGAACAAGCAAACAGATAAACAAAACCGTTTTTTGTTGAAATATTCATGACAACGTTAGTACACAGTTAAGTTAAAATCTTTTATGTTTCCATGTCATTCATCACATTTTGTATCTGTTGTGAACCTGTTTATTCAATAAGTGGCTATGGTGCACTCATTGAAATTAGTGTACGTATGAACAGTGGGATTATAGGTATCTATCTACATATATATTTTCCCGGGGCCAGCGTAGCACAAGTGTGACTGGCAATAAATTCACCATGAGTCCTTCACCAAATTTATGTCGCCCGGACCCATTTCCATTATTTGATTCCGTGTTTTTGGTATTTTATTTTTATGCTTCCGTAAATCATCCAAAAATGGTACGTTAATATTCGCACGGTAGGGACTATACGTAGAACTAAGTGAGTGTATACGTTGGGCCTGACTCATGAACTTTAAACTCAGAATTCCCCAAGGATTGATATGCTTTTCTGAGGTATCAAGCTTTATTTTTTTCTTGGCGACCCTCATTATTTAAACATTTTTCTCAAATTAGATCTGTTTTTGTTCTAAACTGAAGCATTCGGATATCTTTACTTATAATAAATCTGTAGAAGTAAAATTTCTCTACATTGAAAATATCAAAAAATAAATAGCAGAGCGTGTTACTAGACCGACACTGAACCCAAAAATGTAGTTAAAAAAAAATTTGTCTGTCTGTCTGTCTGTTTGTTCAGGCATCACGCAAAAACTACCGGTTCGATTACGATGAAACTTGGTATAATTATTCTTTAATATCCTGGGCACCACACTGGGTACTTTTTATCCCGGAAAAGTACCCAGTATATTATATACAATAAAAAACAAATTTAACTTTGCGGTTCGGGAGCGAGTCGCAAATAATAAGATTGTCGTAGGTTATAAATGACCTATGACAAACTTATTATTTGCGGTTCGACTTATAAAAATAAACCAAAAGGTTAATTTTTACGGTATAGATTTTAATTTTAAAGTATAGGTATTTGATATTGTACGTGGTAACCGTAGGTAATTTTATAATACTGTTAGCTAGGATAAGACATTTGTATAGATATTAGTTTATTTTGGGATTTTGCTTATTTATTGAGTTTAGATTAGTTATTATCAGAAATAGGTTTACATATTTAGGTAGTGAGGTAGAGTTTTTTTTATTGATGTACCTACCACGCAGATGAAATCGCCGGAGATAGTTTGTTTGTTTGAAAGCGCTAAGTTTAAAAACAACTGGGTGAATTTTGATAATTACCTTTGAGTTTGATAGTCTAAGTGTGATTTTGATATTTAACATTACGCTAAACTCTACGGGCTGTCACGGACGCACGTGTCGCAATTTCTATTAATTCGAAATTTCAAGTAGTTTCGAAGTAGGTAGTTGTACCTATTTGACTGTTTTGATTTGTTTGAATATTATTTTCCTTGAGTTTTTGTCGTATATTTGTTTTGGTCGGTTTGGTAATAGATAGGTAAGTAAGTACATGAGTTGTACCTACTATTGTTATATTGACATTGTTACCTTTAGCATTTTTTGTTCATAAAACGACATCCACGCGGACGCAGTCGCGGATAACAGCTAGTCAGTAATAAACGTTGAGCGACTGTCATTTGATCATTACAACGTGCTGGACGTTGCTGTACAATACTCTTTGTTAGACAAGTTGACAGGCTTTCTGCTCTCTGACTACTCGTAACTACGGTTATAGATCTACAACTTCTCGCCGAAATACCAAGAAATCTCCTAATAGGCATTAAATTTGCTTTTAATAAATTTTTGTCTATAAATAGATTCATTAAGCGTGAAATATTTGACGGCTGTATCAAAAGGTTTGGAAAATTAATTACTCATCTTAAAATAGCTATCTTAGTGTGCCTTAGCTAATTCAAAAGGTCATACCCCCACGCAGGCAGAAGGCAATCAACATTACAACAACATTAATTTTGTTATATATAACGTAGGATTTCACGGCTTGATGGTTGGATGGTTTTTAATATGGAAAAACAACTGGAGAAAGAAGAACTGCAAGGACTATTAAAAAGGTTAGTTCTTTTTTCTCTTTGAAAACTATTTAATTCTGTTAGACCGGTAAAACCAATGGTAGTTGAAAGAAAAGAAGAAAGAAAGAAAAAGCATTTATTTGGACTCATAAAGGAGTACACTGGTAAAAATAAGGCATGCAAAAGAAAACTTAACAAAATAAAACATTAAAATAAGAATTAGCACATGGGTATGGTAAACACGTGGAACACTCCCGTATGAGACCAAAAAGGTGGCTATCTCAGCAATTGCTGTAATAGAATACTACAGCGCTGATTTTCAGATAGCACCTATGTAATAAATGACTTTATGGTAATAAGATTAATATATAATTTATAAGATAATATAAGAAGAAGAATAAGTTATTATAATACTAGATATTAAAATATATATTTATATAAGAGAATAATAGAAAATATATTAATACCTAAATAAATATGTACAAGCACTATATGTAAATGATATCTGCCCCCAAGTATAATCTGCTCAATTAAAATTTATATTAGTGTCGTTAAAAGCTGGTATTTATTTTAGCTGTTTTGAATTTGTTCAATAAATAAATAGTTCAACGTAATTCACTGAAAACAAAGCTTGGAGACTCTCTAAAATTAAGACGCGTCTATAAGTATCGATATAGTAGACAATCAATACATCCCAGGCAACCGAGCGACAAATTCCTTACACATAGTATAGTATCCAATATCAATGTGCTTCACCCTGGAACCGAGACCAGCATCTCAATCTCAACCATAAGTGTTTGCACTACTGTTACAGAAATGAATCAATCTAACCTCTTAGTTAATGCCAGTCTGTCTAAATACTTGGGTTGTAGACTGACATACTGAAAAAAAATAGACTTCAGATACAAAAAATGCACTGAAATGTAAGAAATATTCAAGTAATATTCGAGGTCTTGTGTACAACTTGAAAGAATACAGTAAACGGTCTTAATGCCTGTATTTAAAGAATCATCCGCTTACTCCTAACCGTTGAGAAGTTGTACCTTTTAGCATCAGCTTGGAACATGAAATGTTGACTGCTAGATGCAAATATCCGAGAAGCATTAGGTAATATACGAAAAACCATATCTTCTATCTGTCTTTAAAATTTGAGGGTTGAAATCGATTTCTATAGAATCATCAGATCGTGACCTGATGAGAATCAGACCACATGACAAGGATACTCTTTCAGCCAAAAAGAACTTCTCAAATCAGTCCAGGCATCTTCGAGCAATCATAAAAAAAATCAATCGAATTTAGAAGCTCCTCCTTTTATTTGAAGTCGGTTAATAAGTTCGCAGGCTGTAACGCACCACAATTTATCTTTATCTCTCTTAATTGGTGGCAAATACGCGACGTGGGAACGTTCCGACGTTGGTATGTCAGTGGATTCATGTGATTAATATGATATAAATATTTAATAAAGCCTTAAATGATGCTGGCGGGCGGAGTGATGGGGAGAAATTCATCTTCACTGCACTGTATCCATGCGCGGGCATATCGCTCAGCGTACTTATTACGTGGCTCTATGTATATCTTCAATGAATTAAAGTTTTCTCGATATTTTAATAGCTTTGTATGATTTAATAGTAGTATGAGCAATACTATGTAGCGACAGGTTAAAGGTGAAGTATAAACAAACGACTACGCATCAAACAATACATTTCGATTCAGATTTCAGATTTTCGCATTGTATTTCATATCCATGCGAGACCAGCTTATACGTGAAATATACAGCTTGTGTATGCCTCCTTCGAGTTTATAGAGAAAAGAAGCCTATATAATGTTACCTTCTTGGTTGTTGTTATTGGAATATTACGAAAGTGTCTTTAGTTACATTTTTTGCGAAACTTTTCCGATTGCCAACATGAACTTTGAACTATACAGAATTTCTTGATAACCTTTAGCATTATGGTTTCAGTTTCACGAGTTCTTATTCTAAACAAATAAAATACTCCTAAATTCGAGGAACAACAGAATGCTTATATTAAATGTGAAATTAAACTGCTTTTTTGTTGTTTAAACGGATTTTGTGTTATATAAAATGTCTAGTAAGGTTAAAATTATTGTTTCAGGTTCTAAAGCTTTTATTTTATCACAACGTTTATCTCCTTAAAATCTTCTATAATGTAGACTTTTACAATATTTATATTTAGTTTGGCAGTTTCATTAATGGATTTTAAAATATTGCTTTACAGTTTAGACACACTGTCACATTCGATTTCACGCACATTTTGATGTTTTTTTTATTATTATTAAAGCTTACAAGTGATGAGCAAATAAAAATTACTAGTTTTCTTGTTAACCCCCCCAGCTATGCTTAATTCACTTGTGTTAGGAGGAAGTTCACGTCCGTGGTGTAATGGCCAGGATTTGAAAATACGACCTCTCGATCGTAAGACCGCCTTATCCATTGCGTCACGCACGACCGCTTCAATCTAGATTTAGATTCAGATCTAGATTACCTAGATTCATTCCTGAATCTAGGTATCAACGCTTGCTAAGCTGCAGGCAATATATAGAGTAAGAGACCGTGGGCAACCGACATACGTAATTTTATTCAAGCTAAAAAATGCTCGTGTTTGAAATGCAATTGCCCTACCCTTAAACTTTCACAAATTATAAAACTATAAGGTTGTCTGTCTCGGCATGGCACCATGCTGACGGTAAGTCAATTGTGTACAGTAATTTATATCTACACCATAGACAATATATCCAAAAAATACGCTTATACAGTGACGTAAGTTTTTTAACAACTATTTATATATTTCATAGTCACCACAATCCAAATTCCATGAATCGTTCGTACTTACGTTAGTGGCACTCAGAAGGAAACTTTTAGCTTATAAAAAATATCGAATGTGGGCTGCCAACGGGCTCCTAGTCTACTAATGCATGATATAATCTCTAATTACTAGGTAATAAATCCAGTTTTTTGCACTCGAACATTCACATTAATTTCTCTTGGCTAAGCACTTAATATTTTGGACCTAAGTAAGTAATAGAAAGCAAGATGGCCGGTACTTTCTGATTTCAAAGAGATAAGAAGTAGAATTACTACAATCTATTGTGAATGGTTACTTTTTATTGACCATTAAACTTAAACTAAGTTTGATTTGTTAAGTGTGTATGTTCTTCTTAACGACGTTTATACGTTCAATGTGTTAGGCTGTGTTTACCCTGGAAAGGAGTCAAGCAATGCTGTGAATATTTGGGCACAAAAGCGGATATTGTCACAGATCGATGTAGAGCGGCATATATACGAATGAATCAGTGATGAGCGAAGTTGCTTGGGGACGAAGATCGTGGTATGAGGTTGTTGCCATTTTGCCCTTGCTTCTTTTGCCGAGACTTTTGCCAATTGCATTAAGTCTGCTTTTAAGAAACTACCTAGTACTTATCTAATGTTTTATCATTGAGAGTCCTTTTAGATGTCATTTTGTTAAAATACCTGACTATTATGTGAATATGGGCATTTAAATATAAGTAGATAGTCTTATTTCTTCGCTCATCTCCGCTTCAATATAAACATTTCCTTACGTGGTGCTTCAATCTTGTCCGTGTTTACTTGCGTGTCTGTGAATATGGACGAGTGAACGGATGTGATGTAACTAGGGTTGTCAAATTTCCATTACGGAGCAAAAAGTAGGTATTGCGTAGGTGGACCTATCAATAATTTAAATCGAGCCCAGTTTTATTAAAAAACTAACATTATTATAACATCACGCCTGTTTTACCCAGAAGGGTGTGGCCGAGGTGTATAGCACCCACACTTCACCAGTTATGTTTAGGTCCCATGTGAGCCTATAGCCATTTACCGTGCACTAATCCAACTCCGTGTTGCTATTGAGAATTTCTTCACGGATAAATCCCAAATAGCATTTGCTCGACCCGGGAATCGAACCCGTGACCTCGCGGTGAGAGGCGCATACGCTAACCTACTACTACTAGACCATCCTGTTTATCTACATGTTACTCCAAATCGATTTTCATCTCTCATATTCTTCGAATGCTGAACAGAAATGCGGCCTGAATCTGTGTCAATAAATTCAAACTACAGGACACGACAGAGATGTAACACAAATACAGCTTAACCAGCTCGAAATACATTTGCTGCTTATTATATATTATTTTATAGGTCGAGAGCTGGCGGTAATATCTGAGAGCTTATTGGTACGTGACATGATCGCAAATCCGCTTTTGTTTAATTATTGAGAATCTTAAGGATTTCGTGGTATAAGGAGATACATTCCGATGTCTCTACGAACTTCTAATTAATTACTGCAAAGCTACTTTAATTATTGAGAATCTTAAGGATTTCGTGGTAAAAGGAGATACATTCCGATGTCTCTGCGAACTTCTAATTAATTACTGCAAAGCTACTTCAAAGATTCTTCTTGCCGATATAAGACTGTTTTTAAGATTATTTATCAATTAGACATACCTACTTAGAGAAAGCTAGTAAAAAGTATTTCCGTTTCCCGACTCGAACTTAAACAAAAGAACTTCTCATAAACTTTAACATTATCACTTCTAATTTAAGTTTATCAATCATCTTCATAGTAAACAATAATTATTATTATTGAAAAGGTTATTTTATTCTACGTTTTAGTAACCTTTTTTATTCTATAATTTTCATTAGATTAGCTTATCAATCGATGTTTGTGAAACAATGAAACCGTTAATATATTTGCCACCAGCCCCTTGCCTATAAACTCTAGCGACGACAGCACCAATACGCTTTCAAAATTAATAACATCAAGTTTCGAAGTAGGTAAGTGGTGTTGCCATCTTCCTTTGATTGAAATTCTGGGTTCCTATTTCTGTCGAACTTACCTAATAAATTGTTATTGCTAGAGTTCATTCCAATGATTTATGATACGCCAATAATTTATTGCTACTCCTCCACCTTAGTGTTTTAGATAAGTCTAAAATAGATAAAGACTTACTACATAAAATACGCTTCCGATTGGTCCCCCATAATGACTGACTAATTTTGAGCCGTAATCTACTCTTGAATTTAGAAATGCAAATATTTATATATACATTTGTTTAAATCTTTGGTCAGATCACAACTGGAGTATGTCATGGCAGTGTGGAACCCTCTTTATAATATATACATTGACAATTTAGAGATGGTTCAACGTAATTTCTTGAAATCAATGCATTATAGGTGTGCTTCGAGCTCTCTTGCGACACTTGTGTCAAAATTATTACGATAATTTTACCGATTTAGATATCTTTTCCATGCGCGCTAACGTATTTAGAACTAGAAATTAAGGAATGGCTGACGGTGTTCGCATACTTTGCCTTTTGTTGCATGTTTTTGCTTAATTGAGTTGCAAAAAATGTCATAAATATTTAATTAATATTTTGTGGATAACGTTGTGAGTGCACACTAAATCACTGATAATTTACCACAACATTTGTCAAATATAACTGCTCATATTCCTTCTTATATAGTCTTATCTTATAAAGATTTCTATTTCACATAGATCTCTTTGACGCGATTCATAACTTGGCTAAAGAAATTGAATCTGCCGCGGTGAAAAGCAAACATGTCTATTTTCGTCGTGTTTCATCCGCCTTTTAAGAAATAAGTATTTTATTTTATTTACGTAATAACGCGCGTTGTTGGCCTTTTCTTTGAACACCTCATATTACTGAATCTTACATGAAGATAATTTATACGTTTAAAATATAATTACTAGAAAAATATCTGTATTTAAAAACAAAAACTGACAAACCAAATTATATGTTGTATTGAATGAAATATGATGTTTCTTTACTCTATTATTTAATCAATGACGTTGATATTGATCAAATTCATAGGTCTAGTGGTTAACGCATTCAACCTCTCACCGCGAAGTCTCGGGTTCAATATTTAAATCGGGTAAAAGTGCTATTATAGGCTTTTTCAGTCAGGAAATTCTTAATAGCAGCACGGAGTTGAAGTTGTGCCCGGTGGATGGCGATAGGCCCCTATAACATGAAACATAAACGAAGTGTAGGCTTTATGCAATACCCTTCTGTGTTAAAAGACTTAATATTGTAATTATTTTATTTAGAACATACAATTAGTTTATAATTAGAATGTTTTTTACTGTCCCATTAAGAAAATGGTGGTGCTAAACTATTTCTGTCAGGACAACCATCTGCGTACTCGACTATAAATTCCTGCTACGTTCTATATAAAAGAACAATAAAAGGTCCTTCGGGAAATAACCACCGAAGCAAGTTGGCAAGCTGGCAATATAGAATTTGTTTTATTGCACTTTTGCACTAGTTGCGATTGTTTGCCGTTTTTTAACATGCAACTGGCGTTTCTAAAGACGATATGTAGTAATTATTATTGTTAAAACTTTTCTATATAAATAGAGATTTATAGTTCAACAGTAAACAGACATAAAGAGAAATACATAAAATTAAAACGTACAAAGGGCAGTTTTAACGCTTTATGCGATTTTTTCTTAATTTCATTAATTTCAAAACCAAAAAACGATCTTTACTTACGTATAGTAGCAAATTCTACCAAATGTACGGTATGTACCGGACATTTAATAGAATAATTAAAAAGTAATATGTTTACCATTTTCAAATATAAAATAAATGCTTCGCGCATCTGTTGCTCGATATTTCAAAAGCAATTGCAGTATCGTTGTAGCTTATTGAATAAAATACCACGAAACTTTGTCCGTAATATTGAAAGTATTAACATTTGCTGTGTCCGATTGTAAAATGTTATAGAGTCTGGCTAAGCAAAGTAGTCCCTGGAATTATTTGCGAACTTTTTATATAGCAACTCTGTAGGAACGTCAACGTCAATTTGACAAGGTTGTCGTTCGGTATCTCTGGTTTCAAATTGTATGCGTTTGTGAAAATTGTGATTCTAAATTACGGTTTAAAATGAACAAATCTATCAAAAGTGGTGTACGAAAGATGTTGTTTTGCATGATTGGCAAGTTCAACGAAAAACAACAACAGCGTGATGCCGCGTTTAAACAAAAACAAGATTGTTTACGTGGGGTGGTGAATTTCATAGGTTAGTAGACAATATTATTTTGATACTTTGAACACCTACCTATACAAAATTTTGATTTATAATTTACGTTATAAATAAGTTACTTACGCTTCTTCGTATTGAATAAAACTAATTATATTCATTCGTATATCGCATCAGTCAACGTATTTATTTTAATAACATCACCTATGTTTACTCGTAAGTATACTCATAATTAATTTATGATGTATTTTGTTGGTAATTTTAAAACGATTAACTTTTTTTAACAGAGAATCTGCAAGATGTCGAAGGAGTTGATGAAATAGTTAGAACTATTGGAAATCTCACTGAATCAGAGCAGAAAGATAGAATAATAAAACAGAATCAGTACTTAGAAGAAATAGCTTCAATGGCCGGTAAGTTTTTACTATGCACTGATGTTTTGAAATTATGCCATAAAAAGCCTTTGGATTTTCACGTAAGAATACCAAGAATTAATTACATATTTTGTTTTTCTTTTTTGCAGAAGTGAGTGTCAGAACACTAAAGAGAGTAAAAAGGGAAGGTGCAGTAAATGAAGGTGTCTGGAGTACCCCGGGGAAGAAACGCCCACGGAAACCTACTGTGTCTAACCTAGATAACTTTGACATAGATGCTATGCGTAACAAGATAAACGAATTTTATATTGTTAAAAAACAAGTTCCTATTCTGAGGACACTGTTGGTGGAGTTAAAAGAAAGTATTGCTTTTAACGGATGCAGAGAAACTCAGCGCCGCTTGTTATTAGCCAATGGCTATGAATTTAAAAAGAATAAAAATGAGCGTTCTGTATTAATAGAACGCTATGACATATCTGCTTGGAGACATCGATTTTTAAGAACTATAGCAGGAAAACGTGCAGAAGGCAAACCAATCATTTATTTAGATGAGACTTATGTCCATAGAAACTACAAGCCTAAGAAGTCATGGCAAGGTCCTTCAACTAGTGGTGCAATTGAAAATGTTTCGACCGGAAAAAGGTACATTATAGTTCATGCTGGATCAGAGAAAGGCCCAGTACCAAACTCTTTGTTAGTGTTTAGTACTAAATCGAAAAATGCTGATTATCACCATGACATGAATGCTGAAAATTTTAATAAATGGCTTAAAGAAAAACTTATACCAAATTTGGAAGAACCAAGTGAAATCATAATGGATAATGCTAGTTACCATTCGGTTATTAAAAAAAAGGTTCCTAACACACAAACACGTAAAAATAGTATAAGAGAGTGGCTCCGTGATAATGGAATTCAATATGAGGACTACCACACGAAAGCAGAGCTGTTATGTATTGTAAAACGAAATACGCCTGATCCAATATATGAAGCTGATGAAATTTTAAATCAATGTGGTCATGAGGTGTTGAGACTTCCACCCTACCATTGTGATTTAAATGCGATTGAGCTTGTGTGGAGTTTGGCAAAACGTTAAGTGGCTAGCAAAAATATTGCAGTTACTACAGCTGCATTAGAAGAAATAATTAAAGATTCATTTGAAAACATAAGTTCACAGGATTGGAAGAAAATTACTGATCATGTAATACATGTTGAAAATAAATATAAAGAACGTGATAAAATAACAGAAGAAAATTTAGAAAGTTTTATTATAAATGTTGGAGACAGCGATACTAGTGACAGTGATAAATCTTTTGGCATTGCAGTGTTAGAATCTGATTTTGATTATGATGAATAAAACTAAGTTATTATGTATGGAATATTATCATATTTTATTTCTCTATTTATTTTCGGATTCCACCCATATTCACCTTTTATACCAACAGATTCATCCTATACCAGATCAATAAATCCTTTAAATCCCGTTACAAACTTGGTACATATCAAAAATTAATACATGTGTAGATAAATTCTGTGTCTTTACTTCCCTAACATAATGTTCCCATACTGTCTATATATATGATATTTTTATAATGAATTACCAAGTATCAAAGTAGGTTATTCCAATTTTCATAGTATATTTTTAGTGTTGTCATGCATGTATTTTTTAAATTTGCCGCCAATATTCTGGGGCCAGCTTTGGTTAGCCAGACTCTACAACCAATATTATAAAATGGAAACGTTCAGGTTTTTAATCTTTGGAAGTTGCTGGTTCATAAAATGCATCATCATTGTGATTATCTGTAATGTCACATACTTAGTCTATGACGGTTTCCTAGTTACCTTTGTTTACATTTTTGATATGTCATTGTGAAATATTATTCAATAAAAGATGGGTAATATTGATTAGTATTTCAATATTTAAATTTAATATGTAACATTAGTTTTTTTTGTCATTAGTTGTCCATCTCATGTTAGTGTTAACAACGGGCCATGGACATCAACAATTCAAAAAAGTAGATTGTAGATGCGTCGCTTCATCTGAGATCTACGGTGTTATGCCTCATATGCTAGTAATATCATGGCCTGATCTCACCACCAAACCGGCACGCGGTAATGCAAGATCTACATTTTGGCGGCAGGTTAAGGCTAAGACGGTGGTCCTACTGTCCTCGAGCTCTACCAGCATTCTCGATTAATTGCGTTAGTGACTATGTATCTAAGCTCAGTATCTAAGTTTGATATTTATTCTTTCACGCTAAGTCGAACCAAATACATTTATTGACGTACCACATGGGTGAAGTCACGGACGGCAACTAGTTTGAAACAAATCTAAGTTATTGGGTATGGTTAGTTATCCAGTAAAAAATCTTTGCAGCCAGGTTCTTAGAATTATGTTCAGAATCACTGGTACGCTTTTCGTCATGATGTCATGTACACCCTTCATAAAAACAATCTAATGACGCTGTTGAAGAATCCAAGGATGTTTTTCATTTCTTTTGTTTCTTGAGTTGTTTCAATGCAAGTTCTAATTAGTAATAGGTCATTTTTGAGATCTTAATTATAATGAAGAGCCTTCCTCATACAACTCACGTTCATTACAGACCTCGCGACAGAAATTTAAGCCCCTATCTAGACTCTGTCTCTGTCCTGCCACTTGGTTGTTTGAAAGTAGTACTAGCTTACTTTTCTTTCTTTCTATTCAGTGACATTTCGTTCGACTTCACGTTGATAGCGTGAAGTCGTATTAACATGTTGACCTAATAAAACATTTATACGTTCTTTTTTAAACATACATAAAGTATCATATAACGTCAGGCCTTTATTCCCTGCCTGTGTGGACCCAAGACGTGGTAAAGATGTGTAAGACCCACATTTTATCAGTCATGTTTAGGTCCCATGTGATAGGAGGTGAGCCTATCGCCATACACCGAGCACAATTCAAACTCCGAGCTGCTATTGCAGAATTTTCAGACAGGAAGCGCCTGAATAACACTTTTGCTCACCCTGCCATCTAATCTGATACACCGCGGTGAGAGGCACAAACACTAACCACTAAACCAACCACAGCAGATCCTTCCTTATATATTTCCACCAAGAAGAAAATATTTGGCCAGCCCGGGCATAAAATCAAATCCCTCTCCGATGATGACACGATTGGGAATATACATAAAATAAAATATCCTGCTTTATGGCAGTTAGGAGAATCCACTTTAGCAATGTTCTTTACTTACTACGCTCGTAAATCGTTATTCCAAAGGATTTGAAAACTCTTCGACTTGAAAATTACTGTTAAACTTCAGCAATTCACAAATTTATAGCACTTTTTTAAACAAAATCGTTTTATTAACATAATTTTACAGATTTTATATAAGAATGAATCATTATTAAAAAAATGAGTAAACACAATAAAAATACACACTTTACTTCTCTTTTTATAAATATTATTGAAAAATTGTCGAAAATCGACAATTTTCGTAATGTCGCAATTATTTGAATCATGTATATTATAAAAAATATATTTTAAGGATTTTTCAGTAGATATTTTTATAGCGTGTTGGACATTATTTAAAAAAGTCATAATATAGTTAGTAAACAGTATTTTCCTAGTACTTTCTTAGAAACGAACTCAAGGAAAATAATTTCAATATATTGCCACAAAAAAAAATAAGAATAAGGCAACATTGTTCATAAAGAGTTTGCCAATATATTTAAATTAGTAAACTTCTGACAAGAAGTAGTATGCCATAGTCTGTATTAAATGTCGGTGTGAGAGCATAAATTGACAATTGTATTCATTTTAACTGTGATAAATTAGCTTAACAAGCATCTAAATCTCAGCTTCTAAGGTCCTTGAAATCTGTACAGAAGATAAATGATAGCTACGTACAGAAGGCTACCGATCAATCTATACATTTCCTGAAGCAGATCTTGCATTTCACGGAGAATAATACAACGCGAGACCATTCTACACTGAAAATGTTTAGGTTGATGTTTAGCCTTCTGTACATTATATAGAACCCGGTATTCCGCTCGAAGCTTTGTGAAACAAAACGCTGAAACACGGTTTTTGGATATCTTACTTATGTACTTATGTACCTACTTATGAGTGCTCAACATTATATTCAGAACAATAATGGATAGTACTTTGCTATTTAATAACTATATTTTATATCGACATTAAAATATATTGAAAACAAATGAAATAAATGATATGATTTATTTACAAAGGTTTCTCCCGCACGAGGCATAATAATATGTAGTGATTTGCAAACATTATAGTTTGGTATTATAGCAAACACATTATCGGTGTACATAATGTCTAAAGCAAGTATCAGCGTCAACGACAAACGTATGTTAACATATTTTCATACATAAAAAATGCGCGCGCATACGTCACGATTTTTTGTATGAAAAAATAGAAACCTTTATAGTCAAAAATATGAAGACTCCCCTGTCTTGGACAGCCTTATCGCGTTTGAGTGGTATAAAAGTGATGTAATGACGCAGTCTTTGTTCAAGTTCCTAAGCACATTTGAGAAAAAAAATCACAACTTACAACCAGTAATTTCTTTTAAATTGAAACATCAAAGATTATACGACAGTAATAATTACACACGGACGAAAGAATTTTATAAAGCACTACAATTATGTTGCAGCTGCGTTTCCTAGGACTCTACCCCCATCGTTTTTATAAATAGTTAAACAAAACCGTTTTTCCACAGTATTTTTCAAGATTATACTGCCAACTCGTAACAGGCTGAAAACATTTTTATTATTCTGACGTCAGTTACCTGTCGGCCAAAGACTTTGATTATGTGTCCATTGCAGGTGTGCCTGAATAACTAAAAATGTAGATTTAATAACAATTTCTATTTTGAACGGAATATTGAAAAAGTTATACAGATTTAAAACCTTTCAGTAATTCTCGTCGAAGCGAAACAATCACAGAAATCTAATTTAAAATGAGTAGCAGTTGGCCGCGTGGAATTTATTGTATTAATAATTATTGTCTAGTTTTCGGCCGTGGTTTTACGTTTATAATAAGTATATGAGTCTCAGACAATAAAAACAAACATACAAATCCATCCGGTAGTTTCACCGTAAAAGTAGTTCTAGCGTAAAAGAGTTCGTAAAATATCGAGATAATTGATTCCGTAAAATGAGAGAGAAAAAGATATTATATTAGATTGTGCCGACTAATTATAATCAAATTAAGAACCAAGCCTAGAAATAACTAATACATAACTTCTCACTTGGCAGCCGGAAAAGATATAAATTAGGCATAATGATGAAGACGGCGGAACTCTGGATGAAAATCTTTTGGTGGTCGGTTTTTATACGAATAAAAATATCAATCCGGCCTCCAATATGTGAAAACCACCTGAAAATTAGAGATGTGCCGACTGTGGGTTTGGCCGACTAGTCGGCAAGGTTAATAGTATTAGATTCGGTGAAATTTAAATGCATTTATAAACGCTTAATGTCGCACCATTACATGCAGTATATTTCAAAGCGGCATAAGTTTGGTAGCATTTCATATACTAAGCTACGGTGTGTAGTCCAAGTGATGGTAAGTGGCAACTTTGAACATCGTTAATTCGAAAGAGATTATAGATCCGTCGCTACATCTGAGGGCTAAGATGTTATGCCTCATGTGCCAGTAATTTAAGGAAATATAGAAGAGTACAAGCACTACTCGTAGTATTACTTTTATGAGTTTAAAAATGATGAGCGGCGGGTTAAAGGTGAGACGGTGGAGCTTCCATCCTCGAGCTTTACCACCATTAATGCTAACAAAGAAGTTTTTTATTCTCTATATGTTGTTGATATTCTATGTGTGGCTGTACCCATATTTTGTCTGCCCGGTTCATTTACAAGCTAGGCTAGATTAGGGTAATTTAAGACGGCTCTTTCAAGCTGTGGTTAAGCCAGTCTTGATTACTTTGAATAAATAAAATGGTACAACGTGCTGTCTTAAAAAAGACACAATATTTTTTTTTATAATAGCAGAGTTTTGGATTTAAAAAAAAATTCTTCCCATTTATTATATCAGCTCGTATTACCTACAATAATATCTCCGGCTAAGTAACAAGATAATTTTCTAAATGGCGTGCATTAAACCTTGCGTCGCTAATTGTAAGATGTCGCAGAGATATATGGTTCTAACTCCAATGTCGTGCAAAAGCTAACTTGTTAATTGCTAACATAAATTATGTGTAATATTTGCGAGGAAGTACCCCAAATTCACCTTACTTCATATCCAACGAAAATTACACCCTTTATTTAAATTGATTGATATTCATGTGTATGCATAAGTATAACTTTTTTTGATTCTCGTGTATGTACCACTGTAGATCACAAACTTAAATTATTGCTCGCTTTCAATCGACCGAATGCTTTCAGGCAATGTCAAATGTCTCCTGCGAGCCTAAAATGTTGTAAAAACGACTGATATTCGAACGAGATCATTAAAATTTCACGGAAGCGCCAAAAATTGTATTTTAATTGGCTGTTCAAATATTTTGTTCAGCTAAACACCTCGCAGGAGATACGGGTTTAGACGGGTTGGGTTGTAACCCACGCACCCTATCCTAACTAAACTGGTTCGAGTAGCCTATCAAATCTTCTTTGAGTCAGCTGACACAAATCGTTGTCATGCCTCATCTTCATGAATACTGTATAAGTGGCTTGCGTGAGTTCTGAGAAAAATTCAATTTATTACAAAATATATCCAGTAGCTTGCTTACATATCTGTCGTTTGCGCATTGTGCAGACAACATGTTTATGCTCGCTTCAAAGAAGTCTGTTTTTTCAACAATACTGTGAAAACCGATATTATTTACAGCCAGTCTATGCCAAACCTCACCACGAGTTACTGCTAAGTGAAATATGAAGCGTGTATGTGTGATTTTTTATCCAACCCGGTGCATCAGTGAAAAACAAATAAAGTTTTGAAATTTTTCGTTTTATGTTTGCAGGTCACAGCATCTCTAGTCCTCTATTTGTTGACTTGCGTCATTAAAAGTTTACCCATAGAAAACGGATTTACCGTTAAACTAAATCATTTATTAACAAAAGAAGTGCCAAAATTAGGAAATGTATTTGCAAGAATTCCGCAAGATGCTAGCAAACCTGAAGAAGAATTTCGTCAGCAAGCATTAGACAATATTTTTTATCTTCCAACGTCCAAATTGTCGGGATATAGTAATCAAGTGGCTAAATTAACTCTGCCGACTGCAATAACTAGTGGAGTTAATATAACTGATGAGAAAGACGAATTATATGAAGTGAAGAACAATAAATATTTATATAAAGTGGAGAATAAAGAGGACTTAAATGAAGTGAACAGTCATATAAACGTCAGTTTTTTCCATCTGCCAGTCGTTTATCAGCCGTACAAAAATTACAAGGTTGTAGTGGCCACCGCACCGCCGAATTGGGGGATTAATTCGAAAGATGATGTTAAGAACACAGTTGTGTATGTGGTGTTCCCTGAAAGCGAATCTAGTGATACTGGACTTGAAAGTATGCCAAGAATATTTTTCGTTAATGAAAAAGTGATTAAAACTCGAAGCGTTAATTTAGATCCAATTCTGATAGTTAACAGTAGTCGCGCCGTGACACCAGTGCGAAGTAATGAAGTAATCAAGTTTGTGCGGTTTAAACACAAATTTGTTTAAGGAACCCAATTTACCGCTATCTGAATACTCTAATTATCCTGCAATATTGTAGTTGTAATATAGTAGAAGGTAAGTCTAGTAGAATATACAGATTGAATCAGGTAATACACATACATCTTGTAACCCACTTCAGTAATGCTTATTAAAATTAAATATATGTAGTTTATAGATATAGTTGTTTTGTTCTGTTTTCTTACCCCGACCTTACCTAAAAAGAGGGTGGTGAATAAGGAACGAATGCTACCCAGTTTCGACAGTCGCTAAACAAAATCATTTTTAAATTTAACTTAACCTTAAAACTTATACGGCCTCAATACGAATTAGAAAATATATAATAGGTATACCTTCGTTATCTAGCAACGAGACAACGAAATGACTTCGCATATACGAAACCGTTTTAATTATTCCTTGGGAGGTTGAATTGTTATTGCTTTCAGAGAAGCCACTTCAATTCACGTGGTTTCTCATCCCCTTGAGGAAAGATGGGGCAGCTCTACTAGTGCGAAATGTCTTTATTCAAATAATTAATTGTCACTTACAGAGCTCTAGACTATGGTTCTTTTTGCATAAGAAAATTGAGTAAGTACTTGAGGTAAATAATTCAACTGATTTCATGTGCTTTTTTATGGAGGATAGACATTATGATGCGGTCTACGGTTGAGCACGCTTACCTATTAGATACCTCTTAACTCTTACTTTGAAGACACCCTGATTGTACTCATTCGAAAACGAAGACTCAGACAGGGCGTTCCATTCTTTGGCAGTTCGCATAAGGAATGTTGAATATAATATTTCAGGAATATGTGTGTGGTTTCATTTTACTTATTGTTAATATATTTTGAGCATGTGAGCTTCATCTTTGGTTTACTAGTAAAAGCCCTGTCCCTATAAATCAAGTGCATTTTGCCCGAGAACACTGCAACATTTAATTAAACATACAACTGTCTTGGAGCCTGTCAAGCGTTTGCTGCTTTGTTTAGTACTTTATTGAAAATATCTCAAACTTACATGTTTTGCTTATGTAAAGATAAACTATTACATTTACACACCATGGTAATGCACCATTTTTGCAGTTATGTTATCTTGCGAGCTATGTATTTTTAACTGACTATAAAAAAGGTGGATCTATATTCGGTCCGGATGTAACTTTGTATATATGTAGTCTATATTTCATAGACAGAGATTAAACATCTTTAAAATATAGATAGATTTGATGTTGACAATAAACATAAATCTAAAACTAGTTATTTATCTTTAATATTAGATAAGTAAATACCAGACAGGCAATTTGCATAACGCCGAATCGTTATTTATGTTCCACGTGAACTTGGAATTAATTTGTGGGAATAGAAGGTATTCGTCACTGGCTTGTATTGCCGGAATTGCTTGAACTAAATTGAGCTTAAGAGGAAACTATTTCTTGGCTGTGTTTAACTTTAATATTCGGTTCAAAGAAATTTATTTTCTCAAAAGAACTACATAGTTCACTTAATAGAGAAAAACAAAAAATTTTTGAGTAATAGGTACTCTTAAAAATATTTTATAAACATGACTGTGGCTTAAAACTGTTAATATGTTCCTGCTTAATATGTTCCTCCAGATGTTTTTTAAATAAAGTTATTGTTTTACTGCTGGTTATCTCTTCAGGTAATCTATTATATAGCTGCGCCCCTTCGTATAGTATATTCTTCTTCCCGTAGTTATATTATAGTAATATTATAGAACTTTTATCTAGACAAATCATATCTAAAACTCTCAAATGCCTGTTTGATGGCACCTATTTTTAACAAATTATTATTTTAATTTTCAATTTGTAACTCAATTACTTAATAAAACAATTTTGACGAAATGGCCACGAACAAACGTGCATTTTAGTATTTTAGATATGATTTGTCTATAAAAATAGATAAAAACTTAATAATATTAATGTTTAACCCATATTACGCTAGGATGAAAACGCGGCACTTGGTAATGTTAAGGCATAGAAGTTGGAATACTGAAGTTTGTAGAATGATCATTTAAAATCACAGAGGTTGAATGTCATTTGAAATGGAAGTGAGGCAGCTGTGGCGAACGCGGGCATCACTTAGGTCGGTTATTGTATGCCAGCACTTGATCGATTTACTTTAGATTTCTCCTGTTGGTATTAAAGAGGATTATAGCTGCATAGTTTTACTTTGATTTATGTTCATATTTCTTAACAAAAATCAATAAAAATATTGTATTATATGGCTGTTCGGAGAAGTTCGCCTATGACTATGGGTGATAAGACCGCCTTTTGTATTATTTATTTTATAATGTTCTTCCTTTCTGTACCTTCTTATAGTGTACAATAAAATGGTTTGGCATTTGGTTATACCCAAGCAAATGCACAAATTGAATGCGCAGAGGTGGAAATGAGTACTCACCACGTCTAAAATCTGTGTTATATCATATCCACCCCGTAACGACTATATTTATTAAGTTTTACTAGAAACATGCAAGCCAGCACAGCACTGCAGAAGTGTCATAACGTTGTCATACTTATTAGTTTGCGGAGACCAAGAAAGCGACAGATTGTGGAGCGCCTCAAGTGATATTGATTGCTCTTAAACTCAGCTGAATTCGTATTAAATCGGGTCCATATGCAGCGGGATGATCCGATTGTCATATTTAAACGTTACATGTATTATTCAAATCATTGTAATTAGTATAATTTAGTTTTACTTATAATTTATTTTTATATCATTATTTTGTTTGTAATATTTTGACGTGTTCAAGCGCCTCCTGGGACCTATGAAAATAAATGATTTGAATTTGAATTTGAATTTATAATGCTTACGATTATATCGATGGGTGAAAGGCTATTTGGTCTGAGCGACATTTCTGCCGACGCTTTTCCAAATTACATCAGGATCAGTTCAGGGTTTAGGGTTTTAGGCTAACGGCTTTAGCTGAATATCAATATTTTACGTGGATTGACCGTATTCAGACGACCTAAACGACCCAGAACGAAGTTTTAAATTATTCTTTAGTTTTACATTACTTTGTTAGACTTGTTGTCAGACTTTCTGGTCTCTGACTTCTCCTTTACAACTGCCATAGGTCTCTAAATGGCAGCCGGGACAGACGTTAACATAACTCGTTAAACATTGCTAACCCATCCATCCAACGATCGACCAAGGTTAGCAATACTTGATCTGTAAGACTAAACGAGCTCCTGCGACTAGCGATATTATATAATGTTAATAAATTGAACGCATCAGATAACAAAAATAGCGCTGAAACCAAATGGCCTTTTTAAATCTGAAGATTTATGAAATCGTATCGTGCATAATAATAAATAGGCAGCCTGTGTTTGTAGAACACACTTTGGGACGTTAGATTAATCATCTTGTCAGACCGTCATGTATGCATCTCTCCTTATCTTCATAGTGAGTTGAACTTGATTTTGTTACAAAGTACTGAGGCGAATCTGTCCAGCGGTGCGTACAATGTTGTGAAGCACTTTCGAAACACTTTAGGGAGTCAGGTGCCGGAGCAACCACTATGTCGTTCTATGGAAGTTCTACACACTGTAAGGAGTTTTGAGGAGCGTAATATTGCACCTGCTTTTTATTCATATTTCAAAGAAATTGTGCAATCTAAGAGCTTATTGTAAAATTCATAAAGTTTCTTTATTGTCATAATGTGTAATTATAGTAATTTCATGTATCAAGCTTTTAATAACTACCGCTTCAACTCAATATATTAGATAAAGACATTAAGTAACATCACATCACGCGTTTATGTCCCAGAAGGGCCTTGCAGAGGTGTATAACATTCACATTCACCTATTTAGGTCCTATGTGATAGGAGGCGAGCCTTTCGAGAATTTTCTGACGTAAAAAATCTTGTAAATCAATATTTTCTTTCCCAGGAATCAAAACAAACCCGAGACGTCTTGTTTGTTTAGATATAAATTTGTCCAACAATAAGAGTATCGTATCGCCAGTTGGTCTACGTATAATACTTACATTCAGCCAGATCCGTTCGACTAAATGGCGAAGTACAACGATGGATGATGATTTTTTTATCTAATCTTGGCATAAAAATGTTAAATTAAGATAAGTATCTTTCCTTTACCTATTTTTTACATTGGCAATTAAATGATGTTGTTTTTTTTCTCCGCATTTTCCTTTCATCATCTTTAATCGTCCTTTATAATGGACATAATTTAACAATAGCTACCACAGAGCCACCTACAATTAAAGGCATATTATTTAAATTTATTGACTAAGAACGACCGGTTTTTATGTAACTGTTGGACACAACAGCAGCCTCACTTATGACTTCCCTATATTTGGTATAGATGGCGGCAGCATCGATTTGTCAGCAGTTTTCAACTTGACCGTGAAACTATCAACTTAAATTCATAACTACTTAATTCGTTTGTTTTGCCTTGATTTGTGTTATAATGATCGTCGGTGTGTAAAACTCAGATGTAACTTCGTAGATATGATTCTATTGAAGTTGTTTGAAAGAAAAGTAGCAGTCCGCAAACGCAAAATAAAGTTACGCTACTTATAAAGTAAGTTAATAACTTTATCAAGTTTTCCGGCTAGTTACTTCTGCGGAGAACGACACAACCACAGTTGTTAGTAAATTACTCTGATTCTGTGTATTTTCTTGTTCTTTTTTCTTGGAACTGTTTCAATTTTTGCATTATACGAAATGAGTTTTTAGCTACATTCTGTTTGAATTTAAGAGCACTCTGTAGGTAACTATACATTTCCAATTGAAAATGTGTTCGTATTAAATTTTATGCAAGATACAAAGCTTAGGTTATACATAAAAATGTTATAATGGTTGTTCTTATTATAATTATATGGCGCATAGATAATGTTTAAAGAATGTAACTTACATATACTCGTTTTATAAAATTATTTGTCTACTTAAAATAATATTTATCTTTAATTTTATTAAAATAATATCTTCTGTTAATTGGCAATGTTTCTTTGATATGAAATTGTTGTAAACAAATACCTATACATCTGAGATCGGTACATAATTATGATAAAGTAGATTTTAGGAGGTTAGAGAGATTAGATTTATTTTAGATTTACTAGAGATAGAGTCAATGCTTTTAACAGAGAAATTAGCATCATTTATGAAAATGGTGTTCAGTGTATGTTATCTACCTATCTTTATATTAAAAAGTGTAAAGATTTTTTTTGTTAGCTTGTTTGTTCCCAATAGGCTACGAAACAACTGGACCGATTTTACTGAAAAAGGGTGAAGAGATAGTTGAAGATCCAAAACAAAACATAAGCTACTTATTATCAATGTAACTACCACGCGGGCGAAGCCGCAGACGGAAGCTAGTAGTAGTAATATATATTATGAAGGAAAATTGACTAGTAGGTACTCATATAATATTTCAATAAAACAATCGATTGGGTATGAAACTCTTGCATGTTACATATCTATTATCTTTGAAATCAAAGGTTCATTGTTCCATTCACATATTTTATTTGTCTGATAAAACAAAGCTTCTTTAATCTTTGCTGTCGTTTCTCCAAAACTCGTAAACTTGAATGCTTATCCAAAAATAATATGTACAAAATAAGAAATATGACATGTACTCTAGACTATTATGTTTCTGTAAAAGTCCGACATTATTAAATCCAGTGAAAAGTAAAAAAACATATAGTGGGAAAGGGATCAATTATAATATTGTATAGCTTGCAGCGATAGCCGAGTGGGAGACCGTAGGACTGCGTAGTCAAACCCATGGTCGGGTTCGAACCCACGACACACCTCTGCCAATAAATCGTTAAGATTCGTATTTAATTTTCGAAGATATGTGTGTATGTATAATAAAAATTATCGCTCGCTAACGGTGAAGGAAAAAATCATAAGGAAATCTACATGCCTGAGAGTGCCTAAAAGTGCTCGAGGGTGTGTGAAGTCTACCTATCCGCACTTGGCCTAACCCTACTCATCGTGAGAAGAGGCCCGAGCCCAGCAGCGGGATATGTATTAGATACAGGGCATTGCAAAGCTATAATTCGCTTTAAAATGTTACATATTATTAGTTAGGTAGTTAAGGAAATAGGCAGTAAAACCTAGCAAACTGAGTTTTAATGCCGAACAAACACAGAGAGTTACAAAAAGCTATTTGCCTTCAGCATTATGCAAATAACTCGTATGTTGCTGCAATTTAATCTAGCTAGCTCGCAGCTTAACAAAGTACTTAAAATGTATTCCCTCATAATTTTTACAAATATATATATTTTTTTATTTTAATTGTATTTTGAATTATAGAGTGTTGCACTAAAATTATTTATTGTGTTTATTATCTATATAATAAACTTTCGATTTTCCATGTGTAACTCCAATATTATAAATAAAAAAATAAGTTTTTTTTACAGTTTATACATTGAGGTTGTGCACATTGAAAGTCCTATCTGGAGGCATTGGATTAGGCTTCATATTGAGTCAAATTAATTTAATTTTTGTTTTTATTTTTTGTATCTCTATATTACTAACATAATTTCTAAGTTTTCATTGTATTACTAACACTCAATGGCCCTGGTCTGAAATAAAGATAAATTATTATTATTATACAAAAAAGAAAGATAAATACTATTTAATTTATACTTGTTTAATTAATGTTATTCGTTTCACGTACTGTGTATGTTAACGGTTTACGTAGAAAATTAACAATTATTAAAACATATTAATTATACCAAGGTCACCGAATTGAAATAAATTATGAACATATTAACATATATTATGATCCAGCTGTTTTGATTGCATGCACAATGTTTCAATGTGTTTATTTGTCATGAATATTTTAATGGTTATGTATGTGCCTTGTATATGAGGCCAGTTTATACTGGAAATGTATAGCTAGATGGCTACATGTGTAGCCGGGTTTCACTCGACCCTTTGATTCCATTATAGGTATGATAACATATATATATATATTGTGGTAATTCGGCTAAAACGACTTCGTTTGTAGTGACCTGCCGTTTTTAGCGGCGATTGTAAGTCATGTAAACTCAAACTTCGTTTTATAATATGTATTAATGATCCGAAATATCTTTATTTACAGAAAATATACATGTCCAACAATATATCCATATATTGTTTACATCTGAAACTAAATTTGAGCAGGTATATAAGCAACTAATATCTAGTCATGGGCCGCATCTGTTTGTGCAAAGACATCAATTAAAGATTCCGGCTACACGCTGTACCATATGGTAAAACACAGTTTGTAAAATTTTAATCAACATAATTAAGATTGAACGTTAGCCGGTACCTTAGGTACTCTCTAACTGAAACATCCTCCTTAGCACATGGTAGGTAGGTACACCTTATTTGTCATGTTTTACGACGTACGTAATAAAAAATGAAGCAATAAAAGAGTTTTGGCAATAACGCGATCGAACATGCCTCATAACGGCCGAGGGCATGCATTTCATAAAACGTAATTTGCATGAATATAAAACATGTGGTATGAACACATACAGATCTTACATTTTCCATTTATATTTATAAAGGCTCCAGAACGGAGCGCAGCTGCCTAGCATCTTCATAAAATTATTAACTTAAACATGTCTGCACGTGTGGTGTAGTGGTTTAAGCGGTCGCCTCGCCGCTCTCCACTGCACTGGTGTTGTGGGTTTGATCCCTACATGGGACAAAACTTTGTGTAATTCGCAAATATTTGTTCTGGGACTGGGTGTGCTTGAGTGATGAATGTGTGTATTTGGCCTTGTCATTGGGACCATTGGATAGTGTAATTGCTTCTGGCGTTCTATCTAATGTTAAATCCAAATTATTATTATTATACTTAAACATGATTTGAACTTTCAAGTTCAGGATATTTTAACTTTACGCTAACTACTAGACCAACGAGGTAGTTCTCACCACGAGGCCGCGGGTTCGATTCTAGGGTCGAGCCGAAGTGTTATTCGGTTTTTTCCGTCAGGGAATTCTCAATAGCAGTACGGATTTGGAATTGTGCCGGGTGGATGTCGAACATGGCTCCTAAACATAACAGGTGAAGTGTAGGTATAATACGCCTGTACCACACCTTTCTGGATAATATCAGCGTGATGTAGTGTTATGTTGTATTTTATACGTTGAAATTTCAAATTATAGCTATAATGATGACTTTTTTATTTTCATTGGTCTTTATGGTATTCTGAGACCGGCATACTCGACGATTGGCATGCCAAATACTTAAACAAATATGTGTGACACTGCAAATCTTGTACCTTACTACGAATATTAAATAAGTAACAACAAAAAATTCATTAGTTAAATTAGCATAAGTTCCAAATGTAAAAAATGTGTTCATTTAAATGGTACTGAATAAATATTTTATATTTTCTTTTTAAGACTCATCTCACCAACGAATTGGTGGTAGGTTAAAGATGAGGCAATGGTACCAAGTACTTGTCCAAGCTGCGTGAACTGTTGCCATATAATCGGCCTACTAGTCTAGTCGGTTAGCCGACTAGTCGGCCAAACCCATAATCACCAAGTACATATCTCTAATAATTAGGATTAAGATATATTTTCGTCAAGTCTATATTTTGTTTATGAACCATTTTTATAATTTAGATAACTTAGTTAGATTCAATAATAGCATAGTCCGCATAAACAATCATATTTATTGACTACTGACTTATTCAAAGCTTAACTCCACAAAAACGATTCCATTAATCTAAGGACATAAAAGAAACAGTACATAATTTATTGAGAGTACAAACGGCTTCACATAAAGCTATACATTTCCAATATGAGCTGGTCTCGCATTGCACGGAAAACCTAAACAACTTATACCAGCAAAGCTTGATATGTAGCCGTATTGACAAGATTCGTAGATGGAGTAGCTGATCGAAACAAATCAAATCGAGTCGGTTCGATTAGTATTCTACAACGTATCGGTAACAAACATTATTGATTCATTCATTCCTGTTTAGAAGTTCTTGTAACGCTCAATGTGACTGATGATTGATTATACTAAGTATAAAATAAATTCAAGGAGAATCGGGGCTATTTATTACAGGTACCATCGCTATCGAGTTTTAAAATGATGAGGCAAGAGAGAAATATCATCTTTCCACTACAATACTCGATTGCATTGGGTTGGATATTTTTTTTATGTTTTTTTGTACAGAAAAGTGTACTCGATGGTACGGGGAATAGGGACTTTGAGGAGCTAGTATAACAAGTGATAGATTTTGTCACATTTCTGCCATATTTTTGTATTAGGAAACAATCATTACAAAAAACGCAACAAAATCTTTTCGCGCACGTTGTGTAAGTCCGACAGATGTAATACTTCGGCATTTTAAAATAAAGTAAAAAGTAAACTCCATTTCGTGCAGGAGTTCTAAATACTTTATAGCTATCGCGCGCAAGAAATTCAACTTGTTTTCCCACCTGAATCCAATCAAATAAGAAGTAAAGAAGTAACTTCGATGCAGTATCAACTTACGAAAAGCCAATGAAGGTAATACATTTTTCAGTGGGAAGTGAACGTTGCAGCGAAATCATTGTAAGTTAACGTGCAGTCTGCAAAGTTTCAACATCCAAGTGCTATAACATGGCACATTAAAATTGTACTACTGTCTGGCGAGTTACATTTCGGATAATTTTCTACCTTTAAATTAATGAATAGTGTTGAGATTTGTTTCAGACTACTTACAGGGACAAGGCCTATAAAATAACATAGCGCCTATATTACCAGTTGTGAGGCAGAGTTTTCTTTTTAAGTCTCATCTCACCAACGAATTGGTGGAAGGTTAAAGATGAGGCAATGGTACCAAGTACTTATTCAAGCTGCATGAACTGTTTCTATATAATCGGTCTACTAGTCTAGTCGGTTAGCCGACTAGTCGGCCAAACCCATAATCAGCAAGTACACATCTCTAATAATTAAGATTAAGATATATTTTCGTCAAGTCTATACTTTGTTTATGAAAAATTTTGATAATTTAGATAACTTAGTTAGATTCAATAATAGCATAGCAATCATATTTATTGACTACTGACTTATTAAAAGCTTAAATCCACAAAAACGATTCCGATATAACATCTACATTTCACCTGTTATGTTTAGGTCCCATATATGTGATAGGGGGTGAGCCTATCACCATCCATCAGGTAAAGTCCCAAATATTTTGCTTTGCATCGATTTCGAGACCTCCAGTGAAAGGCCGCATGTGCTACCACGAGACCAACGAGGACTATCTTCACATGCGTGTCTCAAGAGACACGCATGTATAGAGATAAAGATAGAGTATAAAGGTCAATAAACTTCAAGAACTTTATTGACCTTTATACTCTAGGTACGTCCTAATATTATAAGTGTGAGACCTTGTGAGGATGTGTGGATGTCTGAGTTTCAAGCCAAAATTATTTGATGGATTCTCATAACATTTGGCACATTTGTATGTTATGGTCCTTGAGTAACATTTATGCTATTTTTTATCGATGTCCCAAACGGGTGGAGCCGCAAACGGAGGTAAGTTTATCATATAATTAATAAAATAATAAAATTTTGTAACCAGCAAAAATAATATCTGCTTATTTTATTGCATACAGCAAATAAAATATGAGTTCAAAATGATTTCATACATAAATAAATTGCTGCAACTCCAATTTAAACAAACGTTGAATGTAGCACAATTTTCACGTCAACACATTCTATAAAATTACAAAGCATCCATTAATAATTTAATTTAAATTTATTTCCCGGATTGTAACAATATTTACAGCTTGTATACATAATACTCGTATGTATTTTACAACATAATTTGTTGACAAGACCCAAGTTATTATTGAGCTCTATAAGTAAGCCTTAGAAAACAGAAAAAGACATAATTATGATCCGTGCATTCTAATTCTATTCTACTTAAATAGATCATTACATACAAAGAAGGTAAAAGTAAGGAGCAGCGATAGCGAGTGGGAGACCGTAGGTCTGCGAAGTTAAAGGTCTCGGGTTCGAACCCACGCCACGGCACAAACCTCTGTCAATAAATTGATAAGATTCGTCTTTTCGAAGATATGTGTGTATTTATCGTACAAATTATCGTCCGGTGAAGGAAAACATCGTGAGGATACCTGCGTGCCAGAGAGTGCCTAGAAATTGCCCGAGGGTGTGTGAAGTCTACCGATCCGCACTTGGCCAGCGTGGTGGACTTTGGCCTAACCCTTTTCACTATTAGAAGAGGCCCGTGCCCAGCATTGGGATAATAGATACAGGGCTGCTATTATTATTATATATATATATATATTATTATTATACAAAGAATGTAATTCTTTACAACTATCGATAGAAAGGTAAAAACCCATTTAACCATTTGCCCACAATTGCTAGATGGTAATATAAACGAATGTTTTGTATTGTGAGAAAATAATACCAACCATTTACGTTCTTACCAAGTCGAATCTAACGCGGGTGCAATTAAACTTTATGTTTATATATAATTAGTGAAATGTGGTTTGCCGTGATGATAAAGGGGTGTTTGACCGCTTTAGGGTTTAAACTGGGTAATTACCAATCTTACGTTACAACTGCAAGAAGATTAACAATAATATTTTTAAAACCGACGTGAGGTGAAGAGATTATTATTGAGAATACGGGCTACTCACTTACTCACGTTATTTTAGTCGGTATAATATGTACATTACCAACACATCACCTATTACGTTTATACTAAGAAACAGTTGAAAAAGATATGGGACCGGCAGGATTTGAACCTGCGACCTTACTGCACACCGGGCAGCCGCTTTAGCCATCTAGCTACGGTCGCCTCTTACCAGAACCCTAAATTTCTCAACTGTATGATACGTCATTTCGTGACGTCACGTATATCCATTTGTTCCTATCTTAAGTAGGATTTGTATCCTACTCCAGAAATGCCTGCCGGTCCCATATCTTTTTCAACTGTTTCTTAGTATAATTTGCTAAGCATAGCTAAATGCTATAAAAATAATCAATTAGAAGTATTATGTTTATGTCCCATGGGACAATTCCATCTCCGTGTTGTTATTGTGAATTGCCTGCCGGAAAGTACACAAATAACCAAGACCTCGCGGAAAGAGACGCTTACCACTAGACCATCGGGGCAATTAAGATATTAAATTAAGAATGCAAAATAAAGCAATGAATTGCCGTCCGGCTCGTATAAAGAAGTGCTTTGCCGGTGACCTGTCCTATTTTCTAAAGCCGATCTCTCAAAAGGATTGAAAATCACCTTAGTCTCGTCAATATGAACGCCAAGGGGATAAGTGATCACATAATTAATTTCCATTAAAATAAGTGTGGTTAATGGGCCAGAAGCGGTAAAGACCATTAATTCGACTCGACTAAATTGAAACTAAGATCTGAGAATGATCACGCGATGGAATTACAATGTGACAACAATAACAAAGGTTCGATTCCCAACAAATACCTAATGTGCGTGAATATTGAACATGGTGTTTTGTCTTGGTCTGGATGTTTCTATCTAAACTAATATTATAAACAGGAAAGATTTGAATAGACTCCAAAACTACGATTGTGATGTAGACTAATCCTAACTAAAAAAAAAGCCAATAACATTTTACTGACTTGGGAATCGCGCCTAAAACGAATAAAATAGCTCCTATACCGACCGAGGAAGCAGTCTGACTGTCTGACTGTTCACGGTGGTTGATCTGCAGACAGTCTGTCTGCAGATCTGGCACTGTAAAGTTTAGCTTAATATTAAGTATTTAAAAACTGTTATTGACAGTTAGACTATCCGATCAGTAAGTTCCCGAGATAAACGCTAACAAACAAGAAAACCAACTATTGTCCGCGGTATTGTCTGCGTGGTAGGCACATCAATATAAAGTATGCTTTGTTACGCGCCTTAATCCATAATCTAAAAAACCGGCCAAGTGCGTGTCGGGCCACGCGCAGTAGGGTTCCGTAGCTAGTCGTAACAACATATTTCGACTTAAAAGGGATTTACTATCTGTATTAAACAAGTAACATCTTCATACAAGTCATTACTTTAAAGGTTTTTGTAATTTGCACGAATTATTCTAAGTAACTGCATTTTACACTTTGGATCCCTATTCCTCTTGAACTAATGAAGTGAACTTATCCGCTATAGTTTTCCTATAAAGTTCATTACATGTACTACCGACACAATTTTTTTCAGATTTTGGGATCCAGTAGTTTAGCTTTTAGAGGGGGGGGGGACGCTCTACTCGAACAAAAATTTGCTCTTTAAAGTTAATTATCTCGCAAATGGATCTCTTAATCAAAAAACTGTCTTAGCAACCCCTAAACGTTTTTAAAAGTCCTATCTAACAATATCCCACACTATGGGGTAGGCGACAAAAAAAAAAAACATCCCTACTTTACATGTAGGGGAGCTACCCGAAAAAATATATTTTCCAAATTTTATTCTACGACTTTCTTTGTATAGATAACATACATGTTTATGCAAAATTTCAGTTTTCTAGCACCAACGGTTTCGTCGCTATGCCTCGGACAGACGGACGGACAGACGGACATGGCGAAACTATAAGGGTTCCTTGTAGGTACTACGGAACCCTAAAAAAGGCATAATCAGTTACCAGCATCTAAAAGATTATCAAAATTGGTGCAGCCGTATACAAGTTTCATAAATTTAAAAATACACCGTGCAAATAACCATTTCAACTGAAAAACCATTGTTATTTCATATTATAAACAGACACTTCAATTTTATTTATTTTTATTGATCCCTGACTCAAAGGCACAAAGTTTATTATTATAAAATACTGTTTAAGCTCTTTGAAATAAATTGAACTTTCCGATTGCGCGAACGGAGTTGGATCTGAAAAACTTAGGAAAAATTCTCAACTCGCCACTGTTGCCGTTTTAAAGTTAGTTTCGAGTAAAGAAGTATCTACTGGCAGAACAATCGTTCATGATCCATTTGAGTAAAGTTCTGTCTGTTGGTTCTTCTTCTTCGTCGTGTCGATGGCTGAGTCAAATTTTATTGGCCTAATAAGTGGCCACTGTTATGGCGCTCTCGTCGGCGTTTATGAGCGCCTCTCTTTTTCTTCGCATTTTGGAGAGTTAGTAAGGTAGTCAAGGTTTTGACTTGCCATCGTGGTGAAAGGATTAGCCAATCGCTTTTAAGAACTCGCGAATTGCCCAGGGTGCGCCGGACGTAGAGAGTTGTTGTGTACGTCACTCGGGGAGGCTGTCTGTTGGTAGGTTTATGCTACATTTATATACCTATATACTTATACTTTCATTGGCTTGACCATGTTGAAAGAAGGCATGTAGATTAGTGAAAGAGATAAACAACGCAGATGTGGATAGAAGTACTGGGAGAGGTCGTGGAAGAAATACAGAGACAGGTATGAATGTTAAGGAAGCGAAAGCGAAAGAGTATATAAGGAGCGTAGCAGATAGTGTCCCATCGTCTCTGCCAACAATGCCTACCCCATGGCATATTGGCGTGATTTTATGAATGTATCAAATGCTACGAATTAATTTATATCAAGTAGATATTAATTAGTAGTAGACTACCCTGATGGTCTTGTGGTAAACGTATGCGTCAGTATAAGTATATAAGTTGTCAATAGTATTGTGAAATCACTATATGACGCCCATGCACCCATACGAAAAATCAAAGTGAAGCGGCCTCCTGCTCCCTGGATCACGGCAGGTGTTCGTATGGCTATGAGGCGTCGTGATCGTGCTTTCCGCAAATACAGACGCGAACGCTGTGATGACAATTGGGCTGCGTACAAATTCGCGAGAAACCGGTGTAATCAAATGATACGCAACAGTAAACGCCGACATATTCTTGATAATATTTCTTTTTCTTCGCCTGCGGAGGTTTGGAAGTTTCTGGGCTCTTTAGGCATTGGGAAGCAACCTGGAATTGGTATACCAGCCACTGTAAGCCTTGACTCGATCAATAACCACTTCACCACCTCATTAGCGTTGGACGTCTTAACCAAGCGTCAAACAATAGACTCAATTTCCAGGTTGTCCAAGCCTTCGTATCTGCCTTTCGAATTTTCTCCTGTGGGCTCGGACGAGATCAAGAAAATGATCCTTTCCATCAAATCAAAAGCTGTTGGTGTCGACAACATCAGTCGGTTCATGATTATCACCATCCTGGACCAACTCCTACCTGCAATTTCCCACGTCATAAACTTTTCCCTCTATTCTGGACAGTTTCCCTCCTTGTGGCGTCAAGCTTATGTCCGACCTCTTCCTAAAATTAGTAATCCTTCTCTTCCCTCACATTTCCGCCCAATCTCAATCCTTCCCTTCCTGTCAAAAATACTTGAGGCATGTGTGCACCAACAGCTTTCCAGGTTTGTCCTATCCAATAACATATTATCCACATTCCAATCCGGTTTCCGGCCTGGGCACAGCACCATTTCAGCCTTGCTCAAAGTGACTGGCGACGTTAGGGTGGGAGTGGAGGATTCCAAGGTTACAGTGTTGACCTTGGTTGACTTTTCAAATGCATTCAACAGCGTCAGTCACGAAATACTCCTAGCTATCCTCTCCCACGTTTTGATCTCGTCTGATACTCTAGATTGGTTCTCTTCTTATCTTCAGGGCCGAAGGCAATTGGTTCGCATCGATGAGGCTATGTCTAATTGGTGTGATCTTAGTGCTGGAGTCCCTCAAGGCGGTATTCTTTCTCCACTTCTTTTCTCTCTATTTATTAATCTCATCACAAAAGAACTTCGATGTGCGTATCATTTGTATGCCGATGATCTTCAGCTGTACGCTCAAGCTAAGGTAGAAGATCTTCCCGTGGCGATTGATAGTATAAACCGAGATCTTGAAACTATAAGAGACTGGTCGGGGAGATTTGGGTTGTCCGTTAATCCTTCCAAGTCGCAATCTATTATCATCGGCAGCTCTCGCATGATTGTCAAGATTGATAACTCAGCACTTCCCCCGATCATCTTTAATGGCACAGTCATCCCTATTAATCCTAATGTCAAGAATCTCGGTTTATACTTGGACAGCAACCTCGACTGGCGAACTCAGGTTGGAAATATCAGTCAACGGGTTACAGGGACTTTGCGATCTCTCTATCGCCTTCGTAACTTTCTCCCTGTTAAGACCAAGACAATGCTTGTGTATACTTTAATTTTCCCAGTAATCGACTATGCTGATGTGTGCTATCTCGACCTGAATGCAGATCTACTCAATAAACTTGACCGACTTCTCAATAATTGCATTCGGTTCGTCTTTAACCTCCGTAAGTACGATCATGTCTCGAATTACCGTACTCAATTGAATTGGCTGCCTATACGTCAACGTCGCAGCTGGCGTGCGTTGACATTCCTTTTTACTCTCCTGTATTCTCCCAACGCACCAGCCTACTTAACTCCAGATTTTAAATTTCTATGCTCCAACCACGATAGATCTCTACGCTCTTCTAACAATCTTCTTCTTCTTTGTCCCTCTCATTCTTCCAGTCTTGTTCATTCTTCTTTCTCTGTTAAATCCATTCTCTTATGGAATGCGCTTCCTCTCAATATCAGGATGACAACTAGCCGCGACGCTTTTCGAACCAGTGTACGGCGGCTATACAATAATTATTTGGCGGAATCATCGGAATAATATGTATCTCCTTTATATATAATATATATATATATATATATATATATTTATTTTGTATGTATATATTTAAATATATTATTATATATTTTATTTTTGTAAATATTAAATATATTTATTTTATAATTATATTTACTTATAATTTATTAATTTTATTATTTATGCATTATAGTATTTTTTTTCTTTTTAATTTGTAGTCTTGAGTAAGTTTTATTTAAAAACAATTTGAATTGTGGATACTTTATGCACCTACCCGAACATATCTCTGCACCACCTTAAGGTTGACTGGTAGAAAATGCCTTTGGCATTAAGTCCGCCTTCGTCACATGTATCTGTGCGAGAAGTTAAATAAATAAATAAATAAATAAGTGTTGACTGTGCACTTTCCGTCAGGAAATTCACAATAGCAGCACGGAGTTGGAATTGTGCCCGGTGGATGGCGATAGGCTCACCCCCTGTACCATGGTATAGGGGGTGAGCATGGTGAACATGGTGGTCTCATGAGACCTAAACTAGACCACAGGTGAAATATGGGTGTTGTACACCTCTGCCACACGCTTCTGGGTAATGGTCGTGTCATGTTATACCTAATGTAATTAATTAGTTATTAAAAAGATGTCGTCACACTGCTTGTGAAAGTTTTATAATGATTCAATAGCCTTTTAATAGGTGTCTCAGATGAGAAGATATTAGAAATTAGGTCGCCCGTTCCGTAGATCGACATTTTACGATCCTTGTGTGAAGTTGGGCAAGTCATAAAATACGTCAAGAGTTTCGGCCGTAAACGATGGATCGTTAATTAGATGCTCTCCTAAAATTGTCTCTTTAATCATTACAATCTTGTAAAAGCGGCCAGGGGTTCTATTTATGCGTAGGTACTCTTTTTAAAATAATTAATAAATGACCAGAAGGCTGGTTTATATTTGGCTTAAAGAATAAGCATTGCCATACAACGTGGCAATGCTGCCAGCCTTCTGGACACGATGACGTCCTTTGACATCGATGCGGAGGAGTTTTTTGATGCTGTATAAAGTTTTGTAAACATCGATTTATATTTTTTTATATTATTATACATAAATATTTTTCTTTATTCAATATGTATAGTTCTAAATATAAACACATTTGTTTAACTGTGATATTCCCAATAAAATATATGTTTTTTTTATTAATAAGTTCAAATTAATTTAATCGTAGAATATGCAAGAACTTTCAGCTGATTGTAAACATCTTTTTTTTTGGCAGTCGGTTTAGCAGTATTAGATTCTTGGACTTTTGACTCCTTGGGCACTATCTACAATACTTCTTATAACATAATTAATACACATAACATGATTTTGGTATACTTATACTTATGTATGACTTAAAAAGAACCAAATACACTATGTTAAAGCGAGATATTTCCTTTCTTCTCCATAGCAGCTTCTATTTAAAAGGATTGTCTAGCCACATATGTATAACTATTCTATATATAACGTGCAATTTACGGAGTCAGGAAGATTACCGATCGCAGAAACTGCTGACACACTATGAGACGTAAAACCCCAGGGACTTGTTACGGGAATCTGTAAAAAATCCTTTCTTAGTGGACGGTATCGTCGTAAAAAGAAACAACTGCGCCAAATTCGTTCTTTGCATCTTTGGGAATTTCTAAAGGCACAAAAGAAAAATATTATTATGTTGTTTTGATACCGTCTTTTTGTTTGCTGTAAAAAGTTTTGCATCAAATAGGCCCTGCTTTCCATGAATTCCTTTCAACAAATGATTTTCTTGGAACTTTTCGTATTAAGATGATACATAAACATAACATCTCGCCAGAGACGGCGTCTCTGGCGTGGAGCTATGTATATGCAGCAGTGTATAACACCCTCATTCCACTGTATGTCTAGTTGCCATGTGATTAGGGTAAGCATTTCGCCGTCCACTGTGCACTATTCCAACTCCGTGCTGCTAATTGCCTGATGGAAAAATACCAAATATCACTTTTGCCTGATCCGGGAATCGAACCTGAGACAATGCGGTGAGAGATCGCCGACGCTAACCACTAAACCAACGAAGCAGGCTTGTAAGTAATACCCGGGCATAAATTGCACAGTTTTTCCTTTCTATTATTAAAACACAACGACGTCATTATTAATTCGCCGAGTCTTTTACCATCTTTTACTTCTAGTCTAACGTAAAGAGCTAAATATCAATATTTCACAATTTTATACAAATAAAGTTAAATCAACAACGAACATTGTAGAATGCATTAATATGCTCCAAACCAGTTTTTTCTTTAATTATTATAATAACCAATAGATGACCATGACACGATGTAACGTAACATACATTATGATGCACCAATGTACCATTTTGTACTTTGAAAACACATATGACCTAACAGAGTGTCATATTGCGTTATTTTGAATATGTATGAGTATTTAGATGGTACCATATAGGTACTGACCGCATTTTCATATCACATTTCGAAATATTTTGTCATCTGACCTTACTTCACTTGCGATATTTTTTTAAAATATAACTTTATGACAAGTGCATTGCCAACCTTAAGTTAAACAAAGCGCGGTGGTGAATAATTAAACATTATGTATGTGTATTCGTAAAAAAGACAGTAGAAATAGACATGGTAAGTCTAGAAACAGTGGTTTCAATAAATGTCGTACATCCACTGTAAGGTTTACAATTTAAGCGTCATCTTTCTATAGTCGATGCACACTTGTCAGATTGGTCTTGGTCATCAATTTAAGTCATGAAAGGAGCCTCCCCGAGCGACGACAACAATCAACCCCTACGTCCGGCGCACTCTGGGCAGTCCGCAAAATTCCAACAAGCAGACTGGCGAATCCTTTCACCACGATGGCAAGTCAACACCATGAGAATATGACTGTAGCCATCGACACGAAAGAAGAAGAATTTAAGTCACGGATAAGTGACAAGCTTTGTTATGTAACGCCATTCCTCCCGGTCCGCAGCTATCCTAGTGCACTCGTGGACCGGACAGTCGGTAGCTGCATTGATCTGGTCTGTCCATCTTATTGGTGATCTACGCCTTAGTCTAGTAAGCGTCATCTTTAAGTGACCATAAAAGGAGCCTCTAAATAAATAAGGAAGAGAGAAAGACCTTTTCCTAATTACATAGATATCGTCTTGTAGTTGAACGGATCCAACTAAATAACAGTATTTTATGTAGAGCGCTTTTCCTCAGAACTCTATGACCCAGTACGGTACGCTACTCTTGGGTAGACTAGTTAGGTCTCTGAATACTGTCATAGATCTAAAAATGACCAACGGCTTATTACGGCGACGAAGCAATTTTATTATGTTACCCATCGGACGGCTGACATAATTTCGTCATGAACTCCTTAGTTATTTGACAGTGAGAGAGAACATTGTAAATGTCATGATATAAAAGTAATGGTCTGCTCCTCTTCCACTGTTTACGGCACAACGCTAGTGGATTTTTCTTCAAAAATTATTTGTAAATGAGACGTGAGACAGATGTTGTGCCGTAATCGCGAGAAGCGCAGACCATTCTCATTAGATCATGGTAAATGTCAAGTTGACAATGACATTGAAGTGACGTAGTAAGTGAGAGGCCTATACCCAGCAGTGGGATATAGAAGGTTGTTGATGATAATGATGATTATTGTCATTGAACCGTCAATTTTGGTTGGCAGTTAACTTCACATATAAATTCGATAAACCGTTTAAAAAAAAATGATTTATTATTGAATATACCGATACTTAAGACACGAAATAGGAAAAAAGTAGTATGTAAGATTCGAGACCTTTGACCCGCATTCCTTTCATCCTTTATTTGGGTTTAATATTTTCACCTGAACCCTGAAATGGCAAAAAAGTAATACCGCCTCTCACCAGTGACACATTTTCACTTTTGCCGCCTAAGAATATAATAAGTAAAACATAAAGTTTGTGATCGAAAAAAAAAGAGCGACAATGGTTAAAGGGTACGGACCAGCATATTTTTAAACATTCGTTCTTGGGTTCTTATTTTAATATTATCAAGTCATATCAATTTTAATATATAAATTATATTGAAAATACTAAAATGCATTTTGTCCGTGGCCATTTTGTCAAAATTGTTATTATCATTTATTGATTTATATATAAAACTGAAGAAGTAAATACTGTCTTTGAGGGAATGGGCACGAATAAACATGCATGTGTTTGAGATTTGTTGAGTCTATAAAAATAGACAAATATTTATATTAAAGAAACAATTCGATAAGGCGGTTGATTGTGTCATCTGAAACCCATTCTCCCACTCTAATACTGGTGGTAGAGCACTTGTGAATGAGCTCGAGGGCGGCAGCACCACCGTCTCACCTTTAACCTGCCACCAAATAGTAGTGCTTCCATTACTGTGTTCCGGTTTGGTGGTGAGATCAGGCCCTGAAATTACTGGCACATGAGGCATAATACCGTAATCCTCAGCTGCAGCGACGCATCTATAATCTGCTTTTGTGGATTGTTGATGTCCATGGGCTGTACTCCACTTACCATCAGGGGGACTACACGTTCGTTCGCTGTGGGCGTGGTATAAAAAAAAAAATCATGGAATTTACATGAATGAGATTATTCCTATTCACAATTCCAAATTTTTCTCAAATCCTTTCATTAATTAATTTTCCTCAATTTTAAATAACTTTTCACAACGTTTTCCTCTTAATGTTAAATTAAATGAATAATAAATGAATTTCAATGTTTATGTATTAAGGAAATGTAACAGCGTGACTTTGACATCGTGTTTAAATTCTTTTGACTCGGCGATTAAGTCATACAATACAAACCACGTGATATGATAAATTATAACTTACTCAATTCATGCATTTTTATTAATTGGAAGCGCCTAGCATCATTCTACGCTAAAATACATCTATCTATACGAATATTTATACAGCTTTATAGTTTATTTGGTTGATCGCGCTTATCTCAGGTACTACTGCTTCGAATTAAATAATTATTGTTTTGTTAGATAGCCCATTTAGAGAGAAATTGATTAAGATGCTATGTCTAATAAGAGCGGCGCAGTCACGAAATGAGGAAAATGTAAACGCACCGGGAGCTGAATTCAGCGGAACAGTAACCTATAATGTTAGTGGAATCTTGGTTATTTTTTATTATTAGGAATTTCATGATGACTTGGACACCTTTCTGGAAGACTGGCAGGATAAAGCTCTGGAGAGGGAAGAATGGAAGTCTTTGGGGGAGACCTTTGCCCAACAATGGACAATAAAGGTAAAAATTAAAAAAATAAAAATCACGCGAATGAAGACACAGGCAACAGCTAGCTAGTATAATTATACAGTAAAAGGTCTCTTCCAAAGATTTCACCTCGTCAATCTACTTAACAAACGAACATTTTTATTCAATTGCAATGTCCAAATACGCTGAAGGCTCTTTAATAACCTGTTCAATGTCAATTATGTAAATAGGACTTCACTTCAAAGGGGGCTCGTTATTTTCGTTTTATATACAAATGAACGCCTTAGAATAATAGTCGCATTGACTATATTGCCAAAGCTTTTGTTTTTTCTAATAATCATCTCTTTTGAAATCCGAAATCAGGTTCAAATTTAAACATTTCACGAAATAAACATATTTTTTTCTTTTTTTATTCGTTATTACTATTCTCCTTTCTGTGTCCCAAGATTCTTCATTAGGAATATATAATCAGAGAATTAAACATCGAAGTGGCTAAGCCATACCTTTTAATAAAACCACTAGTTTAATATTAATACTACAAAATAGCTATTTCGTAATAAAAACCTCAAAAAGTAAAAACTAACCTTTAACTATTATTTGATTCGCTTAAAGATGAGGTCTAATCACGATTGCGCATGTGTACCGCAATAATGTTACACAAATAAAAATCCAATCACTCAGTATATGATATCGCCCGCGGCTTTGTCCACGTGGTCATGACATATTCTACAGAACATTAGAGGCTGAGGTGTATAAAACCCACATTACAGTTATGCTGCTACGTTAAGTCCTAAGTGTAAAGGATGATAGAACTACGTGCTGAAAAATCCCAATTATAACACTTTTGACCGATCTGAACCACTAGATGAATGACCATGGAGGCAGTTAATGATATCTACGCCAATAAAATGTATGTCAATATAAAATTTTATTAAACTAAAGTCAGTAGTTTTTTGCGTATTAGAGAAGTAAATAGCCATACATCTACTCATAACCTTTCTTATTTAATATATTACTGCGATTATTGTTCGCAATTTTTACTTCTTTTATTGAAAAGAAAATCTAAAAATCCACTTATGTGAAAAATGATTCAATAATCTTCTTTATATCCACTTATGATAACAAATTGTTTTCATTTCATCGCTCCCAGACGACGTAAGGCGCTGAACGTAATTTGTATGTTACATCAAAAGCTAAAATTTACTGTAAAAGCTGTATGAAAATTGCGTTATTTAACTTTTATTAGAAACTATTTGGCGGGACGTTAAAGGTAAGACGGTGAGGCTTTCGCCATCGAGCTCATTCAATGTAAAAATAACAAGAAGTTAACACTGGTGAAAAAAAACAACTATTCAAGTTTACTTACTTATCGTACGTACCTACAAGAAATAAATGTCGATGTCAACGTCAATGAAATAAATAAATCTTAATAAAGTTTCGGAGATATTTTTTATTTGAAGTAAACAATTAACATTGATCTCATTTCAGGACAAAGGACAAGAGATTGTTTACCTTGTTTATCTCTCTTAATTACTCATTTATTGCCGAGTACCTACTTCTAGACATTAAGTAGTTGCCAAACATAATTGGATTGTGCCAGCAGTGATTCAGACCTTTCGGGGACCGTTTATTTCATTTGGTTTGAATCCTGCTTAAGACAGGTTCAAATGGATCAACGTGACGTCAAGTAATGATGTAATATACAGTTGTAAAATAAAGGTCCTGGCAAGAGGCGACCGTCGCTTAGTTGATGAAAGCGGCTGCCCGGTATGCAGAGGTCGCACGTTCAAATCCCACCGATCCCATAATTTTTCAACAGTTTTTTAGTATAATTTGTTTAAAATAATTAGTAAGAAGTTATAATGTTACTTTATAGAAGGGGTAAAAAGCGTCACAATTCGTCATATAATAAAATAAGCTATCAGAAGGTTCTGATCTCCTCTACCCCTATTGTCACTAAAACCAAGTTCAAACCGTTCGTCACACAGAAACTAGCGATTAAGTGACTAAAGAGAAGAATATATATATAATAATATTATATATAATATTTTATAGAATACGAATTTACGTTTCCAAATGTTTAGTGCTGGCGCGCTACTACCTTAACTTATATATTTCCGACATTATTAATGGTTGGAATCCAATATTTCCCGTGGCAGAGTTGATGAATGAACCTCCGACTTACATTTCTGTATTTCGATATTATGAGATGCAATTTCGAATTGATTTCTAGGATGCCGTTTGAAGCTGACTTGGCGTATTGCCTGTATCTTAGATTCCACTGCTGTAATGAATTTTCCTAAATAAATACGCTTCACGATCAAAAGGACCCCAAGTAATTAAAAGGGTGAAGTAATAATATTTGTGGTTCTTATAGAAGTGATACAATAGGATTGTTTATTTCAAAGGGAGAACCTTTTATTATTAATATTATCCAAAACTGGTTTCAGTAGATCACAAAAATCATTCTTAAAATTGTATCATCTATGGCTGTTAGTATTCCCTAAAAAGACTCAAATTAAAGATTTTTGAAACTAAATTCCCTTTTAATTTACTTTGAAATTAATTTCGCTGTAAGATAAATAGCAGCGCAAAAACTTTCTTAGTAAGATTGATTGATTTTGGTGACTTTTCGAGAATCGATGGCCGCCCTTTGGTTCGCGTTTATACCCTTCTGTGGTGACTTAACAATAAATCGACGACTGAAAAGCTATTTAGTTAATGCGACATTGTAGGATGATCACAAAATGTGACTTCAAACAATCCGACTGCTCAAAGGTCTCGTGGTTAGCGAATGCGCCTCTCATCGCGAGGTGTCGGGTTCGATTCTCGGGTCGGGCATAATGCGGCACGGAGTTGAAATTGTGCCCGGTAGATGGCGATAGGCTCACCCACTATCCCGTGCGACGTAAACCCGGGCAATATATGCGTGATGTTATGTTATGTATGCTATGTTACAATCCGCTAAGTAACATTTAGTATCTAACTGTAAATCGCGTTTAAACCAAATGGCATTGCTTTTAGTCTTCAAGTCTTGCTCATCGTAGTGCCTTTGGATGAGCACAATTTAATTTTACTTATCAAGGTTATTATTATTGTTAAATTGGCATATTAATATGAACACTAGTATAAAGAAAAACTTAATCACGAACCGTCCTTAGCAGACGGTGAGTTCAGTAGCCGGTTTAGAACATTCGACTATTACAATATTGACATGTGTGCGCAATCAGCTGAGCGGTTTCCATTATACTCGATTAACTTACCTGCACCAATTGTGAAATAACTACACCAATATAAATATAAAATTTATAAACAAAAGGATAGTTTCACAACTTCCTCGCTTGTAAACGTATCAAGTGTAGTTATGCAATCATTTTACGAGTGTTCAAATTGCTCTCACCAAATCGATATGAGTTTGTATGTATGTGTGTTTTAGAGATGTTCTTTGAACGAGCCGCCTCACCGAATTGTTACCGGTCCCGCCGGACGTCTAACATATAATTAGGGCACCATACAATTTAACTTATAAAGTTGTTAACTCCGTGTCAATTTAAAATATGTTCTTGTACATAGACGAACCATAAATATCTCTATATCAGCTCCGTATCTCTAAGAATCTAGCGCAACTGCGTACACATGAAGAAGTAAAGAATAATTAAGCAGCCAGTTAAGTGATAATTTGTTAAAACACACAAAGTCGGCAGTGCGCCGTTGTGCGGCTTGCGGGAAGTGAACGCGAGATGTAAATGCCATTATGCCACAGTAATACGATCTTGCCGCTCTGTAACAACAATGAACAACACTGATGAAACCGATATTATTTTAGAATAGGTCACATCATTGTTAGCCACTACAGTCACTACATGAACATTCCACAAGTGTTTCTTCTAACTAAGGAGCATAAGTTTATTGAGACATTAGTGAAAGGATTATAGGGCATCTCTGTAGGTAGTTCCGTTCCGTGCGACGATAAAACTCATCGCTAAATTTTATCGGATAGTAAAATATAATCGCAATATAGGATTAAGAAATATAATCTGACGGTATCCAACCGCGATAAAAACATTAATTTCTTGACGAGGGCCAAGAATAATATAAATGGATTAGATGAATGAATAGCTCAATATTGCTTAAATGAAAGGCGCGCGATAGGTCTGCGATTGTATAAGTAAAGCTCGTCGCCCGCCGGCTGGATCGTAACATTAACTGATTTCAAAACTTTTATGTATTTCAAAATCATAAAACCTAGGTGTTCAAAATTATTTGAGCCATAGATCGTCGATAAAAAAGGAAGGCGATGTCTGTGCTCATAACGTAGTCTGCAAGGAACGTTTTCAAGTAAGTAGTGAGTCATTCGCGCGAGAGTGCTCCACACACTACCTTGAATTATAAATGAGACAGTATCACACGTAATAAGGCCTTCCACTTTTGGTTCATCACTAGCAATTGCAACAGTGGCTTGTGGAAAGATCTCCTAAATAAGTAAGTCGGTAAAGTAGCCGCAGGTTATGACGTAAATCTGACCAGTCGCTATTGCAGACTAATGAATTGTACAAAGTGCGAAGATTATAAATCAACGATGTCTTTGTTTAGCTCATATTTGAGACTAAAAGTTTTGTGGTTCACCTATATTGATACTACATTCTCTTTGGTAACGATCATTTCATTGTATGACAGATCCAATTTATTATTTATATTGTTATGCATATTTTATTCATGATCCAAAACAATATAAATGATAATTAACATAAGGTGGAACCGAACTGCTAAAAAAAATATATCTGTTTCTATTTCTCTGTTTTTATTTAAGAAAAACGGAGTCAGGAACATAGGTAATATGGTGTGTTTATTAATGTCCTGCCGGGCAAGCATACGACCGCGAGATAGAGTCGCGTTCTTGTCATGTTTCCCATAATATATGAAAATATAACAAAAACGTGACTATTTCGCGCTCGTATGCTTGTCCGCTTGGTGGTAATAGTAATTTGTCATGGTTCTCATCTAAGCTAGGCTCCCGTAGAGGTAATAGAGCACCACACGTTACTCGATAAAGGAATTGCCTCTACGCGACGGATAAGAAAATGAACCATTTAAGAAATTGGCGTTCGCCCGTTGAATAAACGAGCAACTTTAAACATCCACATAGTACCAATAGTGGCCATACGATGATACGACCTAAAGTCACGTAAAGAGTAATAAAGGTTTCTTTATTCAAGCTTTATGTTCAAGCTTGAAGAAGAAAATACTTCCGCCTTATCACCACTTGCCTTAAAATAGTAGTGATATTAAACAAATCACAATAATCTATACTTACCTATTACCCATAATATTATTAAAACTGACGTAAGGTGAAGACATTATTATTGATAATACGGGTTACTCACTTTATTTTAGCCGGGATATGCGAGGGGTCGCGCGACGGCGACGACACGCTAATTAATCGCCAAGTCGATGAATCTACGTAATAGATTCGAAACTAGTCGGCATATACCGGCTGAATGCAGATCTACTCAATAAACTTGACCGATTTCTCAACAATTGAATTCGATTCGTAATTAACCTCCGTAAATATGATCATGTATCGGCACATCGCAGTCAGTTAAACTGGCTGCATAAACGTCAGCGCCGCAGTCTGCGTGCTTTGACACTACTTTTCTCTCTTTTGCATTCTCCCTTTGCTCCTGCACACTTGACATCTTTTTTCAAATTTCTCTCTTCTACTCATGATCTAAACTTAAGATCTTCTAATAATCTTCTTCTTTTCTGCCCCTCTCACAACTCTGGTCTTCTACATTCTTCCTTCACAATACGATCTGTTCTCTTGTGGAATGCGCTACCTCTGGCAATCAGGATGGCATCTAGTCGTGATGTCTTTAAATTTAAAGTAAAACAATTATACTTGAGTTATTTGGCGGAATCTTCTCAGTAGTGTCCTATGTTATTATGTTATGTATGTATGTTATTTTATTTTTAATATTTTATGTTATATTTTATGTAATGTATGTTATTGTATTTGTGTATTATATAGTATTTGAGTATTAGTTTAGTATGTGTATTATTTAGATTTATTATACAATAAAGTAATTACTCCTACTTTTATTATTATGCACCTACCAATTATCTCTGCACCACCCTAAGGGTCGACTGGTAGAAAATGCCTTCGGCATTAAGTCCGCCTTTGTCACAAATTCTGTGCAAGAAGTTTTTAAATAAATAAATAAATAAAATAACGTGAGTAACCCTTATTCTCCATAATAACCCATCTTGATGATAATTGGTATATAGATAGTTCAAGATCTAAGAAAGGACAAGGAATTTATTGATGTACCACAGACAAATGCTTGTTTCATCATACGTCAAAACAGTGGTTACCTATTTCTGAAGGACTACGAACTCAACCGTATAGGTAATATTATTATGTAAGTGCAAACCCATTGGGGATTCCTTGTCTTATACATTTAGTAGGGACGAAGGGTCGTCGCTCGAGGATAATCGTGTGATACCGTAAATAAACTTCACTGATTCCGGCTTTCAATTATTTAGGCGAACAGTCACAATTAAGGGCTCGCTCGACGGCTTCTGGTTTAATCATCCTATATAACAATGTATTGTCCTATAGGCATATAGCTAGGGATGAGTTTGAAAGGGTTCGTCAACTTGTATGTACCTGTAGCCTGTAACCAAGTTAGGTTTATACATTAATTTAGGCTGAGACGACATTAAGATATTAAAGTCTTTATTTACAGGGTAACTTCTATACTATTTTTACAGCAGATAACTTTCCACTAATAATATGGAGTAACACACTTACTCCTCGCTCTCTACCTACTAGGTAGATGCTACGACCATTGAGAATTACCTTCCTGAGAAGTCAAATAACATTTTTACTAGAGCATTGAATCCTAGACCTCAAGGTGAGCAGTCAATAAGGCAGAATTAATATTAAATAAATGTTTTTTTTTCGTCTTTATGTTCGTACCGAAAAATCTTCGAATTTATTCGACCGATTTTGATGCAAATTGGTGTGGCGATAGTACTAGTTATTGAAAAGTACCACGCGGGCAAAACTGCACACGGAAGCTAGTTAGGCACAAAAAACAAACGAAGATCGTGAATCCTTGAGTACGTAAGTGGCAGACATAAACCTCCAACGTTCCGCTTCAGACCAGTTTAATCAGATAATAAATCACGAAAAACAAAGTTAAAACATACATTTATAGAACTTGACTGACGATAAATTCTGAACATTATTTATTGGTGACATGATCGTATTCCTAACAAGTTCGCAATCATGTTTCGTTCTCGAAATTAGTTATTGTTCATAAAATAAAGAATTTATTTTCTTTCGCCGATTGGTAGTTTTGAAACTAATGTATAGAATGGATGGAACAATTGTTTACAAGACATTTTCTGTGTGTGGTAGAAAACATTTATAAGAAATACTGTAATACTATACTAAATTGCAGAGTATTTTATGTTTACAAGCCCTGAACGCCGGAACGAATTAAAATACGTTTTATATCTTTCTCTAAAGAAATCACGGAATGTTTATCTAAATGAATCTTGTCCTATGAAATTTCACGATGCGCTGGTACCACATAAATTATGTATTATTGCAAAAAAAACGGGAAGTAAAAATGAGTTAGCTCGGCTCCACAGATCTGTATTTCAAGCAGGAGGTAGTCTGTCTGCAATACAATTGGAGAGTAAAAAAAATGTAGAAATGTAATATAATTCTCAACCTCGCACCGGTAGGTGGCGCGAACGTCGCGTCTGTCGGTCTCCAGTGGTCAAAGTACGTGAGCTATCCAGCACGCTAAATAAATTATTCAACACCGTCAGGCACCCCACTTCTTTCTTCGATCCCCCAGTTCTTTGTAAAGGGAGGAAGGGAGCCGTGTATCCGTTGCGTGAACGCGTGAAAGGCCTGTGACGGGCACACAAAGCCTTCCATTTGTCATCCGGGACATTGGTATTTGGGAGGTGTTTAGCGACCTTTTTAGCTAATATGTTAATGGTTTGGATAGAGCCAATAGGCCTGCCTCATTTACATAACATTGCATAACATTACTCCTATATTATTCAGAAGGGCGCGGCAGAGGTGCATAAATGCCTACACTTCACCTATTTTGTTTTGGTCTCCTGTGATAGGGGGTGATCTTATCACCATCAAACGGGCTCAATTGCAGACTTCGTGTTGCTACTGAGAAATTGCAAACACTATAACTTATTTAGCTTGTGATAAATGGTGAGATAGTAGTGATTCTTCTGTAAGCTCATTAATTAAATAATCGCAAAAACATAAAACATGACAACTGAAGACTGTAAGTAATCAACATCCCTCCCTTACTGAAACGGGCATGGACAAATTTATGTATTTTGATGTCCTTACTGATCCCTAAACATACCTAGGTATACGAGTTTTTATGTGAATTTTCTTTAATGAACAGACATGGTGTATTTGCTGTTTTAGAATTACTACGTCATACAAATTATATACATAAGGACTGTAGATTTGTTTATAGTTTTTGCCAACAGTATAAGTATCGACATTACGAGTACAACATTGTTATGTGCATTGTACAATCTTAGCTCTTAATTACATTTGATTTATATACTAAATAACTTGTAAACAGAAGAGAACTCTTTGCCGACAAACTGCTAAGCAGTTTGGCAGAAAAATTGTAAACCTACAAAATGTAACCCTTTTTTGATAATAAATAAAATACAAATACTCTTCCTAGATTATTCCGAGACGTTTTGCAATAATATCAATATCACAATTTTTCTCCAAGATCAGAGTCACGTTCTAGCATAAGTTATTTTGTAAGTTATTCACGTTGAGTTTATGGAGACTCTTAATTCCTCGCCATTAATCAACGTATGTCAGAGTGTCACCAGTCGCGACAGGGCTCAACCCAGAGATATAACGCGGCTACCCAGATATATACGGTATATTTTATATGTTACACATCATTTGGGTCTAAAAATGTGATTAATAGAATCAAGAAAGTAACACTTTTGATGCGTACCTAATTTGTTTTACTTAGAAGTGAGACTTTGAGATGTAAACGTAAAAGTCTATTTACAATGGCTCTAAAAGCGCCTTTGTTTTCATTGAAACAAAAGATATTGCAGAGCTACATAATCAATAATATTACCCGAATACCAAAAAGTAAGAATGTAGTTTTAATTTCGTTTATTTTTTACACAGCCATATTCCTGACACTTTATAAAGGCATTACCTTTATAAACTGAATAGAAGAAGCAGATATTATCTGCTTTTTCCTTACATTGCGGTCGAATTCAGTTTATAAAGGTATATGCATACCTATAATAATATGTTTTTAGGTTTTTCCTTGATCTACATAAATACACTAAATACATTTTTCCAAATTGGTCAAGCCGTTATAACTAAGGGGAGGTCTGCAATACGTAATAACAAAAAAATAATGTTACATCCTTTTCGCAAACAAGCAAGTATAATACGTATATTATATTGAAACGAGCAATAATAATAAAAAGCATCCGATAATTTATTTCAAAACGTGAGTATTACGAAAACAGTGGTCAAGCATGAGCTGTATTTACATATGTGTATTGTATGTAGATTGGGTGTTTTGAACGTACGGAGGCTGAACCATAAATGTTTTAGTGTTGACTTTCATCCAATTTATTTGCCATTCATGTCGCACAATTATGTGGTTTGTTACGTTACCCATTTGGATCTTACGTCATTTGTAGCCTTTCTTTCATTGTACAGTATGCATAATGGTGTTTCCAAATTCTTTGCAGATATTGAGCGGTGTAGGTCTAAACTATTCAATGTGATCATTAACATTTTGATGTGTGTTTGGCGAAATATTAAGGAAAAATTGTATATGCACTTCTTGTTAAATTAGCTTTTGTTTTATTTTTGATTTGTTAATAATGGATTATTAAAACCTTTTCAGTGAACGTATAAATCACGTAAATAATTATTAATCTATTTCTCATCAAATAAATATTAACAAATTATACCGTAATTATTTTAATTACTATTCAATTATACATAAACGACCTCTTCATGTGGGTGTTCTAATCATCGTGCCATGGGATGGATCGCGGTGTTGTAATATTTAATTGGTATTATCTCGAATTACCGCAGTATGTGGTCGGCTCAACCAGCAACCTGGTATGTCGACCACTCGCCGACCACCGACGACCACTAAGAGTGAACGTCTAAAATACTCTTTAGAAGCACTTATGGTGTAACAACAGGTTTTGGGATAGTGATGTCCAATTTATGGATTCATAACGCATTGCTGGTTGATTGCGGTGAGAGTCCGATCACGCAATCGACCGAGCGCCTTCCACGAGCCGACTGACCTCTCAAGGTCATCTATTCAAAGCCTTGTATCTTGTATCGCAACGATGTGAAATTATTTAAAAAACAGTGATTCAGGTGTAATGGCCGTGTCTTATCGGAATGAGGCCAAAAGCGATGAACATCCGAGGCTTTTCTACGACGTAGTTATATAAACAATTAGCCGCTTCGAGAGCGCCCGTATTTTGTATTTCGTTTTTCTCTGGTCTTGGTTCAGGCTCATTAAGAAGACCATAGCGTCCGGGTGTAATTGCCACCTTAGTTCGTTGATGTTCGTGTGTATGTGTCTCACGTAGGTACAGAGATAAGTGAAACGTAGTCAAATCTGAATTATGATCAGCCGTCAGCACGCGCAAGTTCAGAGGAGAGCGAAAGTGGATTTGCTAACTGATGGTGTTTTTTGTTTGCTCCAGTGTTTCTAGTCTGCACTTTGGGTGATCCATGCCTAGAAAGTATAATTATTCACGTGAACATCGGGCGTTATTCCATGCAAATGGATTAATTTACTTTTTGCTCGTTCAAAGAACGTAATGCAATTGCATTAACAGAGCATAATTGAATTAAAATGTTCGGAGGTGACGCGACGCGGTGGCAACGCTAATAACGACTTTAAGCACAGCCGCAGACTACAATTCCGATAAATTGATCACGAACCACTTTGTTGTTCTAATGAAAGTAACTTAACTTGTTCGCAACACATTACAAGCTGCTGATTGTCTCAATTGATATTGTACATTTGAGAGGCTTTTATGTAATATTTGACTGAACCAGGATAAGAGCTTGCGTACTTTACTGAAAGACAATATTAACAATAGGTGGACGCTTATTGTTGTGTGATGTGAAACTAATGAGGTTTATCGCCATTTCACGAGTCAAAATATCCTCGCTTCATGGTAATTAGCATTTTTGCACAATAAAGGATTCTGATGATCAAAGGAAGACCGGATTTCTAAACTGAGAGTTGCTCAATCAACAAAATGTAGTAATCACGATGCAGCTCACGGTTAGCACTCCACCCAGTAGTTTGCAAGAGCATTTGTCAGCCGCTGCGCACATTGTGTGACAATTGTAAATTCATATGTAGAATCGCAGATGCTAAGGCAACACTTTAGGCTAGCCGCGACCGAGTGCGCCTATTCAGGACGAGTCCTTACAGACCTTAAACTAACTCTCAACAAGATTTATTTCGAGCCAAAATCTTTTACCATTCGAATAAAAATGCAACAGGATGCAATTTATGTTTGAACTTTAATATTACAGAATACTATTAAAGTAGATTTTGCGACGCTGCAACGAACGTGAATGTTTCAATTTAAAATTGCGGTTTTCCATCTTGCAAATGTTTAAACGCTCATAATACAAAAACTAATATATTTGAAGACACGAGCAGTCTAGATTTGTGTCTTAGATAGTCGTGTTGTAATTTTGGGGAGAGAGAGAAGCGCCGGTGCTTTGAAGTTGTAATAATCTTTTACGTGATGTTAATACCTTAAATGTTGACCTTTGAAAACGTTATATAATTACACATAGTCCAGCTTATAGCTGGCTTAGTACTTTACTTTCTGAATAAGGTAAATAAAATTATGGCAAAATTGTATTGATATCTTTGGAAATGCTCTTTTGTTAAGTTATTTTCTGCTCCCCACGGATTCACTCGCGTTAAATCTTGCTCCGCGCCTAAGAGATTGAGGGCAATGCTAATATTTAATAGTAAGTAAAAATAATCAAATGGTTCCAGAAATAAGCTAGTTTAAACGAAAAATTTAAATAATGCTAAAGCCCTATATATTAAGAAAACCCCTGCCAATAAAAATAATCCCACATAAAAAGACTGTAGCTGAACTAACATAACACATACATAACATAACAAGGCTGTGGCAGATGTGTACAACACTCACAATTCACCTGTTATGTTTAGGTCCGATGGGATAGGAGGTGAGCCTATCGTCATCCACCGGGCACAATTCTAATAACGTGCTGCTATTGCGAATTATCTGACGGTAAGTTCACAAATAACAGTTTGGCCGACCTGGAAATCGAACTGATATTAAGTATACCATTCTATATTGTTCGGCTTGAAATAGTTAAAACTCAATCGATCTAGTTCATGTTTCCCTCGTCCGTCCGTTTGTTTGTAAATCAGATTAAGCAACTTGCCGGTTCAAACTATTCAGCTACTGAGGGTCGCTGAAGAGGCGGACATTCACGCTATTTATATTTGTTTTTCGCAAGTCAGCTTTTAATTTATAAGTTTTGAATCATGAGTGTTTTTGTACTAGCTGCGTCGATGGATTCGATAACATCACGCCTATATAGTCTAGAGGTTCTTGCATTCTCGCAGGTGTAGAACACCCACACTTATTTTGTTATGTTTATAGCTCCCATGCGATAGTAGGTGAGCCTGACTCAGCATATCACCAGCTACAGGGCATATTGCCAGACTCCGTGTTGTTACTGAACATTGCATAATATCACGCCTATATTACCCAGAAGGATGTGGCAGAGGTGTACAATTTTTGACCTCTTATGTTCAGGTCTCATGGGATAGGCGGTGAGCCTATCACTATCCACCGGGCACAATTCCAACTTTGTGTTGCTAATGAGAATTTCCTGACGAAAAAGCTCCCAACAACACTGTTTCACCCACGCTCAATCTCATGGAATCTAAACATATCAGGTTAAACATGGGAGTTATTCTCTGCCATAGCCTTCCTTCTTCATAATTTACTGTTTCCGTCGGTAGTGTATTGGTTAGTGAAAAAGATATACAACGCAGATGTACAGTATTTAAGACTACATGAATGATAATAGTATTTGGAAATGAATTGCTCTTCTTATGTGACTTTTACATTGTTATATTTTTCATTTTAAAAGATGGTGTACTTACATGAGTTTCCCACCAGCTCTTCTCATTATGCAATACCCATCGGAGCTGGTACTTGGATTGATTTTAATTCGATTATAAACAGTTTGATTAAAATTAATCTGAGCCCCGGTTATTCAAATCATTGTAATTAGTATAATTTAGTATTATTTATGATTTATTTTTATATCATTTTTTGTAATGTTTTGACGTGTTCAAGCGCCTCCTGGAGCCTATGAAAATAAATGATTTGAATTTGAATTTGAATTAGATGTGGCTGGAAGTACTGGTAGATGTCGTCTGCGCAATATACAGAGACCAGATAAGCGACATCCTTCAGACAGGACAAACGAGATGTATTGAATGGTGAGGACTCGAAAGAAGTATGTAAGGAGCGTAGCATATGGCTTCCCATCGTCTCTGCTTACCCCGTTTGATAAAGGCTTGATTCTATGTACGTACGTAGTGTATTGGTACTAACATGGGTATATTGAATGATGGCTACCTATGTATAAAGCTTTAGGTATAATGATGACCGTGAACCAAGTTCCGACCGAAAGTAATTAAGATTTGAGAATAGATACTACAAGCTTTCAGTGCCCCTGTACCTGAAAAGAAGTAGTTCCATTCTTGTGTATGCTGCTGAATAGCTGGCAACATAAACATAATATGTTATGTTATGTTTATGTTGTTATGTTTAGAATTGCTATAGATGTTATTTGCGACTGCTCACTCATTTGATACCTAGTTGTGCAGCTAACAGGTGAAATGTTGGTGTTCTACATCTGTGCCGTACCCTTCTAGTTAATTTGGCGTGACGTTAAAATATAACTGTAAAGTGTTTTTCAGATAAACGTGTGTTATTCCAAATAACGCTTAATAGAAATTAGAAATTAAAGAAATTAGAAATTAGGAACGGTTATTATAATAGATAACTAACTCCTACTTTATCCTTACTTCCTTACTAAAATTATTAAAGAGAAAATTACTTTGTCTGTCTGTTACACTTTTACGACAAAACTGATGAACAAAGCTTGATGAAAATTGATATGCGATGCCAAATTTTCTGGCAACAATATGTTGAGCTGTGGCCTTTTAGGCACCATCATAGCATAGCAGGTTTGAGACATAAACTCAGTTGCTACTTGCAAATCTATAAATTCACTGTATTGTTATAATTATTCTATACTAGCTTTTGCCCCCGACTTCGTCCGCGTGAAATTCGTTGTTTAATTTTTAATAATAATTAAAATAAATAAAAATTACTAAAATTTACTTTTATATGGAGATAGTTCAAGGCCTGAAGCAGGACATAAGCTACGTTTTACTAACGTAACTACCACGAGGGCAGAGCTGCGTGCAAAAGCTTGTCTATAAATTGACTACCTAAGTAGTGATCTGATTGTGTTAAGCGAACGCAATCCAATAGCGCCGCTGATGCGATTGCGGATTCCCGCAAAATGTAATACTTTACCGGCTTATATATCTCCAATCCTATACAGCGTGATGCTTATATTTTTTTTTATGCGCCGTATGTTTTCTACTTGATAGCAAGTAAGTGGTAATAAGTCGGATCAACAGCTCATGGACATATACAAGCCACAGGACTACGGTGTTGGTGTAGGTGTGTTACGCTTTATGTGCTAGTAATCTCACCACCAAATGAGAACACACAGTAAGCTATTTGGCGGCAGGTTAAAGATGAGACGGGGATGCTTCCACCATACTGTTCGATCACAAAAGCTCACAAGAATTTGTATTTTTATACCATAAATAAAATAAAATAAAATACCATACCATAATTCAATTATTATTGAAAAATTGAGTACTCTACAATGTGTGCAGTTGCGCACGGATACAAAAAGATAAATACCATCCGTAATACGATTTCTGTAATCTGAATGAATACGGGTCTTGTAGATTTACCGAGTGTGGATCGGTAAAATCAAATCTTTAAACTATTCCCGATGATATGTAGCATATTTTAAAAACTCGTCGTAAGTCGCTAAATCGTGGCTACGATATGTAGAAGCTACCAGTAAATTTAATTTGTAACTGTCATATCGTTTATTGTTTTAATAAAGCTAACCGAAAGGAACGCGTGGCCAAGACAAAGCCACGAAAATCAATCGTCGTGTCAAGTAATGCCTACTATTGTCGGTCGCGGATGGGTGACCAATAATCCCCAGTCATAAGATCCGTGTTATAACGTGTAGTCAGAAGTCAGAGAGTATGCAAATAGCTTTATAAAGGGATTCGTATTGTCCCTTACCGCTCTGCAGAAGTCGACACACTAATGATTGACATAAACCAATTGTGGCCTTCACGCAAATCAAGAATTAATATGATTTGTTTATACAGCAAATTCGTATATTTTTGCACGAAGTAAATTAAGATACGTTTCAAGGGTAATCCTATAATTATAATTGTATGTAACGCACACCTTGAAAAGTAAAAGAGACATTTAAAGTTTATTATAATACGAAATTGCCACTCATAAACGCTTTTGACATGAATGTAAGAAAATTTCACTTTAACTTTATAAGACAAAAGATATTTGCCTGTTTACTTTATTTATGTTTTATTTCGCAAGTAAAAGGTCGTATAAAGTGCCTTATCTAACTCAATGACAGTTGGCATTCGATCAAGTATTGGGCTAAGCAAAAACAACAAATGTTGCGATAAACTTATATTGAGGCGCGCCCTTGAATTGTTTGCGAGAGACTTATTATGCTGTACAAGCGTCTGCCCATGGCTTCGTCTGTGTGCAGTAGATAAATAGTAGTCTATAAGTAAATCTAGGTTATAAGATAATTTGAATATAAAACCTTAAAATTAGTACTGTTCGCGTGAAAGGGCACCAAGCGCTCACCCATACATAATTAAAACCTTTCGCTTTCAAGAAGTTCAAGTCATTTCCTAGAATAAACTTTGGAAGTAACATGCAGAATATTGAATAATTAGAAAAGCGAGGCAATCCGATTACGCAAGACCATCGCAACCCTTGATAATCGAATTAAAATTTTTGGAAATACGGTATTCTTCAAATAAACTTGGGGAATAAATATTTCTCGTCGAGTCAGGTAGGTGACGTCGATAAAACAAATTACAGTGATTACCCGAGAAAGGTGGTCCGAAGAAAGATAGCATCTCTTTTTCGGGTTTGTTTTATATTATAAGCGTATTTTCATGGTCTTAAAAAATATGTTAGAAATATTACTTTCATTCGCCGAATAACGTTTAAATAAGTATTGTTCTTTTTAATTTAGATATTATGTAATCAATTAGGTATGGTATTTGAATGTCAATGTTTGTGAATGTTTTTGAAGTTATGATAAAAGTAATTAATTTGACTTATATTCAACAACTAATATACGATAATGCATTAAGATAAATAAGAGTCAAAGCCCGATCAGTAGTTATAGATAATTGCGCGTTCAAACAAATAACCAAGCATTATTCGTTAAATAATATTAGTATAAAAAAGTATCTTTCAATTAATTTTTGTCTGAAACCCCAAATTATAAATTATTCTTGTACAGGTCCTCTAACTGTTTTATTAAATAATATCTAAAGTTCAATATAAAAGGTAAGTGTAAGAAAATTTTCTGCGAAAATTACACCTGAGCCATTTTGCTATGTTGCGAAAAAAATATTTATTATTAAGTTATAATAAGTCCCAAAGGTGTGTTAAGCTGTGCGCCTCGACCAGAGCTCTAAAAAGTTTACTACAGATAAATAGCCGTAGATACGGCCTTTTATATCTAAAGAAGCTATATAAAGAAGGAAGGGTAGTCGTTTGAAAAGACATAAATTTGCGTATTTAAAATTTTTCAACTCATTTTAAAGTAATGCAGGCGTTTATTCTATAATAATAGCTTCTGCGCGCAGCTACACTTGCGTGGTATGTCTATAAAATGTAGCATGTCCGTCCTCAGATCTTAAACTATCTCCATACCAATTTCCATCAAGATTGATTCAGTAATTTAGCTGTATTAGCTGTGTAGTTATTTTGTGAAAGTGTGACAGGCAGACAGAGTTACTATCTAATTTATATCATTGTTAAGGATTAGTCTGAATCATTATGCGCATGGTTAATAGACAAATAGGTTTTTTTTTTTTGTTTTAGGTCACAAGTCGGGCAGCGGTGAAGCGACGATGTTGCGGTCACGACTGGGATGGATGACCTATTTAATAAGTCAGTCTATAACAAGGTTGGGGTATCCATGAGATCCAATAAAGTGACTTATACAGTGTTGATTCTTCATTAAGAGCACGTAATGTGAAACCTAGGCAAATAATAAAAAATACTTTTCGATTTATACCTTTTTTTTTCCAAGTTATGAAATGACACCTAGTTTATTATTGAGAATACGGGTTACTCACGTTTCATTCATCAACAGAGCTATTATTAATAATAATAGCCCAGTTGATGAATCTACGAACTAGATTCGAAACTAGTCGGCATATCCCGGCTAAAATAACGTTAGTAACCCGTATTCTCAATAATAAAGTTTAATTTTGTACACAAAATTAAAACTTTAAAAAATTATATAATTGATTAGGCCGAGGCAAGTTATGTTTTAAAATATTACTTACGCAATAATTTAACAGTTTACTGTCTACCACATCTGCCTATCATCTGACTGTATTATTCGATGCGGAAATACCTACGTCACAATGTAAATCACTAATTTGAAACCCAAATTCGAATCGCATAATTCGGAAAGCCGACCACAAAACGGTATGGCACGTTTTGATACCGCAGAATCAACGACAAGTTGTCCGATCGCTCGGGCAAAGTCCACTAGTGTTCTGAAATTCACATATTTGCACTCTCAAAGCGCAGCTGGTATACTGCATGACTAATACAGATTAAATGTATGCTAATAATGGTAATTTAATAGTAGCGAACTAGTGATTATTTCTCCGGGTCGACAACTGTTTCTAGGGCATGCTAGGGAAGCTCGATCTCGCGAGATTGATCTCGGTTGAAAAATGGGCAAGATCTTGCGAGTTTAACGAGATTGCATTCGACGTGAAGCGTTCGAATTCTTAATGAATTTATACGAGTCCTGGGGGTCAAAAGGCGAACTTTTACTGTTTACGGATGACTGCCTGAGATCTTTGATTTCGACTAGCGTTGAATCCAAAGGGGCTTTCTCAGTGACTGTATATCTGGGCAGTAAAATAAGAAGCCGATATTCTTTGGACCTTTTGTGCTTTTTATGGAGTTACTTTCAAAATAATTTGAGATATTGGCGTGTGTTGTGAACTGAACCTTGAACTTGAATGGAATATTTTGTTAATTAATCTCGAATTTCTAATAGGTCTCTGACACAGATATAGATCTACATAGATAACGCAAATGCATGTACTTCGCGTGTCTCAACCCCGACCAAGCGTCGAGGTTGGTCGCCGCTAACTTCAGTCCACGGGCGTCTTTTGTCAGAGAAAATCATAGCGGACGGCTCCAGTTGAATATACCTACTGGGCGGATGGGCATCGGCGGCATCGGTGTCTTTGAATCGGTTTGGATTTCCCTTCACTAAATTTCGGCTGTGACGTCACAATTGGTATTAAAAAGTCGGCACGCTTGGTTTCAATACAAACCGTGATACTTGCGTTATCTATGTAGATCTGTGGTCTCTGAGTAGGTAGTTTTCTTTAATTGATAATAATATCTCGGTTCAGTAGTATATTCAACTCAGTCAATGAGTTTCATTTTAGTTTTTGATATGTTGTTATTTTGTTATAAAATAACTGTTTAATTTAAAAAAAGACTTGTTTGATATAAGAGGTAAAGACTGTTTGTTTATTTCATTTCTTATTTGTTTAGATACGTCAAAGGTTTCTTATTTCTTTCTTTCTTCAATTTAATTCCTCAGAAAAAACATAGCCTACTTTTTATCGACCTACCTTGTAATATAGGGGTTGTTGTTATGGGTATATTAAATGTCCAATATGTCCATGTTTTACCTCCTAGCTATCTTAATTCCTAGACAATGCGTGGTGCGAGAAGTAAGTAGGTCGTTGGTGTAAGCTCTCTGCCCGAAAGCTTTGCCTCGTCACCACACAAGTATTGACTTGAAGGAGTCTTTGCAAACACTAGCACCTACCCACGACTCACGAAAACCCTAAAAATAGACTCTGGAGCGCCGTGTTTTCATGCTTACGTAAAATGGGATTAAATTTAAGTTTGTATCTATATTTTAAAGACAATTCATATCTTAAACACTAAAATGCATGTTTGTTATTGGCCATTTTGTACATTTGACAGCCAGATGGCGGAATGGGTAGTGTACCTGCCTGCGACGCCGAGGTCGCGGGTTCGATTCCCGCTTAGAAAAATCTTTGTGTGCATGAACATGGGGGTTTGTCTTAGTCTGGGTGTTTCTATGTATATTATATGTATTTACAAAAGAAAAGTATATATGTATTAGTATCAGTTATTCTAGTACCCATAGTACAAGCTCTGCTTACTTTGGGACTAAATGGCGTTGTGTGTAAGTTGTGAGATATTTATTTATTTATTTATCATGCCTATATTATCCCGAAGGGCGTTACAGAGCAGGTGTATGACACTCGTATTTCATCAGTTGTGTTTGGGTCCCATGTTATATGATTGAGCCTATTGGCAAAGGGCACAATTCTAACTATGTGCTGAGAATTCCCTGATGGAGAAATTCGAAAATAACAATTTTGCCTGACCTTGGAACCCGAGACCTTACGGTGAGAGCCCGCATACGCTAACCAGTGGAGCAACGAGACATGAATAAGTGCAATATAATTACATGAAATCTTTTAGTTTCATTTTCAAACGCAAACATGCTTACAACCTATTCAGGATAATAAGAACCTACCCAGTTATAGAAGAGAATCCTTAATTCCATTGTGTGTTCGTTATAGAAATGGTAAGAAAAATTTAACTGAAAAAGTAATACACTAAAATAATCAGACGAGAATCGTTTATTTGTATGCATATCCATGATGACTTAATTAATAAGTTGAATAATGTTTCAGAGAGGCATTCTGGTTGTATGTCCTTAAAAAATTATCAGCATTAATATACAGTATTAATAACAATTTGTGTCATCATCTTCCGAGCCTTATACCAATTACATAGAGGTCGGCTTCTAGTTTTACGGATTTAGCTGATTATCAGCATTTTATGTGGAGCCCTGTCATCAGACCTCAGCAACCCAGTACGAGGTAATACGAAACTCTATGTAAGATTTCAGATATTCTGGTATCTGAATACCCGTAACGACTGCCATAGATGTTCAAATGGCAACCGGGACCGACGACTTACCGTGCTCTCTGAGGTACGGAGGATAACTCGTTACGTTAAAGATGGTCACCCATCCACAGCCGACCGCGGATATCATTGATTTACTTGCAAGACTTAGCCACGAGCTCCCCTTATAACAATTTGTGTATTCATACAAAATTCAGCATTCCATACTCAGACGTCTTCATCGTTAAGTCGATAGTGATGAAATATGAGAAAAACAGTATTGCTTAGAAAGAAACCATTAATCAAAGGTAACTGCTAGTTAATTATAGAGGAATGTACAACTATTAGGTAAGATGGGGCAAGATGGATGCTTGAATGTTGTACATTTCAAGTTTTAAATTTCCAGTATAAGATTGTCTAGCGTTATATTGGTTTATACTGGAAATGTATTAAGTTAGATGTGTAGCTGTGTGTGCATAATGGTCGAGCTTGCCCATGAAACTGTCGCGATAGAGAAAAGTAATATATTTGGCTTGGTTGGTTAATACTTGGTGATTTGCCAAAACATGATGTAAACATCGTTACTTCTCTGGTTTTGGAGTAGCTTGAAGCGAATTCAAATTGGCAATACAGGTTCTGACTAGTTTAAACGAAAATGTTTCTCACACTCAAATTACTTAATTTATATTTGTGTTGAAATATTATAAAAGGACTTTTTTTAGCAAACCGTTACTATTTTGAAATATCTGGTGAGTTTCGTATCTGAAATATTGAGATATTGAGATTCCTGATTTTAATATAGAAATTTTTTTATACATTTATTAACAGAAAGTTGAATTGTTGAATCTAAAATTAAAGAGAATAATTATGTGCCCATTTCGCCAACTAACTCGAAATTTAGTGGAACGAAATTTAGTTTTTCTGTGAATCAACTTATTTGACCCAATGTCAATTTTGTTATGTGTATTTGTTACGTGAAAAAAATAATCTATAAATTTTGATTACATTGTGAAATTGTTTCTATAAATTAGAACCTGAAATGTATGAATAAACACGTTTATAAATATATGTATTTGGAACGTTGAACAGATTCACAAGTTTCATTAGTTCTGCTATTATTTGAATGGTTTTCCATTCGACTAGATCTATTATTTGATTGGAACCCTTAAAATAGGTCATCTCCCTAATTGTAGCAGCTTATAGCGTGAATCACGCAACTATTGATTACACCAAATTTGTGTAGAATGTCACATCCGAATAAAAGAAATGATAAATGTGACGAGGCAAATATTAATTAGCGAACGGCGAAATATAAGTGAACAAAGGAATATGAAGAATGGCTGATCGTTACATGAATGGGTGCATGAGAGATGACATCCAATATTAATGGTTTTTGTCATTTCTTCCGCTGGGGTAATGTGCTATGACTGCATATTTCATTACTCGAGCTCAATGTAGAAACTTCTCATTGCCACCTTCATTTAGCTCCTTATTTGAATAAAAGTGACTGAGCGCTCAAACTAGATGCCTTCGCTTTTAGTAAGCCAGCAAGTTGCCTAAGTTCATACTTTTTTAATAGTTGCACCATTACCGGACAGTGTTGTGAAACATCGCTGCGGTTATTTTTCATTTCGATGTTAATAAAAAAACAATGATATCACGCAGCTTCAGGTATGAAAGATCAGTAGGTTCAGATTACAAGTCAGCTTTCCTAGTAATTGATTTGTGGGTGAACGTAATAGAGAGGTCTGGTCAAGGCAGCACTATCGGTCGGCTAAAGTTGCATGTAAGCCGATTGAGTAATGCGACCTCCGCGATAATGAGCAGTAAATATAACCAAATCATTACCGCCATCGCCTACCGGTGACCCTTTTGAATAGCCATAGTTCAAGGTGCAACTCGTTTACTAAATTGATCGCTGAGCAATTATTTATCAATTCAATGTGTCGGTTAACGAGTTGGGCACTAAAGTAACTGCTAAAACATGGAGTCTACATTATATTCTTATCCTAATAAGATTTTATTATACAGCTAGCGTCCATCCTCGGCTCCATCCAAGGTTGTTTGTAATAGGCCGAAACTGCAGAGTTTGTGGGGTGCAATTTCAAACAACTACTCAGAATTTATTATTACTATTAAAAACACTTTTACCTGACCCGAGAATCTAAAGCGAGACCACTAGATAAATGAGACAGATGTCATAATAAAAATATTTATAATACTTTAAATATAAAGCAGTTTTAATCAAACTCATTTATAGTATGGATTAATGACAACACTAAGTATTAAGGCTATTAATAACTACAAGTCATGCAGCTTTGATAGACTTAGTTTGAAAAGATTTAATTAATTGTTAGTACTGGTTACAAAGTCGAGTCCATTTCATAATCGTTTAAGCTTCTTGAAGCCCGGCGTGACTCGCGCCGACTCGTTTCAGGATAAATTAGGACTTAAGTCATTAGTCCAAAGTTTACTGCAAATTTGGTAAACGTGTTAGTCATACAATCACTTTTCGCAATATTCTACGTCTATTTAGGTAATAGCTAATTTTGTTTCTTATTAGGTTAATGTTGCATATAGTAGTTTAATTAGTTTATCTGTAACAGTGGGCTCCACTTCTGTAATTCGGATGAAATGTGGGTAGTTAGGGAGTGTAGGAGACGCTGTATTTATTACTTCCTATTATGTACCTAACGTAATTATCACGTTACATAAGCCTTTCGAATCGAGATTCTAAGTTTAGTAATCAGAAATGTGTGCATGAGTTTGTCCTTATGTTACATAAATTGTACTGAGGTTGGCACTGCTCAATTGTAATAGTCTCTGACAGCGAATTTAGAATTTATGTTAACGTCAATGAAATGAAGCCTATAATTATGTTAATTAAGGCCATAAGCTACCAGTGCCAAATTTCATCAACATCCATAAGTATTTTTTGCGTGAAGACGTACCACACATCCAAACATCATCAAAAACATTTGCAATTATAATACTAGTAAGAAGGATTAATAAATCAATTCAATTTCACAATAGACACTAAGAAACAAAGATTTGCATTACCTGAAACATATTTTCGTATTAATTATTCTCAGTTTTTAGTCAGAGTTAGTAATTGTCTTTGTTATTTGTTATTTAAATAATCCAATGGTAACAACAAGCGGAGTTTAACAAGAGACAGAGTTCTCCTTTGTTAAACTGTAAAATCAACAAGTACATCGCAACGCGGACTACGATGTTAGCCGAAGGCTGCTGCTAATAGATAAGTTTTCTGAAGAAATTCATTCGAAGTCGGTTAAGGCGAGGTTTTTAAAAATATCTTATTTTTGTACACAAATTACACGTTTTAAAATCACGGAGATCAACAGGATCTCGTTCTACACAACGCCGGCTAACAGCCGCCAATATACAATTCTTCTTTATTGCATATAATAAACTTTCAATGATAATCGATAATATACTAAGACACAGTTAATGAAATCATGGGACCGGCAGGATTTGAACCAGCGACTTTCTGCACACTGGGCAGCCGCTTTAACCAACCAGCAGCCAGGTGCTGGCTGCTAGTTGGTTTGTATCCTACTTTAGATAGGAACAAATGGACGAACGTGACGTCACAAAATGACGTGACATACATTTGAGAAATTTAGGGTCCTGGCAAGAGGCGACCGTAGCTGGTTGGTTAAAGCGGCTGCCCAGTGTGCAGAAGGTCGCTGGTTCAAATCCTGCCGGTCTAATAATTTTGCAACTGTTTCTTAGTACAATTTGCTAAAAATAGCTAAATGTTATAATATGGAATCGATAATATATTTTATAATTTAAATGATATTTATTTATTTAAACTTCTGGACGCTAGATACATATAAAGGGCATTTTCTACCAGTCTACCTTAGGGTGATGCAGAGAAGATCTGTGTTGGTAGGTATTTAGTCTTACAAAGTTTTTTTTTTTTAATATATCTTTTTAGCAGGGTCGAGCGGGACGGTGTTTTAATAAAATTTACACCTTAACCACAACACATAACCAGCATTAAATGCATTCAATAGCTCGGCAAACGTCGCCTTAACTAAAGCCATTTACTCGAACGTCTACCCAGTTGAGTTTTCCGATATTTTCTTCGACTTCAGAGTAATAAAATAACATTTCAAAGGTAGTTCCCGTTTAATCAATCGCTTTCATCAAAAGCTTTTCAAGCTTAATCGGCGCAAACTGAATATATAGCCATTTAACTATGATGCTTCATTTGCACTAATTGTTTGTGTATGCGGTTCAGCAGCGATAGCCGAGTGGGAGACTGTAGGACTGCTAAGTCGAAGGTCTCGGGTTCGATCCCACGGCACACCCATCTGTCAATAAATCGTTAAGATTCGTCTTTTCGAAGATATGTCATTTATCATATAAATTATCGCTCGCTAACGGTGAAGGAAAACATCGTGAGGAAACCTGCATGCCTGAGAGTACCTAAAAATACTCGGAACGTGTGAAGTCTACCAATCCGCTCTTTCTAGCGTGGTGGACTATGGCCTAACCCTTCTTATCATGAGAAGAGGCCCGAGCCCTGCAGTGGGACATGTATTAGATACAGGGCTGCTATTTCAACGGATAGGAAAACTGCTATAAACGAATGGTATAAACTCTAAGAAGGGTTAGGCCATAGTCCACCACGCTAGCCAAGAGCGGATTGGTAGACTTCACACGTTCCGAGTATTTTTAGGTACTCTCAGGCATGCAGGTTTCCTCACGATGTTTTCCTTCACCGTTAGCGAGCGATAATTTATATGATAAATGACATATCTTCGAAAAGACGAATCTTAACGATTTATTGACAGATGGGTGTGCCGTGGGATCGAACCCGAGACCTTCGACTTAGCAGTCCTACAGTCTCCCACTCGGCTATCGCTGCTGAACCGCATACACAAACAATTAGTGCAAATGAAGCATCATAGTTAAATGGCTATATATTCAGTTTGCGCCGATTAAGCTTGAAAAGCTTTTGATGAAAGCGATTGATTAAACGGGAACTACCTTTGAAATGTTATTTTATTACTCTGAAGTCGAAGAAAATATCGGAAAACTCAACTGGGTAGACGTTCGAGTAAATAGCTTTAGTTAAGGCGACGCTTGCCGAGCTATTGAATGCATTTAATGCTGGTTATGTGTTGTGGTTAAGGTGTAAATTTTATTAAAACACCGTCCCGCTCGACCCTGCTAAAAAGATATATTAAAAAAAAAAACTTTGTAAGACTAAATACCTACCAACACAGATCTTCTCTGCATCACCCTAAGGTAGACTGGTAGAAAATGCCCTTTATATGTATCTAGCGTCCAGAAGTTTAAATAAATAAAAATCATTTAAATTATAAAATATATTATCGATTCCATATTATAACATTTAGCTATGTTTAGCAAATTGTACTAAGAAACAGTTGCAAAATTATGAGACCGGCAGGATTTGAACCAGCGACCTTCTGCACACTGGGCAGCCGCTTTAACCAACCAGCTACGGTCGCCTCTTGCCAGGACCCTAAATTTCTCAAATGTATGTCACGTCATTTTGTGACATCACGTTCGTCCATTTGTTCCTATCTAAAGTAGGATACAAACCAACTAGCAGCCAGCACCTGGCTGCTGGTTGGTTAAAGCGGCTGCCCAGTGTGCAGAAAGTCGCTGGTTCAAATCCTGCCGGTCCCATGATTTCATTAACTGTGTCTTAGTATATTATCGATTATCATTGAAAGTTTATTATATGCAATAAAGAAGAATTGTATATTGGCGGCTGTTAGCCGGCGTTGTGTAGAACGAGATCCTGTTGATCTCCGTGATTTTAAAACGTGTAATTTGTGTACAAAAATAAGATATTTTTAAAAACCTCGCCTTAACCGACTTCGAATGAATTTCTTCAGAAAACTTATCTATTAGCAGCAGCCTTCGGCTAACATCGTAGTCCGCGTTGCGATGTACTTGTTGATTTTACAGTTTAACAAAGGAGAACTCTGTCTCTTGTTAAACTCCGCTTGTTGTTACTCATGAGAAGAGGCCCGAGCCCTGCAGTGGGACATGTATTAGATATAGGGCTGCTATTATATGCGTTTCAACGGATAGGAAAACTGCTATTAACGAATGGTATAAACTCTATGGTTAGTTCTAACTACAGCCTATAAATGTTTAAGATGCTACAATTTGAGGATTATTATAGCCAGTTTCTGAGGTTCATAATAGATCTTATCCGTACCATAAATATAACCTGACACAAGTGACACAAGTTACACTTGAAAAAAGAACACAGCTGTCACTTTAATTTATTTGTGTTATATCCTTATGCTGCCAATTAGGTTTACCTGTGAAATTAGGTCTAAGTCTTTTATGCGAATCTTAGAAATAAGTAATACTAATAGAATAACATGGTATGCCTATTCAACCATATTAAGTTTGTACAATTTACACCAAAGATATATTGTTAATTTCACTAAATACTGCCTCAATGGTCTAGTGGTTAGCGTATGTGCCTGCCACGAGGTCTTGGGTTCGATTCCCGGGACGGGAAAAGCGTTATTTGAGAACTTTCCTTCAGGAAACTCACAATAGCAGCATGGAGCTGAAATGGAAAATTAAGAGGTCCAGACAGTGGTCTGCCCGCTCCCCATTTTCATAAAATATAGAATTATAAGCTGTACATAGTATATAATAAATTATTGCCATGTTTTTGTTCATTAAGGGATTTTGCAATTTTGTTTGATTAGATAGAGATACATACTCCTTTTATGTTTTACTTTAGAAAATAGCACTCATATAATTGAAATCGGCGTAACACATAGTTTACATTGCCGTTACTTTTGATTATATCAATGTAATTAGCACCAAATTGACTGCACTAATGTGCATCAACGTAAATGAATTGGAACGGATAAGGGCTGATTGACATTAATCCAATAGTTGGATCATGTACATAGAAATCTTAATAATATTAAGATTTCTATGATCATGTATTACGGAATTTTAATACTGGCACGGTATTTATTACATAGTATGGCGTAGTCAAATCAAGCGCTGAAATGACCAGATATTAATTCTCGAGAATTAAAATATTCTTTTTACCTCAGCAGCTCAAAAAAGGCGTGCTTTGTTAACATTGAAACAGTGAGCAAACTTTTTTTGCTACGAGTGTGAGGAAAAGTTACTTCGAAATTTGATAGTTGCGAAGACATTTCGGCGTGCGCCTAAATGTGAAATTATATACATGAAAAAGGTTTGACATATTTGACTTTGAAATGATTATTATATTTAGCAAACTATCGGTTGCATTCGAGTATGATACTAAACGCGCTTAAAAAAAGATGTTTACGGCAGTTCGTTTTTTAACATTGTATTGTTTGTAAACGTAAACTTGTTACTTATAGTTTTATATTCTAGTTTAGTAGAAATAGAGGGACGACGAAATTACATTGCCCCAGAGAAGTTGAAAAAGACTGTGGAGGATGCTGAATAAAATTTTATTTCCACCTTATCCTTTATTTTTCTACAGCTGAAGTTAAAAGTTATATGTGAGAGAAAAGAGCAAAGTTACTTACATCTCGTTCTTTTGAGTCGCTTACTACACTCAAGATTCTAACCTATACATATAATATAATCATTCACTCATTTGGAACTCAAAATATGCACTCGAAGCAAATACGTACTTTGTTCTCTTGTTTCACAAATAACTATTGTACTGTATCAATGTAAATCAACCTTAATGCTGTATTTGCGAACCTACTCCCAAGTGATTGACAGTTATATTTACCAGTTAATGAGCTACAGATGAAAACGATTTGTGGTAACCGCTAGTGCGTATTTAATTCAGATGCGTATGAAATATGTATTTGATAACGAGCAGGCAAACTCGCAATATATAAATGATAGGTGCTAAATGATACTTTCAAAAATAATATAGAAAGTTTTGTTGAATAATAAGTACTTAATATGTATGTTAAGAAAAATTTGTCTTTATTAGTCCTCACATTAATTTAGTGTGTGCCGATCTTAGAGATATAGATCGATTGCGTTCGATGGTTTGCTCACGCTAAGTGCAGAAAGTATGACTCGGGCACGTCCGTTCACAGGAACGTGACTTACTATCCGACGTCGTCGTTTATATATATATATATAAGATAGTTTAACCAGAAAGTAAAAAAGTTAGTGTATCGTAATTAGAGATGTCAAATATTTTCAGCTACTATTCGGGTATTACCTAATTTTGGTTTTCAGATAAATATGGATCTCAGACATCTCTAGATGTGACCCTAAATAGTTACAGGTATACCTTGTAGTTACAGTACCCTTGTAAGTAGCCGTTTTCCAATAGATTTGCAAGAAACGCTTTTATTTTTTCGAGTTTCAGTTAAAAGCACTGCTTTTTATGCCAATGCTGTATTCATGTAATGAACGATCCGTCGTTTTAGAATCTTTTTGTAATCAACGTGTTACCATCCGTACTGCCTACCTACAAGGCGTTACACAACTCTCCACAGTTTTTTTCGAAACGCTTTTGATTCGAACGCTAGTTGAAATTACCACTAAAATGGAACAATCTTACTTTACCTAGTAAAATCAATGTGCTTATAATAATGGTGACGTTATGTTTTAAACTAACGAGTAAGGATGTTAAAGAAAGGACAGCAAAACCTAAGAATATAGGGTTATAGGATATATAACATCACGCTTATATTACCCAGAAGGGTGTGGTTGAGGTGATTAACAACCACATTTTACCTTTTATGTGATAGGGGGTGAGCCTATCGCCATTTACTGGACACATCTCCAGACTCTGTGTGCTGCAAGTGGAAAATTCTTAACCGAAACACTTTTGGATATTTATTGGAAAAAAAACCGCGCATGTATTTACTTAGTAATACCCTGTCCAACCACTAACATTTCAACATAAGTGATGCGTTTACAGGTAACCGATTCGATTTGAAATAATAATCGATTTTATTTACGAAGTACTTTATATCGACTAAAATGCTCAGAAATATTTTAAGTTTAATATTAATCATCGTTTATATCATTGTAGTATATAATATTTAATTTTAATTTTACTTGTTTTTTTGTAACTCCACGATTTAGACTAAATTTCTTGCAATAATTAATTATGGAGACATGACATTATTTGTTTTTCTTTTTCTTAAATGTACAGACACATTACATAAATAAAGTCAAATTATTATTTTTTAAATATAACGACCGATTTATCTCATTTCAAGACCTGATTTATAGTCTGTATTTTTTTACTCCGACACACATAACTAAAAAGTGTTGCTCGTCATTAAAGTACGGCATTACTGTAAAATATTAATTCGAAAAAAAAAGGCAATTCATAGGCGGGAGCTGTTGAAATGAAAATAAACGAGTAGACAAGGTATAGTCAACATCAGCGTCGCCCTCACCACAGGTTTAATACCAAGAACCGTCAAAGTAAAATTTGCCCATAATCCATTTAGACACAAAAATTGGCCTAGCCATTTGTAAGGGTATGCACACTATGCACTTATCCACTAAAAGCAATCCCATTAAATACAATTATAGTTGAGTCATGTAATTACATTACAGACACGCTTGGCTCTGAACTGCACTGTGATAGAAACTCTTGGATAGCAGGGACTTAGAGTATCTTAGACTGCTAGCTTAAGAGCCAGTGGCCGCCCGAGTTACGTAATTTTATAAAAGCTGAAAGTTCTCCTGTTTGCGCCTCTGATAGGGGTTAAAACGATCACCAGATATGGAATTTGAATCGTAGTGGCTTTGTGAGATATTAAAAAAACGTTTTAAGTGCGCTATTGTCTTATCTTTACCATCAAATATAGTGGTGCCAATTATTGTGTTTGAGGGGCGAGATAAGACGATGAATTTACTGGTAGAGGCGGCCTAGAGGCTATTTATGTTACCACTTAACTATTATAAGGGGTACATTGAAGTTAACTTCACCCCAACTTCCTCAAAAGGATTTCAAGGGTGCGCCCAGACCGCGAGCATTCGCTTGTAATGTAACATTACAGATTCTTACATTACAACAGTGTGGGAGGCAAACCGAGCATTACAATGCTCGATCAGTAATGATAAAATACGAAATATGTATTGTTATTCGATCAATTGTTACATTACCGGCTCGATGAATCAGAATCAGAATCTGATTCTATTCTGATTCCGGCTCGATGCTCGTCGGTCTGGGTGGCAATTGGTAATGTTACGCTCAAAATCGAATCTGCAACGTAGCGATTGCTCACCGGTCTGTCAATCTTTAAGAACAGAGGCAGGCGCACTCACACTTCAATTTTTAGATAGTACCAATTAAAGAATGTTCGTTAGAAGTCTGCGTCATTATTACACATATCTGTACATACTAGTGGCTGCTTACAACCGGAATACTTTTTAAAACTGGTTTTTCTTAACATGTGTGGATGTAACTTTACGATCACTTTTTGACGCTCTCCTTTCTCTGATGAACAAATATTTTGGAATTTATATTATAGTGATACTCGATATTGGTTAACGTAGGTACATGTTAGGCAAGAATTGTATCATGTAGGTATTTCATTTTAAAAACTTGGTAAAGAATAAAGTATTTAGATTAGTTAAATTCCCTGTTGTATAAAACTGAAGAGTTTGTTTGCTTGTTTACGGGAGTAGAGAAGTAGGGATGGATTAAAGAGCGTTATGACGTGGCTAATATAAGGATTTCTACTATTCACGTCACGCGAAGTCGCGGGCGACACTTGTCTCCAATCAAAATAAATAAAATTGATGTGTCTGTCTTAATGGCAAAATAACTTTGTTTTTCAGTTGATATATTTATTAACACGATACCAATGTCTTAAATACAGTTTTTTGATTGTCTGTCTGTCTGTTTGTATTGGCTAATCTTCTTAGCAGTTGAACGATTGACGATTTTGATGAATTTTTGATACATTATAATAATATTTAGTTACAGGTGGCTAAATATAGGGCGCGTAACAACGGCTACTTTATATTGAAGTACTTACCACGCAGTCGAAACCGCGCGCGAAAGTTTGTTTGTTTGTTCGTTAGTGGTCTAGTGGTTAATAATATTTATTTTGTTTGATGACTAACTATCAATTATTATTATTATTAAGCCTTTATTGCTGATATTACATATTCATTAAATTACATTACATTAAAAAAAGAAAATCAATAAATTACTCATAATCAATCTTATTAATAATATTGTGAGATTTTATTATCATCCAGTTTCCTTTGTATCAGCGTGTCCTTCAGACACATAGGCCTCTTCCAGCAGTTTCCATGTTTATCTGTCCTGAGCAGTTCTTGTCCATGTTGGTCCTCCTATTTTCTTAATATCGTCTGCCCACCTTTTAGCCTGTCTCCCTCTCCTTCTTTTCCCATCAAGTGGTAGCCATTCTGTTAGGGTTTTTGTCCATTTATCGCGACTCTCTCTGGTCATGTGGCCCGTCCAGCGCCACTTTAGTTTTTTAACTTGCATTACTACGTCTTCTACTCTCGTTGTTGATCTTATATCCTTTGCTCTTAGCCTGTCCTTTAATGTGTAGCCCATCATACTTCGCTCCATTCCTCTTTGACATGATCTGAGTTTAGAAATATGCTTTTGTGACAGTGACCATGTTTGGCATCCATACGTCAAACATGGAAGTATACAGGTGTTAAATACTTTCCGTTTGGCTGCCATAGGAAATGACTTACTTTTCATTATTTCCTTTAATGACCAGTATCTTCTCCATGCACTGGTAACCCTGTTCTGAATTTCTATGTCGATTTGATCTTTAAATGATATTAACTGGCCGAGGAGGACTAACTATCAATAATTGATTTTAAATATTTAACGTCACGCTAAACTCTTAGGGAGCAGAGCTGTAAGGTTTATTGTGAGTCAAAGCGCGGGCGCAGCTACTACTTAATTTAACGAATTCCACGCGGACAAAGCCACGGGCAAAAGTAATAATAATAATAATAATAAATATTCCATATTGTACACCACTAAAAAAATACAGTTATGAAAATACAAAGACAATGTTGCACAATCGGCGGTCTTATCGCTAAAAGCAATCTCTTCCAGACAACCTAAATGGACAAAAAATATAGGACATAATTTATAGCCATGGCATACCATACAGAACGAAAGAGAAACAATAAAAATAGATATTTACTCCTTAAATCTACTAACTTGTACTACATTGTACAAATATACCTACATAATTATAATAATATATTTATACATGAATATTATAATAATATATATATAAAATACTTATATACATATTACATAAATAAATATAATATAATATACTTATACATAAATAAATATTAGTAAGTCTGTAATCAAGATACATTTAGGAATCTATTACGCTGTTACGAAAAACTAGCTACTGAATTAGCGTCATTGTTACCAATTTACTAGTCATTAACCCAAAAATTATGAATAAACAACGAAAATGCATTCTATGTTTAAGACGTGACTATTAAGACTAAGTCAAAAAAAACACTAAATAAAATCAAGTTGTTAAGCCTGAGTTAATACCATAGAAATCTTAATAACTAGTCAATAGAAATGCTATCGACTATCTTTTAACACTGGGACGCATGTCGCCGTTTTTCAAATACCACTTTTTGTATTCCTGCAAACAAAATTATTCTTTTTGGCGATGACATAAAGACGACAATTCCTCAACTCGCACTTATGTTCGATTAGACTCATGCGCTTGTATTCCTGCAAACAAAATTATTCTTTTTGCGATGACATTAAGACGACAATTCCTCAACTCGCACTTGTGTTTGACTTGACAGATGCGCGGCGACAAGGTCACGCGTCTTTGACATTTCTATTGCCTTATTATTAAGATTTCTATGGTTAATACACATAATGTGACGGTTTTGATGCCCGGGTTGGCACTATACTTTGCGTGATACGTTCATAATTATTTTGGCTTCTATTGGGTTGTGGAGATTTGATGTCAGTCACTCTACGTAAAATACTGATAACAATACAAAAGATGTGGTATAGGTGTTAAACGCCCACACTTCACTCGTATTGTGATTCTATGTGAAGGAGGGAGGTAGGAGGAAGGGAGCTATCGGTATCCACCGGGCATAATTCCAACTCTGTCTCTTTCCTAACGAAATCATTACATATATCACTTTAGCGCGACCCGGAAATCGAATACGAGACCTCGTGGTCGGAGGTCGCATACGGTAATCATACCGACGAAACCGATTTAGCGGAATCCGGTAATAGCCGCCCCTGATGTAATTGGAAGGCGTTTGGAAGGCTTGGATGATGAGATTAAATAAATAAATAAATAATAATAAATATCTCACAACTTACACACAACGCCATCTAGTCCCAAACTAAGCAGAGCTTGTATTTTGGGTATTAGAATAACTGATATTAATACATATATACTTTTCATTAGTAAATACATACTTATTATACATAGAAACACCCAGACTAAGACAAACCTCCATGTTCATGCACACCCGCGACCTCGGCATCGCAGGCAGGAACTCTACCCACTCCGCCATCCGGTCGTCTTTGAATTGTCTTGAGATTTGAATGTCTTTCATGATAGGAATTTCTAAGCCCATCGTGAACGCGGCTACCAGTAAAACATTTCAGTATAAGCTATTCTCGCATTGCACAGGAAAGATATATGCAATGCGAGAACAGCTATAAAATACCACGCCATCAGACCAATCTAGGCAAGCACTCACTGATTGCAAGATTGTCATTATATAACTCAGTGAAAGACTTAGACATCTCTATCTACACCCATGCTTATAAATCCTCTATAAACGTTCTTGAAACAGTTAGCTTATTGCCAACATTAAAACAGCCAGTGTCATAATAACCATTATAACACCCAAACGGGTGTACTAATGTTGTACTGAAATTCATTATGCAATCTCCTTTTTTACTCATCGAACAGCCACATTCTCATGGCATCTTTATGAATTTCAAAAAAAGAACATGTCATGCACGCGCGTTTCACTACCACAGCGCCGTAATTTAAATAAAAACTTATTCGAACTTTTGAATTGACGACGTATCCCGCCATTTTTGTTCAATAATAGTATTGAAAAAAAAAAAAAATATTATTATCTATACATAGTTTGTTTGTATTAGATACTTACTAATTAAACTTTCCATGAATTTACATAGAGTTCTTACAACACTGTACAATACCCTATGGTTTCAGAACATTTATAGAGGATTCATATCATGGGTGTAGATAAAGTCTTGTATGCAACTGTTGTAATTAGGTATTAAAACACTCATGTGATACTATTATCACACTCGGCTTCGCCTCGTGTGATAAACCCACACTCGTGTTTTAATACCCCTCATTATAGAACAGTTGCATAAATAACTATTATATTAAAATTTGTCAAATTCAAAACAAATAGGGCAATAGGTTTTTTATGAATTGTATTCTTAATAATCATTTTAAAAATAACTTGAGTTAATTTAATCTAATGCCGGCTTATATTTTGGCCAGCTATTTGCAATACAACGCGGTATAATGCTGTTAACATTTTGGGTACGAGGGCTTCTGACCGTGACTTATTAAGTTTAAATTGAATTATCAGACTTGTTTAATTTAAGATTAAATAATATAAACTTCATGTTATTATTTATTTATCATACTTTTAATTAATAATAAAATCTCAATTATAATATCATTAATTTTATATTGGTTTAAATTTAATTTAAATTATGTTAATAATATTTTTTACTATTAGTATTTGACATGTTTTATGTCTTACGTTTTATTTAAGAAAAATTAAATCTTTTTTTTTATCATAACACTTTCCTTCTTTTGAGAATCAGCGAAATCGGTTCGAACCGATTTCGCTGATTCTTTTTATGGTGTGTTTGTTATAGTCAGGAGATGGTTCCTAAGAAATAAAAGACTAGGTAACTTGCGTGGCAAATTTTAATTAATACTACTATTATTAAATTTTCTAATGATTTCCTATCGTAACCTTAGAGCTTTCGACAGTATGAACTTTTTGTATGTATCTTTTAGGGCTTGACATAACATTGACATAATGCGTGCTGATAATATCGTCACAGATCACAGATAATGTATGCATAGTTAAGACAGGACAACGTCTGTCGGGTCAGCTTGTTTAAGATAAAACATTATAAATGTGTGTTTTCTTGTTAAAGATCCAATAAATAAACAAATAAACAAACAAATAAAATGGAAATATATAGCATGATGTGTTGCCTTGTGTACACAGATTGTTCTTAAGAATGAGGCGGGTATTCTTTTGACCAGATGATGGCTTCAAGTCATTGGGCAACATTAATGATTTAATACCGACTGTTTTTGGAGGTCAACCTTCACTCGAGAGCATAAAGCATCACATATGGACCTATAATTACTGACCAGTAATTAGTTTTTAATAAGCTCTTGGAAATATCATTATGATGAAACATGAAACTCGAGGAATTTCCAAAAAGTTATTTCATGTGGGTGGAATTAGGCCACCCGTTTTTGAGACGGTATGTTAGAAGTGTAGGTGTATGAAGATAAATCAAGTTTGCTTAGTCAGTACGAATTAAGGCACTAACTCGCTGAATATGGACTACGGAGTGGAGGCGAATCTCAAAGGAGATTAACCAATTATGTAGGACACGTGTATAGTGCACATGCATGTACAAAAAGGTATCCAATATGCACAGTTATCCAATATGAGTTAGGACGGGATTAAGTGCTTTTTGTGTCTGTGACAATGTGATCTCCAATGAATGCCGAGCTTGGATAATTTATTGGGCATTCCTTTACTGACAACCCAGTAACTCTTTTAACTCAAACCTATTCGAAACACAAAGTTAACATGACGTTAAAAGCTGGAAAGGTTACTGAAGTTTCTTTCCGTCGTATACGCTGCCGCTTTACGAATGTAGCAAGCTTTGAATTTGGTCATATATATATCTAAATTTGTACCAAATATTGACATTTGATGGCGATTCAATTACGATTAACATCAATCGTAATAATGGAGCTGGGAAAAAGGTATAATAAAATCGATTGCAGTGACTTAATGAGAAGTCCCAATAAAATGTTATATAGAAAATCAATATATTATCATAGCATACAAAAGATGCCGGCAAATTATTGCACAGTTATTCCAATTTCAATAACAATTTTTTTTTAATAATCTAGGAAACTATGCCTTACATTTATCTCTCTCTCTGGTTTTTATCCGGTTTTCATTTGGCGTCGGGTCTTGATTCAAATGGATTGTGACAGTCGGCACCGGAATGATTCTAGAAGCTCTAGATATATTTTCAATATTTAAGCTAGCATATATTTCAGTAGTAAGTTTTTTGAGTTTGGCTTGACTCATTGGTGTAGTGTTAGCGTTTGCAATCTATCACTGCGAGGTCTCGTGTTAGAATCCCGGTTCGGGAAAAATGTTATGATAGATTACCCGTCAGCTAGCACGATGGAATTGTGCCATGGGACCAAATCATAACAGTTGAAGTGTGGGTGTTAACAATCAGCTACACCCTGTTAATAATACTGTAATAATAATTACTTACGCGATGTGATGTTACGGAGTGGAAGTTTTTAATAATTTACACTGTTTGAGACAATTATAGCATTGCATAGGAATAAAATATAAATATTACCTCACATTTTCGTGAGCTACATTGAATAATAGATACAGAATTTATTTAACATTTGTGGCGGCAAAATAATTGAGTGTTGTATAAACGTGTGGTAATTACACACGTTTATACATTATAATATGTAACACTAGAATTGAATACTCTTATCTGTTTAAATTATCATACGTATTTTATTATTAAAACCAAGTAAGGTTCGTCTAGCTATTTAAAGGTACCTATGTAGCTGGCACAAAAAGAGTTGAGAAATTTCGAGTCTAGCAGCATACGAATCCATAGCTGAATTGGCAAAGCGCTTGGGGCGTATACCCAGGGGGTGCAAGTTCGAGTCCTGCTGGATTCTTAATTTTTCAACTTTAATATTATATATAAAATACGTATTGGTTGGGTTTTGTGATTTTTTCACACAAAAGCTATAAGAGCTAGTTTCTGATAAAGTTTGGTATTCAGATAGTCTAACACAAATATATGACCACTTTTTATTGACGAAGGTGACAGTGTCTATGCGCGAGCGATACCTGGCACCCCGTTAGTGTCATTGACAGAACACACTGGTAATTAATCTGTGCATCCCAGACATAACTACTGCCTCTGCTCAGGTCAGTGATATACGCCAGGCATTTCCCAGAAAGAAAGGTGCTACTACGCAAGCGGGATCACCGACAGAAATTAGTAAAAATAAACTAGTTCTCTGAAATGATTCATCATTATTATGTAAAATGTAAATTCAAACATTTGCACAATAATTTTAATTAACGCATAATTATTGTTTTATATTATTTATAGAATTTCACACTAGCAGCTATTATGCTGATGCGTGTCTGTTTTGCGATTTGGAGAATTTGTCAAGTTGGTTTTTAAAACTGTTTAAGCTGGGTGCATTTATCACAATTTCTGGGAGTTTGTTCCACGCTGCTACTACACGATTCAGCAAGAAGTGTCTCAGCGGGTTGCCTTTGTGTGGTTCTGTACACAGTTTAAGTGAATGTCCTCTGAGGTGTGTACCTACTTACTAAAAATATAACTCGTTATTCAGTTTTTTCATCACCATCAACATGATTTATTAATAGTATATAGTGCATTGAAATAAATCATCTCTTAACACCATTGTTTTTCATTAAGATATAGATTAATAATTAGCCTTTTTCAAATTATTTTACATAGAGCTTATACCACCAGACCTCCACAACTAAGAATGCGACACCCTTCTTTTCGTTAGACTAGTTGTCAGACTTTCTGACATCTGACCACCAGACCGGGACCGAAGCCTAACGTGCACAAAGGACGAGGGTTCTGCAGTTAAAACGTTTGAATCAGAGTACAATTATAATTATGTTACCGAAAAGTATTTGTTAGTACCTAGTACCTACTAAAAAAATATTAACCTTATTTAATTATCAATATGTTTTAAACTTATATAGGTACAGGCTATACATCAAATTATACATTTCAAGTATAATACGGTCTCGCGTTGTATTTATGATTAAGTTAAATGACAGTTCTGACAGTTCGCAATACAAAAAGTTTCAGTTATGAAATGCGTTTGAGTGACAAAGTCAAACCTTGCTTTATTTAGCAGTTCGTAGCGAAACTGCGTAGTTCATAGATAAGTACAGTTAGATAAATAAGGCAGACAAACATTGAACTAATTGGACGGGATTGGAGAACTTTGAGTGAAACGAGCGCAGCATTTCAACGGTGACATTGAGGGTAGCAACGTTAAATGCAACTCATTTCCTGCGGAGTTTCGCTGAACGAATTGCAAGCCTCATCAAGCAAATAGAACAATGAATCTATGGAGTAGTAAAGCTTTTCTCAAATAGTTGCAGTGGCCTAGATAGTCAATGACTGTAATTGTCAAAGAGGTTGTCAATAACGACGTTGTTGATTTGACGATCGAATGGCGGAGTGGGTGTGCCTGCCTGCGACGCCGAGGTCGTGGGTTCGATTCCCACTTAAGACAAATCTTTGTGTGCATGAACATGGGGGTTCGTCTTAGTCTGGGTGTTTCTATGTATAATAAGTATGTATTTACTAAAGAAAAGTATATATGTATTAGTATCAGTTATTCTAGTACCCATAGAACAAGCTCTGCTTAGTTTGGGACTAGATGGCGTTGTGTGTGAGTTGTGAAATATTTATTTATTATTTTATTAACACTTTTATAACTAGAAAGGCATGAATATAAAGAAAGCGTCGTCACTTCACATTTTTGCATCTATGAATGTCAAAATTCACCTATGAAAGTCAAAAATGCATACATAATTTCTGTATTTATATTGGGTGCAGACACGCTGACGTTTATTATATAATAGACAACTAAGCTGTTCTATCTTACATTCTTACTTACAACATAAAATACATCACCCCTTTATTACCTAAAAGGGTGTGACAGAGGTTTACAACATCAACATTTCACCTGTTATGTTTAGGTGAGCCTATCGCCATCCACCGGGCACATTTCCAACTCCATACTGCTATTGTAAATTTCCTGTCAGAAAGTTCACAAATAACACTTTGTCCGACCCGGGAATCGAACCCGAGTCCTCACGGTGAGTGGCGCATACGCTAAGCACTAGATCACTAAGGCAGTCTTACTTATATTATTAATATAATTGATATTTGTTACTTTTTCCAGCAGAGACTTAAGAGCGAAGTATCTCAGATAGCTTATATTGTCAATTATCATCCAGGCTATTTTTTAAAGAAGTAAGTACAACGCAGGTGAAACCGTGGACAGAAGCTAGTATGATTTCTCTGTTTTAGCTGGCCTCTCTATGTTTTGTGGTCATTGACTGCTATAGTTCATGAGCAGTACTTGGATTGATTTTAATTCGATTCTAAACAGTTTGATTAAAATTTATCTAAGCCCCGGTTTATTCAAATCATTGTAATTAGTATTTAGTATTATTTATGATCTATTTTTATACCATTTTTTGTAATGTTTAGACGTGTTCAAGCGCCTCCTGGGGCCTATGAAAATAAATGATTTGAATTTGCAGGTGTTGGATTATGTAACCCAATATTAAATTAGTCTTCGTGAAGTCCTGTGTGTCAGCCAATTATATCTATGTACAATAAGACCAATGGATTTATGACCCATTTAGCAAAGGTTTTGTTTAAAATCGTCACATGTGATATTGTAGCTATTAGTTATTTCTTTGTACCTGTATCTATCAAGGAAACGGACGTGTTATCCACCTGAAGGTTTTTGGTTACTACAGCCCATGGATGTTTCCAGAGTTAATGTGTACGGAGATAGAATGTTAAATAAACTAATTCCCTATATTTTTAAATAGTCTACCTATAGACATAAGAGAAAGACCAAATATCAATAATAGTTAGTTATACTTTATTCTCAATATTAACATCAAACTCGGTCAAATTATAACACACACAAACACACACACAATCAATAAATTAATTAATAAAATGAAATAAAATAATTAAATACATTATGCGTCATAAAATAAATAATAGTTAGATAAATATTTTTTTAATAAATAATTGACCTTAACTGAGATGCATAGAATATTAGGTATATCATTCATAAACGCGTAATACTATTTAGAATAATATTTATATTAAACTAAACTTAATTTAAGACTTATATTTGATTATCTACAATAGATGTTAACATATTAGATCCCACTGTCAAACTGTATAAGTATTGTTTTGTTGGTCAATATATTAATTCTTAAGTTAATATCGTGTACCTTGTAAGCTCAATGAACATGAAACTATTAGTTTGATAGTACACGGAACATAGGTTACATCTATCTAATATTGACAGGGGCAGTAAACTGAAATACGGGCCATACGCTGGCGTTGATTGAACAAAATTGTATTAAACAATACATGGGTTCTAAACAGGATTATACATATGGTAGGTCTAGGCACCTACCAGTAGAGACATTTTATAGTGTTTTAGATTAATTAATTGTTTCATTTTCTTTTCAAAATGAATTTATTGTTTATTTGCGGTTGACATCGATGCAGACGTATTTTTTGACACTAAACTTTTTACGAGATTTATTGAATTTAGTAAGTATGTATTATTCTTTTATTTGATTTATATAAAGGGTCTTTCAAATAGAGCAGGTGATGTTAATAATCTGTGGCGGCCATTTTGTTTTGGCGGCAGCAGTGAAATCTGTTTTTTTTATTCAGTCACTGATGCCAAATCACCATGGCAAGTGACACGGTTGAGCAGCATGTGCAAATGATAAAACTTTATTATCAAAATTGAATTGGATTGATTGGAAGAGGATCCCGAGTTTGGTCGAAAAATATTCTTTAGCGACGAGGCACATTTTTGGATGAATGGTTTTGTTAATAAGCAAAATTGCCGTATATGGGATGACCACAACCCACACGAGGTTCACCAGGTGGCAATGCATCCTCAAGAAGTTACTGATTGGTGAGGATTTTGGCGCGGCGGACATTTGAACGATGTCATATTCCATCCATAATGGCATAAATAGGACTTTCAAATAAAAAATAAATTTCGTGAATATCTTACACACATCTTGTTTTAGTCAATTTTAACATCGACCCGTCCTTGTTGAAAGACCCTTTATATACACCTTAGTTAGGTATTTATTTAGTTTTCACAGATATGATTAAACAAAATTAAAAAACAAAAACCGCGTTGGTTTTTCATGTTTGGTCTTTATTCCAGACTTTCCCCAATTGCATTGGGGTAGGCATTTAGGCAAACGAGTACTGTTGAATATTAGTATTTTACGTGGACCGACTGCCATTAGACTGCCACAACCCAGTATAGGGCGATAATAATACTCTTCATTAGACTTGTTGCCAGACTTGCCGGCCTCTGACTACCTGTAACGGGTACCATAGATCTTCGAATAGCAACCGCGAACGACCGACGGCTTACCGTCTTCGCCGAGGTATGCAGAATAACTCGTAATGTTAAAATAGTCACCCATCCACGACCGAGGACCGTGGTATTACTTAACTTTAGATTTTATCGGTCCGCGCGGTTCCGACTTCGTTCGATCCTCGTTTAATATTTTTTTTATGGTTGGTATGCAAAATAATTTACTTAACATTTTATTTTAGTTATTTCTACTAGTATTTATTTTAAAAAAACAAAGTAATCCAGCATAATATTTCGTAATACTTAAAGTAACTGGCCAAAACCTTCTAGTAAAAATAGTTTATTTTTGTAGAATCTCATTATATTTTATGGTGTTGGCTAAGTAACATACTGCAATGTTATATTATTCAAAAAAGAAGGTTATTTCGTTTATGTAACAATATTTAATTTATTTAAAATATGTAACGACATTCATTTAATTGCCTAGTATTTGTGTTAAAATGTAAATTTACTTCATATCTGAACCGCAGCAGTAATATGCATAATTTTGTTGGTGGTCGGAAAGTCAAATATTATATACATATTATGTTCCTACCATCTAAACAGTTGAGTTTAAATAAGTAAGAATAATACATTTTTAATGGATGCCGCATATATATTTATTAATCTAGCAGATTATATTCGAGTTTGCATGTATTAAAAAACATATCGGATTATGTATTGTTTGCGGAGCATGAAATCTCTTTTGTATTTAATATATTTATTCCCTAGAGGAATAGCACCGATGACACACTTAGATACCGCTATAGATTAATTGTTACTTAATTTACATGATTACAGATAATTAATTACTGATTTCGGATTACGTGTCGGGTCAAGGACTACTTATATACTAATCTATGTACCGCGAACAATTTAATATGACTGAGGTTCTAAATGCATATAATATTCAGTATATGTCCAACATCACGAGATTCCAACCATCAACGATTGACAGGATGACGATCTGTTTGCTAATTTATTAGCCGACTTTGAAAAAAAAGTTATGTGATACAAGCTTGCACCCGCGTGATACGTCGATAAATAGTAGTCTATATTATGTTAATCCAGACTTTTAGCTAATTTTTTTTGTGTGTATTTGTAACCAATAGAAACACCTCAACACAACAACTTATCTTCACAACGCTCGCAAGAATAATATTAATAGGAAGAAAAGTGAACCAATCACCGCAGCACGACCGAAAGCACATTGAATGAAAAATATTTTCGTTCGGGAACGATATCGTTTAAGTGTGCTGTCACCTCACAGTTAACCTGTCTCCGGTCGTATCGATTCACAGCAAATTCACAGACCGGCAAATTAAAATGCCCAACCCAGTCTGCCAAAAATTTGTCAATATCCTACCAAAGGGCTCTGTGGTGGCTACGAAACTGTCTGGCCTATCCAAAGCTGGTTTCCTGTGAACCTCACGTCAAACAAGACAATTTAACAGCCAATCAAAAGGCCCGACTTCTGTTGACTGCGGTCGGAATTGAATGATTTTTTTCAAATATCGTTTGTTTTGCAACACGTTTTGGTCGCAGCTGATATGGCTAAATATATAATATAATAATAATAACTTTCTTTATTCAGACAAATTAGTCCACACCTTACAATTTTACATAACTTAATTGACACTATAATTGACATAAATAATTATTAAAATATATCACATTATCATGAAATTAAAACAGATCGAAAATTAATTTATATTCTAATGCGACTGCAAGTAACCTTCGATTAAACGATATTAGTGAACTGTGACGCTAGTTAGCTCGAATCAATCTAAATGTTTTGTTGTATTTTTTTTGTTAGATGTTAGGGTGTTCAAGTTACGGGTTATGAAGAATAGAGAATACAATGCTTGGGAGACTCATATGCAATATAAATTATTACAAAATTATCTGATGGTGTCCCTATCAAGTAGCATATTTGTATTAGTGGAAAGGAAATTACTCTTTCTAAAGTTATTACTGGTATAAGACCAATACATAATATAGAATTTGAAGACTGTAGACTAAGTCTTGGAGAAACAAAATAACAATAACAACGTTCAGTTATTTCGGGTTAAGATTCAGAAGAAAATAATTTAAAAGTTTCAGGATGGCTTAAGGCACTCAGTGAACAAGCTTGAGGTTGGCATTACTACCGCCTTTCTTAATCCTGTCTCAAAGAAGTCTTGCTTTGTTGACGCTCAGGCTTACAGGCAACATAATTTACGAACCAAAACATACTCGACGAAGTATGGGTGTTATACATCTCTATCTGACACTCCTGCTGGCAAATACTGGCCATGTGATATAAATGATAATTTGGATTTTTACATTAGATAGAACGCCAGAAGCAATTACACTATCCAATGATCCCAATGACAAGGCCAAGTACACACATTCAAACCAAATCTTTGCGAATCACACAAAGATTTGTCCCATGTGGGGATCGAACCCACAACACCAGTGCAGCGGAGAGCGGCGAGGCGACCACTTAAACCGCTACACCACACATGCAGTTTTGCAATCTTTTGACTGTTAAATCCTAATCATATCCTAACTGAGTAATCTTAATGCTAACTCTGTCTGTCGGTTATACTTTTACGCAACGACCGGACCGATTTCTATAACATTTAGAACGAAGGTTAATGGGATTTAAGGTCAGAACATAGACTACTTTTATCGACGTATCACGCGGAAGATGCCACGTGGGGATGCTATAGTCGGAATTTTAATTCGATTCCAGATTTGACATTAGCTACTGTCATTTTGTGAAATAATGATACCACATATAATAGTGTAGTGATGAACACAAAAATCGATAAACAATCGGTGTATGTGCCATCATCCTTCATGATCACATTTTTTTAATTATTTCACACACAATTATAAAAGAAAAGTCTCAGATCGTTAATTAATCGTCAAAACTAAATTATCGGTTCAGAAATATTTAATTTCCTGATATACTTAGTTTACGAGAGTAAAATTATAAACGAGAAGAATCGATCTGGAAATATTCCATTTCCATATCGAATAATTCCGCAACGTCACTATTTAGTACTTGTCATAACGTTGCAACACTGAAATTGTCAAATCTGGAATCGAATTAAAATTCCGACTATAGTACCTGAAAACGTATACAAATCCGGTTGTTAGTTTCAGATATCCGCGCGTTCAAACGGCTTAAACGAACCTTAACCTTTATACTCACTAAATATAATACTTGGCTCGCTACGTCCTTACTAAAGACTAATTTAATATATCACGTCAACATTATTGATTGTCGTAAGATGTTAAACAGCGCTGTGTCCTCATTATCCCGGTATCATCCCTTAATTGGTAACAGTGGCACCTGTGACAACATGTCATGTTTGTTTATGTGTGTTATGTATGTTATTCGGCATTCCATTTCATTCCTAGGAAATATAATAAATAAAAATACGTAGGAAACGTGTACATATAAATAGGTAAACTTCCAAATCTTTGTCCCTTCCTGACTAATTCTGTTAAATATAGACTTTTTTGGTTGTTCATGTTAAGTGTCAATTAAAAAACCTGCCAAGTGCGAGTCACACTCGCGCACGAAGAGTTCCGTACCATTATCTATAAATAGAGCAAAATATTTATCCTACCATAAAATATTTGTTTTATTCGTTTTTTTGGTATTAGTTGTTATAGCGGCAACAGTTACCCATACATCATCTGTGTGAAAATTTCAACTGTCTAGCCATCACGGGTACATGAAATACAGCCGGGTGACAGACGGCCTGGCGGACGGACGGGCGGACTCCAGTCCGATTGGTTAGGTTGAAGAGCTCTGCGCCGGCTACAGACTTCATGGTTCTTTTTTTAAACCATCGAGAAGATGAATCCTCACAAAGAGAGGCTCCAGCGACATGCAACCACAGATGAGATGTGACAATATAAAATATACATCTACATTTCCTAGGTATTGTATACAATACTTGGATTGCATAAATTTCCTGTAATATATGAAGATTTAGGTACATATTCACCATACATATACATATAATTATTAAGTTTTGAATCCAGTCACAATATAATCCTCCGTTGGTAGATCAGTTTAGTTGTAATTTATACAAATAAGTTTTTGTGGCGTGCTTTGCGTTTTCAGCTCATATTATTAATCAACATAATTATATTAAATTAATAAAAACTTTAAATCGACCCATTCTTCTTCTTTTCGTGTCAGTGACTATTGTAATTCTGTTTGATATTTCCAGCTTATACAGCCTTAGACCAATAGGATGCGACTAGGACGCCTTTTTGGTTGGCCTGCGTAAGGTCTTTTAGGGTACAAGGGGTAGGAAGTAATGGGCAGGACAACAGATGGGCCATACTTTGGGTGGGCGATCCACATTCGCAACTAGTGTTGGATGTGTTTGTGAATCCCCACTTGGCCAGGTTGTCTTTGCAGCGACCAACTTGGGTCCGAAGACGGTTTAGGGACTTAATTGACCCATTAAAAATTGTCCATGTGGAATAGCATCATACCTATATTACCTAGAAGAGCATGACGAAGGTGTAGTACACCCACATTTCAACTGTTACGTTTGGTCTAATGTGAAAAGGGGTGAGCTCTCAATGAGTGAAAATACAACGCACTCAATGCATGCATGCATGGAGTTGGAGTTGTACCTGGGTCCTTTATTACATCAGATCTAAACTTTAAAATTATTTAAAATATTTTAAGATTGCAAATGCCACAAAAACATTGTATCTTAATAGGTATCCTCTTTACAAAAATATCCTTTTGAAGTATTTTGTTTATATTAAAATATTCACCGCGCGTAACTTATTAGGTAAAGACACAGATATTACTACAGAATACAATAGAAAATGTGTGCCTTCAGCAATAGTTTCGTCAACTATAAGAACTTTTTGCTCTCAAATTCTTCCATATTATAAAACTAAGTCCTCCTCCGTGTCCGTCTGTTCGCGATAAACTCGGAAACGCCTGAACCGATAAAGTGGTTCATGAGGTAGGCACCTTATCTATCTTGGTATTATGTGCATTTGTAGAGCATATCGACGTACCATGTAGGCGAGGCCGCGGGCTGAACATTATGTTAAAGCAAAACGTTTGTATAGACGCATTATTACGTTTCGCAATACATTATTACTATCTATATATTGCCACGGTCGAACTGATTTTAATGAAATTTTGTATCGATTAACCTTGAACTCAAAGAAAAGAGCCTTCTTGATTTCTATATATCTTCCTGACTTTGACCTCGTGTGTATTCGTGATAAAAAATAACACAGGCGAAAGGTAATTTGACGACCGGATGGCGGAGTGGACAGTGTACCTGCCTGCGACGCCGAGGTCGTGGGTTCGATTCCCACTTAGGACAAATCTTTGTGTGCATGAACATGGGGGTTTGTCTTAGTCAGGGTGTTTCTATGTATAATAAGTATTTATTTACAAAAGAAAAAGTATATATGTATTAGTATCAGTTATTCTAGTACCCATAGTACAAGCTCTGCTTAGTTTGGGACTAGATGGCGTTGTGTGTGAGTTGTGAAATATTTATTTATTTAATACAGCAGTAACAAATTATAATATCCTCGTAAATACTGATATTCAGCTGAATCTTTAAAAGTTGATCGCGAATAAGTGGAAAAAGGCTTAAATAATCACGATGACAGGTAGTAATAAGCAATGAGTATATTTCTGCCTAGATGGTCTAATTGTTAGCTCACTGCGAGGCCTGGGTTCGATTCCCGGGCCGGGCAAAGTGTTATTTGTGAGCTTTTTGTCAGGAAATTCACAATAGCAGCACGGAAATGGAATTGTGCCCGGTATATGCTGATAGGCTTACCCCGTATCCTATGGGCACTAAAACATAACAGGTGTTATGTGGGTGTTGTACACGTCTGCTACACCCATCTGGGTAATATAGGATTGATGTTATGTATAAATAATCGAGATTAAATCACCTGTTCGGCTATACCTAAATCTGAATGAATATTCCTCGTAAAAATTTCAATATAAAGTTATTTGGTTCTTCTAAACAAGCAAATATTTGAATGAAAATGTGATGCCGTAAGTGATGTAACAATTTCAATAATATCGTAACATTTCATTTGTGCGTAATATATTAAAAAGTTGTTTAGTAACTGTGGCTTTGACATTGATAGTAGATATTTAAACAAGGCACATATATATATATATATATATAATATTTATCTCACGTTTTTTAGTCTTGAACTGAAATTTTAAGGTTATGTTGATGGCCGCGGGTTCGTTTCCCGTTCATAAAAACCACTATTTTATCGACCTCAAGTTATTTTCGGAGGTGGAACTATATGTTTTTTGTAAATATTTTGAACTTTTAAAATATATACACAGCATAATTTTTTACAACTAAGAAATTTTTGGACTGCAAACCGTGACCATAGGATGTACTGTAGGATGTCTGACTTTAACCATCGTCTTGCCGGACATTTTTTTTTGGCGGTTTTATACTAGCATTAGTTTCCTAAGGGATCAATCTTCCGACCTTTTTTTTTTCCCAATTTCATTGGGTTCGGCTTCTAGTCCAACGGTTTTATACTGAATATCAGTATTTTATGAGCCAGCCATCAGAACTCTACAACCCCGTAAGAGATGGTGGTAGAGCTCTTGTGAATGAGCTCGAGGGCGGCAGCACCACCGTCTCACCTTTAACCTACCGCCAAATAGTAGTGCTTCCATTACTGTGTTCCGGTTTGGTGGTGAGATCAGGCTCTGAAATTACTGGCACATGAGGCATAACAACGTAGTCCTCAGCTGCAGCAACGCATCTATAATCTGCTTTTGTGGATTGTTGATGTCCATTGGCTGTACTCCACTTACCATCAGGTGGACTACACGCTCGTTCGCTGTAAGCGTAGTATAAAAAAAAAATTACTGAATATCAGTATTTTATGTGGAGCCAGCCATCAGACCTCTACAACCCCGTAAGAGCTGATACAATACTCTGAGTAAGACTAGTTGTCAGACATCTGGCCTCCGACTACCCGTAACGACTGACATATCTTTTTAATTGGCAACCGGGACCGACAACTTATCGAGCTCTCAGAGGCATAGAGGAAATCTCGTAATGTTAAAATGGTCACCCATCCACGGCCAAGTGCGGTTAGCATGGCTTAACCTTCATGATCGAAAAAGATGCCTCATTACTAAAAAACTTCGTCATGTTTTTGGTGAAGGTAGTACTTATACTTAGCAAACAAAAAAGACGTATTGCCCTCAGGAGGATTGCGATATTGTTGTCGTTTGTATAGCATGAAATTGGTTCAAAACGTAATAAGGAAAGATAAAAGATAAGGCAGATAAAAAATCTTTTTCCCTGACATAACATATCATAACATCACGCCTATATATCCCAAAAAGCTGTAGCAGAGTGAGGAATCTGGTCTTTGGAATTAGGTTCCCTGTGTAACACTGTGTTATTAAGAATTACTGAGCGGAAAAAGCCCGACCCGGGCATCAAACCCGAGATCTCACTGGCACCATTAGACCAACGAGGTTTTTTATCAATCAATGCAAGACAATGTCAAGGCAGTAAAAAAGTAAAAAGCTTTTCAACTACATAGTGTTTACTTTGTTTGGCACACTAATTATTTTGGAACACGCAACGGGCGGGCTTTCGCAATGGCGGTGCTCCAACCCGTTACTTTGTTCGTTTTTACACCAAGGGAATTAAAATTAAACTGAACAGTCAAACGGAAAATGGAAATCTTTACAACACTTTCTGACAAAATATATTAATTAATTTTCCGGTCGTTGCATTGAATATCGGGTTGTATTACTTGTAGAGTTTTTCAACAGTCTGCCTACCGTCGCACCTTTTATCTGCCGCCAAATAGTAGCTGAAAGGCGTAGCAGACAGATTAACAGACATTGTTACTTTTGACTTGATAGGTAGGTATAGGTATCAATAAGGATAACGATAACCCTGTGACTATAATTACTTTTACTAAAGAAATAACGTCATAAATACATATATAGTTTACCATCAGGTGCACTGTAAGCTGATTTGCTACTGTTAAAAATGCAAATGGTTCATCAATCTTAGATCAGTCTATCTACTCAGATAAGTTTCTAAATCGAAAATTCAATATTTTAATAAAATAGTCTGTGACATTTTTATGAAAATTGCTTCAAGCGGGTTGGATATAAGTTATAAATGCCGATATTTTTAGCTACAAAGGCGATAGCAATTTATTCGCAAACATACCGCCTTAATCCCTCTCTTTGTGGCAAATCCGAGCTCAATAGATGATATGATACCTCGGGTATCATCATGATTTCACTAAGTTTTGTCATAAGTAGCTGTGCTATACTCGGGTATAGCACAGCTACTTATGACAAAACTTAATTACAACCAGTAATTAAGTAGCTGTTTATATGAAATCTAGCCACAATATTTTCGATACATTATTTTACCATAAGAGAATGCAAATTGTTGCACCCAAAAAGTTATACGACGTTTGACAGTTTAACTTTGATGTCGCAATTTACTCGCACAAGGGCCCTACAATTTCGAGTTGATGACATGGGGACAAATATGCAGACGGACATCGAACATAGTAAATCAAGTTATTGCCATGTGTGACCCCACTTCAGTGCTCGTTAATTGGCTTTTGTAAAACAGAAGCCAAACGCAATCAAGCTTCACAAACAGATTGAAATTAATCTACTTACAATTTATCAGTGATCCGATTTCAAAACAAAACTGATAGAATACTGACTATAATAGCTGCCACTCAATCTATTCAACAACATAAAGATATGTGATATTTATTAAATTATTCAGCACTCATTTAGAATACAAATGCCTCGGTCATATTATCCCTATAAAATAATTCCCTATCGCGTATTTACGCGGACTGTTTTGTTGCGTGTTAATATGAGCTTCCTCGAACTTTGAAGTTCAGCAGTTACACTACAAACTATGTCACTAAGCCACCTACGACAATGCAAAAGAATTCTAGGGATATTCCTCAAGTTGTTCGACAAGGAATCTGTTTGCGCGGGAACTAATAACAAACAAGTTTTACGATTCAATTTCGCTACTGGCGCGATGTACATAATAAGAAACTGAAATAACGCACGGCCTATTCCCCTTTATCCAGAAACGAGCTCGTATATAAACATATTTTATTATAAGTACCTATGTTGAATAATTGAGTACATCTTCCGTATTATACAACACTTGAGATAGAATTACAAACGTCTAATGTACGGATATATTGGATCTACCGAGCGTAACATAGATATTGGTAACAAAAAAAAAGATCGGTGCGCGTGTGTTCGAGCCAATGTAGGCTGTAGTGGACATGGGAAACCAGCAAGGCGCTGCGTGCAGGCGAGTGGTGGTCGCTAAGGCAGCGTGTCGAATGCGCCCGCGCCGCCTGCTGGCCGCGCCGAAAAGAAAGGACCGTATACTTGTTAAATAATGACGATAGTTGCATGTTACTGAGTGAAATGCTCGTAGGGATGGAGTTCTGACGAGATGAGCACCTTGCTATTTAAGAGCCGGTCGGCATGGCGAATGTCATCAGTTAACACGAGCTCTCAGCCACAGGAACATCTCCAAAAGGCGGATTTAATAAATCGGTAGCAGCACACGCCTTCGAAGTAAAGAGTCTTTCGCAGACGGACTTGTCACACCCAAGCTCAATATGCGCGCTTTTATGGTAAGCAGCTTGCGGGATTTTCATTACCTAATTAAATATTTAATTTACTATTTGGCACGTGCGATTGAAAAATTATTAAATATTTTTTACTGTTATTGAAATAAGTGTTCCTAATGTAATGTTTTACACACAGTGTCAGCGTTTCAGGCTTCAATGGAACTGAAGTGAAGTGTTCAGTGCAAGGACTATCGTAGTGCCAAATAGTGAAACATTTTCAGAAGTGATTGTAAAGTGATACATTTATCAGTGTTAGTGCCATTTTGGGACTGTAGAACGACCTATCTACAAGCTACTGGATCTGAGCTTGGGAACTTATAGTAAAACTTCAACCAAAATAGGATCTCTTATTTTCTGGATAGAAGTATCCCAGCCGTGAAGTAAATAAATGCAGTCGTTCTGATGGCTCAGTATCAATTTATTCACAGTAATTAAAAAACTGTCTCTAGACGTAATCAGCATGTAGTATTTGAGAACTCATTACATAATATGCGATCGAATTTGGTGCACATTTAGTGTTCGATCGTGTATTCGAACAGGAGGCGCTTAGCATCGTAAGTGCTAAGAAGTGGATCGCGTTTGTTACTCAAACTCACGGAATGAGCTCGCTATCATTATTCACTCGGAGTGCGATTTCCATTTTACCGAATCCGTTTCTACTTCGGACCTTTACGTGTATGCGATAAAAGTAACCCGTCCATCAGTAATCAGGGGACTGAAAGTACAAATCGACTACCGAAATTCCTCGGCTAGCCCCTATTGCATAATACGGATTTTTCAACTCGTTCAACTACCGCGTACGCTAATCTGTTACGTCACATCCGATTTAACACAGTTTCTTCTTCCAAACGAGTCACTTAATTTATTGCAAAACTTATATGGGTAGTTAAATATATGGAAACAATGCTAAGCGAATTGTTAATACTGCTACGCGTGTACGTCACTTACTGAGTGACCGTTCACATCACTTCGGGTTTCATTTGCCTCATTTAAAGTAATGTGTAAGTGTTAGTTAATACGGTACTATTAGTTCTGACTTCATTTATTGGTTTTGTTATTGCTCTTTCAAAAGTTTGTTTCATTATATTAAATAAGTTATAAAGCGGTGACAGGGGTTCGTTACGGTTTGCATTTGCGTCGATAGGAAGTTCACAGTGGAAATGGAAAATATCTGTTCAAAGATTGTTGCGGGTTCCCGGTATCGAGATTTTATTACATATCAGCGTTAAAATGACGTTTCTTCAAATACATCTGGTATATCTTCGTTCGTTATAAGTAGTGGGTACAAACATATTCATTTGTCTAGGAATACTACTTTTGGAGTAGACAATTTTTATCTAATTAAGTATACAACAAACTACATGAATATTTTCTGTTGTTGCAGTTACTCGCCTGTGTGGCGCTAGCCTACGGCCGTCCTGAACCCCCAGTAGGCTACAGCTACTCAGCCCCCAGTGGACACGGTCATGGTGGACTCTCCAGCGGTGGTGGTCACTCCTTCGGCGGAGGCCACTCTTTCGGTGGCGGTCACTCCTCTGGTGGCATCTCTCTCGGTGGACACTCTAGTGGCATCTCCCTAGGCGGTGGTCACTCTGGCGGTGGAATCTCTCTTGGAGGTGGTCACTCTGGAGGCGGCATCTCTCTCGGAGGCTCCGGTATCGGTGGCGGAATCGGCGGTGGATTCGGCGGTGGATTCGGTGGTGACGATGGCTACGCTGGTGGCTACTCAGGCGCTCCTCTCATCCAGAAACACATCTACGTCCACGTCCCTCCCCCAGAACCCCAGGAACAGAGACTGCCCCGCATTCCTGAAGTCGCTCCTCCCCAGAAGCACTACAAGATCATCTTCATCAAGGCCCCGACTCCTCCTACCCCTGTTGCTCCCATCATCCCCATCCAGCCTCAGAATGAGGAGAAGACCCTCGTTTACGTCCTGGTCAAGAAGCCCGAGGAACAGCCCGACATCATCATCCCAACCCCCGCACCCACTCAGCCTGCCAAGCCCGAAGTTTACTTCATCAAGTACCAGACCCAGAAGGAGGGCGGTATTGGTGGTGGTTCTATCGGCGGTGGTGCCCTCGGTGGTGGTGCTGGCGGCATTGGCGGAGGCATCGGTGGAGGCATCGGCGGTGGTGACCTCGGTGGTCTGGCTATCGGCGGCGGATCTGGCATCGGTAGTGACGCTGGTGCTGGCGGTCACGGTGGTGCGGAAATCAGCGCTGACTTCGGAACCAGCGGTGGCGACGAGAGCGGAGCGGGCAGCCACGGTGGTGCCACCAGCGCTCAGTACGGACCTCCCGGACATGTTGCCGGCCCTCTTCACTAAATAGACAAATCTAGGTGGTAGGGTAATAAACCGGGTTATTTATTGCTAAGCGAGAAAAAGCGAGTCTTCAATGAAGAGTCCCGAGTGTAATTCGTGACAATGAATGTTGGAAGCGCTCCTGGATCCTGCCACCGTCAGCTCGCAGCCCGCGGACGAACGCACTGTATATAGTCACCTGCACAGCGTTCCTCCGCGAGCTACCGACCACATAACACAACTCATCGTTTTATCTCATCATCGCCACTCATCTATACTTGTTATTAGTGCACAGTGTTAATGTTGTTCGAAAAGAGGCATTTTACTGCGACTGTTATGTTATGTATTATAAAATAGCTTTTTTTTTACTTTTATAATAAAACCAAATGTGATGCTTAATCTGTTTATTGGTACCTAATTGGATCGGGGCGTTCGGAATGGGCAATTGCGTCACTTCCGAAAGTAGTCGTGAAAGGTAGGTCGTGAGTGAGGGCGGCGCGGTGGCGCGCGCCCGGTGGCCGATCGCCGCTCGCCGGTGGCCGCGGTGGGATGCGGTCACTCCTTTCTCGCACTTGATCAGATTAGTTTTAACATTTTAAACAATCACAAGTGGTGTTGCGCAACCTTGTGTAACGAGTAAGCAACTGGCCGCACACAGGTACTACACTCACACTTAGTAGAAACGTCCACTAGCCGCGTTCGGCCGAGACCCGCCCGTGCCGCCGCCGCGCTCGCTTTAATGACCGCCTTAATGGATCATACGTATAATTACACTTTCATTATAATTTAGTGGATGTCGGACCGATTACATAAAACTATCTGTTTCCTCACGCGGACCATAAAATCATGTTTTATGGATTAGGTTATTCCGGCTCTTGTAATTTCACAATAAATTAAATCCCAAAATTATTCAATAAGAATTCCTATAAACAGTACCTTTCATAGAGATTTCGGCATGTACATTACACATAAAGCTCTAGACAGATTACTATAAAACGAATCAATAAAACAAGTGTCATGGGACGTCATTTTGGTTCTAAATATATTGTATCAAGTTTAACACAATATTAAAATCACACCATCAAATGAAACCACCTTCAGATTTTCTAAACAGCCGATATTCCAATTCAAACAAAAATGTTCTCCTGACCGAATTCGGTCATAGCGGCCAATGTCAACGGAAACCCTATCGACCCGGCGAGCAGTGTGTACTGCCCGCGATACCGCGTAGCCATTCGTTAAATCCTCTTATGATCTGATAGACAGCTATCTACACGACCGGCTAAATGTTGCATGATGATGCATATAACTAATATGAAATTTGGGGGAAAAGATAGCATTCTTCATCCTCATAAAAACTCACCCTACAACATAATAAAAATAAGTTAATTGTTGATAAATGTTTAACTTTAAAAAAAAAGGAATTATTTAAAATTGCATACCAATATGACTCTATTATTCCTTTAACAAAACATAACATCACGCCCTTATTACCCAGAAGGATGTGACAGAGGTGTACGAGTATAAGCCTATCGCCATCCACTGGGTACAATTCCAACTCTGTGCTGCTATTGAGAATTTCGTGACGGAAAGTTCACAAATAACACGTTGCCCGTCTTTATGAAACGCTATGAATTCGAAGCATCCACACGAGCTAAGTAAGTTTTACGTTGAGTTTGTGCGAGAACCTAGCTGGCAGCAAATAAACATCATAAAACAATACAGCCCACACAGTCATATACAGTAAGTATTCTTTATTTCTCTCTGCAGGGAGATAGTACGGCAGTGGGTCGGAGGCTGTTCAGAACAATAGTCGATATACGCGGGTCGCAATAAACTTCTGGCTACCTTTCTCTGGCCGACAAGAAATGACATTTTGTATTGGCACAGTGCCCAAAAAGTTACGCCGGGAATATCATTGGATGTGGCTTGCTAAGTCGCTCGATACGCCTATATGGAAAAACGGTGCAGAAGCCTTTTTGTACTCATAAAATTTATATATCTTTATAAATGGGGTGTGTTGCGAATGTATCGATGCACACTACGGAAATGACTTTCCTGACGTTACATTTTCATGGCATGTAAGGAAAATAGTGGAACGTCGAGTTGTCATGTGCACAAAGTACTGACGACGAAAGAATACACAATTTGTGACAAATTGTGTACGTCCTTTAAGTAACATAAAGTTTATGAAGTAAAAGTACTGTTACAAGGCTATGCCAAATGGCAGGCGCTTCAGCTTGCCATTTGATCAATACGATAATGCATATTGTTTTTACTGTCTTATCCTTTGGTACTTGGCATATTTGACTGATGACCAGGGCTCGGAATTAGGTAGAGTTTTTTATGTACTTGCATCGAAATGTTGATATTAATGTGGACCTTCCCGGGATTTCTAATGGACAATCCCGTGTGGCCAACAATATTACGAATAAATAATAATAAAAACCTCAGACAAATAAAACAAAGATAATTAACATATTTTTTTTATTAGTTTACATTATTCACAATACAAATTGTTGAAAGTCTGTAGTAAATTCTCATACGCATATTTCGCCTTTTTTATAAATGTGCAAATACTTTTGCTTCTAGCCTAGACTCGTGAGGTTTTGCTTATTCAAACGGCCCATCAGAATCATTTTCCTTGTCCGATTCTATACCAGTAAGATTTGAAGTGTTCGATTCCGACATTACTGTATAAATTTTGTGAGAATTAAAATATTTAGTCGCGCGTGCAGTAGTTTAAATTGTGTAAAAAAGTAAATAACTTTTTATTTTAAAAATCATGGGATTTTTTTCTGCTCTTTAAAATTAATCTCGGGATTTGAGGCATATCCACTTTATTCTTTCGCTGTATGAAATCAGTGTAAGTACATGAAAAACTCTACCTAATTCCGAGCCCTGCTGATGACACAAACGCCTTCTTTCGGCATCCATACTACTTATATAATCGGCGATTATCAAAGGATGAACTCAAATTGAAAACTTGAAGGTACGGTTTTCAAGGTTTTCTTTCTGAGCCCCGATTTGAGCACATCGAGACAATAAAGGTTCGTCAACGGGTGAAGCTAAATCCAGTGGCCCCGTCGAAACAGTCAGCGATTCCTAATACCTACCGCGGCTCGCCAAGTTTCACCGAAATATGTACTATGTATATTTCGGGAATTAGGCGTTTAGGTACCCTATTAAGGCAATTGGGTCTGCCCTGTCACATACCTATAGCAATAATGTTTGTGAATGATGAATTATGAATTATGAATTATACATTTAGACGTTTTCATTAAGAAGGCACCTTCACTTTAACAAAAACTCTCGAATAGTTCATAGATACTAGTTTCCGTTCGCAAAGTTATCGCTATTTTATTGTGATAATAAATTTGTCCTTCACAGCGTTTTCGCCTCATTTGACAAAGGAAAGAAGATATTTTTATCTTTATGAGTATTTATAGCCGTACTCACTGTAGGAGATAACTCATCTTTAGTCGGTTTCATAACAGAGAGGCATAATTTTTATTATAAGCTTATTGATAACACCAAAACCGATCAAGTACGAGTCTAATATTCAATATAAACAATTATGGCAAAATTAAATTGTTTTAATACACGAATTTTAACATAAGGGTCGCCGTCTTGTCAAAAGGATTTTGACTCAATAATCAGTATTTTATTAAGAGCGACTGCCATTTGAACTTGACAACGCAGCGCGGGGCGATTTAATTCTCTTTTTGTTTAGACAAGTTGTTAGTCTTTCTGGCCTCTGACTACCAGTGACGACTGTTATAGACGTTATAATATCATCGGGACAGCTTCTAAATCAACCTGCCAAGCCTTATTTTCCAATTAGATTTAGGTCAGCGTCTAGTCTAACGGATTTAACTGAATATCAGTATTTCGATTGCAAAAGATCTTTAAATGGCAACCGGGTCTGACGGCTTCACGTCCTCTCTAAAGCAAGGACACAAACTCGTTATGTTGACAAGGTCACCCATCCACGACCGACCGCAGTAAGCATTGTTTAACCTGCAAGACCGATCGGTCCGCGCGGTTTTGACTTAACCGCGAGCTCCTCACCGCCTTCTTAAATGAAAAAAACTAAAAAACACGCTTTTAAAGTACTTCTAACTAAAAAGTGAAAAATAATTCCTAATATAAGCTGAAAATGGTAATGAACAAAAAATACTAGTATTATTGTGAAAAAGCGTGGGGCGCTCTGTGCGAAAAATATGGCGCTTTGTGCCATATTTTTCGTCTATCGAGCAACCCTTAACCCTTTAACGCACACCCTAACTTTTTTTTGAATTCTAAATATTTTGTGTTAAATACCTATTCTGTGCCGTAAATTATAATGATATGTCTTTGAAAAAAATCCCGAAAGACTTTGTTTTTCGAGAAAATCATGAAAATCATATGGCCAGTAAACTGGCCACTGTACGTTCTGCGTCACTAACCATCACAGTAATATCACTGGCCAGTAAAATGGACACTAATGAAATCCATTTTATTTTAGGAAAAGACGATAATAATGACAAATTAATATATTTTCTAATCAACCTTTAATAAAAGAACCTATAATTAACAATTAGTTTTAATTACACATAGAAATACCATAACATATTTCTTCTAAAACAAAACTTCTTCTTTTTTAATTTTTCTTATCAAAATCAGACATTTTTTTTACTATTTTTGCACAGTGGTGGTTCTCGAAATCTTTTATTACTCCATTTACTCAGATCTTCACGTATTATATTCTCTCGAGGAGCTGCCTCTTCGGGAGAAATTGTCGCATGATATCTGGACTGGAGATTTGGTGATAGCGGCTGTGGCGGTGGAGATGACGGCGGCTGCAGAGGTGGCGATGGTGGTAAAAATACGAAATCTTGTGGTGGTTGTGATGAAGACGATGCTCCAGAACATGATCCTTGGTTTCGACTACGTGTGCTCAGGGTACTAGTACTGAAACTTTCGTCGAAGCAATCATCAGCATCGGAATCACCACCGACATCTGATTGAGCAGCCTGGTCATCAGTAATACCCACGAAGTCGTTCCATTGGTCCTCATCTAGTGCCTCCAACTCCCGATAAGTGTATGAGTGTCTAAAACAATGATAAAATTACAATGCAAAACTATTACATTACGATTTTCATAAGTAACCACACATATGCAAAAAAACGATGAAATCGAGACTCAAACTTTCATAATTATAGGTTATAACTACCGAACAAGAATGTTTATCGCAAATGTTTTAATATATTATATTACGTGTTTATATACTTATTGTAATACAATATGTTTCATAGGGATTACTCGAGAATAAATATTCAATGCAACATCTCAAAGTTAGGTAGTCAAGTTTTAGGTTATCATTTTTCAACAAACCGGTTTGTATTCAGTATCAAATAATATGTGTTTTTCTTATTATACTCAATTAGATTTGTACATAACATCGAAGTATATAATATAAAAAAGTAGTTTCACTTACCCTTTCCGAGAAGACATGATTTTTTACATCCACAAAACTTGTTAACATGTAACGTATTCATGCGATGACAGCAAATGCTCTTACGCGGGTGCACTATGGCCAGTTTACAGGCCATCTTGAAAAAAGGCGCGAATTTAAAATTTCGCGCGGCGTTCTTGAACGCTGGCGAGTTGAATGGCCAGTGTGCTTTTACGCGGGTCGTAAATGTTCTTAAGGTTCAATATATAAACAAAAATGTATGAGATAACGACTTAAAAGTGACTGGTCTTTTTACTGGCCACTTTGTATGAGCCGTCCTATAAAGGGTTAAACTATTATTTATTTTTTACTTTTTAGTTTGGTTTATAAAGAGCTTTTTTTTTTAAATTATATTATTTTTTTATTTTTTTTATCGAATTATTGCATTGTCATCGTTCTTTGACAGGTGTGCAAAATTTTAATGAAATCTGTCCGTTTAAAGTGGGTCAAAATCGAGTCCAAAGGAGTCGGTTACATACATAACATACATACAGGTGAAGCTAATATAAGCGTGTTAAAAAAAAAACAATATCGAGTTATATTCAAAGGTGAAGCTAATATAAGCGTGTTAAAAAAAAACATTATCGAGCTATATTCAAATAATAACCATACTTCGTTGTATAGAGTGAGCTCACCAAAGCCATCGCCTTGAGCTTGCACTTGAAAACTTGAGCATGCGCTAAGTAAATAAACACCAATGCTACTGTTAATTTATTTAAACAATCGATGTTTGTTTTGTGTTGTTTAAACAAGACTATTAGGCGTTATTATTCACCTGACCCTCACAGAAGCTGGCAATGAAGTTGAATAAAAATGACGCCCGTACTATAAGGCTAAGCTGTACTAATGACCGTATCTAAACTATACTAAATTAAATACTATGTCTACTACCCCGTATAAAAGAAACAGTAGCTGTATGTGTGTACAAATATATAACAAGATACCAAAATATATAAGAGAATTTCCCTTTCATAAATATATAGCACAGTTAAAAAAATGTTAATCGAACATTGCTTTTATACAATAGCCGAATTTATGACATTCGATTCTAATGAATAATGTAAAGAGTGAAACTATTTGTTAGTACTTTATATTTTAACATATACATTTCTTTTTTATTTTTCAAATAAGTTAGTGTTTACTATAACTTTAATATAATATAAGTACTTAGATATAACATTGTATATTTTGCATACCGATTATCCGGTAAAACATGTGTATTATTATTGAATTGTACCATCTTTTTGTCACCATGTTTTAGGCAAATAAACGTTTCTTTCTTTCTTTCTTTCTATCGCGGGGGTTTTAATACACAAGCATAGTGTACACCAAACTCGGTACTAGTCTATGTGTGTTAACATAACATTAGGTACGTATTATCCAGAAGGCTGACAGAGGTGCATAACACCTACACTTGACATGTTAAGAGATCTTGAGATAGAGAGTGAGCCTATAGCCATCCACCGTACATAATCCATCTGCTAATATTGCGAATTTACTGACAGCAAAATCCAAAAACACTCTTCTGACCAACCTGGGAATCGAGAAATAATGTGTGATCCAAAAAGATACATATTTATGATTGATAAAGGATATGTGGGCTCGATTCCTAATTCTTAGTAGAAATCGAACCCACAACATCAGTGCAATAGAGAGCGGTGAGGTGACTGCTTAAACCACTACCTACAAAATCCATGCAGTCAATTATAGGAAGCTGACTGTATCTTCTTAAATAAATAATTTAATAAATCAATGAACGCGCAGGCAATAATAAACATCACTCCGTAGTAATATAGCTAAAAACGAAAACAGATCCAACACACATTTTTACTTAAAAGCGAGTAATTGACTGTCAAAAGGAGGAATGCCCTGCTAATAGTCACTGTTAATAGTCACTGCCTTTTGTGTATTTTACTGAAAAAGTTAAAAGCATTACAAAATGACCTTTTACTTATAAAAATATTACAACTTCAAAGTGCCGTACGAATAAAACTGTTTCATTTAAAAATACTTTTGTTCCTCGACATAGTTGTTGTTGTTTTGTTTTTGATTGTAAATAATAGAAGGTATGTACTCAAGTTTGTGTCAAAGGACTTAAGTCCTCGTGGCGTGTTGTCTTTGTATCTGTGTTGGTCTAACTATAACTGTCCAAATAACAGCTGTACTATGTTTTGGGGATCGAATCTCTGTCTAGTTCAAATACTATGACGGCGCTGGATGATATAGCGCCTATTTGGTTACTAGAATCAGAGTGAACCGTCACTCTATGCGGAACGTCATTTTGGGATGATGGTACAGCCGTCAACTTGAAAAGTCACTTTTCAAATTTCAATTTCAATTCAAATTTATTGATTTTAATCCCGATGATTCTGGAGCAGACATTGAAAGCTGGTGTAACATCACTGAGATGATTATTGAAAAAAAAGGGTCTTGATGGTGTAGACCTACTTTTAGCTCTTAGTGCAGCGTAAAAAGGTCGTGCTTACACATGCTTAATTAAAATGAATTTAAATGAAATATCATGGCCTGTGATTAAGGAGATGTTAATAGCTAAATTAGTCACGCCCAAATTAATGCAAGACTACTTTGACGTCGCACTAAAATTTGAAATTGGGCCCAAAGAAACCCCTCCTGAGTCCGCCGTGCGACTATGGAATATCATAGAGCGCATACCACAAGCTAATTTTTCAGAGGATGTAATTGTAGGATTTATGATTTCAATTTTAAGTCAAAAGGATCGTTTATTTCGTCAAGAACTAACTGCACATGTAATCACAACACGAGCTCAATTGTTCCGAGTTCATTGAAGGGCAAGTCTCATTGAAGCGGCGATCAAATAATGAAGATCTTAACCAAGGACCTGAGTCTAAAAGGCTTTATACAACCGGTACAAGATTTTTAGGAAAATGTTACTGGTGTGAATTGACAGGGCATAAGAGTTTTGATTGCAGGAAGCTAAGAAACCATATCACGGAACAAACCAATACTCAAGATAAGCCTAACACTACAAGTATTAATAATGAAAGGGAATCGGTAAGCGTCACTTGCTATGCATGTGGAAAACAAGGTAACGGGTCTAGCGTATGTCCAGATAAGAATAGAGACAATAGGGCTAGGGTCAAACAGGTAAACTGTTGTGATCATCGTCCTTCTCGATCGACATTGGAGATATCTTCTGGTGAGCAGTTTCCTTTTTTATTCGATAGATGTAGGATGTGAAGTCGAAGTTTATGCTGAGCAAGATGGTCAGTAATTGATAGGTTTGTAACACTATGTTAACTAAGGTCGTAGTACTCGTAGTGCTTAAGAGAAGGAATAATGTTAAGAATACTGTTATTGATTTGTTTATAAAAATGGTAAAAAGGTGATCGTTAGAAGTTTTGAAGAGGCGAGTGTTTAAAGGGATATGTGATTGATGTATGGTGGTAATCCAACGAGTCGGACATTGTCATTCTAATCATACCAAGGCTGGTCAAGGGATTCTGGTCCGGACTACGTTGATGGTGTTGTTTATCCAACTGGAAGTTAGGACATTGTTGACTCGATCACGCCCCTGGAGGCTGATCGAGGAGACTTTCGTCCTGTCCACGTTGATGGTGATGGTTATCCAACTGGAAGTGAGGACATTGCTGACTCGATCATGCCCCTGGCGGCTGATCGAGAAGACTTTCGTCCTGTCCACGTTGATGGTGATGGTTATCCAACTGGAAGTGAGGACATTGCCGACTCGATCACGCCCTGGAGGCTGATCTAGGAGACTTTCGTCCTGTCCACGTTGATGGTGATGGTTATCCAACTGGAAGTGAGGACATTGCTGACTCGATCATGCCCCTGGAGGCTGATCGAGAAGACTTTCGTCCTGTCCACGTTGATGGTGATGGTTATCCAACTGGAAGTGAGGACATTGCCAACTCGATCACGCCCTGGAGGCTGATCGAGAAGACTTTCGTCCTGTCCACGTTGATGGTGATGGTTATCCAACTGGAGGTGAGGACATTGTCGGTCCGATCATGCCCCTGGAGGCTGATCGAGGAGACTTTCGTCCTGTCCACGTTGATGGTGATGGTGTTATCCAACTGGAAGTGGGGACATTGCTGACTCGATCATGGCCCTGGAGGCTGATCGAGGAGACTTTCGTCGTGCCCACGTTGATGGTGAAGTTTATCCAACTGGTTGAAGGGACACACGTCCGTGCCACGTTGATGATGTATTGTGAAAGTGCGCATTTATCAGATCTGTCAGTGATTATGTGTTGTGATCCGAAAATTTAGATGCCTTATAGTTTATCCCACTAGGTGGACGAATGTTTACTTAAGTTTAGTTCTTTCTAGCTTATGTTACATGGTACAAATGTCGTTCAGTTTATAAAATCTCGTGGTCGAAGTAAGATCACCAAATTAGTTTTCAAGGGATGCTAAAGTATTGGTGATAACGGGACACCATATGGTCAGGGTGGATAAGCAGATGATTGAGAGTTCCTTTGTTTTAGGACCACAAAAATTTGATCACCCAAAGACGGGTAAATGTCAGTCCAGCCGTGACGGCGCTAGTATTGGTAACGATAACGGGACACCATATATTATGGTCAGGGTGGACGAGCAGATGATTGAGAGTTCCTTTGTTTCAGGACCACAGAAATAAGATCGCCCGAGGACGGGCGAATGTCAGTCCGGCCGTGACGGCGCTGGATGATATAGCGCCTATTTGGTTACTAGAATCAGAGTGAACCGTCACTCTATGCGGAACGTCATTTTGGGATGATGGTACAGCCGTCAACTTGAAAAGTCACTTTTGAAAAGAAAGCGGCTCCTGTACCACGTCCACAGACGGATCGCAATATTTCTAGTTAATCTTTATGTTATGTTATGTGAATTACGTTTCCAAGTGATTACCTTTGTGAGAGTGACCTAATTGTTTAGTTATTTCATTAAAATACAAGATTGTTGGTCATTATAAATTGTCTCTTTGGCTTTCATTCCGTTGTTACAAAATGGAGGATGATGTCGTTAATTATGATAAAGGCCGTCCCTGCCATCCTGAGCTTATAACTAAATAAGAGGGAGAGAGATAAGAGATAAATATCCGGGTGTAGTGTATCTGCGGCTTAAGATGTGTGGCGAAATTGCCATCCTTTTGCATTGAAAATATTTTGAATTGTTTGATTTTTTTTTTGTTTTAAATAAACGTCATCCGCCCTATTAATTTCTCATGTGTCGCGGGGGTGTTCACAAACATATATTTAACACGCACAAAGCACACCCAGAGTCAGAACAAACCTAGATTTGTCCCGTGTGGGGATCAAACCCACATCACCAGCGTAGTTGAAAGCGGCAAGGCGACCGTTTTAACAATTACGCTAACCGTGCAGCTGTGGTATGCATCACCCTTATTTCATATAACTGTAATAAAAATATTTTTTCTTAATGGACAAAACAACGTTTGTTTCCGTCAGCTAGTCCTGTAATAAAATTGTTGTTTTCAAAAGGCTGCAGCAACTCGCCGTTAGATGAACCATAATCTCGAATGCTAATCTTATATAAAACATGTACCGTCTGGTGTTGTAAAACGAGGTATTTCGCTACAAACCCCTGGTGCAAACTCGTTATTAATTACCGACCGCGGACGTGCACCCTCGTAAAGACATTAAATAATACACCACATTCTACGCTCTCTATGTTGCATAATTTTCAACCCTGGCTGAATAAATATATATTCACGATGTTCCAACGGATTACTGTGCGGAAATAGTATCATAACCAACATTTTATAAACATTCCAGAGAATTCGTCAAACGTAAGCCAAACATCTTTCAGGGGTGTGATAGAAATTATATTATGTTTTCATCTGGAAAAAAACCGGACTATAGGCCTTTAAGATAGAATAAACTTAACTTTTATCTTGAAACATTTCTTGCTAGACCAATAAGTTAATGTAATCGGTAAAATTAAATTAAATTTAACGTAATTGTTAAACTATTCATAAATTTTAAATGGAAAATGACATCAGTATTTGTATAAAAGTTTGTTTACACCAGAAGGCTTGGGAAGGCGGCCCCTTATCATAAAAGTTGTTTATTTTTAAATTCGTTCGCAGTATGGAGGTAATTCAAGACCGAATAAAAGACAGGCTACTTTTTATAGACGTACTACGCGGGCAGATCCGCGGGTGAGACCTGGTTTATATGAGTCTCGTTCACCCAATAAAACTAAGTACAAATTACCGTAGCTGCTATAAAATGTGTTTTACCGTCACACGTACGGAAAGAATCACTTTATGTAATTAGCCTAAGCTATTCAAGTTATTTCGCTCGACGTACGTGTGTTAAGCTTTGGTTTATCGCTGGTTTATGTTGTTCTAAGACTTTTATTTTAAAGACCTGGTCGTGGCAGACTACATTTTAATATTTCAATAATAAAAGTTAAAAAAAGAATACAAAAATGTAATGTATCTGCAACATAGTTTCACCCTTTTTTTCTCTGAAACATTCCTGATCCTGACCGCATACCACTCCTATCGGGGAGACGACGTAGTTATGTGGGGCCCGTACCCACTAAAACACCACGGCCTACCCTCGTGGACGGGCCACTGAAACTATAACCAATGACCAGTCCTTTGACATAGATTTATCCCGGTGCAGATACCCAAAACAATTTTCTGTATCTCCTATTGTCAAATATTTTTAACTTAATTATGTGAAATTTATTGAAATAATTGAAATGAATTTTCGCGAGGTTGAAAAAACCTGTAGTGTATTTACTACAGGTTTATTTAAATGTACAAGTAAATCAGATAGTTATTAAAATGTAATCGTACACTACACTGCAGCGCTAAGATACCTACAGAATTTAATTAATGATACCTTAGGTACTAACCCAAGGAATAACTCGTAACCCACCACCACACGTTAGAAATAACAGGGTCTCCTTTGCCTCTTAGTGAAATACAATATTGGAGCATGTGGTAAAAGGAGACTTCAAGTTAGTAATTTAATATTTAATCATCATGATTATATTCCTTAAAAATAATAGTAGGTAATTGAGATACTATCAACTCAATCTCAGATTGCATATGACCTGTAGCTGAAAAGATTCGGGCATAAATGTTATTGATATTGGACTTCACCCGTAAATTACCATATGCGCTCAAAGCGATCAAAGCCTATACCGTTATTTTAGCTTTTTGTTTATTTAAATATCATTGTTACATTTTAGCGAACTCAATATGGCCGATCATCCCCGCTTCAGGGGCAATAATCTGTCTTTTGCTTGAACGGTACGTATACATCTGGTTTAGTGCACTAGCAAACATCCTAGCCATTTGATTTAGCGGTCCCGATATAAATGGCGCTTAACTCATTCTACATCGAATGGAATGACATGCCATACGGGCCATAAGCCGGCACGTGTTGAAAACTAGAATTCATGGTAGGTACGGTCGCAGAAAGGCGATTACCCAGGTCTTTTTAACCGACTTCAAAAAAAAAAAGAGGTTCTGTATTCGATCCGTATGTATGTATGTATGTCACCTTTTTATGTTCGCGATTTTCTCGGAAACTACTGATCCGATTTGAATGCGGTTTTCGGTATTTTAATCTTTGTGTTTCAAGGAAGGTTTTAGTATATAATTTATCAGAATCTGATGAAGATCTTTGGAGACAGGCAACGGAACTCTTCAAAAACGAATAGCTAATGAACCACGTTTTGTGCAATCGTGTATCTATGTATTGTTTTCACCACTACATAACATAACATCATGCCTGTGTATGCTTTGAAGGGTAAGCAGAGACAGCCTACTTACCTACCCTTAAAGTACCGAAAGCTCTGCTTAGGTTTGGACGGCGCTTACGTTTCAGCACATTTGTTATTATCGTAGTGATTACTTATGATCATGAAGATCTCAGAAAGAATTTTTTGATTATTTTGATTGTTTCTATTGTGTTTCATGCGTAATGATGCCTTAGTATTTCTTCCTAACCCCATCGTTAAATCTAAAAAACTAAGACACTAAAAAGCTTGAAATAAAAAAATAAAATAAAAAAAACTAATTAAAAAAAAAAAAAAACAAAACTAATTAAAAAAAAGAATATTCTTAACTCGAGCGTATTCTAAATTTTATAATTATGTACTAATTTTTTTCAAAGAAAAAGGAACCGCCTTCAAAAACTCAAAAGTAAAAAATAAAATATTCGCTAAACTTTGCTTACCTTTATATTAATTTGTTTAAAACAATAAACCCAAATAATTATGTAATACCAATTAATTATATTTTTTTGAAGTCGGCGCCAAATTACAAAATCAAATACCAATTCAATTGGTATTTGATTTTGTGATTTTTCAACAATTATTTCGGTAAATACGGTTTTAATTGGTATTTGATTTTATGATTTTTTCAACAATTATTTCGGTAAATACGGTTTTAATTGGTATTTGATTTTATGATTTTTTCAACAATTAATTCGGTAAATACGGTTTTAATTGGTATTTGATTTTGTAATTTGGCGCCGACTTCAAAAAAATATAATTAATTGGTATTACATAATTATTTGGGTTTATTGTTTTAAACAAATTAATATAAAGGTAAGCAAAGTTTAGCGAATATTTTATTTTTTACTTTTGAGTTTTTGAAGGCGGTTCCTTTTTCTTTGAAAAAAATTAGTACATAATTATAATATTTAGAATACGCTCGAGTTAAGAATATTCTTTTTTTTAATTAGTTTTGTTTTTTTTTTTTTTTATACCTATACATATAGAAAAGCCCGGCAGGTGGTGTCTAAGAACTACATATTAACAATGTTAAATATTTGTTTGGATAATATCATATAAAAATTATAATTATAATTCCGATTTAGATATCTTTTCCATGCGCGCTAACGTATTTAGAACTTCGTTAGTACCAAATATCAAGCAAATTAAGGAATGACTGGAGGTGTACGCATACTTTGCCTTTAAATGTATGTTTAAACTTAATTATAGGTTGCATAATATTTTGTGGATTACAATGTGAGTGCACACTTAATCATTTATAATTTATCACATCGCTGCGCTGTAATTATTTGTAATGTGTAACTGTTTGTATCCCTAATAAATAAATAAATATGAAATATAGTCCACGCTTATTACATCCATTACTGAATTACATTATGTAATGTTGGATACTAGAGCAGATATTTAAAAATACATTGGACTGATTTTACTGTTTTTATTATTGCCAAGCCTTTATTTTGTAAAAGTAAACCATTACAAGTCAGGTTTCATAAATTACCTCATCGAAAACTAGTTATGATCGAGTTGAATTAAAAGTGTAAGTGTTGGTTGTGTTCTTTACGGCTTTTCTTATCAAGTAGAGTACAGATTTTTTGTTTGTGCTGTATAAGCTTCGAAAGTACTGATCCATTCTTAATGAAAACTTGTGTGACGTTGTAGATCAACACGCCAGTGAGGATATAAAGTACTTTTTATCTCGGTATTTTTGGGCGGAACCGTGGATGGAGGTTTATAAGGGATACAAATCTTAACTGGGATTAATTATGGCAATATGCCTTTTAGACCGTTGCCATAACAAAGATCATTCTGCGTTTTTGTAAAACTACGGTTTTGTATAAAACGTATGTAGCCAACGGGCTCGTAATCAATGTGATGTTAAATGACAACTACAGGCCATGAACTACGGTGCTATGTTACATATGTCGAAAGTTTCAGGATATAATCTCACCACTAAACCGAAGTACAGTGGTCCAAGCACTAATATTTGATATCAGAGTAAAGATAGGTAATTCTACCTCTAGTTTCATCACAAAAACTCTACCACCAAACGACTATATCATAATATGACCCAAACCAAAGTTAATCAAAACACAGATTCTGCAGCAAAGTTAGTTTCCCAAAGTGTTAGTCAACCTTAACTATTTAGAACTTGCTGGTAATAATCTATTGTTACCAACCGTGCAATTTTCCCAGGACATTTCATAGTTTTTGGAGTGTTCTGGTGAAGGCTGGGTGGTTTCTATACAATGATCTGGGTTCTTATAGAGCCCTTTTAAGTCTTTGTGTTTAAAACGAGGTTTCAATCTCCGAGCCTTTTTCCAATTAAATTGCTGTCAGATGTTGATTTAGCTGAATATCAGTCAGATTTTACGTGGAGTGACATCCATCAGACCTCTACAAACCAGTACGTGGTAAAACGATAGTCGTTGTTGGACTAGTTATTAGACTTTTTGGCCTTTGACAACCCGCAACGACAGTCAAATATCTTCAAATGGACCAGGACCGTCGGCTTAACGTGCTTTCAGAGAAAGAAAACTCGTTATATTATGATGATCACCCATCCACGGCTGACCGCGGTTAGCATTGTTGCGAGATCGATCAGTCCCCGCGGCTTTGACTTAGCCACGAACGAGCTCCAATGTTTAAAAAGAGTAAGTTATAAATTTTGTAGCCTCGCTAATACTATGTCTCTCCGTATGTTGCGTGCGCATGTACATCATTATTATAAACGGCGAGAAAATCGCTTCGCTACATCTGTGGTCTATTGAAGCTTGGCGATATGTGCCTTATATATTTATTATTTTACTTTATTTATAACAATTGTTACACCAATTACAATAAAGAAATCATGTGCCAGAAGTATGTGTATGTGCCAATTTCAGGTCAAATCAAAATGTATAAAATGTATGTAGCGAAACCAAAACGGGGTAGCTTATTTGCTGTGCTGGTTTCGGTCTTAAATTTCCATTTTAAGGTCCTGGGTTTTGGCACAGGTGGTTGGTAACCCTAGCTAATCAGTTGTGTTTGCGTACAGTTAGTCCTTTAGTAAACTGTACAAAGCAATAGTGTGAATTTGTCTTATGATTGTTGCTGTCAAATCTATCTTTGTATGTGTAATGCACTTTAGAAAATCGCTAAAGAGTTCTACCAGATCAACTTATTCATGATCCATTTGACAAACTTACATTTGGTTGATTTTAACATTATTTATTTATTTATTATTTACACAACATACAATTGTCCTTACAGGCTAATGGGACAATGATGTTAAAATGTTTATGTTACATAGTTTGAAAGTTGGATTACTTTATGAGATAAATTGACCAAGTAACTTTTTTGCGCGGAATACTAAAAAACCAAGGTCACAAAATAAATAATAATGTATTGGCAGTACTTGACCTGAATTTAATTTCAATAAAGTAGTACGATTAACAATTACTTGGGTATTACGATATTCATTAAAAATTTGGTGTTAAAACCTGATCAAAAATCCGTTAAGTAGTTTTAAAGTAGCGGTAAAGAGTAGGCAACATCTAAACATTCTCACATACTGGTGCATTCTTACATGTCATAATATTATAAAACAAAGTGTTTTTGGAAATTGTGAAATTTGTCTGAAAATTTATCAAACCGAGTGTCATATGTTTTTATCACTAGATGTACTTGTTTATTACGAAGGTTTGTCAAAAATTTAAATAAATTGTAAACAATATACTAACAAAATGGATCTATATACCTTTATTTTCAGAAAAATTGGATCTTAAATTAAAATAGTCTAATAACAAAATTAAAAGCAGCATATCACAAGTACAGGCTAACAAAGCGCGAGAAGTATTAGTAAATTTCGTGTAAGCACACATATTTATATAACTCCAAGGAGTTTAAAAAAGTTTCATTAGATACGAAACTAATGACATAATGGGCTTTTATTACATTTTTAAGACTTTTAAAGAAATTTCAAGTTTTAACAACTTGAAATTACTTCAGAGGTCTTTAAAGTACTTACGGAATACTTGTTTAACAATTTGAAAGTTCCAGTAGAGTGACTTAATTTTGTATTATTGCTATTTTACTGTCTACTGACAAAATCAACGGCAGTAAACACGGGGAATAAAACCATTTTGGAGTAAAGTGATATTCGATGCAAATTGTCACGAAGCGTATTTGATGGCCCCTATCTGGGATTTTGAGGACACCGTTCGTAGAGACACCATAACCCAGAGTAGCAATCGATTTCAACCGCACAACCCAATATAAATCGTAACACCCATAATTTGGGTTCAAATTTATTTGTAGCTGGAACCCTTTACGACTAGGCGATATTTCGGGGTAGAAGATTAAGATGGCTATTACCAAAAGATGGAGCTGTATTAAATAACAGTAGAAATTATATATTCTGAACAAGTATAAGGTACGCTATGCATTAATTACACTCCCTGTCTTTAACGGTGTCAGCAGCTGAACCGAGTCGACATTTATCAGTCTGCCATTATTACTACAATCAGAAGAAAAAGTTGTCTATGTGCGCAGCAATAATAGGGTCCATATTGGCTCACCTAAAATTCTTTACCCGAAATTGTTCTTCCTAACGATCTGTAATCCGAATGATCACTCTTCCTAAAATTTTTCATCCTAAAGTTTTCATTCATACTATTTGTAGTGCTACCTGCGATGTTCATAACACTCATGTTTCCGAAAATTGTAATTAATAATATCATTGATGTAAATATATTTAAACTCCTACTTTTTCATAACGCTTTTATCCCTAAACATAATTACCATAATATTTTCACTCATACTCAGAAAAAAACATGTACCAAGTGTAATAAAAAATATATATGGGTAGAGTAGAAGATGATATTTATAGTTTTAATTTGAGGGTATGATTATTATTTGGGGGTATACTTTACATAACGTACTAAGTTGTGTCTATTGCTAAGTTCAAGTAAGATACATAATATAATTATGTCAAAAAAAACTAACCATTTAGAATGATTAAATGTCGTTTCACTGATTTTTGTCTTAAATAAATAAAATTAATAAAACACGACTCATTTACGGTTATGTTTATGGCCTGGGAGTTTACCGCTGTTTTAACCGTACATAAACCAATAACTATAGGACCATGAATATAAAGAAATCTAAACAAAAAAGATATGACTTTCAATAATAGTGTAAAAGATGTGTTATGTTGATAAAATATAGGAAAACTAATAAAAGTACAATATATGTTTATTGCTACTGACGTTATGAAATTGAATACTTTCGAATTATGAACTTTAGTGACAGAGTAGTTAGGAATTGCAATTGTTAGGATGAAAAATGTTAGCCAGAACATTTTCGGATTTGCATTTATTGGAGTTGAAAATTTAGGTGAACTTTGGCGCACCCACAATAATATTATTTTAATTATGTTTATTAATTAACTAGCTTCTGCCCGAATAGTAGTTAAATAGCCTATATATGTTTATCTAGGTCATTAGCTATCTGTGTTCTCAATTTCATCCAAATCCCTTTAGGGGTTAGGACGTGATTTATTAACAAACATTTGAATATATGAACAAACTTCTATATTTATGATATTAGTTGAAATATAATTGGCAACGAAGAAAGTCTAGGAGTGGACACCCGAGACCCGTGTTTTCATAATATCGTAATATAGGTTTAACTTTAATATTATCAAGTTTTATCTATTTTTATAGACATAGAAAAATCACATCTAAAACGTAAAAAGTATTTTATAAAAATATATAAAAACCTAATAATATTTACTTTTGTACGGAAATCAGCCAACCAATTGTTCACACCCTTTTCTGCTTTCGAAGATAAAATGAAAATGAGCTTCTTTGAAACCCATCTATGCATAAATAAACTCATGATGATAAAGTAGATGATGGACTATACAAAGCATAGTCAATAAAACTACTTACCTATTGTTTTTCAAATAAGAAATCTGCAAAAGTACCTTTTCGTTCACCAGACGGAATGAAGTATCAGAACCGCAACGAATGAATGAAAAAAAAAGAGTCTTCCGTGGCATCGACAAAGGATTGTCGATGCCACGGAAGATAGATATTATACTTTCTTGTTCTAAATTTCTTGGTTCTAACCAAAGTAAATATAAGTGTTTTTACTCCAACTAATTACTATACAATTTAAATTTTCAGCCTTCGTTCATTTAATTATTGATTGAAATTTTTTGCATATTTGTAATATATATATATATAATTCATATTTTTTTCATACTATGAGGATGATTTGAGTATATTTAAAGCAAAAGTAAAAATTTGACTAATACGTCTAATCCACCTATCCAGAGTCTGGAGAGTCTGGTAATCTGTCATACAGGTCTCCTAGTACAGATACCAGTCTCCCACATAGATCTTTGTTATGCTAATTGTAAACAATTTTCCTTGTACTGTCACGATTTCGTTTTTTCTATGTACTGTGTGAGAGAACAAAATAAAGATTATTTGTATTTGTATTGTAGGTAATCGAGCTCGTGTAACCCCGAAACCTAGCGGAGAGAGGTCCCATTAGTTAACCATTAGACCAACGCGTCAGTTCTTTCATACAACACTTACTTATTGGCATGTCATTGCAAAACTTCGTAAGTTATAAATGTCTAAAATGTCTTCATCGTTAAAAAGATTTTTTCGGTCTTCAGGTCCCGAGGGTATCGACAACGAGTCTATCCTGTAGGTGTGACGCTTTTGTCAATCAATGACGGGTGTGTTCTATTTACAATTTTTTTTTACTTCTTTGACAAGTTAAACTCTATGGAATAAAGAATAATTGGGCTTAGCTGGAGGGGTTAACAAGAATACTATTACTCTGTATTTGCAAATTGCTAGTAAGCTTATTTTTAATAACAAAAAAAAAATAGCCAGTACGTTCATAGTAAAAATAGATATGTTGCAACGTGTTCACGATGATGGGTCATCAATTCGATGTTTATTTTGTGTTGTCAATCGAGATGTTGAATAAAGTTTTGTAGGCGACGAATTCAAAAGTACGGTGTGACAAAGTGATCGAAACTGGTACAAGAATATGGAATACTAAAATATTCTGAAGTGATCAGTTTTCATTTTCAAATTATAAAATTTAAAAATACTTTGAGAATACACAAAATGTATTTAAAAAATGAATGCGATAGATTTATCTACGTGAACTCAATCACGTATGTTCCGGTCGTAAATAAAACAAAACTCAAATAAGCACTCAATTTTATATTTATGTTTGTATGCATAATGATTGTGAGTTTGTCTTTTCGAGCCAAAGTTCACATTAAATTTGCCATTGAAATGTAGTATCGATTTTTCTTGCCCTTCCCCTTTGCTCTTTAGTATTGGGGCTTAACTTCTGTCCGCGCGCGTGCTCCGGGGAATCACCGGTTTTGGAATTATGCACCGCCTCGGTTACAATATTGTTGTTTTAATCAAATATATTATAGAAGTACATACATATACATAGCTGCGATAGCCGAGTAGGAGACTGTAGGACTGCGAAGTCAAAAGTTTCGGGTTCGAACCCACGGCACACAGCTTTATCAATAAATCGTTTGAATTCGTTTTTTCGAAGATATGTGTGTATTTATCATATAAATTATCGCTCGCTAACGGTGAAGAAAACATCGTGAGGAAACCTGCATGCCAGAGAGCGGCTACAAAAAAGAATCCTTCTTAGCGTGGTGGACTATGGCTTAATCCTTCTCATCATGAGAACAGGCCCGAGCCCAGCAGTGGGACATGTATTAGATACAGGGTTGCTATTATTATATATATTGTTGTTTGAGTAAACAGCAAATTGTATCCTGGGCAGCCCATAGTTCACCTTTTTCCAAAACAATTGATTGCTCGGCGTTCACGAGTGGACTGTATACATCAATGTCGATCTAAGGCTCACTACCGCATTATTAGAAAGGTTCGATACACACAACCTATGAAAATGTCATAATTATTTTCAGGGCAGTCTACTAGCCATCAATATTCTACGCGTGGTTATTTCCTCCCTCGCAGTCGGAAAGTTATATCCTGAAAGAAATTGGCAGACTAATCGAGTAAGCTACTGAAGTTAGTTGGGTTTGTGAATAGAGGAAATATTAAGATCTAATGGTGCTTCATTGCATATACACCATTCATATTAATGGGTAATAATTGGTTGGCTGTTTTCCATACAAAAGTGATATGGGTTTAACTTTAATGGTATTAAGTTTTATCTAGTTATTTTGATGTTTTTAATTTGTAAAAAAATATAACATCATAAAATAATGCTTGTAAAATCTAACGGGAATTAACGCGATCATGCATTATTTACCTTTTAGGCTTGACGTTTCGGCGGACAGATTACACTGGCCGTGGTCGCAAGCAGACTGATGATGAATACATGATCGCGTTAATTCCCGTTAGATTTTATTTAATCATGCAAGGAGGACGTTTAAAAGTTAATAATGCTTGTAATTAAAAACATCACATTCAGACAGACGGACGAAAAGACGACAGACGATTACCAAGCTGCTTGAAACCCATTTCAACCGGTTTGTTATTCGTTTCTCCCCGTCCCTTTCGTTTTTAACCAGTTTAAAACCACCCATTTATAACTGTAGTAATAAGGCACGATAAGCTCGAATAGTACAGCCCACCCTAGCCCACATAATATATCGATAAAACACAACTTGTAGTCTATACTAGCTGTGTAACCACCCACATATTATTATCTTCACAAACTTTGGCATTTATAATATTAGTAGGAGCACATTTAGTATAAGTGCTTTAAAATATAATAAGGCAGCATCACTCGGAGCGTACTAATAAAGAAGATTACTTCATAATGTTCGGGAATAAGCGGGTAAAACAGACGAATTAGATAAGACTTTATTAAATTTTAGAGGGAACAGTCAGGGTATTACTTTAATATTATTATAAGTCTTTATTCAGCCAGTCACGCCGACTAGTCGGCTTTACTACAAACGTCAATAGAAGACTACAAAAATGTCAAAAGTCAAGGATTAAAAGTGCTACGTGACTTATGCCGTTTTGTAACATACTGCATGCGGTGATGCGACAAATAATGCGAAAAATAGCTAGGTTTTAAATGTATTTAATATTCTAAATTTAACCGGATCTTATGATCAGCCTTAAAGACTAATCAGCTAGCCAACTAGTCAGCCTGAACCCATAGTTTGCCCATCTCTAATATACATATCATAACCAAAACACGAAAACGCACGATTTTTCGAGTCCTTCTTGTGACAACTTTATTACGTCTGCATTATTACTGTGGTATTGATGGTTCTCTCTTAAGTAGGGACCCCTGTAGGGTAACTTTGAAACAGTCCTAATAATTCACCTTTGGAAGGGATGTGGCGAACGTCAAAGCCTGTATCGGATTAAAGGATCACCAGGATTTGAAGCTTTACCAAGCAGGCTGTCTCTCTGGAGGTATTGCCGGGTAGAATTTGAGCTATTTATAACATTCGTCGTAACTAATCTTTATGTATAATAAGAGCCAGTTCCAGTATTGCCTGATAAAGTTGCAGTTAGTTAACTGCCAGTTAATTCAAAAATTATGAAATATAAATAAACATATTGCAGCAATCTTGTGTCAAAATGCTTGACACTTTCGAAAATCGTTCAAATGTTCCATTGTTTTCTTGTCAGTAAATATTTTTGACTAACGTTCCTGCACTTGGAGATGGCTTTAAAATGGTTGTTTTCTTTGCTTTTATGATTTGCTCCAATAATAAAATTACAATAACAAAGATATACTCTGCATGCTACCATAGAGATCCACTGAAGTCACGTAATGCTAATTATCACCATCTTGCACTGGTTGATTAAAAACGTACTTATTAAAAGCTCTTGAACGTTTAAATTTATCCGCATTTATAAGCGCCGTAGCGTCAAAGTGGAGCACATTATACGTTAAGCTTTTAACGTTCTTGGTAACTAACATTTTAATTAATAAAATATGAAACTAGTTCCAAAAAAGAAGTATAAACCTAATGCAAAATTTATCTCTGACGACTTTGGTTTACATAACATTACATCATGCTTATACTACCCAGAAGGGTGTGGCAGAGGTGTACAACACCCACATTTCACCTGATATGTTTATGTCCGATATGATAGGGGGTGAGCCTATCGCCATCCACCGGGTACAAATTCAACTCCGTGCTGCGATTGAGACTCGAGACCTCGCGGTGAGAGGTACATATGTCAACCACTGGACCGTCGAGACAGTAAAGTGACTTTGGTTTATGTTTATTTTAGTTACATAATACTTTTTATAAAGAAAATAACTATGCAGATCACCTGATGTTAAGTCGTAATTACAGTCAACGAACGTCCACTATCCATAAATGCTTGCAAAATCGTTGCTACAATTGAGGATTAGAATATTATTAGATATGCCTCACGTGCCAGTAATTCTAGGATAACAGTCACATACTGCTGTTTGCGGGCAACCAAACTTATTAGCAAATATATTTGTAAAAGTTAAATACAACTGTGTTTTTTGCTTTTGTAAGTATCGATGTTAATAATATACCGAGCGGAAAAGCTATCGAGGCTTTAACTTCAATGTTATTTTTTTTTAACCTATATTTTCCCATTGTTGGGCAAAGGTCTCTCCCAAAGACTTCCATTCTTCCCTCTCCAGAGCTTTATCCGGCCAGTCTTCCAGAAAGGTGTCCAAGTCATCGCTCTAGCGATTAATACCAATGTTTATTTCAATCTGGGAATTCATTATTCTGTGATTATTCCTTTTAATTGACGCACCACAACGAGACTTAAAATATCTTTAATTTATTGAAGTCACGGTTCATAATTAAATTTACTGTATTGTTCATATGAAATAAAACAGAATATGTATTCCAGTTTTAATTTGATCCCAGCTAATCCCTTTAAATATAACTGGGTAAATATGTGTGCGTTTATATCTATTTGTTAAGCTTCCACAGCCTAACGACTAATTGATCTTGATGTAATTATTGATAGAAGACTACTTATTTCTTACAGGCTAAGCCTCTTAAGCCACTGGAAGAAAATTGGCTACTGAGCTACTATATAGATAACATAATATAAATATTATTTGGTAATACACTCACAAGGTCATTTAGCATTTGATCATTAAGGCAATGTGATAACTAATATATAATTAAGATTATATACATTAAATACAACGCCAGAAGCAATTACACTATCCAATTGTCTCAATGACAAGGCCAAATACACACATTCACTCACACAAGCACACCCAGTCTCAGAACATTTTTTTGCCAATCAGACAAAGATTTATCCCGTGTGGGGATCGAACTCACAACACCAGTGCAGTGGAAAGCAGCGGGGCGACCACTACACCACACGTGCAAAATTTGGGCAATTGATCTATTAACGATTGAGAAAGAATTTGTAACGGTACTTATATGTGTGGGTAGTTACGCGGTAATTTCATACAAATAGGACAAAATTGGTATTCTTCTCCTTCCTGAGAAAATGTTAAATACACACATTCACTCACACAAGCACACCCAGTCTCAGAACATTTTTTTGCGAATCAGACAAAGATTTATCCCGTATGGGGATCGAACCCACAACACCAGTGCAGTGGAAAGCAGCGGGGCGACCACTACACCACACGTGCAAAATTTGGGCAATTGATCTATTAACGATTGAGAAAGAATTTGTAACGGTACTTATATGTGTGGGTAGTTACGCGGTAATTTCATACAAATAGGACAAAATTGGTATTCTTCTCCTTCCTGAGAAAATGTTAAATACACACATTCACTCACACAAGCACACCCAGTCTCAGAACATTTTTTTGCGAATCAGACAAAGATTTATCCCGTATGGGGATCGAACCCACAACACCAGTGCAGTGGAAAGCAGCGGGGCGACCACTACACCACACGTGCAAAATTTGGGCAATTGATCTATTAACGATTGAGAAAGAATTTGTAACGGTGCTTATATGTGTGGGTAGTTACGCGGTAATTTCATACAAATAGGACAAAATTGGTATTCTTCTCCTTCCTGAGAAAATGTTAAATATTGAAAAAAGAAACCGTTTAAAATTAATAAAAGATTCTCGAAACTTTAGTTACCTCGCAATAATGTCGCTTTCTCGCATCCACTCTGTCTTAATCCGTAAAGGGTGGGTGTTTTCAAGAATATTGTGAGTATAACTATTAATATACTTATCGCTTAATTTCTCTCACACAATTGTGGTTTGGCGTAATCTAAGTTTATAAACTTAGATTACGCCAAAGAGCTGGTTCATGAAAGTTTAGAAACTATAATACATAGATGCTACTAAATTATAATTAATATAATTATGTTACGTGATATGTGTGAAATCCAGGTGTTCTATACAACGCCTACGAAATCTATTTAATACAAAGATAATTTCGAAATGTGTTAACACACACCTGTGGATGCATACTTTCCAACTCCAACTAGGTATATACTTCTGATTAAATTCGTTGCGGGTTCCAAGACAATTTTAAAACTCCCTGGGATTGCCTGTGTGTCATGCACGGTGCCTTTCAGTTGGTTACCGCTGTAGATCCTGGCGTCACAGGAGTCACAGTGGTGGGCGTGTTGGTGGGATTATATCCCGTAAAAAAAAAAAAAACACCTGTGGATGTACGTCGTCCAGAGATAATCCTGATTATTCAATCTGTTTGGTGTCAACGTTGACCCGCACAGCGATACTTCTACTACTGCATGGTTTAAAAAAAAAATAGACAACACGCACACGTGCACATTGCTTAAACTATAAATATATCGACATCTTCTGAACGGGCACCCGTGTAAAAAATCGGATTGCTCACTTTAAGCAGCGCATACTGATTCATACTGATAGAGAAGGCATGATCAAAGCCCTCATTTCTTTTTTAATCTCGCAAAGCTCATGAATCTGTTGAAACGTTCCCGCGCGCGAGCGTGGCTCCACATGCTTCATATTTCAGAATCTGTCTGCCTACCAATTTTTCCCGCGACTTGTATCCACTCGATTCTTATGAAAACAGCGACGAATCGACATAAAAAACTTTTATGTTGAATAGTAAGGAGGTACGCCATGTTTAAGGGCGAGGAGACGTCGTAAACTTTGTTTTATCCAAGAGAGATTTGAGTTTGAGCCACGTCTTCGCTTAACTTGATAAAATATCTCATGAGATGATAGTTTACTAGCTTTCACCCCAGAATGATACGTCGCCAAGTCGATAAAGCCTATGTCGTCCTCAGGTCTATTATCTCTACACATTTTTTTCTTAAGTTCGATGTAGCTGTAGAAGTATAACAAACATACTTTAAAATTTATCACAATATTAACATAGATGCTTGAGAAGATGCCCCGAGAATGTTACAATTTTAAAGCTCTCGTTACTTTGTATGAATAAATAGCTAAAACATGAAACTATTTTGCCTCCGCATAGGTTTTATGCGCCATATAATAAGCTCGCTAAGCCTCAAGACGCTGACATTATAGTTACTGAACATTTTTCAATACAAACTGAAGCTAAGCTATAAAGTTTTATCGTCTGACTTATGAATGTTGCGAACAATCTAATATTCACTGCCTCGTTGTCTAATGTTTAACATATGAGACAACCGATCGAGAGGTCTTGAGTTTAAGCCCTAGGTTGGCCAAAGGTATTACTCGGGACATACTCGTTTTGGATTTATACGTCAGATAATTCTTAATAGCAACATGGAGTTTAAAATAGTGCTGGGTAGTTGGTAATAGGCTCACTCCCTGTCACATAGGGTCTAAATATAACTGGAGAAAAGTAAATGCCACCTATGTCATACCCATCTGAGTAATATATAATATTGATTTGTCACAACCACACATTTACCTAAATTCAGCGAGTAAATTCCTCTATATTTTGCAGGGAATGTCGAAGGGGTTATATTTTTGTGCCGTATAACGACACATTTCGTGTTTGTACGGGAGGATGATAAAAAGTTATTATGTTGCGAGCATATGTTTATGCATGTAGAGAATTACAGTGGTCCCGTTGGTGCTCCGCCATTACGGAATTAGAAGCCGGTATTTTAAGGGTACATGACACCATAAGAGCCACATAAAACAGACGTAAAACATCTTACTTGTAAAATATAATGGAATATTTAGGGCGAGTTACACATATACCAGAATTTTTTTACCCGCCCTGTAATATACAACCCAAATGAATATAAAAGTGACACAAGTTACAATTGTAAATAGAACACACTTAACACAGCTGTCTGTTGAAATTGTGTTAGCTTTATGGTTATCATACTAATAAGGGTTATCTGACGCTTGTGAATATGGGCTCTAATGTTTTGTTTAATCATATGACACTAGATTGCTCCATAAATAAATAGCGAACGTATGATTTTTTCCTCTTTCAAGCGAAAACTACTACATTGTTCTTTCTGAGAGACGCCATTCGTCAGGTCCTTATAAGTCTTTCAAGGACGACTTCTTGCAGTACTTCCAGCCAGTACACCCATATCTTTCACATATTTTTTTTATCCATTTCTTCAATATTTTCAAGCTATATAAACACGCCTTTCTTAATCCTAGTCACTATATCATCATTCAAACCGCTACGATCTCTTATCCAACTGTTCACTATTATAATCTTGTATATAACATTATTATATAGTCAATGTAATATAGGTTGGTAGTTGCGGTGGCTTCAAGACGTCTTGACAGCTTCTTAATAAATTGTTATCGATCACAGCTATCAATTATTATGTCTCCAATGCCAAGGGCTTGGAATGCGTTCAAGTCTTAGTAATTCTATTATGTGTTAAAACTTAAAATCGTATTATACCTAGAAATATGTGCAGAGAAATATGTGTTAAGCTTAGGTTTAATGTGATAGGCGGTGAGCCTATTGTGATCACAATTTAAAACTCATTTTCCTGATGGAAAATTCCCAAATGTCACTTTTACTTAACTTACTTAAAGGGTATCGAACTGAATCGAAATAAAAAATACTTTTTTCATTATTGTGAGTTGTTTTGATAATTCTTGCTATAGTGGCAAGTTCAGGCGTTTACGTCAGTTAAAATCAAGGTGGTAACACCCTCTTTTTGCAGTCGGTATTTTAATTTAATAACCCACATTGAACAATGACTAACCAAACAAAACAGAGCTATTAATACTGATTAATTGATTATGAATCGGTCGACTAATTTCGTCATAATAATAGTAATAATTTAGATTTTTTACGTAACTAACTTACGTAAAAAATCTAAACGCCAGAAGCAATTCACTATCTGATGGTCCCAGTGACAACGCCGAATGTCCCATGTGGGGATCGAACCCACAACACCATAAATAATAAACTTTATGATAAAAGTAGGTTGATATAAAATAACCTATATGCTAATCCTGACCTTAATCTACATCTGAGCAAAATGTCATCACAATATACCGGGTAGTTTTTGTGTGAAAGAGTTATAATTATGCACACACGCACACATACATCCACACTTGTTCACAAACTTTTGCATTAAAAATTTAAGTAGAAAGGATTCTCCTGCCACAGTCGATATTTTGGTAAAACAAATAAGAAGTTTGAAACCATAACTCAAAAAAATGCAGTAGTTAGATCGGCCATTTCCAAAGTGTGCTCTGCGGTGCCCTGGGAATTCGCGGTGCCATTATTTAGGGTTCCGTCAGTATTTTGCGATCCACCGAGTTAGATAAAACATATCGACATAGAACTAGCTGCTTCTAGACGGTTCTAAAATAAACAATTTGATAAAATGTTCAGATAACGTAAAAAGTTGTTAATGTTGTAATTATATCGAAACGGGCATCTCATTTAGCATCCAATATAATAATATCCGTGGCAAATCTGAGAGCTTGAAGTTAGATTAAGATATACAAATTCAACTTCAAAACTAATACAACTTGTGGAATTATATCAGTGAAATTCCATCCAGACCTTGTAGCCACTCAACAGTGTATTAAAGTGTATCAAAGTGTATCTAATAAGACACAAAGTGGTAAAGAGAAAACGATCGATATCGTATTGCCAGTACTTTCGTAATCTGGTTATAACTTTACTATTGTTAAGTCTTAATCTATTTTAAAAGATGTATCATATCTGAAACACTAAAATGCATGTTTGTCTATGGCCATTTTGTCTAAATTGTTTTATTAATGAATTTATTTACATACAAACCGAAAAATTTATAATAATTATTTTGACAAAACATGCATTTTAGTGATAATAATATGTCTATAAAATAAAAATAGAAAAAGACTTAATAATATACGTCTGCACGTGTGGTGTAGTGGTTTACTCTCCACTGCACAGGTGTTGTGGGTTCGATCCCCACATGGGACAAATCTTTGTGTGATTCGCAAAGATTTGTTGAGACTGGGTGTGCTTGTGTGAGTGAATGTGTGTATTTGGCCTTGTCATTGGGACCATTGGATAGTGTCTATAGCGTACCGCATAAATTATTAGCTTGAAGTTCGTCGCCTTTTGGCGGTATTTGTACACAATGTGTGCATATGACAGAGATTGAGTTTCGTCCTAAGATAATACTAGATTGTATAAAATAACCAATGTTATTTGTGAACTTTCTGTCAGGGCATTCACAGTAGCAGCACGGAGTTGGAAGTTGGTCTAGTGGTAACTTAGATAATTAAACCAAAAGGACTAGTAATTGTCAGGCGTCCTATGCCGCCATATGTGGCAGAGCACCGCACTTGCACGTCATATCTTGCTCCCGCACGAGTATTGGCAGACTAGTTTGCATACATTTTTGCTTTCATTTCCTCTCCATATTAACTAAGTGCTCTTTGAGTAGTTAGCGTACACGGCTTCACTCTGGGAGGTCTCTGGTTCGATTCCCGGGTTGGACAAAAGTGTTATCTGGCGGCAGATACACGGTCTCACCCTGCTTGCACTAATGTTCCGATTTTGTGGTGGGACCAGGCTCTGAAATTAATGGCACATGAGGCATAACATCGTAGTCTACAGACAAAGCAACCCATGCACAATCAACATTAATGGATTTTGGATGTTCATGAGCTCCAGTTAGCCTGTTAGTCCTGTTACCATTTAGGTACTATAAGCAGTACACGCCCGTTTGCTACATACCTTGCATTAAAAAGCAAATGTGGAAATATGGAAATAGTATATAATGATATTGAGTCTACAAAATATTCAAAAAGTGTGACTCATGAAAGAATACATGACTACCAACCCGAGATGTCGCGAAAAAACTAAGCAATAACCACTATTACCAGATGCCGGCAAAAGCTCATATTCATTAAAATTTAAAACGACAGGTTCAAATATGTTTATCGATTAAAGAAGAGCAAAGAAGCTTGCCAATGATCGAATTATTATTATGACTATCGATCAATCGATAGGTGTTATACAATCCAAAGCTTTCATAGCTCAACAATCTACAATACATCCCCAAATCAGCTTTCTCGTTTCATGTGCATTTGTAACAAAACTAACTAGGAAAAGGAAAATAACGAAGTCAAGTTCAAATTGCTAAATAAAATAATAACTGAAAGGTTAAAGGTGCTATTTTACTGAGAGCTAATTTCATTTCGATATCCCAAGTAAAACTTTCAAGCCGTCGCCGTCGCTTGATTAGACTTTAATAACGAATTATGCAAATTCAGCACGGCCGAAAATTAGGACACCAGACAATCAAACTACTAGAAATAGTTATAAATATGAGAAATAATAAGTGAAGCTTCAAAATTTATACTTTATCGTCAAAATTACTAACTCAGCCACGGGTTAGGTTAGGTTAGGTTGCTGACTTAGTAATTTAGAAGGCAACATACATTTTTGGGGGCGAATAATGGTATTAAAAAGAAGCCTGTTTAAATAGCACCCTATAAATATCTACCGAGGGTCAGAACCGGTCATAATTCTGAGATCCTATTCTTAATTGATCAGACCTATTTTGCTAATTCCTACCTGGTTACTTGAATAGCCTATGTCTCCCCTATTATGGGTCAAACTCGTAGAAAATGTATTCATAACTCATCGGATATAGTTGTCTGTTTAGTTATTCTTGGTGACAAGGCCTGTCTGCTATATTGTATTGATTCAACCTTAGAGTGTTAATATTTAACTACATGTTTCAATTTAATACTTAATATGAATAAAGTCTGCTAAGCTGAAGTGGGACTGGGCGGGACATGTGTCACGTATGCATCCGGAGAGGTGGGCACGGATTACCACACAATCGTTGCCCCAAGAAGGACACCGTCGTCGGGGTAGACCTAGAAGGCGCTGGCGGGACGACCTAGATGCCTACAACAGCAACTGGTGGGAAACTGCAGGAGATAGAGAGGAGTGGAAACGTTTAGGGGAGGCCTTTGCCCAGCAGTGGGACAGTACAGGATAATAAAAAAAAAAAAAAATGAATAAAGGATTTGTATTTATTGACAAAATTATGAGGACACTTATGATACAGATTCTATTCTATCACTTATTCTAAGTCGTTAGGTGTGATGGTATCATGTTACTAAAGATAATAATTTATGCAGCCTGACCAGTAAACCGTCCTATGACGTAACATTGCCATTAAATAAATAATGCTATTCAAGACAGAAGTGGTATGACAAAAAACATTATTTTATGAAAATTATGACATTACAATGATTAAATACTTGTAATATTTTTATTAGCATACTAGATGACCGCATTTTCACTCGCGTTAAAGATTATTCTGCTCGGTGCCCGCAAGTTTCAAGTTTCTCACGCTAGCTCTGCGTTGATTAATCATTCAGCCGGGCGAACAATTATATAAGTATTAATAAATAAGTAAATTACTTATTTATAAATAAATTTATTTATAAATAAATTACTGGGGTGCATGAAAGGAGCCTCCCCGAGCGACATACACAATCAACCCCTACCACGTCCGGCGCACCCTAGGCAGTCTGCAAATTTCCACCCAGCAGACTGGCGAATCCTTTCACCACGATGGCAAGTCAATACCATCAGAATATGACTGCAGCCATCGACACGAAAGAAGAAGAAGAAGAATAAATTACTTTTTTATGCCAATGATTGTTTGTGCCCTTTAAAATTGAAAGTAACATGACCGGTCAGATATCTTTTCAGGGTACCTAAAAGGCCAATTCAAACAATTATTCAGGATGGTTGGTTGAATTTCCAAATACTTTAGAGCTTGATCGTATTAATTCGATTAATATTAAGTAAAAGGTATTTGATTGGTCAATTAAAGATTTTGGATTGTGGGTTGGTCGATTGTGGGTTCTGACTGTTTTAACTAAGGGTAGTAATTACAGGTGTTGTTCTGTCGGTATTGGGCCAGTTATACGGAATAAATGTGAACTAATTCTTGCCCGGGTTGTCATGTAATTGACCAGGTATTGTAATATTTTAGTATGTTTATTAAACCTTTACTTTGCCATACATACATGATACATACCCAATAACTACAATTATATAATAGACCAGCTTAAATAAGAAATAAAATATCGCAGACCAGTTCACTGTTTGAATATGTAAATATATCTTTGAAAACTATAATTATAATAATAAAAACAAGAAAAAAACAGTATTTCGATCAACCTGAAGATAAATAACTTAAAAGCTAACGTAATTTAAAAACTCAAATCTCGGAATGACATGATTAGCCGATTGAAGCCTTACGAGTTATACTAGTGTTAGAAGTTCAGATAGGTTTCCCTTAAAAAGTTTTATTTTTCTTTTCTCTGTTTTCCTTAAATAACTTTCTAAAGAATTAACGATCAATGTTGTATTTTAGGACTCCAAATGAGTAACAATTCACGCTGACATAGATGACATTCTCTTGACACGGCCTAAAAAACATAAATTAATTTCATTGACAATATCTACAAATTAACCAACACGATCTGATCAACGATATGTTTCACGTCCAAATAAACTGAATTAAAAGCTGGACATTGTATTAAATATGAAATAATTCAGGGGCGTGAAACATTTTGTAGGTACGTGAAATAATTACTGACATTCGTCGCCATGTCGGGTGGCAGGAATGGCGGATGCCGACACCTCGGCGGAAGGAGCCACAGGCACGAAACGCCTGACCTTCCTAACCCCTTGTATACAACAGGAGCATTTATATAAGCAATTTTTAGTTAGCCGTTGTATATATATAACGCGAAAAATAAGAGCATTGAAATGTAAACATAGTTATATAGTGACATTGTATTTTTCATTTTTCTTACTTTGTACTATCATTTTTGCATAGCCTTCTTTCTGTCTATTATATTATGTTTAATTAATACTTATTATATTAGTATAACAGTTTAAAAGCTGCACACGAAATTTTAATGCGATAGTTAATTTTAAGAAAACATCTTGTTTATACAAATGTTTTCGTCAATTTTAAGTGCGTATGATCTTAGTCCAATAAGACTTAAAGTCTATAAGAGCTTTTTTTGTGGTCAAATGTTGACCTTTCTAGACGATCTTCTACCTAAATGACGTAGTAATGTATTTAATTTTCTGCTATTGGCAAATTACGACAATATTCCTTCTCTAGCACAATAATTATAACTAAATAATTGCTTCGATGTCGACGGGACGCCTCTAAGCCCCGCGGGGGATCGCCAAGAAATGCCTACCCTTATTTCCTGATTCGTAACTATTTGACAGAATAATTGTAGGCGAGCCGGCAAATATTACAGAGTATATACCAAAGAAAAGTTTTGTAACGATTTTTTGTTTATGGTGATTTGTCGATGTAAACACAGCTTAAAATATAACTAAATATTATGATTGTACATCATTTGATCAGTTGTAACAAAAGATTTTTAATGTAGATATATACGAATTGTGAAATTTTCGATCTACATCAACGAATAGCTAATAGGCGTGAAGTCCTCTTGATAGTAAATGCCTCAGTTAATGCCATCTAGCGTCATTAGCATTTACTATCCACAAAAACAGATGGACATTGCTTCGTCTGAACTAAGGTGTAACACCTCAGTCATCTGAATTTTAAGGCCTAATTTCATAACTCATTGGCGATAGGTATAATATGGGTATAAACTCTACCCGTTAAATAAGACTTCTAAACACAAGTTTTATTTTGTAACATGTACCTATTCATAGATATACGTATTATGTAGACAGATACATCGTAAAGTGACCGGGCGGGAAGGCGAGGCCGGCAGTCAGCGCGGCGCCTTCGCCAAACTTCCTCACTTAACTTAGCCATAAAGCTAAGTTCGCCACTTATTTAGGAAAACTCCGCAATTACAACAAAGCTAAGATCCGGGTACGAACTTGAAGGCATTATTTATAGAGAAATAAGCTTCAATTAACGTCGTTGTGTAGGTCGTTAGTTAAGAAATTAGATGAGCTCGGGCCAAGTAACAGTCGCGCGGCTCGATCGATCGTGGGCTAGTCGGTCAGGGGACGCAAGGGACTGACTTACTTTCGAGTTGCCATCAAATTTTCGGCCCTGGTTGACATTTGAAAATTAAGAAAAAGGTCAGAAAATCCGATAGCTCATTACCAACTGGCACTGGGTTGTATTATGTGAGCCTGATGGTCATCACTCTCTCTTAAAAACATCATCTACATCGATATTATATGGGGAGTTTTAGATATGATAAAGTCCAACTTGTTAAAAAGTCGACTCTAATGATTTAAGTTTTTCTAGTTAAACCTACTACTAATAACTGATATGAGAATGAGCTTAAACACTAGTCCGGAGAGTTCGCTTAGAGCGATTAGCATATTCCTTAGGACAACTGTTTCAGTGGCGGCGGGTACAGATCTGACAGTCGATAACAGCTGGATTTATGGAAATTCGTATAAACGCATTTACGGCTGGCGGTCACGATACAACTAAGCGATTAACTAGATCACACATTCGACTGAAATATGCTTATTACTTAGTATGCGAACGTGAAACCGAGCTCGAGTAGAACAGGCTAGATACTTGATTGATGAAATTAACTGCCATAATGGTCTAGTGGTTAGCGTATGCGCCTTTATCTGTGAGGTCTCGGGTTCGATTCCAGGGTCGGGCAAAGTGTGTTAATAGCAGCACGGAGTTGGAAATGTGCCCGGTGGATGGCGATAGGCTCACCTCCTATCCCATGGGACCTAATCAAAACGGGTGAAGTTGTACTATTGCGGCATTCCGTTCGTATAAGAAAATCATATTTTGCCTGATTTTTTTATAGCTATTTTGACCCTGAGTGTATTAACGAATAATTCATGCAGTGATTACAAAGCTATGGTCGATGACGAGGCGCGAGGAGGTGTGGTCAATCGAGACACGCTCGCTTTGACGAGCCTTAATCATAAAAGTGTTGCCTACAGTGTAACTACATTTCTCCATTTACATAACATTACACCTATGAAACAGATGTAAAGAGGTAAGCTTATGAGGTATATCTAGGTTTGAGGTGGTTATGAGCTAAGCCTATCGTCATATACAAGCACGAATTCGAATTCTGCGACTTCTGAGAATTGTCTGACGATATAAACTTATGCCAGTTATAGAACCCGGGATAAACGACGAGCGGTACCGACGAAGTAGACATGTTTTCCTATATTAATACTTACTTATTCGGCTATTGACACAACACGCAGTCCATACGAAAATATCACGTTTTAAGTAAACGTGGGTGTTACAGTAAAAACCTACATTTATTTCAAATCGTGATAAAAATAGAAACTCTACTATCCCTGGAACTAAAACTGTATTGTACTAAATTCCTCGTATTTTAAGATTACAGTGTGATACAAAAACGGTTTCTTTATATTTATTTGCGTACGATATGCTAGAAGCACTTTGTTCTGCAGCGCTATCTTTATAATACATACAGTTTGTTGAAATAAATGCTGTGTTCAAATGGTTTTATTATATAATTAACATATACAACTATTAACCTATTTTACACTATTCGAATTATGTTTGTATTAATAAATTTTTTGACAGTGATGCGTACGAGTATTTCGATGCCTAATCTTATTATTATTTTTATTATCTGTTGAAATTATTATTATTATATTTTTATTATTTTAGTTGTGTAAATATTTTAACCTATTGTATTAATTTCTGGTTTATAAGAACTAAAGGTGTCGAATTGTGCAAATAAATATATTTTTGTTTGTAAATAAATTTATGAATATTGTGTTCGTTTATCGGTAACGCCTAATTGTAATATTATGGAATAATTATAATTATCCGTTAATTGCCGGGTCTGAAATTAAAAGACCCGGCAAATGACGGATAATTATAATTTCTGATATCAGACCTCCACAACCCAGTATGAGGTAAATGCTATGAGCTATTTTCTTTGTTAGGCTGGTTGTTAGACTTCCTGGCTAATGACTGGTAAAAACGGCCATAGATCTTCAAATGACAACCATGACCTACGGAGGAAACTCATTATATTTATTATGGTCTCGCATCCAACGGCTGACTGCAGTTAAGCACTGCATAACCTGCAGATCGATTAGTCCGCGCAGCTTCGGTTTAGCTACGACCAAGAGCTTTCCTTGGATCTAATGTGATTATGATTTCACCAATATCCAACGAAACACAAGAAGTAATAGAATCAGTTTCTAAAGAATCAGACTCAAATTGAGCCGTGGCTATCTTTGACCTTGACTGATCAAAGGCTTGCGCAGGCCTGGCGAGCATGTGAACGATTCATTTACCAATCACACCCTTTCGATGTATCCCTGCGTTGATTAACAACTGACACTAATGATCCCCTCGTTAATGAGCGACGGATATGTTTCGGATGTTACACAAATAATTATTTTCTCTCACATTGTGGCTTTTAGCTAGGACCTCCATTTCGCTAGCCTTCGGCAATATTCTGCTTCCATTTGTTTGTTTGTTTATTTCTTACAGGAAGGATAAAGCACAGTCTATGTACACAGACTGTACATGATTCTGAGAAGAGTAATGTAACCTTAGACTATCCTAGTACATTTGAATTTTTCTGGTCACCTTCAATTTTGTTTTTTTTTTTCGATATGAAGAATTTTCCGATCATAATTTTCGCACCAAGAGTTTCGAAATCATGTTTATAAAAAAGTGTTTACGCAAACTTATCCTTATACATTGCCGAGTTTCCGATAGCGAATAAATATTTCCCAAGACTGATTTTTCGATGTGTGGAAATTTCCGATAAAAACTTTTTACACCCGGGGTGTCAGAATCATGTACTGAATCAATGGTTAGGGGCCACGTCACATTGTCATTTACACACAGTAGATAATGTTCATAGGTATTTACTGTTAATCTATTAAGAAATTAAATCGCCGAGCATTACCACAAAAAACACGCAGAAGACTTTTATAAAATGGGTGAAATTTTGGCAAATCGATTGGAGTAAGTTGATCCCAAGATTTAAGTTGGTGAAAATGATCAGTCAATGACTACATTATTTGGTCTGCTAGTGTTTTCAGCCGATGTATGAATGTAAATAATATCATCAATAATAAAATACGACTTACATTTTGCGTCATTTTATACAAATATGTCGAAATGAAAAACACTAATTATTTTTTCAGGCGAGGTTGGTGAAATGTTCTATTAAAAACTCTCTCATTTGGTGTTTTAATCAAAGCCCAGTCATCGAGAGCCATAAGTAGAGTAGTAATCGATGATCAGCGAGGGCTGCTGTGAGCATTGTAATTAAAAGATCTGTAGAACAATCATTCTCATAACAAGCGGATATTGTTCGGTGCCCACAAAAGCCCAAATCAATTGCACTCTGCCAATGTATGCTACGATTATCAATTTTATATGAGTAATTTCAAATAGGGTATAGGCATTTGATGATAGGAATGAAAGGCATGTGACGTAAAGTGTGATCAGTTTTAATGACCATAGAATGACAGGGCGAGGAAGACCAAAGATACTCAGCTAAATCTGTAAAACTAGAAGCCGCCGAATATGCTATATTTATGTTGGACTGCCAAGCGCCAAACAAACCCGCTGCTGTTACGATGTTGTCGATGTTTTTAATCACACGAACTGAACGCTTTGCTGAATATCACTACATTTTTAAACCAGCCTTTTTATATGAATGTGTTTACATATATAAATAACACTTTGTAATTATGCACAGACGTCATGAAGACAAAAAAAGTAATTTTTATGTCTGTACCTAAATCTGGATTGCAATTTCTCAGAAACAATAGTTAGAAAAAGCCATTTATTTTTGTATCATGACTTAGTTTTAGAGATATCATTCAAGACGGAGGAATACTTTTTATATGAGTACTAGCACGCCTTTTAAGTATTTATGTTAGTTACAGAAAAACAATCATGTTAATTAACTGAATAGCTAATAAATCTTGCCATCTAAAAACGGTTAGACTAAGTGTCGATCGTTCTAAGGTTCTGAAGACAGGAATTCTAGAAAATGGTCTAACACAGTGAATTGTGTCTGGGAGAGTGACGTCAGATGCTGCTGATGATGATGATAGCTCTGCCAAAGTACTATATTTAACCTTATATCCGTGCCTTACAGAAGCATCCACATTATTTCCATCAAAAGCCGGCAAAGTATTTGGTCAAAGGCTCGAGAAGGCTGTATCTTTACGAGATTGAAGTATCATATACATCAAAAGTTATATCAAAGCAACTCAAAACACAGTTCACGTATTTGTTTTTGCTTATATATTTATGAACCACTGTAGTATGTCAACGCACACTAGGTAACTAGTAATGGCAACTAACCGCATTTATTTGTGGTTCGGCAGTGGCTACCTACACTCTCAATGAGCGTCGATCTCAAATAATCTCATTACCAAATTAAGAAATATATTCTATTCAAAATAAAGTGGCCACCATAATTTTATTTGTTTTTTTTTACTTAATGACTCAAAAGCAATGATGGGTAAAATCATGCATTTGGTCATGAGGTAGATACGTCTAAAATAGATTAAACTAAACTAATCTAATCCAAAAACCAGGTAAAAATAAGACTTTAAACCTAAAACCTGGGTTATTCTGTTTTTATTACCTAGTTTATCTGACGCAGTTAGTGGCGTTGACTAGTGCCTTAGTTGCAGCCACCAATAAATAAGTGGCAAGGTGTGCGACGGGACTAAGGGGATGCGGGGAGCCGGTGGCATCGAAGAGAATCAGCGTGCCGTTTTTGCCGGATTGCTTTTTTGTCTAGTGCGGAGTACCTTTTCGAAGCAATTTTTGCTGCAGCTGTACGAAATATAGATGGATTTTTTTTCGAAGTAATCTTCTTTTGGCGAATTGAGAGTGTTATTTTTTTGGCTAGATTCGCACTAATGACATAAGCCGAAAGTCAGACGAATGTTATAAGTATTTATACCTATTTGGTGAAATATATACGTACAGTTTTTAAGCTATCATCAAACATTAAGTATTAGATGTGTTAATTAAGTAGTTACTTATTATTATTTTTATTTTTCAGATAAGACATAGGTTCAGGATAATTTGATAGATAAGACGGTAAAAGTTTGGCATAGAATTAGAGATGGGCTGACAATGGGTTTGAACGATTAGTTGACGACTTCAGTAGTGGCCGAATAGTCGGCGTTACTGACTGTTCTGCCGATCATTAGATTTGGTTAAATTTAAATGGATTTAAAATCGTTATATTTTGTATTGTTCGTTGCACAATCGTCATTATTATTGCAATGCAGCACTAGTTATGAAGCACGTTTTAAACTGGATTATTATATAAATAATAATAATCCAATTATTCCCACACATTTTCTATGTGTATGATAATTGAATTTCCAGATAATTGAATCAAGTTCGATAGCCGCCTATCAATGATGCGATCCAATAAATCATATTTAAATAATTTGTTGGTAATGCAATTGCATTGTATCTGAATCAATAACAAAACAAGTAATGAATCCTCAATGCCAAAAGTTTTGTGTATTTTTTACCTTTTACTTACGTTATTTTGAACACAAATACGTTATAATTAAAAAAGAAATCACCACGTTCAGAAATGGCCGAGTATTTTCGTAACATACCGAACCTACCTAACTACAATATTCAGACTTTAAAATACCCTCTTCCTTCTTTTGGAAGTCGGTAAAAATTATTCGTACTTTTGGAAGTAGAAAAAAGTATCAAATCAATGAGTGGTCTATCAATTTTTGTTGTATTCAGATCTGCTGTCATATCTGATCTATTAACTTATATGCCACAACAAAATAATACGTAGTAAACACCGTAGATTAAACCTCACTTAAATCTAATATACCAGAGGTCTGTCGGCTCCGTGCACGATAAGGCGTGTAACAAAGTATTTATCTTTAGTCATATTATTATTAAATACTCAGTTATTGTGCCGCGGGTATCGCACGGATCGGTCCTGTTTGTTGACGACATTGCTATTTGGCAATCGAATCCGAGGGCGCGCTGTGCAGGGCCGTTTCAAAAATACAATAACCTCTTTTGGACTGCTTTTCTACTGGCACATTTGTTCTAGAAGTCTTTTGAACACTCAATTTGGCTAAAATTGTATTTGTGCTTTGTGGTTGTTAATCATCATAATAGTTCCAAGTAAGCTAAGTCTACGTTTTTGACATCTTTGCACACATAGCATTTGTTTTTTTAAGCACATAATGTCAAGTTATTTAAACTAATGATGAAAAAATCAATATCGAATTTTGAAACGTTTAAGAACAGAGGTTATTATTATTTTTAAAATAACTCAGTAAAAATCACATTTAATACATTTTTGAGAATGGATAAGGAAAAGGTACTTACAGTAAGTGGCCGTCGTCAGTCTGTCGATGGTGTCTTGTTTGAGTTTCGAATTCTTCTTGCCCATCTTTGCTGTCGGCTCTCAGACACCAGTTGCTACACACACTCGGTGAAACGTCTGTGGTTGCCACAAACTGTGGCGTATTACATATTATTCAACCTCTGCAGTTTCACGCCACCTGCGAACAGATACACAATATTATAACCCCGTTTGAATATTCTATAAATGGAATTAAATAAAATTTAAATTTTTATGTATTAATTATTGACTGTAAAATAGCACTAAAAATCCGAATCGACCGTTTCATTAACATAACTGCACCACAGATCAACAAATGTCGGATCTCTCTAAATATTCATATACAAAACAATCGTATGGGATATCATATACATTTTATATTGCTCGGAAACTAAATGGTCACGTAGTGCCACAATTTGTACAAAGCTACGTCAACAAGGTCCCTTGCGTTTCATGCTATCTCTTTCTAATACTGCAAAGCCGATATCTTGTTCTCACTCAGTATAAATTATAGCTGTTTTCCTTCTCCTGAATATTGTAGGGTGAGTAGCGAACGGCGGCAAGACGTAAACGAAATACTTATTTTGGCGTATTTTCAGCGAAAACAAGACATTAATAAGATGGCGATAAATCTAGTATGCTTGTGTACTTTTAATAGGCATGATAAGTGTTCAATGTTTAAACATGAAAAGTAAAGATGGATCAATGACATCTGATGGGCAAATATGTAAGAATAAAACAGTTTGCGCCGGCCCCGGCAGGCAGATGATGTTGAAGTATACAATGTATAGTTTTCTAGAAGCTATTTATTAAAATATTTTATTTTAATTATGTAAGCTATGAGACTAGAGCTCGTAGCAGCAAGTCTTTGACGTAAAGGCGCCTTTTTTATGTTGCATTGTATGCTTTCATATACTTTCGACGCCAAGGCTTACTTTCATTTAAATTTTCTCGCTAACTTTGCTGTGAAAAAAAAAAGCATCAAGTATTCTGAGAAAATAAAGAAAAAAATCAAATATATTACGTTTTATAAAAGCAATAGATTTTATAAAGATGTTTTCGGGGCAATTGCTCAGTTTGTGGTAACTTGAGTGTGTCTTGCTATTGACTGTACGTACATACTCGTACATCTACATGTCATGATGTCCTATTAGTCGTGGAATATCGTAAAGCGTAAGATGAACAAACAGGGTATAAAACAAATGATGCATAAAATAAACTATTTAATTTAGTCTATTGGCATATTTCATCCTTATTGATCTTAAAGCCTGAGATTTTCGAAACGATATCGGATAAAAATCGGTCTTATAAATAAAAATAGTACAAGAAAAAGTACTCGATGCCCAAACTAATTAAGTATCGATATTATTTTTGTGTCTGCTTCTACTTCGAGTATATATATAAAAGTATATATATAATGAAATGAATGAATATAGGTGTTTTAATTTAAAGCATACGTTCACTTGTATCTCTGGAATCACTGATAAACCCTCTGTGATATACAAACAGAATTGTGTTTGCGACATCTCAATTAAATACATGTCAATAAAATAACAAGGCACCATATCCGTACCCCGATTCATTAATTTACATACATACATAAAATCACACCTTTATCCCATGAGAATAGATAGTGACAATGGAGCGCCACGTTTTCTCTTTAATAATAAATATTTTTAATATTTTTTTAGCTACAAATATTTAATTGTTTGCTCGACTGGCTGACTGATTCATCAACGCAGAGCCTAATCCGCATACCTTCATGCAAAATTTCTACATTTACATGGTGTAGAAGCGCACTAAAAGGAATTTTCAGAAATTCCACCCCAAAGAAGGTATATTAAGGGTTAAACGGTTGTATGGAAGTCAGTCATTTTGAAGGAACAAGCACGAAATTTCGTATAATTGATATAGATATTTTTTTTATAGGGCTCCTAAAACATTTTATCCTCTTTAGATGGTTAATTTGGGCCTTAAATTAGAAGTAAGTTTACGCAATAATTTTAAGAGATGGCGTTATATATAAAGCCGTGGCAGTTGTAACGTTAGACGCGGGTTAAATCACGAGATCAACAAATCCCACGCGGGCAAAGTCACGGGCAACAGCTAGTCTTTATATATTAAATAAAATTAGCATAATATGATGGTATAGTAGCATCTATGAAACAATATTTCAGGCGCTTTGCTTTCAAAAATTAATTCGAGAGCCTACATTAAATAAGATAATATTCTTGATAACGACGAATCGTGCAATTAATTCTAGTCGAGAAACATAATAAATGAGTCTCTCGCGTTCATTGTACTGAAAACGTTGGATAAAATGACGCTTTCTTCTAAGATTTACCTTTTTATTATTACTCTTTTTCTATCCTCCCGCAAACAGGCGAGCACTCACGCGCCATCACACTACGGGGTTACGCACTATAAACTATCTTTTCACTGATACACTGTTTTCAAGTTTCTTACGGAATCTGAAACGAGCGAGAAATTTTCTCGTTACTATCGTAAGTGTGTAAATTTGTTAAGAGTAAATATTCGCCTGGCATTTTCGCATTTTCATTATCGCTCGCAGCAAAGTTTTCTCGGCTTATACTTGTACTTAAATTTAAAAGTTGCGAAGTTAGATCTTTCTATTTTAATACAGTTTCCAACAACCATGATCTATGGTCAAACAATTTCATGCATGTACAATTTGAGATGTAGTTTTTTAAACAAATTTTTCGCTTCTTTCAGGCACCTCCTTCTACAATTATATCGTTCCTAAATACTACCTCGTGTGTAACATGTACACGAAAACTTTAAAAACATTTTTTTATATATTATATATATATTTTCTTAATTTGTCTTGCCTTGTTAGTTTATTATAAATTTTGTTTAGTAATAATAATATGCATGTTTGACAAAGTTTGTACTCTTAATAACTTAAGTTATAGTGTGAATGCTATACACACCTTTTATTTAATTTTGTAGAATTACATATAATTTAAGCAGATTAATGTTAATATTAAGTATCTATGTAATTTTACTGTTGGTAGTGCATATAAATAAATAAATAAACCTTTATTTTGTAATTGGATACAGGAGAATAGTACATGTGACGCATTTTAATTTTGGGTAGACTAGGCGGAAATCCCAGTGGAGGTGTTTGCGTTTCCATTTAGGTGAAAATAGGGCTGGAATATCTGGTATTAAAGTTAGGGTTGTACATATATTCTCATTTGTGAATGCGGCGTTGGAATATAGCGACTATGTTAATGCACCGCCGCTGTTACGAATATTAAAAGGGAACAATTGCTTGACTGTTTTCCATACAAAAGTAATATAGGTTAAACTTTAATATTATTTTTTTGTTATTAAAGACAAATTATATCTAAAACACTTTAATGCATGTTTGTGGGCGTCCACTTTTGAAAATTATCATTTTTTTTTTTAGTTTGTCTGGAACTCAATTTTTTATTAAAACAAAATGACCACAAACAAAAATGCATTTTACTATTTTATAATATGAAAATTAAACCCTTATTACGTTAGTATGAAAACACGGCACTCAGGAGTCTACCGTTAACCTCCGAGTTGGAGCAGTTTTTCATTCGTGTGTTCGGTTGCATGTTAGCTACAGGTTGCTTTAGTGCTCAAGTCAGGAAAGCAATTCCCATATCGTGCAAACAAAATGCTTACAATAGTCACTGTATTACAATACCGCTGGGCTTAACCTATGAGAGAACGACTTATTTATATCAGGCCATTCTTATCGTACAAGGAAACTTATTTTAGAAACTACAATAGTAGTATTGTTTAGGAAACAACACCACATGTAGGTAATATTAGGAAATCGCTAGGAATTATAGAATTGATAAATATTTAGAAAAATATTACTATCCAAAATAAAAAAATGAGGTTTAGCTTGTTGAGATCTTAAACTGAACTTTACTAACCTCGTTATGACAATTCAGATACGAAACATTTTTTTTATTTGGTATGAAGTATAAACACGCAATATTATTGGCAAAAAAATATTGCCGTCTAGACTGGTTTTTGTGCAGCTTTTAGTAGTTAATGTTGATATTATTTTGTGTGTGCGACTAGCCATATAATCAACATGAAAATGTTCCATATCAAATACAATAACCAACCTTTACGAGCAAAGTCATTGAATAGACTTGTTAACGTAATATCTTAAGTTACACTCGTATTAGTAACATATGCGCAGCTTTGTCTAAGCCTGACTATAAAGAGGCATGCATACTGCACTTGGCATTAAGGCATTATAGCACGGCCTTATTGTACCGTAAGATACGGTAATGTTGCCGGCAGAGACGCTATACCGCTTATGTTCACGAGACTAACAATAGTTAATATGGTATAGGGATCAAGCTGTACACATGATGTCTGCACGTGTGGTGTAGTGGTTTAAGCGGTCGCCTCGCCGCTCTCCACTGCACTGGTGTTGTGGATTCGATCCCCACATGGGACAAATCTTTGTGTGATTCGCAATGATTTGTTCTGAGACTGGGTGTGCTTGTGTGAGTGAATGTGTGTATTTGGCCTTGTCATTGGGACCATTGGATAGTGTAATTGCTTCTGGCGTTCTATCTAATGTAAAAAATCCAAATTTATCTTTAATTTATCTTTATCTTTATGACAGAATGTCCAAATGGTTCGATTATCTATGTGTGTTGTACGCAAGAGTCAAACTGATCAACAGACATTAAATACAATTGTTTGAAAGAACAATTGTTAAATAGATTAGTAGGCGTTTAGATTTTTTTGACAAAACAAGCTAGTATCAAAATGTACTTTTGTTACAAAGTGTAACTGTTAGAACGACGTAGTGTCAATATCCTTACTAATATTATAAAGGCGAAAGTTTGTAAGTATGGATGTATGGATGTATGGATGTTTGTTACTCTTTCACGCCAAAACTACCGGGTCGATTTCTATGAAATTTTGCACACATGTAGCTTATAGTCTGGATTAACATATAGGCTACTTTTAATTGACATACCACGCGGGCGGAGCCGCGGGCGGAAGCTAGTGTATAATATTATGAAAGTGGCTGGTTATGACTTTTAAGTGATTTTTGTCACATCCATAATCACCTCACAATTTTCAAGTACTGTAATACAGTTGGCTGACATCCGAATGAGTGCGCCTGAAACGAACATTGTGAGTAACAAAAACTTGCTATGGTTTTCCTCTCTTAGATCTGAGTAACTTTTTTTATAAATTTTGATCTGATGATTTAGATAAAGAAGAAAATTCAATAATCTCAGGATTACTTGATATTTAATATTGAAGGTTTTACTTAAATTTGGCCGAGCGCCTACGGTTCAATAGATAACATTTTACTAATTTTAACAGCCTAATTTTTATTGTATTCTAGTTAAAGGTAAAATAACAATTATATTCTTTTCAGTAACTTGTTATTATTTACATAAAAGGTTTGTGTTAGGCTTCAATGACACAAAAAACATGTCAATTAAGCTTCGCTTAGTAATGAGCACATTTTATATGTTATGGTTTAAAGATAAAAAGATTATTTTTTTACAAAATTAACGATAAATATTTAGAAATCAGTAAATTTATTTCTTGAGTTATATCAAATAGTGTATTCATTTCTGATTTAACATCATTACAATGTAATATTTATCTACAGTCTACCATCTATACGTATATGTACGACTGTAAACCTACTCTGTCAACACAGATTAATTTGATTGTATAGCACTGTTGCAATTCTAGTCTTGACTAAATAGGAGATGAACAAGAATTGGATTACAACGAGACAGATATACGGATGACGATCAGTAGTTACCCAGAGCCTGACATAACATAAATTAATCAATTTCAATTATATTTTTATTTTTTCTTAATCGTGTAATTTAGGTAATGTCAAAATGAAAATAAAAGTAAATTAATTGGCTTTTAATAAATTAGGTTAAGTTTGTATTTGTAATGTAATTTAATGAATGGCATGAAGTTAGTGAATGTTTGTTTTGTGATTTTAATTTTGATTATTATTATTTATATTTTTTTTTCTCTTTCTTTCTATGTTGTCTTAATAAATAAATTATTATTATTATTATTATTTATAACATAATATCACGCCTTTATAACACAGAAAGGAGTGGCAGAGGGGTATAACACCCACACTTATTACACTGTAGTGAGCCTATAGCCATCCACTGGACACAACTTCAGCTCCGTGCTACTATTAAGAATTTTGTGATGGAAAAGTCCGCAATAGCACTTGGCGCGAACGGAAATCAAACCCGAGACTACGCAGTGAAAGGTGTAACTATACGCTAACCACTAGACGAACAGACCAACAAGGCAGATAGCAGACTATAAAGGCTGCTAAGCAAATATGCTCTCAAGGTGCTCCTTAACAGTAATGTAAATCTTCTTAACAAATATTTGCTTCCCCGATAAAATAACTTTCACGGAAGATAAAAAGATACCTCTCATTTCGCTCTTTATAATTATTCACTCCCAATATTAAAGAGTCAAGAAATCAAAGAAAATGCTGTTTAATTTTTATTAAACACTATTCATCAAAATTAAAAAGAATAATAAACCTTCAGAGACATTAAACTAGCTCATAGGTTTTGTAATTAATTAAACCGTTATGAAACAGTTAAAAAATATGGGACCGGCATGGTTTGAACCTGCGACCTTTTGCGCACCGGGTAGTCACTTTAACCCACCAGCTACGGTCGCCTCTTGCCAGGACTCAACTTTTCAACTGTATGTTACGTCGTTTCGCGACGTCGCTTTTATCCATTTCTTCTTATTTTAAGTAGGATACATAGGATATCTTAAGTAGTTTTCATGGCTACGAGCCCGTACACTCCTCAATGTTCACCCCTAATTAGGAATAAGTGCCCGTACACTCCTTGAAAAAAGGGCTACGAGCCCGTACACTCCTCAATGTTCACCCCTAATTAGGAATAAGTGCCCGTACACTCCTTGAAAAAAGGGCTACGAGCCCGTACACTCCTCAATGTTCACCCCTAATTAGGAATAAGTGCCCGTACACTCCTTGAAAAAAGAGCAGTACCCGTTCACCCCTTAATGCAGATACATTCAAAGTACAGTCAGCAGAACAATGGTATTGTGTGATTTTATTATTTTATGGTACTATGGAATACAGAACAATGGTATTATGTGATTTTATTATGCGTAAATGCTACAATACTAACATAGCTATTTAAGACCTTTGTTACTAACATTATATATTATGGACAATTGAAAAAGTCTGAAATAAATGCATTTTTTTTTTATTTATTTATTAAAAAAAATAGTTCTTCAATAACAATAACAGTTTAAATGGTTAAGTATAATAAAATAATTTACTGTAGATATTGAATAAACATAATAATTATATATATACTAGCGGCCCGTCCCGGATTGGCACGGGTAGACATGAGATTTATTTTTAAATTTCTTAGCATTTTTTGTCTAACGGTACTTTTTCATTTGTAAAATAATTTAAATAATATAGATTATACGTAAGGGGTGTACGGGCTCGTCAAAAAATATTAAATTAATTTTGTCTTGATACACCCCTTCAAAAGGGGTGTAAAGGCTCTCCAAAAAGGGGTGAATATGCAATTTTAATCTGAGGGGTGAACATTGAGGAGTGTACGGGCTCGTAGCCGTTTTCATAAGTTGTAATAAAACAATTGTCAACCCCAAACATTATTTAGTTATTTGAAGTAAAGAACATTCAAACACTTACTATGCGAATCACATGAGAACAGATTGAATGTGTTCCATTCGCCCTATTGTTAACGAAATTTTTCAAAAGGTACAGTTATGGGATCGAATATTTCGTTTATATTTAAGCGAATAGAGCACATTCAATATGGCTGAAAAATCTGTTCTTATTCGATTCGCATAGTATTTTTATTTAAGGTCTTTAATGTAAAATAATGCTTAAGATTGTTTTTTTTATAATTATTTTGCAACTGATCTTTTTTAATATAGGGTTTTTTCTTATATTAACTTTTCCCTTCATTGTCGTTGGTTTTAAATGTGTTATTATTTTTAATATTGACTTTTCAAATCGTTATTATAATAGCCAGAGACGTGTAGCATGACAAGGTTTTTTTACCTTTCGAAGATATAACAGTTTTTTTAATAACCTTTTTATTTAATTTTAGATGTCTATTTTCTGTATTAAAATAGAAAGAAAACGTCAACAGTGTCAAATGGTTCGCAAAGCATACGATCGCTGTGGCTAGTTAGTTGTTCACATGTATGATTTTGTGTTACCGCTAGCAGTTTAAAATATTGTAACCGACTACCGCCTGGTTGCTTCAAATCAGCATAATATTCAGATCCCACTTTCTCAATCCCACCACTCTATATGTATATAGTTAAGAATAGCCAAGTGTTTCAAAAATGTAATTATAATAGTTGTATTATAGTTCTAACCTCAGATTACAGAATAAAGGCAGATGGCGTGTACCAAATACGAAAAATGAAGCCACAATGCATGTGCAATCTTCTTTGTGTGCCGTTTTGCTGGATCGCGCGATGAACATGTTTGCTTTGCTTGTGTCATGCATTTTGTATTTGCTTCGTGGCTTCACTTTGCGTTTACAGTACACTCCATCTTACATTTTTATTTTATGTCTTTTTTTAACATAAAGGTTAACTTAGTATTGATAGAGTTGACTAGCTAAAGCATTTTAACTCCATCGCCTACAAAATAATTATTATGACATTGTATCGTAGCATTCGTAAAAAAGTTCTTATTTTGGGAGGTATTTATGCGATGGGGGAAGTAAGCGTCTAACATGGAGCACCTGGTTAGTAGTATATTCTAGTTTGAAGTTGACCTGATACTAAGTGACAAGAATAGCCCGCTAATATTAAAAAAAAGATTGGAGATCGCTAAATTGGCAGTAAATATATTATTCCACTTGTAACAGTTATCGCGGGACTTAATTCGGCCTCTCTAGTTTCTCCAGAATTTTGCAGTAATGCTAGTGACTATTATTTAAGCGGCTGGTTATAAATAAGACGATTCAAAAAAGGTTTTTTATAAAAATCTTGATTTGATAAAGGTTAGGTCGTCAAAAAACACTGTACAGTTAAAACAATAATATTAAATTTCAATGAACTTATTAGTTTTATCGTATAGTTGATAAACACATTTAATTTCATATCGAAAACAGTTTTATGTTCTCGTTTAGTAATAAATAATAAGTAATACATTCAGACGATATTATGCAGAGATAAAACTTTGTTTGAATTTATTGTTATTAAAGGTGAAGTGTAGGACAAAAGGCTATGGACTGGCGCGAGGTCATCACAATGAGTTAAGGCGAGGGTTCCGAAACCATTATGCAACTTTATGAACGGATGGACTGGCGCGAGGTCATCACAATGAGTTAAGGCGAGGGTTCCGAAACCATTATGCAAGTTTATGAACGGATGGACTGGCGCGAGGTCATCACAATGAGTTAAGGCGAGGGTTCCGGAACCAAGAAGAAACTTTATGAACCAATTGTTCACATGAAATAACTGACGTAGCAGTAGACGGTTGCGAATACCAATGATACTGATAACTGTATTGCATAAAATAAGCTCTCGATTGGTCTCAGCTCTCACTACTAAAAAGAGATTTTATTTGAGCTATATTTAAGAGGGTAGTAGGAGTCGGTGACGTTAACAGCTGTTTTTGCGAGATCCGTATTAAAAAGTGTAATAAAAATAGTAAAAAGTGCTAATTATAACTAAAATTACCAAAAACTATCAGAAGTGTGCTAAAGACTGTAGTAAATACCAGTGAAAGTTGAAAGTTCGTGCAAATTAGTGGAATAAACAACAAAACAAACAATCATTCAACATAGACAAAAGTTCAGAAATATCAGTGAGAAGCGAGAAAAATACGAAAATTTGTGAAAAAGAGTGATACATAAACAAGAAGAAGTTTTTATTCAAACAAAATAGTGAGTGAAGAATAAATGGTGTCAACATAACCTAACTTTCAAAACTCTCAAGTCACTCAATAACGATATTTTTTATGAAGCGCCATCTATGAGCAAGTAGCGAAAACAATTACGTGCTACCCAAACACGAACCATCGATAAATTAATCAGCACCATAATACCCTCACCGAGCTCAACACTAGCGACATCCATCGGCGAATAGCTAGAAACATGGAAGACATAGCAAAAATTCTAAAATCAATACAAATTGAGCTATCAGAGCAAAAACGAGAAATGAAAGAAATGGAAACAAATATTACAAATGTTATTAACAAAAATATCAGCGATAACTTCAAAAGAATGGAACAGAACTATAACCAATTAAATGAACAATTAAAAAATCAAGAAAACATATTGGATCGTATGGAGAGACACAACAGAAAGAAAAATTTAGTGTTTTTTGGAATAGAAGAAGGGGAAAAATCCTACGAAGAACTCGAAAATACAATTTTAGAATATATACATAAAATTAACATCCATTGTGAACGTTTTGAAATTGAGTCGGCAAGGAGATTAGGAAAGAAGACAGAAAAGCCCAGACCGATTACAGTCACATTCACTACCATGGGAAAAAAAATAATCTTATTACAAAACAAGAAGAACATTAAAAATACCTCTATTTACTACAAAGAAGATTATCCTCATACAGTTTTGGAGAAAAGGAAGCAATTACAAACAGAAATATTAAAATATAGAGCAGAAGGCAAAAAAGCTATAATTAAATACGACAAGTTAATAGTGTTGGACGAAAACAAATCTTTTAATAAAAATCAGAACAATTCGCAACAATCAAAGAAACGAAACCTCGATATCTCTCCCGATAAAGAAGGAAAATTCCATGAAAACCAAGTGCCAAAGAAAAATAAAATCACAGATTTCATGAGACAAAGAAAAGATTCTGAAGATCCTACAAAAAATGTAACTCCTACATCCAAATAGCAACTAAAAGAGGCCCCTCTACCATCTCAAAACCCAACCCGGCTAGTCACCGTGGGTGAGAAGACCGAAAACGGCTCTTCTTTCGACTACAACCCTCCACAAAAGCAAATTACAATTAGAAATACCACGAAAAATAGAAACATACTGCACATCGGCACCTACAATGTCAGGACGCTGTCAACCCCAGAAAAACTTATAGAACTCTCAAACGCACTCAACAATATCAAATATGATATAATTGGACTATCGGAAGTGAGAAGACTAGGCTACAGCGTAGACGAATACAATGAATTTATTTTATGCTATAACGGACAAATAAAGGGCAAATACGGAGTCGGTTTCTTTATAAGAAAAGATCTTAGAAACTGCGTGAAAAGCTTCAGGGGGCTATCTGACCGAGTAGCTCTATTAGATATTGAAATTGAAAATTTACCCATCACTATTATCCAAGTTTACGCACCAACTGAAGAGTCGGCAGAAATAGAGATTGAAAAATTCTACTGCACTTTACACGAAGCTCATGAAATGTCGAATAAGCATGTTATAGTCATGGGTGATTTTAACGCTAAAATAGGGAAGAAAACCCCGGAAGAGGGAAAATTTCTTGGCAAGTTTGGGATTGGTCAAAGAAGCCCTAGAGGACAACAACTATTACTATATGCCCAAGAATATAACTTATCCATTATGAACACTTTTTTCAAGAAAAAGTTTAGTCAAAAATGGACATGGAAGTCTCCTGATCAGAAAACAATGAACGAAATAGATTATATCCTCACAAACTTTCCAAAACGATTCCAAGACGTACATGTTTTAAATAACGTCATGTTTTCATCAGACCACAGATTAGTTAGGTCCAAAATATCATTGTTGCCAAAGAAAAAGAGCCGGCTAAATTACAAACAGTCTACTTTTTCACTGAAAAACCAAAATGAAGAAAGCTACCTTGAGAAATTAGAAGAAAACATACAATCATTAAAAATAGAACAAGAACATACGGGCCAAAGCTTATACAACAACTTAGAAAAATGCCTAGTCGAAAGTATGAAAACAGATAGAGGGACGGAAAAACGCAAATTAAACAAGATCCTTACAGAGGAAACTTTACATTTAATTAGACAACGTCACAACCTACAATCTATGAAACCAAAAAACCAAGAAGAAAAGAAAAAACTTAGCTCTATCTTTAAAATTACAAACAAACATATTAGAAGAGACTACAGGAACTATAGAACAAAAATATTAGAGAAACATTTAATAACTAGTGGAAGCTGTAAACGAGCATTTAAAGAACTCCGTACCCATAAAACTTGGATACCCAGCCTATCAGAAAATTCAACTCCAACATGCAATAGAGAAAACATACTAAAAATCGCAACCAAATTCTATGCAGATCTCTACGATAAAAAGGACCTAGAAATCACTGAAACCACATTTACTAACTCGCAAACTAAAACGAAAATTGATTGGAATGAAGCAGAAATAGATCGTGAAATAAAGAGGCTCAAATCAGACAAAAGTCCAGGTCCAGACGGCATCCCGAATGAAGCGCTGAAAATGGGGAGAACTCTACTTACACCAATTATAACTTTTTTATTCAACATCATAAACAAAGAACAAAGAGTGCCTGAACAATGGACTAAATCAAATATCATACTATTGTATAAGAAAGGAGATCCAAAAGACATCGGCAACTATCGACCTATAAGCCTATTACCTTGCCTATATAAGCTATTTTCGCAATGTATCCTGAGTCGAATATCTACAAAAATTGATGAAAACCAACCGGTAGAGCAAGCGGGCTTCCGTAGAGGATATTCGACGGTTGACCATATTCAGACCCTTGAGACCATAATAGATAAATATAAGGAATTCCAAAGGCCACTCTACTTGGCCTTCATTGATTACCGAAAAGCATTCGACTCTATTTCTCATGTCTCTATATGGGAGGCATTACAGGCGAACAATATAGATGAAACATATTGTAATATAATAAAAAACATTTACGACAGGAGTACAAGTAGAGTCAGTCTAGAAACAAGTGGCCCGGAAATACAAATTAAAAGAGGCGTGAAACAAGGTGACCCTTTGTCCCCAAAGCTCTTTATCGCGGTGCTAGAAATGATATTTCAAAAACTTGACTGGAAGGATCTCGGTATACAAATAAACAAGAAATACCTCACACATTTGCGTTTCGCCGATGACATAATATTATTTTCACAATCAAGCTCACAATTAGAGCAAATGATACAACATCTTAAGATAGAGAGCAAATATGTGGGGTTGGAAATGAATCTGCAGAAAACAAAATTGATGACAAATTCTTTAAAAACGCCACTAAATATAGGAAGTGATGATCTCGAATATGTTGATACCTATATATACTTAGGCAAACAAGTATCGTTTCACAAGGACAACAACGTAGAAGAAATAATTAGAAGAATAAATATATCATGGCAAAAATATTGGACCCACAGAGAAGTAATGAAGGGAGATATGCCGCTACCTATAAAAAAGAAAGTGATGGATAGTGGTATTCTGCCCTGTCTTTCATATGGCGCTCAAACCTGGACATTCACAAAACAAGTGAAAGAGAAAATTAGAATATGTCAAGCAGCCATGGAAAGATCTATCCTTGGAATCCGCAAGAGAGATAAAATACGACACGCAAACATAAGAGAAAAAACAAAACAAATAGATTTCCTACAGCACTCTACGAAACTAAAGTGGAAATGGGCGGGACATCTGGCTAGAATAGAAGATGCAAGGTGGACGAGCTGTGTCATAACATGGGATGGACCTGAAGGAAAAAGAAAACGAGGCAGACCATCAAGAAAATGGATAGATGACATCAAAGACATAGCAGGCGACAAATGGCAAATAAAAGCGAGAGACAGAAAACAATGGCAAAAAATGGAGGAGGCCTTTACCCTACAGAGGGGTTCTCATTCAAACAAACTTAGTGTAGAAGAAATAAAATAAAAATTATAATCTGTTATGTAAAATATAAAATAACATAAAACAATGCATGTGATTTGATAAGATAAATTAATTTAATATTATAATCGGTAAAAACAATGTAAATTTAAATAACTTTGAATTATCAGATATTCATTACGAAATTATCAATTATTAAATAATAAATTTGATTGGCAACACAAAAATCTAAAGATAATAATAATATTTATGTACAAAACGAAATGGAATCATATACAAATATTTATAATTGCATGTTAATTAAAATGTAAAATGGCATGAAATGAGAAATAATAAAAGGCTTATTTATTATTATTATTTATTATATTTATTATAAGGCTATAAAAATTTACATAATTTAGCCTTATAAGCAGTGCCAAGGAAGACGGTATTACGTTTAAGCATGAATGATTAAAGTTTTCAATTATTCATATTTATGCATGACCAAAGACTGGTCCACCATAAACGCTGGTACGATACCTTCCGTCTTTTCACCATTTATTCTGTTCGGAGACTCTTGCCTTAAGCGTAGAATAAATGTTTGGCTGCAACGAGGTACACCGTCGCGCTGATTATACTCTAGTTGAAATTTCGAAGAAGGAAGCACCTTTGTCCTAACTTTAACCTGGCGCCAAATAATGGTGACCAATGGCACCAATGAGGTCAGGTTTGGTAGCCACATCACAGCCACTACAGGTTATATACTCCGCAAAGTCCTATTAAATAACAGACTGACTGTTTACATCTAGTGATACAAAAGTCAGACGTCCCGATACAAATATATTCCATCGCTATAATGAAGTTATATCCTGTTATGGACAGTTAATTATGCATTCAACTTATACAGCTATATAAAATTGCAACTTGCGTGTTTTTTACTCAGGACTGTTTTTTATATATATATTTTCAGTTTTAAAAATAATCAATTTACAAAAAGCGATGCGGTAAAAACAGTTTTAACACTTTTAAAAGTTACTTGTCGGATAAAATTCTTGTCCGATGAGCTATCGATCGGGAGTATCACAAAGTGCTTTGTAAGTCCCTACAATAAAGAAACTGAGGGCGGTGTTTGTCCTTTGTTTCGCTGTAACCTATAAAACCTTTATTTGGTTGACTAAAATGTAAGACTTTGAGGCTTTTTATAACTTTTTGCATAGCATAACAGCAAGTCTACTAATGGTTTTTTTAAAGGGTTAGGTAGAGGTTTATAATTAACATTTCACGTCATTTTGTCTTATGGCAATGTTACAGTGAATGTGCCTATTGTTTCATTATCTTCCGTAAAATCCGTAATAAGTTTCATTACGGCAAATACTTGATAACATTTTCGCCCAATCCTAGATTCGAATTTAAGACATCCAGGTGGTTCTAAAAGTATAGATTTTTTGATGAGAAGTGAATATTTTGAGTGAAAAACCGACATAAGTAATACCACAATGTATTTTGTCGGTTTTATATACCATTAAAGACTTTTGTCGAGTCAGTTTATTTGGGATACAAATATTATTATGTTGAACGTTTATGTCGAGACCAGGTATACAGAATGGAATGACGGGTATGGCTGTAAGGCATTTAAAAACGTTTCCCTTGGTAATGTTTGCATGACATTTACCAAAGATAGCATATAATGTTCATACGGCCTTTTAAAACAAATATGAAGTGTTATGTTACTTTATTCCGATTAACAAATCACAAGATTTAAAACTGAAATGGGTTTTAGTTTTTTTGAAGAAGGTCATATCCAATATATATATATAGGTCATAGTTTGGTGTTTGGGCTTTGACTAAGACGTCAAGTTAGACCTGAGGATTGACTCGTCAAACCTAAGAGATGAAGATGTATCCCTATTTTCCTTGGTCACGTCACGACATCACGCGTGTACCGATTTTCATGAAATTTGGTACGAAAGTAGATAAGATCTTCGGGCCAGCCATAGACTTTACTTTACGTACTAACAAATATATCTATTACTTAAAATATTATGCAACAGTATACTAGAAAAAACACTTATTGTTTCTAAATATTCAATCAGCTCAGTTTGACTCCCTCAAAATACTGTCTATCAATACGGAACATCAAACATTGTTCGTTCGTTAAAATTCTGAACAGATACGCAAACAAAAAACACCAAGTGATATCGAGTTTTATTTCAGGAATGGCGAACCATGCAGACATGGTGTGAATAGTTATTAGGCGTAGGTATTACCATTCCGTGGCAATGCACAATGCATGAGTTTATTCACTAACAATTCAATTGTTTACAATTGAAAGTGGCAAATGGAATACAACTCGAGAAGTTTCAACTGTTTTTGCTTTTATACTTCATAATTAAGGATAGAGGATTTCATACTAACATAATATGGGTTTAACTTTTAAGTATTTATCTATTTTTATAAACCAATCACATCTAAATGCTATTTAATGAAAATTGCTTTAATCATTAATGGAGTTTCATACAAACTAAAAAATTGAAATAATAATTTAGAAAAATTGTGTGCCGACCAACTTGTGTTTTAGTGTTTAAGATAATGATTTGTTTATAATAATAGATAAATAAAAAAAATTATAAAATTAAAGTTAAACTCATATTACTTTTGCATAGAAAACAATCAAGCAATGGTACCCCCTAAATGCTTTAAGTGAGAGGTAACACACCTTGGGTTAACAATTATTATTATACATTGTAGGTTTTAGGCTGAAATCTATAGACTGTACTTAGAATTAGCAAAGTGTACGGAGAAACCGTACACTATAAGCATTGTAAGCATTTACATGCGCGCGGGCAGTGGGCATGTGTCTTTACCTAAGCATTTACGTTAGTTCGCGATCTTTCCGCATCGGCTAAAGACACGGCTCCACCAAACCGCGCGCGTAGCCTTCTTTTATATCATTACACGTTTTAGTACATAGTATTTACGTGTTTCATTTGTGGACCTTAACGTTAGGCTCTACACAAAGCTTAGGTTCAACTCTGTCTTTGTGACATAAGCTAAAGCAGTGTTTTGTCTAAGGTAAGACTGAGCTTAGTCTAAGCTGAATCTAAATAATCTCGAACGATCTTAGTGCTATAACACTCACATAACCACGACATAATTTAGAAAAAAAATTCAGTAGGTACTCGTCCCAAGCCCACGAAATTGCTTGAGCATAAAATATGATGCTATATCTTGGATGAACGTTAAAAACAGTCATTAAAATTCATCCCCTGTGTCCCAACAACCCTTCTGAAGATTTATATAAAAGTAAAATAAACTAGAGAGGCAATAACAACTCGAGTAGTAAAATATCGTCCTATCGTTATCGGCCTGACTGCCTAAATTCGCTAAAGTCATTAAGTTTTACTGTTATTTCATATTTAGCATATTAGTTTGTATTTGGACTTGTAAAATATCTTATCAATACAAATAAATAAGATTGAAGTATCTGTTTTTAATGTAAAAAAAGCAACGTTTTTTTTCATCTGATATCGTTATTTGCACGATACCTATGCATAAAATAAAGTTTTTAAATTTTATGTCTGTCTGTCTGTCTAATCTCTGTCTGTCTGTTTGTATCGACTAATCTCCTAAACGGCTGGGCCAATTTAATCAAATTTTGGAGCAGGTAACCGATTACACGGCGCTTAATATAGGCTTATTTGTATTGATGTTTCTACCACGCAGACGAAAACGCGGTATAAGTTAGTAGATATGTTTATTTGATAGCTCAAATCTCGCGCAATACTATACTAAAAACCAAATAACCGTGCATAAAAGGTCATACCGGCCCCTGTACCACTGCACGCCGAAACGGGATCGCGGCGAACCTAAACACAAGGCGCCGAGCCGGCGCGCGGCGTAGCGATAGAAGTCGGTGTAAACAAACGTTTATTGGTACGAGGGGATCATAGTCCGAGAAATTGTCATGTATTACAAACATTTGGCGTCTGTATTACAATGAGATAAAAATATTGTCATCATTATTTTATTAAATTAAGTATTTTCTATAACGTGCATTATTATCGCAGGCGCAACAATATTCTTGGATAGGTTTACGGTGACTACGAACCAGGGGGCGCTGTAATAAATATTTTTTTTACAAAACCATAACTGCTATGATCATAGATTTGGATGCGGTTTTCAAAAATGGGTTTTGTATTATTTACTTACGCTCTTTAAACAGTGTAAAATAAAATACAAAATCCCATAAAAAACAATACTTGTCAAAAAAGCAAGTCTCGCAACTCAGTTCTACCGTAAAAGATGTGAGATCCATGTAATCCAAGTCGGTTATTAATTTATTCAGTCCCTGCTTGAGGAACCTTCTGTCTTTAGTTGTTACGTAATTATCTAACCACTAGACTGACTAGACCACCGAGGCAGTCTACAATGCAGATAACTGCAAATGTGACTTTGTAATCCTATATATTTATTTGTTATAAAAAAAAATGGTTTTAGCAGATAACTGCATTTTAGTTATACCACGGCAGAGTGGGTTTAACACCTCTGACGTCTCAAACCCCTAACGGCAAACTGTAATAACTTCAAATTTATCGTTTTTTGGGGTGAAAGTTAAATAATGATAAATATCAATAAATGGTCAACTAATTTTAATTCTTTAAGGAACAAATGTAATTTCCAATGATTAAGTTTATATTTGTGCCAAAAAAAAGTCCAATAACTGAGTTTTTGAATTAAAACCAAGAAACTGCTTTAGGAGTTTTTGTAATACATTATAAAAAAAGAAAGTTGTTTTTAATCATTAAAACTGTGTTTTATTAAAAACATGACAAAAAGTGCAATTTTAATCCTTAAATTTTGGTGTTTTTGAGTTGTCGCATTCGCGGGCAGGCCGCAGGCGCGTCCGGTATTATGATATCAGTGAAAAGTCTGTATTGTCGTTATTTTGTACGGAGAGCGGCCGAGAGCGATACGTGTCGTAAAGTTTGGGCATTTCTTGGTACAGGCCGGGTAAATGACCTTTTATGCACGGCTATTTGGATTTTACTATAGTTGGATTTTAATAATTATTTTTGTGTTTGATCGGTTAATTCTCAAGAATGGTTTAGGATATTTAAAATCACGCTCAATCCCACGGGAGCAGAGCTGTAAGCTTTAACGCGGGTCAAAGCGCGGGCGTAGATGTTAGTTAATATAACGAATTCCACGCGGACAAAGTTGCGGCCTAAAGCTATTACATCAGAAGTTAAACTATTTTATACACGATAAGGTAATTGGTAACGTAAACCTCCGAAGTAGAAGGAACTAGCTTCCACCCGCTTGGTACGTCAATAATAACCCTCCTTCTGACGCAGTCATACATACATTCTGATTAAATTCGTTGCGGGTTCCAAGACAATTTTAACTCTCCCTGGGATTGCCCGTGTGTCATGCACGGTGCCTTTCAGTTGGTTACCGCTGTAGATCCTGGCGTCACAGGAGTCACAGTGGTGGGCGTGTGGGTGGGATTATATCCCGTTTGACGCAGTCGGGTAAAAAGTAGCCAATTATGTAAATCCAGGCTATTAGCTACGCTATAAGCTACATGTAAGCAAAATTTATCCCGTAGTTTTTGCGCGAAAGAGCAGCAAATCGACAAGTACGCGCCTACACAAACCTATTATTTTACTTGCAAATGTTTATTATATTTAAACACTTCATATTACTATTATTCAACTTGTGATTGAGTTTTATAACTATTTTTAGACATAATAGTTGGGTTTTTTACCAACGACGCATTCTTATTGTATTTTTAGACTTCATAGAAAAGTATTTGTACAGGTTACCTTTTAACCACTGTAGCGATCCTAAACCATTTATATCATGGGTAGATTGGTACTCTGAAGGCGGAAAACGAATCATTAGAAAGGTAGGTAACCATAGCTACCGGTATATTTCCTAACAGCAAACTTCAAATAACTCTTTTGACTTTTTCGTGGATCGAACTCTAAACCTCACAATAAGCAGGCGGCCTAATCACTACAAGACCACCGAGAGAACGTTGCATTTACATTTTGTGTAATTCAGTAAAACTGTTATGTTAAAATACATTTTTGTTATTTATATGTTCAACATTATGCAAATAAATGCTATTATAATTATTTGCTTATTAATTAATATTTCTGTAATCACCAGTAAATAAGTTAAATTAATTATGGGTTATAAATAATTAATTAGCTGTAGAGTTGAGTTTTGCATATGAAATGGTTCATTATTAAATGTTGCATAGACGATTTTTATTACATTCTTTTTTAATAAAAAAAGTAAATTCTATAGCTAAAATAGTATATTTTTAAATTGATATCGAAAACATTATTAAACTCCAAGTATCTTTTTGTTGTACCATGTCAATTAGATAGAAATTTCTTCTTGAAATATGTTTAATGATTTACAAATCAAAGGCTTAAGGTTCTAACAATAGTATATTTTTTATCAGACTGTCATCAGACCACCACAACCCATAACGAGGTGATGCGATACTCTTTGTTACACTAGTTTTCAAACTTGCCGGCCTCTGACCACCCGTAACAACTGCCATAGATTTGCATATAGCATGGAGGACCTACTAGGACTGATGACTTGTGCTCGACTAGGCACGGGGGAAATCTTGTTAGGTCAACCAATCCAACGGTCGACTAGTATTTAGCTTAAATCAAACTATGGCGTATCTCAGAATTTGTAAGGTAGTAGCACAGTTGCCATTTTATGGATTCTTTCGCTTGCTGAGCAAAGGCCTCTCCATTTTGTGGGTGCCCACCAGTTTGAACCGTCTCGTGCGCACTTCCACTTCAGCTTAGTAGACTTAGCCGGTCCAAACTGGTATGACAGACGTGACCCTATGGTTCGAAAACAGATATACGTAGATATATGGTGATAGATATATCGCGGAGCTTTATTGCCTGGATTCAAGATTCTTTTAAAGGAAGAACAATTTGCGAAAACGTCAAAATTACCCTAAATAAAGCAAAACCCATAAAAAGGGAATGGGAATCGGTCCGCGCGGCTTCGTCTTAGCTCTCGACACAATACTTGCCTGTAACTACAAACTATAAAACGAGGTGCTTATACATCTAGTACAAAAACTGCACGTCGCAGTTGGTTTTAGAATGTTTATTCACAAGTTAAAGGTAAAAGTTTAGAATGGTTCTCAAACGTACTCATATTGAACGTCTGTAAGGCGCTTGACCTAAAACTTTATCTACACGGCAGAGGCAGTTAAATTAAAGAGGTTGCTCATTTTATGACGGCAGGTGATGTTGATATTACTGACATGTTAATTTCAAGTATAACGCTATAAATTACATTGATTGAAAGAGAGAGGGATCAAAATATGGGTTAAAGAAAAACGCAGTTTAAAAGTATGGTGATATTGGTAAGTATCACTAATACAAATAAATAAAATTGAAGTGTCTGTTTTAATGTCATAATATCAATGATTTTTGAGCTGGTTTAGTTAATTGCACGATACTCAGGCCTAAAATACGGGTGCGCCAAAGTTCACCTAAAGATTCAACTCCGATAATTGGAAATCCGAAAATGTTCTTCCTAACATTTTTCATCCTAACAATTACAATTCCTAACTACTCTGTCACTAATGTTCATAATTCGAAGCATTCAACTTCCTAATGTCGGTAGCAATAAACATCTATTGTACTTTTATTAGTTTTCCTATATTTTTTCAGCATAACCATCTTTTACACTATTATTCAAAGTCATAATCTTTACTGTCTTAATCTTTAGCTTTTATATTGTGTAATCTGATTGTTACACAAAATAAAAGCTATAGTTATAGCATAGGTCAATTATGGGTAAAGTAGTAGGTTAGGTTAGGTTAGAACTGCGACCATAACACAGCACGAGCCGAGCGAGCGAAGCGAGCGTGCCGCGGCAGCGGTCGGCGAGTGCTAGAATCAATCTGTTTTTAAAATAGGTGTAGTACTATTTTTACAAATTTGCAACAGTTCTTAAATAGGTGCTCACTATGAAATATGTTAGTGAACATATTTTGGTGCACATTCAGTATATTTGGTGGAACAAAGGCAAAATTAGTTAAATTATATGGGAATAAATTGAAGCACTTTTAAATACCATCCATTATGTTTAGGGATAAAAGCGTTCTGATAAAAAAAAGTAGGAGTTTAAATGTATTTACATTAATGATATTAGTAATAACAATTTTCGGAAACATGAGTGTTATGAACAACACCGGTAGCACTACAAATAGTATGAATAAAAACTTTAGGATGAAAAATTTTAGGAAGAGTGATCATTCGGATTACAAATCGTTAGGAAGAACAATTTCGGGAAAATAACTTTAGGTGAGCCAATATGGACCCCTAATATACAAAAGGCACAATACAATTTAAGTGGCAGGTATTAAAGTACCTACCACGCAGACGAAACCGCGGCAAAAAGTTAGTTTGTTTGTTTGATAGCACTAATCTCTAGTACTACGGGTAAAATTTATAGTATTATTTCTGTGTTTAAATGTCTAACTATCAATAAATGTTTTAAACATTTAACAATACGTTAAAGTCCACGGGAGCAGAGCAGTATTTTTGAGCGCGGGCCAAAGCGCGGGGGCAGCTACTATTTAATTCAACGATTTCCACGTGGGCAAAAGCTAGTAATGTAATAATCTTTATTATCTTTTTCAAATCGTTTGTGGTGCGCGTCCCCACACACCATCTGGAGACGTTTCTGCAAGAGGATTTCTGGTCCGAGGGAGTGCGTATCCGCCGCTTTCGTGGAAGGTGGACTACCAGACAAACGGCACTCAGGCACCGCTTCACGGTAGACATTCCACTAATACGCACTAAGCGTTTCGCCTCTACATTTCTTATGCGAACTGCCAAAGAATGGAACGCCCTGCCCGAGTCTGTGTTTCCGCATGAGTACAATCTGGATCTCTTCAAAGTAAGAGTTAATAGGTATCTTATAGGTAAGCGTGCTCCACCGTAGACCGCATCTTCACTTACCATCAGGTGAGATCGTGGTCAAACGCGTGCCTATCCACCATAAAAAAAAAGTTACACGACCTCGCAATTGCGCAACACTTCGCTGAATAAAAGTGTTAAATAGTTTCTAAGTTATAAAATACAAATATGTATGTTAGTTATAAGGTATTTATGTATGGGCCCTGATGCCTGAAATAAAAATATATTTGATTTGATTTGATAAAGAAAATGTCTAACCTACATTTACTTGCTAGCATTGCATTACACAAATAATGCAGCTACTCTTTATAAAATACTGTACTATCCTCGTTAATAGACTACAAGTAGCTGGTGTTAAGGAGAAACAGTGCCGCATTTTCGTTCTTACATAAAATGAAATATTGTGGGTAATGTTTGATAATTCAAGTGTTTGTTTGGAGTACCAAGGAAATATACAAGTAGCCTCGCCTTTATTCTATGGAGTTCATTCGTTACGAAGAGACGATGGAACTCTTGCTACGTCCTTTACAAACCCCTTTCGCTTCTTCAACATTTATTTCTACATCTCGCTTGTTTCGACATTTTTATTTTTTACTAAACAAAAACATAAACTAACATGTTACCCAGAAGGGTAACAACAAAGGTATACTACACCAACACTTCACCTGTTATGTTTAAATTCCATGGGATAGAGGATGAGCTTATCGCTATCCACCGGGCACAATTCCAACTCCGTGCAGCTATTAAAAATTTCCTGACGGAAAGTTCACAAATAACGCTTTTCATCCCGGAAAGAGGCATACGCTAACCAATTAACTAAACAATGTATTATTTATATTAATTATCATTCCTAATAATATATTATCAAAATGCATATTCCGAATCTTAATTGAGTGTAATTTCTATAACCTAAATATTAAATGCAATTATAACTCATTCAATGATAACATAGTAATTTCGATATCATCAAGCAAAGCCTACTAGCTAAATACCCCTTACAGCCTGTAATCAACGTGTTTCATCGGTGGCATTGATGCGTACACGTGGAACAACATATATACGTACGGCTACACATATGTTCAGTATAAGATGGCCTCGTGTTGTGAAGGCTTCCTGTGCATTGAGAGACCAGCTTATACAGGAAATTAACATGTTGGTCGGTAGCTGTGTGTACTGTATGCTTTGAGATATCAAGGTCATGGTGAATAATTCTATTGATAGTTAGAATTTAACTTGAATTAAAGCGTCATCACGTTTAAAGTAGCTTTTTTATTGACGACCGGATGGCGGAGTGGGTAGTGTACCTGCCTGCGACGCCGAGGTCGTGGGTTCGATTCCCACTAAGACAAATCTTTGTGTGCATGAACATGGGGGTTTGTCTTAGTCTGGTTGTTTCTATGTATAATATGTATGTATTTACAAAAGAAAATTATATATGTATTAGTATCAGTTGTTCTAGTGCCCATAGTACAAGCTCTGCTTAGTTTGGGACTAGATAGCGTTGTGTGTGAGTTGTGAAATATTTATTTATTTATCAATATGAACACGAAAAAGACATAACTTAAACCTCTATTTATTGACCTAACTCGCAGCAGGAGAAACCGAGTGAAAAATCAAGTGACCATTTAAATCTTAACTAATATTATTGTGTCATTATAAGAAAATTTCAATATCAAGTGTAACATGTTTTAATCTGTTTTTATTTTAATAAATGATTTAAATGGAATGCTACAAGAACGATTTCAAAAAATAATCTTTATCCGATTTATACCTGAGAAGCATATCTAGACTATATTTTATCGAGACAGTTACCATGCGGGCGAAACGGAAGCTAGCATCTATTTAATATTTCACCATTTTATTTCCATTTCTTTAATTTGGTCAAAGTACGAGTAGATGCTAAAGTTCTTAGATTTTTATGTTTGGGAATAATTAGAGAAGAGGGGACGTTTTTACGACTGCCGCAGCTCATGTCTTATAAAATATTCAACCAAATAAAAAAGTTTCTTGGCAACCTCATCAAAATTTTAGAGGCCTCATTTTTGACACGATAATTTGCGCAACAATTTTTAGCTATTTGGTATGGCGAGTGCTTTATATTTTTTTGAAGTATTGCAATGAATAATAATTATTATTAATTCAGAGTCCCATCAAACTAATTTCTGAGCCAACCTATCGACTGCACCAATTTCAAACGATTTCAAACGGTCTGATACCCATGAACAGACACACGTGCACAAATATTATTTTTATACTGACAGGTACGGAACCCTACTAAGCAGCCTACGTATGCCAAAAATGCCATAACACTAATTCAAAAGCTCGAAGATTTACGGCCCTTATCTGGAAACAAAAACTTTTTCTCATTTTATCCTTTATCCATTCCGTTCTTTTGTTTTTTTTTTTATGTTTTACTTTTATAAGCATCCTTACATTATGTTACACATGTGAAATTAATTAATCTTTTGGTTGTTTTCCTGTTTGTGGTTTTAAATACAACATTATGAATGAACAAAGCGCCAATTTTCACTAATCGTCTGTTTTATAGAAATGTCGAAAAGAATTAAATGAACTGGTAAAAAATACGTTTTTGTTTAATATTCCTGTATATTTTATATTTAATACGATTAATTGTTTGAGTTTTAGCAAGGATGGTTGGTTTTGTAAGAATTCCAGTACCGCAATGTAAAAAATACTCAAAGATTAAAAGGAAAATCTCTTCCTCTTGTTTAATTTCTCAGTTTGCACCCATAACTGAGACAAACTGAATTACTTTGTTCCTCGGCTCTCTTAAAACGTTATCATAATTTTCTATTTGCTAATGCAAACTCACTCAGTTAAATTTTTCCATGCCCACCTTTTATTACCTAGACCGTCATTTACCAAGACTAAATAAGTAAGTCTTTCTTATTTTAAATGTCGGTGACTTTTCGTCATTTAGCATTGAGATAAGTTAGTTAGTTATTTGGTAACATCATTTGAATCGATGATTTTAAATGTCTTCAATTGCATATTATCGTAGGCGTAATTTAAATCAGTTTTTTAACACCAAGTTAAAAAGAAAACAAAAATTAAATTATCGCAAAGAATTTATTATCTATTAAGTGATAAACTGTACGAAACTTTAGTAGTATTTATAGTTATGTAAACAGCTCGGAGCAATATATTTATACCTGACCTTGTTGGTATTACTGAATAGCTATTCAACCCTTTTAAATGGCGGTAGTTCGCTTCTTGGCTCACTTGACTGGTGAACACGGAGACTTAATTAGTGAGGCAATCAATACCATGATGATCGCGTTAATGCCCGTTAGGTTTTACTTAACTTTGATAATTTTTATAGCATTTAGCTATGCTTAGCAAATTATACTAAGGAACAGTTGAAAAATTTGTTCCTATCTTAAATAGGATACAAACCAACATGGCGAAGTTACATTCAGCACAAATGTTGTAACGAATGAACGTGTGCGATATTTTAAATTTCGTTACAAATGGATGAACGTGGTGTCACGAAATGACGTATCATACAGTTGAGAAATTTAGGGTGCCGGTAAGAGGCGACCGTAGCTGGATGGCTAAGAGCGGCTGCCCGGTGTGCAGTAAGGTCGCAGTTTCAAATCCTGCCGGTCCCATATCTTTTTCAACTGTTTCTTAGTATAGGTTTTACTTATTTTATCAATACCACTTCTACGAATACGAGTAGATAATTATACTTAAGTTAGATTTACAATTCATCGAATATTATCTAATTATCTAATATACCTATATAAAAGAAAGTCGTGTTAGTTACACCATTTATAAATCAAGAACGGCTGAACCGATTTGGCTGAAAGTTGGTGGGGAGGTAGCTTAGAACCGGGAGAAGGACATAGGATACTTCTAAAATATTTTCGAGGGTAAAATTTTATCGAGGGCGAAGCCGCGCGGGGCAGCTAGTTAGTCATAAAACTACCAACTTAATTCTCAATTAGAACTAATAGCGCCTGAATGATGCCAAACAGATTTTGCACTAAACTTGATGACACGAAAATCTTGGAGGATCTTACAAAGATTTGTCACTAGCGCAATTGAAAGCAGCGAGGCGACCGCTTTAACCACTATGCTAACCGTGCACTCAATACAATGTGGTTGCTTCTTTACTTTTGCGAGGACACGTAAGTTAATTGCCACCTAAAAAAGTGCTAAAAAGCACATCTTAAAGACGACACTGAGTCGTACGAAATTCATTTAAAACAAATATTGCCGCATAAGTTTAAAATTGAACACGCAATGCATTTACATATTTAACCAGATTTTGATTACACAAATTAAACAGGCCTCCTTCATACACACCATTTCATTAAGTGAAGGCAAGGCAGGCATAAAATTAGCATTTGGTGCAAAAACAACCTCCGTCGCTGATTTCCTTCTTTGTCAAGCCATGTGATAGCTTTTACACAAACACAAGCCCCTTGTATTCACCACGACACAAGAGTTAAGCGAGGCCGACGTGGCATTCTACTTATTCGGGGAGGGGTGGCATGAAAACGAAGCCACCTTTTGAAAGGGACAAATCAAAACAATCGGTAAAATGAAAACAATTTCGAAACAATTTTTGTCGTATGGCAATCTTGACGCTAGTTCGTTCGTGGCTAACGTCATTCGCCTGTCATTTTAAACATGGCGGATTTTTGGGACTATTGATATTGGCATTATTTGGGATTGAATAGTTCTTTTCTGTTTTAATTGGGAAACGTTTTATCGAGTGCTGCGAATCAATTATTTATTTGTCAATCACTGTTTTGAACTAGGCTGGATATTCACAGATACGAAAACATTGGGTTTAAAAAAATTCGGTTCCTTTCACTGTCAATCTCAAAACTGCTACTTTACTTACTTTTAATTTTTCTTCTTTTTCAGATTAAAATTACAGAACGCGTGCCAATGCATAGAGAAGAAGAGATATATACCTATGACTGTAGATTTGTCTCTGATTTGTTGATTTCATTTCTACTTAATTATAAGGCAGCTGTTGATAAAAATTGCCTTAGGAAAAACGATTAATTATTTCAATGTTAATTACATCATATAACTGAGAAAACATTATAATATTGTTGATTTCTTTTTAAGTAATTTGACAAAAACTCCGACAAAAAGTAAACCTACTCCTGTTTAAGTCGGTTAATAATAGAAATTAATTATATTATTTTTGTTATTATTATATTTTATATTAATTATATTAATTATATTGTTATATTAATTATATTTTTTAATAATTATATCATGATAATAATTCCAGAAAATGTACAATAGCTGCACGAAGTTGGAATTGTGCCCGGTAGATGACGATAGGCTCGTCTCCAATCCCATGAGACCTAAATATAACAGGTGAAATGTGGGTGTTGTACACCTCTGCCTCACCCTTCTGGGTAATATAGGCGAGATGTTATGTTATATTAAGAATTGATTAATGACAATAATTGCATTTTATTGCAATAGTTTAATTTTAAAAGCTTTTAAAAGTAAAAACCAGACTAACCTATTAAAAGTCTTTTGTCTAACTTTCGTATATCCGTTGGGTATAAAAAGCCTGCTGCTGCTAAAAGTGAGCTAAGTCAAGAATTAGTTGAGTACTTAAGTTACATAGCAGCGTTCAAGTTTCGAAACACTGATAGGTAACTAATACCGTAAGTTAGTCTATACGGAGTCTATTTAGACCCAATTTCTCAGGTGTTAGATTAACTTTATTAACTTTATTGTATATAACACACACAAATGAAAGTGACGTTTGTTGGCGCCCAATTTTTCGAAATTATTTTTTTAATTTTGTTTGTATATATATTACACTAATGTCCATCCAAAGGTTGCCTTTAAGAAATCGCGTTAAGCGATAAGGCCGCCCTTTGTGCATAATATTGTTATTGTAACTTTCGTACTAAATGTATTTCCTATGTCTTATGCACAAATAAAGTTTTTATCTATCTATTTTATTTTATTTTATTTTATTTAATAAGCACACCAACTGTATAATTACACAGAGCCATACAAACTATTATAATAATGCACAGGTAAATCAAATAGTAGTTACACAAATCACAGGCATGCATTACATTCAAACAATTTCTCTTCAGGAGACTACAAAAATAGAAATATTAAAATTAATGATTAAATCCTAATTTTATTATTATATTAATTATTTTATATTATTAAATTAATTATATTATTTTATATTTATTATTACATTTGAACATATTTATTCATATAAATTAAAATTGTTTGTCAAGAAGTGTCTGTATGATGCAAATGTCATGGAAAAGAGGTCGATAGAGTTAGACGCGATGGATATCTCATTGTATAGCCTTGCCATACGTGTTATAGGGCTATTAAATGAAGCATTCAAAGTGGAAGTGGGCACATCACTATCTATCTATCTATAGCTCCAAGGACATATGGCCGTTGGGGTTAAAAAGTCCTTCAGTGGGAGTCACGAACTGGCAACTGGACGGTCCCTCGCTAGATGGACGGACGATCTTGTCAAGATCGCGGGGAGTCGTTGGTTTCAGTCGGCACAAAACCGCGCGCTGTGGAAATCGAATGGTGAGGCCTATGTCCTGCAGTGGACGTCTCTGGGCTGATGATAATGATGATGAACTCAATTAATAAATAAAACAGTTTTGACAATAATATGACCACAAACAAATATGCATTTGAGTGTTTAAGATATGATTTGACGTTAAAAATAGATAAAAACTTAATACAACCCATATTATGTTAGTATTATATAACATATAAAACCCATATTATGTTAGTATTATAACACGGTGCTTGAAAGCCTTAGACTACCCACAGAATAGCTACGTAACTGCGACGATCGGTTCCACAAAGCCTCTTTCTTGTTCTATTTTTGCTTTCACATGCCATCTTTGTGTGTGGCATTGAACAACCATCGACAATTTCTCGTGAGCTCATGCTAACTTTAAAAATTTTATGGACATCACAATCATCACGCTTATATTACCCAGAAGGCTGTGGCAGAGGTGTAGTACAATACCCACACTTTACCTGATATGTTTAGGTTGAGAGTGGCGCATACGCTAACCACTAGACCCATAAGGCAGTTATATACAAGCATCAATTTACGCCTTAATCCAACGGGGGTAGGCAAAGACAATGGAACGCCATGTGCCAAGTTCCTTAAATACTTCTTTCGCTTTCCTCAACTTTCCTTCATCTCGTCATACATGTTCGTCGGTTTCGTGCACTGCATATCTGGCCTTTCTGACACATGACAAATACACAAATATCTTCGAAAAGACAAACCTAAGCAATTTATTGACAGAGGTGTATGCCGTGGGGTCGAACCGCGAGACGTAAAGTTACGCTTTGTGCTAGTAAAGAAGGCTTTTACATTTTATAAAACTAGAGTTTGCACTTGGACTTTGCAATTCTTAATGCATCATGAAATTTTATTTTTATTAAGTACCTAGCTACAGTAATGATGGATTGGGTCTTCGGTAACTTTGTTATTTTATTCAATAGTAAATAATATTATGATACGTGATGTAGAGCTTATTGATATTATTATACATAAATAAACCTGGCTCTTGGTTTGTTTAAATTGTTTCCTTTCTATTTCCACTTCAGTATGTAAGCACCTGTCATTTGAATATGAGAAAACTGTTATTCTCGAACGCTTTGATTACAATATTCTAGCCACTTTGAAGTCGCACATAAACCACTTTGAGAAATTGGAATAATATAATGTGCTTAACCTTTGCCCTTACGAATCCTATTTATTTTATTTATCTATGTTCCACCTAGGTAGACCTACGGGCCGGCGTTAGTTATAATACATTTACGTCGAAGATTATTGGCTATTATAATGCATCATTTACAGTTAATGCATACATTAGCCAATGTGTAGGTATGCTATCAATCAATAGTTTATAATGATATTCTCTATTAATGCATTCAGTGTTATGGGAATATTCGTGAGGTGTTGACAAGGTCACGGCCCGTTGATCAATTACTTATGCAAATGTATAACATTGATTGAGCAAGTCAATGGTGGCTGATTAGTTTCTGCTTAATTTAGTCGTGAAAGCTTAACAGACAGAGTTACTTCGTCATATATAATATTAGTAAGGATTGCACAAATATACTGGATCTGGTAAACTCTTAACACAGCATATAACTGGTAAAATGTAGGTACAATACAATACAACGTGATTTTATGTACTATGTGGATATTTAGGACTACTACAGCAAGCGTAAATTTATCGTAAAACAAATTCACAGCTGAATTTATGTGACAAGCCCTTGAGTGTATAAATTAAAATAATGCCGCAATATTCAGGCTCAGTATCGAATAATAATGACTTTATCGCAAGAAAGTGCTTTTTTTTATTCAACTTCTAATAAATACCGCTAAAACATAAAAATAGATTACATTTTATAGCATTGAGATACATAGAATAATGTGAAATGTGCCCATTGGAGACTACAAAGTAAATATCCATTAAAACTTCACAAACCATGATATTCAATCTGATTTCACACGATCGGTTTGACTTCTACTCTAAGAGCCAACTTCATCAAACTTCTTTGAGAGAGAGATGCAAATACTTTAATAGTTAGTTTAAATAATTCAACCCGTATTTGCATCTCTCTCTCATTTAATGTTTGTACGGGACAGTGAGATCGGAAACAATAGCGTAACTTTAAACTTGAGTTTAACATGTTGGTGAAATCGGCTTAACTTTTAGAGAAAACAGTGTCTTAGTTGCAATGGACTGATTCTATTGCGCCAACTCTAAATTAAATTTCCATCAATGCACCTCTCCCTTTCTAACAGACGGAAAAAAATTGCTTAGCAGGACTTTAAATTGTGAACAAACGTGTTTTTTACACATAATTATGTTTACGTCTAATCATCATGCTCAAAATATACAAGAAAATCTAGTTTGTCAGGCCTAAATTAAAGTTTAATTTTTTTGCCTTTCTAATGAGCTTTGTTAGAGAGAGGAAAATGCAAGAAAACAAATTTAATCTAGTAGTGGCACTACAGCATCAGTGCCGAGATTTACGACAAACATGTAGAGAAAATAAAGTGTTGTTCATGAAAACACGTTAGTATGTATGCAATAACACATTAGCACGCTAACTCGTTAAAGTGGTACAGTTTCGTGAATGAGCTCAGAGAGCGTCACATAAACTATACTAAGCGCCAGATTTAAATGCTTATAGAGATGCATATGTTATTGTGTTCCAGTTTTAATGGCGATCGATCCTGGAATCCTATAATTACTTGAATAGTAAGCCTGGTATTGTAATCCTCCAATTTGCAAGCCGATTAAGCACATACAATCGCTTCATCCACCTGTACAACAGATGATTCGTACATTCATCGGATAGGCAGCAAGCTTGGCTGCTTCGTTTCCATAGCTTCACGCCTATATTTCCCAAAAGGATGTAGCTTAGTATAGCGCCCACACTCGATCTGTTTTATTTCGGTCCCATGTGATGGCGGGTGAGCCTATGGCCATGCACCAGGCACAATTCCAACTCCGTATTGCTATTTGATGATTGCTTAACAGAAAAACTCAAATAAAATTTTGCCCGATCCGAAAATCGAACCCGTTGCACGAGACGTTGCAATGAGATGAGAGGCAGCATAAACTAACCACTAGAATAACAAGGCAGTTATTGCCCCATTGATAAAAAATATGTTTTTTTTTTCTAAGCGACACTAGCAGTATAAATATTCCGTCTCTAATTGTCTGATCATCAGTTTCAGATGATAAATTGACGATTTAACCCGATGCAATCACAGCAAAATTTAACCGAGCGACGTTCATCTAAAAGAATAGCCAATTATTTTCGTCGTGATTGCCAAATTAATGTAACATATTCGTTTTTCTGACCCGCCCGGAAAAAAGGACAATGGCCACTTTCTATTGATAATTATATTTTTTTATTGTTTGGGGTTCTCGATTTTTAAAGCAGGGTAAACGCTGAATAAATTAAACGTAAATATACCTACATACATATAATTGTATTTTATGCATGAAAGATTGCCGGGCGAAGGCGCTTTGTGTTCATGTTTACAAGAACATTTTTGTTTTACCAACATAATATACTGTTACAAAATTATTGATATAACAGGCAATACTGTGTGTGCTTTGTGTGTGTGAAATTCATGTTTTTGACACCCCTGCGGCACCTAGTCATTCGGCATTCCTAGTGCGGGCGTTGTTTTATAAAAAGAAAAAATAATTTACACAGAAATTATAATTTGATTCACACACCATTCCCTTTCACATGGGACCTAAAGATAACATGCGAAATGTGGTAGTTATACGTGCCAAACCTTAGGTACTGGGTAATATTATTCATATGTCAGATCTTTTATTTATAATCATGTTCGACACGAAAGCCGATATCTAGTACTTTCATTGTTTTATCTGACACATTTGAGTGAGCTAGCGAATTTTAGAGGAAACAATCGATAGCGTATTTCCAGTACAAACGTAATCTGTTGGTAGTTTTATTATTATTAAGTCTGTTAATATTTTTATTGACATATCATAATTTAAAACACTTAAATGCATGTTCGTATCCGTTTTGTGAAAATAATATTTTAATCAATCAGTTTGTAACAGACACGAATATGCTTTTTGGTGTTTAGATATGATTTTATGATGTTTATAAAATTTGATAAAGTCCTAATTCACTAATAAAAAAATAATTGCAATACTTTAAGAAAACGTATTTTTTGTCTCTTAAGAAGTATTTTTAATTAGAGGGAATAAAATTAAAAATACCGATGCTTTTTCAAATAAAGTTTATTGCCTTCATACAACATAAAATGTTTAAAACTGTAAAAAAAATCTCCAAAGACAAAAAAAAATTTTTTCTTTCTATATTGTAAATCTTCCTTAGACTTGTGTTTAATGATACAACCCGATTGTGTTATTACTGAAATACGCTATCGATTGTTCCCGGTGAGAAAAGGCCCGAGCTAGATAATTAAGTAAAGAGCCTGAAACGAAGTCTTCACACCGCTCCTTCATTCGAACCGATGGCTTGTTAGCTCCAATTGCTATTTCAAACGAGTTTTGTAAGTACAATGAAACCCGAATCGACTGAAACGATATATGAATTTTAATGATAAAGAATTAAAAAAACCAGCCACATAACCAGTCCATAAAGATAAAAGTCCATAAAGACTGCAAAAGCTAAAATATCTTAAAATGTATTATCAGGTTCAATTGTCATGTAGAATTGACCTATATGAATAAAAAACTTCAATATCTATGTGTACTATCAGTTTATACTTTTTTGTCACCACAACGTGATGCCAAATAAGTATTACTTTATTAATTTATTTTTTAAACCAAGCTTTTTGCGTATTATGAGCCAGTCCTCCCGGGATAAGGGCGCCTTCTTGCCTACTGGCACGTATTCTACTGCCGATTTATCTTGACTTACTATAAACTATTGAAATCCTCTTAAACTATTGAAGATAATAAGTGCCGACATATCAGGGACTTATCCTGAGCTGGTGAAACTGAGTCTTAGTCCACAATTCCACCTCGCAAACTTATTTTGTGGATGTAATTTGCCCGAAGTAACCGTTTATGCTGTTACCCTTCCATTATTATATATCCTAGAAGTATGTCTCTTTGTAAAAAACAATCCAACACTATTTCCAAAATTGTCTGATACTGTACAACGTAACCGACGAGACCATGAACGACTATGCATGCAAAGCGCCAGAACTGCTCATTTGGGAAATAGTATAATCTGAATGGCGCCTAAAATTTACAATAAGTTACCAAAACAATTTAAATCCTTGAATTTTAATATGTTCAAAAGTAAAGTTAAATAAATGTTAATAAAGAAATGCTTTTACAATATTAAAGACTACCTTAATGATAATTATATTTAAATTATGTAATCTACTACGACATTACTATTCTATTATACAATTTATTATTACTATACAATGCCAATATATTCTATTTGACATATTTTTTTATTTTTTTATTCTGATATATTTTGACATTTCTATAATTTTACTTTATTACTAAAATACTAATGCATGCTTAATATTGACATTGTGTAATTTTAATTTATATCAATTTTATATTTGTACGCCTTGCATGGCAAAACATGGCAAAACACCACACATGTTTAAAGCAAATAAATATATCTTTATCTTTATCTTTATCTTTAAGAATAGGACTGCAATCAATCTGCCGAGCCTTTTCCCCATTACATTGGGTCGGTTTCTATTCTAATGCATTTAGCTGAATATCCGTATTTTTAACCGACTTCAAAAAAAGGAGGAGGTTCTCAATTCGGTTGTATTTTTTTTTTTTTTTTTCTATGTTTGTTCACCGATTACTCGAAGACGCCTGGACCGATTTGAGAAATTCTTTTTTTGTTTGATAGGATATACTTGTCATGTGGTCCCATTTTTTTCCAGTCACCTTTTGATGTTGGGATCCTAGAGAAATCGAGGGCAACCCTCAAATTTAAAAGGCTTCTATATTGTTTTTTGTATATTATCTAAAGCTACTTGGATATTTGCATCTAGTAGCCAGCATTTTATGTTGCTGAGCTAATGCTGGAAGGTACAACTCCTCAACAGTTAGGAGTACGGGGATAATTCTTTAAATATAGGCTCCTTGAGGCCGTTTACTGTATTCTTTCAAGTTATATACAGATGAGGCGAGACGTTGAATATTACTTATGTATATTCATAATATGAGGTCATGATTTAATGATGGGATCCTAGAGAAATCATGGGTCAATCAAGCTTCTATATTGTGTTTCGTATATTACCTAAAACTACTTGGATATTTGCATTTTAAGTTGCAGAGCTGATGCTGGAAGGTACAACTCCTCAACGGTTTGGAGTACGGAGATTATTATTAATAAGTTTTCCGTCTCAAGTAACCGTCGTCTCCTCATTCGAGAAACATTCTTGCTCGGTCTACCCATCACTTAAAATCGTAAAATAAAATAATTTTTAACAAAAAAAAAAACCGACTTCAAAAAGTAGGTAAACTAAAAAGCATAAAATAAATTTACTTCGCACAAATAATACGTTTTTTCATTTAGTTAAATAGAAATTATTAAATAATTATTTCATAATTCTGAAGTCAGTGCCAAGTAACCAATAACGAGATAATAAGTATAAATCTTTCTAACAACTATTTTCTGACTGAATATTAGTTCTTAATTATCCGATTTACTTGGCACCGACTTCAGAATTATGAAATAATTATTTAATAATTTCTATTTAACGTAATGAAAAAACGTATTATTTGTGCGAAGTAAATTTATTTTATGCTTTTTAGTTTACCTACTTTTTGAAGTCGGTTTTTTTTTTGTTAAAAATTATTTTTTATTTACATGAAGCGACTGCCATTAGAACTTCACAACCCAGTACGAGGTAATACGATACTCTTTATTAGCTTACCACCAGGACTATATGACTACTAAAATCCTTTACTCTTCATTGCTACGGTCAAGAAACCTGTATTGCTCATACTCATACCTAAGAATGCTGATCTAAAAATTGAAAAAATACAATTTAGTTTAGAATAAATGTTGTTTTACTCTACGACAAGAGTGCTACGTTTTCTAGTTATTCTACGAAATAAGGAATAATTATACAAGGAACGTTCCAATTTGAACTTAATTAAAAGTAATTGGATTCTGAATTATCCTAGTCTAGACCATTCATCCTTTATTTTGAGCTCTAATGCTAAACCTGACTCAAATGAGAGGCTAGTTAAGCTTCAGATTAAATGATTTTATAGTGAGTCCATTTTAAATTCAACTTCTGTTTTTTTGATTTCCCCTGACTTCTGTTAATTCATCATGATAAAAGACTAAACTAGTTTTATGCAGTTTTCAGTGTTTGAATCTTATACCTATACTAATATTATAAAATTGAAGATATATATTATGTTTGTTTGATTGATTTTTGGTTAAACACCCAAAGCTAAGAAACTACTAGTTTTAATTTAAAAACAGTTTTTAGTCTCTTATAGTTTATTTATATATATAAGAGCAGCGATAGCCGAGTGGGAGACCGTAGGACTGCGAAGTTAAAGGTCTCGGGTTCGAACCCACGGCACACACCGCTCGTCTTTTCAAAGATATGTGTGTATTTATCATATAAATTATCGCTCGCTAACGGTGAAGGAAAACATCGTGAGGAAACCTACATGCCTGAGAGTGCCTAATAAGTGCTCGAGGGTGTGTGAAGTCTACCAAACCGCACTTGGCCAGCGTGGTGGACTATGGCCTAACCCTTCTCATCATGAGAAGAGGCCCGAGCGCAGCTGTGGGACATGTATTAAATACAAGGCTACTATTATACTATTATATAGTTTATTTGCTAAGGGAGGTAATAAATTATATAGCATAACGCAAATGCTAAGAACAGCGCAGCAATAATGAAATATGTAGCAAAAACGAAAGCAATTTATTGCATTTCTGATCGTTAACATTACACTAAATGTAGTAGGATATTGCATAGTGATAGGATTGAACAGTTGGAGCATAAGGCATTCCATTCGTACGAAGTTACGGGCAGCATATCTTATATTATATTATTAGGTAGATATAGCCATTATGCCGAGTGGGAGACCGTAGACTGCGAAGTCAAAGGTCTCGTGTTCGAACATAAGGCACACTCCTCTGACAACAATTTAATAAGTGTCAATAAATATGTATGTATTTATCATATAAATTATCGCTCGCTAACGGTGAAGGAAAATATCGTGAGGAAACCTGTCCTGGATGTCTTAAAAGTGCTCGAGGGTGTGTGAAGTCGACCAATCCGCTCCAGCCAATGGGGTGGACTATGGCCTAACTCTTCTCATCCTTAGAAGAAGAAGCCTGAGCCCAGCAGTGGGACATGAATTAGATACAGGGCTGCTATTATTATGCTCACGTAACAATAGGATTTTTTTTTATTTAACGGGTTCACGATTGCGAATCTATAACATAATAAATATTACCCTCGAAGTGTTATACCCCACTCCAATCCTATAAGTGTAAGTACCAGTAAATTGCATTCGCGAATTCCCACACATTTATTATTAAAGTTAAGCCGCTACCCTGAACAAGTGCATTTAATGGATTACTCGGAGTGTGATACACTTTTTAAATAGTTTTAACCGTAAAGTGGTATGTTAAACCACAGGTTAAACTTAAACGTATTGCAGGTCAATAAAACTGTAGTTTGCACATTTTTTACGCATCACTTATGAGCAATTGAAACCTATTATGAATCTAGGTCTATGTTATGGAAAACTTTAACTGGTATAAAGAAAACTAGGTGTAGCAAAGAAAATTTACAGATATTGGTATTGTTAAAACCGAAGTGATTGAGGCTTACTTTACAAAAATACTTATTAATAGGTGCTCGTGGATAAGTCGAAGCCACGTGGACCGATCAATCGTGCAGGTTAAGCAATCCTAACCGCGGTCAGCCGTGGATGGGTGACCATCTTAACACAATGAGTTTTCCTCCGTGCCTCGGAGAGAGCGTTAAGCCGTTGATCCCAGTTCCATTTGAAGATCTAGGGCAGACGTAACGTAGGCAAGTCAGAGACCAGAAAATCTGACAACAGGTCTTGATTACATTTGCTTGATTGGATTGTGAAGGTCTGATGGCATTTGCTCCATGCAAAATACTGATATTTAGCTTAATCTGGTAGACTAGAAGCCGACTGCAATGTTATTGCGAAAAAAGGCCCGGTGATTTCGATATAAAAAACCATAGATGAACAATTGCGAACAAAAGTATCATTCAAAACTGTCCTCAAACGATTTAAAATTCTATAGATGATATTTTTTGCAAATTGAACCTTATGCGGATTTATATAGGTTGCTTTCACAAGGGAGTGTACAAAGTGTTACAGTGACGCGGGCGACGCTAGACTATTTGAAATAAGCGCACAATTTGAAATTGTGCGCTTATTTTATGTGGACGGTTTTGAGACGTTGAGTGTGCATCTTTGGTTTTTTATATCGATGCCCGGTGATTAACAATAGTATTACCTACTCTTATTTTAAGATTTTAATAAAAAATTTATATTAAAATAAGCGTATTTATATAAATGTTTTTATTCGTTTATTTTTCTCGCATTTCTTGTAGATCTTGTAGATTAAGATGTCGTCGGACGAAATGAATGATATAAGCGCCTACGGACGCCTGCAATAACACGGGAATCAAAAGAGAATCAAAGGACTACCAGGGATTACATATAACCAATGCCGATAAAATATCTCGGGATATAGAAAACACGAGCTGAAATATACTTGATGTTTTTATACTTTTTGTGCGCGCCCAGGGATTGCTTTACCGGTGGTCGAAATTGGGTGTCTATTTTTAGGAAAAATATTTTATTTGCCGTTCAAAAGACGGTACGAAAATAACTAGATGTCAAGTACATATGTTAACAAGCCAATATGTCAACGTTACACAATCTTATACGGCGTATCGTGACTATTATAGAAATAGTGTGACACAATGACGTAAATTTACTATTTGAGGGGATAGTTTAGAAAATTAATTTTGAAAAGGTTTAACAGTGTCATTTTATACATATCTTTAGTCTAAAACTACCCATCTAAAGTCTGAAATCACACGAGAAATCAAAAAATTATTTTCTATATTTCATCATTATATTTGATTTTAATGAACCACCTTGTATGTAAAAACAAACGAGTTCACAGATATCGCTATTTAAAGCCATTTTCCGTTTCACTAAGCACGGAGGTAATTTGCGGATTGCCTCGCTAATGTGGCCATTAACGCCTTTCTAACATATTACAACATTCTAAAAGTACCAATTATCTGTTAAATTTATTTACCGAAACATTTACTCAGACATTTGGTATGTAATTTTTATATATAATTATTTTGACTGTATAACAGTCTAGGTATGCAAAGTGAGGAAAATATTATAATCTAAGATCCCACCGCAAAATTTTGTAGCTATCTCAGAGTAAGTTTCTAGATTCATGGTAGCTATATATTTTTTGTTAAATGATTTGTCATTTGAAAAAAAAATTATGAGAACATTCAACTTAAAATGGCTGCCAGCTCTCAGTTAGTGCATATTTAGAAGCTTTATTTTTTTTTTATTCAAGTTGTATGGGATATATACCTAACTAGCTGACCCGCGCGGCTTCGCCCTCGATAAAATTTTGCCCTCGAAAATATTTTAAAAGTATCCTATGTCCTTCTCCCGGTTCTAAGCTACCTCCCCACCAATTTTCAGCCAAATCGGTTCAGCCGTTCTTGAGTTATAAATGGTGTAACTAACACGACTTTCTTTTATATAAGTATATAAGATTATCTTTTATTGCTTCAACTTCAGGAAAAAGTATAGCAAAACGCCTTAAACAAAATAGCAGTCGTTCTGATGATCAAAATCATGACAGGCGCTTAACTCTGTAACACCTAGGGATTAAGATCTGATATTTTAAAATAGTAGTAGACATGGTTTCAAACATATAATTAGATTTAGACACTGATAACATGTAATATTCAAGAAAATATGTAATTTACCCGTTTACATCTAGGTTACCATGTGACGGGTAACCTGGTACTAAGTACGTTGTATATTTTCTAACGATTCATTCAAATTGGTTTCATCAACAAAACTCTTACCTGCTAAATTATTCGATCGGATCTCAACTTATTATGTATCTGGAAACTAAATCTTCATGTTTCAGTTATAATAATATGATTTTAAAGGCAATTAAAGCCAACATGTTTTAAGACAAGCTTTATTTATTCACGATAGCAGCACGGAGTTGGAATTGTGCCCGGTGAATGGCGAAAGGCTCTATCCCATTGGACCTTAACATAACAGGTGAAGCCTGGTTGTTGTACACCTCTGCCACACCCTTCTGGCTGAAATAGGCGTGATGTCATATTATTTTATGCAAAACTATACAAAACTTTGTCGCCCGCATCAATGGAATACCTACTTTGCAAACAGAAGGGCGAATCTCAAATGAAGGCCACGAAGCCTCCTTATGAGCTTTTTCAACTATTTGTTCCGCAACATTCATAGGATAGTTGCGGAACTTAGAGCCTGTTTCACCATCGATCGGTAAAAAGTTAAGTTTAACGCCTATATTTTAAAAGTGAATTGAAGTGAAAACTGTCTGATGCTTATTCTGTACTAGCTTCCGCCGTGATATGTACGTCGATTAAAATTAGCCTATTATTCTCGGGGTATTGAAATAACTTCACGACTATTTATAATCATGACAGCCAGTACATTCAGAGACTTATTGTGTACAAATAATCTAAATATTATTGTCTCATAAATATGAAGTAATATAAGTAAACATTTGTGTTTTGTTTTGTGTCACAGTTGTATAAGGCTGTTTAAATTTACGTATTACGACCCAAAACACGACGTTGTTGAATTTCTCGACAGTTATTATTGATAACACTACTGAAAAAATGTGGTATGCAACAATGATGAACAAATAAAACATTAATTTTGATCGAGTTACTAGCTGCTACCCGCGGCTCCGAGCGAAGTCGATAGTAATTTTCCAAAAAAAAAACCGACTTCTTCAACTGCAATAATTTTATACTTATATGGTTTTCTCATGGGTTCCATACTCAGAACTGAACCAAATTGAAATGGTACCACATGGGAAGCACCAGCTTTCAAATAAACTAAGAATAATTAAAAACATAAAATCAGACGAATTCAGAACCTCCTTTTTTTAGAAGTCAGTTAAAAAGAGCCCAATGTTCTTCCTAGAGGTTTGAACTGTTACGTACCTATTTAAATCAAGATCAGTGTAACCATAAAGCTGTAACAGACAGATACTTACTGTATTAGTAGGTATAAAGAGGTTATTTAAATTATGAAATACGGGTGTTACTCACGTAATTTTGGTCTATTTATTCGACCGCGGTTTCACCTGTACTTGTAGGCGCCTGAGTCACAGCCAGTGCAAGACTGGCTGCGACTCAGGCGCGACGCATCGCACTGTCTTGAAAATGCCTAAAAGAATAGGTGAAACCGCGGTCGACCAAATAGACCAACATTACGTGAGTAAAACCCGTATTTCATTATTCGAATAATGTTACAAACTCACGTCAGTTTTAATAAAAATATAAAGAGATTGCCTTTTACATAGGTACTATCAATTTTAATTCTTAAAACATAAATATGTCGTAGGAACAAAATCTTCTGATAGTGATAAAACCTTACAGCAGGCAGTATTTCTAAGTACAGTTATATTTTTTGGTGAATATGTGTGTTAAAAGGATGTTGAAGGTGCTGTTGCTTAATATTTAATAACCGAAGCTAATCCGTCACAAAACCGGCATCGCGTGACCTTAAAAGCCTGAGAGGCTCAACGAGTTGAAGAAAGTGCTTTCATCTCATCTCAGCTGTATTATCACGATGGCATTCATCCTTGATAAAGCCGTCGGGCTACCGTCTCGGTTTATCGTCACGATTTATTGAACTTGGCTTAGAAAACTAGCTGCGTATTGGAGAAGCTTGGAGATGCTATTGTTCTTTTTTTTCATACACGCGAACAAGTTTGTTTCGACTTACATTTATTTTATAAGACTTATGTAGCAGAGGTTGTTCTCGGTAAACATACTCGGATCAGATAAGTGGCGTCCTTCGGAAAAGACGAATATGTAGTACAGGAAACCGACGAACATGTTTGACGAGATGTATAAATGATGAGGAAACGAAAGAAGTACGTAAGGAGCGTAGCACATTGCGTTTCATCGTATCTACTTACCCCCGTGGGATAAGGAGAGAGGAAGTTTTATGTACGTATGTTGCAAACGAGCGTGTAGTCCACCTGATAGTATGTAGTAGCTGTAGCTCATGAACATCCTAAATCCGCGAAAGATTCCAGAAAAACAGCAGAGCTTGAATTCCTAAATTCATTTGAAAAATATTAATCGGCTAATATACGAATGAACACCAACATTTCCATGTAATAAATAAATAGGGGTCGTAAAAACTAATTTAAGTTATGCCCGTTGTTAACTGATATATGTTATACTGATAATATTAAACTAAATAGTTTATTAACAGTTAATTGCTAGTTTGAATTGCTCGTATTCATTAAATAACTTAATTTGTTTGGAAACCAGCGCCCATTAGCACAATTACAAAATTAGACCTAAGGCATATTTTACAGTAAAACTTTGCGAGAATTATGTTGTTTGAAAGTTATATTTTACTAAAAGCTGTTTTAATGCTGATAATTATTTAGATTCAACGTTATATAAATATATATTGGGTTCGGCTTCTAGTCAAACGGCTTTGATTGAATATCAGTATTTTACGTAAAGCGATAGCGATAGGATATTCTTTGTTGGACTACATAGTTGGTGTACGTTACGCCAGCAAGAAAGTGTCACCTAGAGTGATATGAGTAGAACGTATAATTAGTGCGCAATCTGCTGTAAATGTGCGCCGCATAAAAAATTTGTGCGTCTTGTAGTTTTGAAAAAAAAACGTAAAAACGATTCCTGCTGGAGTAACGTTGTTCTAGCAAGAAAATTCTAGACGAATCATCGGAGATATAAAATACATACATGGGCAGAGAGCTTATATTTGTGCAAATTTGTGCGCCATAAATATAATTTGTGCGTCTTCAGGTTTTCGAGATATTGCGTTTCCCGCTGGAGTAACGTTTTGCGAATTCGTGTATCTCAAAGACCATTATATGTGCGCCTGTAGAATGAACATACACGAATAGCTCTTAATTTGTGCATATTTGTGACATAATTAGATGCCAGATAATATTTATAATTTTCAAGTAATCGCGCTTTATTGAAAACTTAAAAAAATATTGTAGCGCCTAAATGAGAAGACGTATAAACTCGCTAAAAACTGTATTCGTTCCATCTTGACGTTTATAATTACCATAAAAAGTTTCAAAACAGAACCTACAAGCGCTAATGAATAATATTACTAAAAGTCAAAACGACGGCATCATAACTTTGACGCCATCAAACAAGAAACTGGCTCAACCTAAGATGTGTAAATGTAAACCAAAAATTAGTGCATTTATCAAATAATATATAGTAAAAATATCCAGCTTCAACTGTTTCGTATTAAGTAAATATTAAGACTAAACCAAAACAGTTATTCGGCGCAGGTTATCCGACCAAATTCGAATGACTACAAAAAAGCGACGGATTCATACGTATCGATGACCACCTATAATAAACGTTTTACACCTAAACTGTGTTCGTACAGTCACGCTCAAATGTTCGTTGGGAATTATTATTACAATGACCTAATAAAAATATAATATATATTAAATGTACTTTCTGATCATATGAAATCAAAGAGCTTGTTGGTTTAAAAAAATATTATTTTTATTATCATAATCATGATTCCTAAAGTAATTATGGCATCAAATCACAGATCAAGTTTCCTACCTATAAATATTAAAACAAACATTGTTCAATTAAACTATTTGTACCTTGTATAGTCATTTGGTATTATTTAAAATCACAGATCAGTTTTTCATTTACTTAAATACACAAACAATAAAATCACTTAAAGTGGCTCAGTACCATTATGGCGTGAAATTTAAATATTAAGTAGTTGTTGTTTTGGCCGAGATATAATTAAGTTTTGGGTATGATTGTATAGTACGCGAACGTAATAAATACCTATAGAGCGTTATATTTTGTTATGAGTTTATGTTTCTTAAAAAATAGCCGGATTTGAAAACTTCAACCCAAGTTTCACATATCGGGCTGCTTAGGTTTGGGTTTTCAAATTAGGCTAATTTTTAAGAAACAAGCTGATAATAATTTTAACCGGTCTATACTACGTTCGCGTATCATACTATCATATCCAAAACTAAATTATATCTCGGCCAACAAATAGGTAACTACTTTATACTTGAATTTCCCGTTATGATGGTACTGAACCTTTATCACAGAAAATCACAGTTTTTTCGTTTTTCTACTGATATAATAAATGCAAATGGCTAAATTTATTTATGTCTAATCAAAAAAAAAATCTGAATTTATTTTAATAACTATTTCTACTGCACTGTACTCGGGCACAATACGTTTCAACCAGTTAGCGAGTAAAGTTAAGAAGGTCATCGATACGTATGAATCCGTCGCTTTTTTGTAGTCATTCGAATTTGGTCGGATAACCTGCGCCGAATAACTGTTTTGGTTTAGTCTTAATATTTACTTAATACGAAACAGTTGAAGCTGGATATTTTTACTATATATTATTTGATAAATGCACTAATTTTTGGTTTACATTTACACATCTTAGGTTGAGCCAGTTTCTTGTTTGATGGCGTCAAAGTTATGATGCCGTCGTTTTGACTTTTAGTAATATTATTCATTAGCGCTTGTAGGTTCTGTTTTGAAACTTTTTATGGTAATTATAAACGTCAAGATGGAACGAATACAGTTTTTAGCGAGTTTATACGTCTTCTCATTTAGGCGCTACAATATTTTTTTAAGTTTTCAATAAAGCGCGATTACTTGAAAATTATAAATATTATCTGGCATCTAATTATGTCACAAATATGCACAAATTAAGAGCTATTCGTGTATGTTCATTCTACAGGCGCACATATAATGGTCTTTGAGATACACGAATTCGCAAAACGTTACTCCAGCGGGAAACGCAATATCTCGAAAACCTGAAGACGCACAAATTATATTTATGGCGCACAAATTTGCACAAATATAAGCTCTCTGCCCATGTATGTATTTTATATCTCCGATGATTCGTCTAGAATTTTCTTGCTAGAACAACGTTACTCCAGCAGGAATCGTTTTTACGTTTTTTTTTCAAAACTACAAGACGCACAAATTTTTTATGCGGCGCACATTTACAGCAGATTGCGCACTAATTATACGTTCTACTCATATCACTCTAGGTGACACTTTCTTGCTGGCGTAACGTACACCATAGTTGTAAGACTTTCTGGTCTCTGACTACTCGTTACGATTGCACTAGAGATGTTAAGCTCGTTGGTTCGCATTAATTCTTACAACGTTGCATTTTTTGTATTCTGTTAAGATAGCAACCGGCAGTCTAAAACCAGCTTTGCAACTTCCGAAGAATTGTGCTCCTGGAGCGGTGACCCAAAGTCCATGAAATTTTGGGTGCTTTTTAAGTTTTTGACTTATAGCTGCTAATAAGTAGGTTAAAGCAAACAAAATTGCCTTTTGTATAAGAGTAATTGCAAGTCTATAGATCGTAAACGAACTGAGATTTATAAGGTCAAAAAAAAGGTATTTTTCTAAAACTGTTTGAAATTTTGGATATTGTCATCTTCTGAACAGAATATTAGCTATAATTCACAAATTGTGAGACAAGTTATCAAATCAATAATGTAGAGCAATTATTTGCTTTTAATTTAAGCATAGCGCATACAAGCGATCATAGAAATCTTAATAACTGGTCAATAGAAATGCTATCGACTATCTTTTAACACTGGGACGCATGTCGCCGTTTTTCAAATACCACTTTTTGTATTCCTGCAAACAAAATTATTCTTTTTGGCGATGACATTGAGACGACAATTCCTCAACTCGCACTTGTGTTCGATTAGTCTCATGCGCTTGTATTCCTGCAAACAAAATTATTCTTTTTGCGATGACATTAAGACGACAATTCCTCAACTCGCACTTGTGTTTGACTAGACAGATGCGCGGCGACAAGGTCACGCGTCTTTGACATTTCTATTGCCTTATTATTAAGATTTCTATGCAAGCGATAGTTCCTTTGCAGTGAAGGTATTCAAACAATTTTAGCAAAAGCAGATTTTACGAAACTAGCGTTTCTTATTAAATTAACATTCATATATACACTAAAGTTAGTTTTGTCATGAGTGTAGAGAGAAGTGTCTGACTGCCTTGTACTACGATCCTTATTATGCAAATTGGTCGGTTGCACATTCGTATACCTTGTGGTATATGTTTGCCCGTTTTGAGTATTCAGTTAATCTGGTTTTAGACTGCCGGTTGCTATATTAACAACATACCAAATGCAACGTTGTAAGTATTAAAGCGAGCTTGGTACCTATATTAACTGCGTTATTATTTCACGACGATCCAGTCACTCATGAGAAAGAGAATAGATTTTGAAACATAACATAACATCACGCCTATATTACCCAGAAGGGTGTGGCAGAGGTGTACAACACCCACATTTTATCTTTTATGTTAAGGTCCCATAGGATAGGGGGTGAGCCTATCGGCATTCACCGGGCACAATTCTAACTCCGTGCTGCGATTGTGAATTTCCTTTACGAAAAATTTACAAATAACTCTTTGCCCGACACGGACATTGAACCAGAGACATCACGGAGACAGACGCATACGCTAACCATCGAGGCATATACAAGTTTGAAAATAAAACAAAATTTTAGCAATGACTTTGTTAAAACAACAAAAGTAATCAGTTCAGGAATGAACCCAAGTATCCTAAATTCCTTTACAAATTGGACTTTACACTGTAGTTCCTGGACGTATTCAAACAACTTGGTGTCAGTGGAATGCCGCATAAACATATTTTCATTACAAACTTGACGTACAAACAACCGCAGCCAAAGCAATTTCGCCGAGGTAGTCCATTTCCCGCCAAATTAATTCCAGTCAACACTCGAACATAATACCACTAAAATTCCCGTTCACGAAACCAACTGCAAGATAATATCTTAATCGAGTTAGTTCCAGTTTATTCAGTTGACATCTACACGTGCAAAATATAATGTCACCTCTATTTAACAGGTGAAGTGTTGGTTATTCCCTCTGCCGCTCCCTCCTGGGTGATATAAACCTGATGTTATGTTATTGACTGCTACATCTGTCTCGTGGTTAGAGTATACGGCCTTTCGCCGCGAATTCACGGGTTCGGGAAAATTGTAATTTGGGATTTTGCCGTCTAAACATAACAGGTTATGCTTCGCTATGCGCTAATTAACAATAAGATAGGTTTTTGGAAATACCACTCCTCAAAGGAATTAACTTGGGGTCGAAACTGTATGAGAGAAGTTTTCAATTTTATAGGAAATAGCATGGACATATCGAATTCCACACAAAGGCTAGATTATGAATAAATCAGTAGCTTTGTGCGTACTTACATAAATTCTGTCCTTATGAAAAATACGTGAAGAATTAGTACGATTTCAGTCTCTTAATTCGTCTCGTAGACTCCATCATAACTATTTATATCCATACTATGTACCTACCAATAATTAAAAAAAATAAAAATCTAACAGTTCATTCAAAAATAAATATTTGCTAGCAAATAATACATTCATAGTTTACTTAATTTCGACAGTTTTCAAGGTGAATTCAAGTTTAAAAGCACAAAGTCTAATATATATGTAGTAATGTACCTAAGGTGTTAGTTTCCCAACTTGTAATACGAAAAGTTTTGTTTACATTAAGCTGGGCTTCGTCTTGTATTTTAATGCAGCTTTTTTGTGAAAACTTTAAATGGATATGTCTCTTAAAGTTGAAAGTAGTGTTTAAGCATATATGGTAATATAGTCTAGGTCACGCGGGTCAAATGGTATTTACGTAATTTGTATACAATGCTGATAGTTAATGGCACTATATTTGGCATTACTCAGTCTCCCGCTTAGGAGGGAAGTAAAGATACATACTTTTCAACTCCCACTATATACTTCTGATTAAATTCGTTGCGGGTTCCAAGACAATTTTAAATCTCCCTGGGATTGCCCGTGTGTCATGCACGGTGCCTTTCAGTTGGTTACCGCTGTAGATCCTGGCGTCACAGGAGTCACAGTTGTGGGCCTGTGGGTGGGATTATATCCCGTAAAAAAAAGTTAATGGCACTGCAAAGACTAGGAGTCCACCGTTAAACAAAATTATTCTCGTAATTAAATATCTCTCAACTGCCTCGATGGTCTAGTGGTAAGCGTATGCGCCTCTGCGAGATCTCGGGTAGGTAGGGCAAAGTGTTATTCGTGAACTTTCCGTCAAGAAATTCTCAATAGCCGCATGGAGATGGAATTGTGTCCGGTGGAGGGCGATAGGCTCACCCCCTATCCCATGGGACCTCAACATAATAGGTGAAATGTGGGTGATATACACCTCTGCCACACCCCTCTGCGTAATATAGACGTGATATTATGTTATCTTTACTAATAAGGAAGCAAGATCATTTTGTTTGTTTGTACCCAATAAGCGCAGAACCTACTGAATCGATCTTGATAAAAAATGGTGTGTAATAAGTTCAAGACGCCAGAGATAATAAATATATATGCTACATTTTTTCGACACAACAAGCGGATTAATATAATTGTTGGTTAAGTAATTATGTCGAAATAATTGTAAGTAGATTACGGTGAAAGTAGATATAATATGATGAATAAATCATTAGTTATATGCCCAAAGGATGATGTATAGAGCATAGCATTTGTGCCTACCGGCTTTAGGTCTCATCAGTAATCAATGATGGCCTCATTAGGGTTTACGGTTTCATTATTAAGAATAAAGTAATGGTATAATAATAGTGATGATCGGTTAGGGTTAATCCATATCTGACGAATCGTCCACAACATAACGAAATATCTGAACAAGTTATATGAAAACATGAAACCCTGCACTTTCGAAACTAGTCGGATGAATCCCTATATTACAGACATATGTGTGAGCATCTTTAACTATAAACATTTTAGACATAATGTTGCTAGTATTGTTTTAAAGCAAATTATATATTTACGAAGGGTGTTCGGTAGTTTTTTTTGTCTTTGGCGAAAGCACTGGGAACGGATATCCGAAAAGCGTGGGTTTGAATACCACAGGATTATCAATTTTAGTGTTATTTAAACCTTATATCGTAGGTATAATAAAATTTAATAGTTTTTCAAAACGAACCCACCACTTCACACTTACAACCACTAATATGACGCCGTCGCGCCAATAGGAAAATAACGCATTTATCGCGTTTTTTTTTATTACAAGAACCAAAAAAAAACTAATTTAACTAATTAATTAATAAATGTCTTATGTGGAAATCGAACCCGCGACCTCGGCATCGCAGGCAAGTACACTACCCACTCCGCCATCCAGTCATCAATTGAATTAAGATACTTTTTTTTGTATAGGAGTTTGTTTTGATTACAAAATGTTTCCCTTCGATTCTAATTCGATCAACTGTATAAAACTTCTGGTGACCATACCGACCACTAGTAGTAATTATCTTTAACCGCTTACTGTCGAACCGACAACTGCAATAATTCCATGGTTTTCAATAATGCGTTTCCATTGATGAAATAATATGTGGTAGTGACATTAATGACATTATGTTTTATATGTTTGGTATATTATATTCAGATGTGCATAATAATTGATTATTATATTAACTAATCCAGAGCTTGTGGTTAGGTCTATCAATGTGTCGATTGCGGATCAAGCTAGCTAAGCTTGCGCGGTCGGCTGCACATGTGTGTCCATTATAACGGAACTAATTTCCTTCCGTGCTTCGACGACCCTTATACCTGTCAGTAAGTTGTCCTTTGATGATCTATGACATTCATTGCGGGCAGTCAGAGGGCAGAAAGTCTGACAACTAGGCTTACAAAGAATACAGTATCGCTCTATATCGGCTTGTTGAAGTCTTTTTCAGGTAAATTCGTATGTATCACTTATTTGTGGTTCATCTGATGTGGTAAGTGATGAATACAATCCACAAATATCTGCAAATTTTTGTCACATTGCTACAATCTTAGTAGGTACCTACAGAACTACGTTCATTTGTGATTGATATCTTTTTTAGATGAGTACACACCGCGTCGTCGTTTCCAATATAAGCTGGTCTCGCTGTCTTGCAATCCACGGGAAGTCTTTAAAACACAAGACCATCAAATACTGGCAATGTATAGGTTGATCGGGAGCCGTCTTTACATTCTGTATTGCATTTATTGAATATTTGAGTCAATAGTGTGGTTTATTTACTCGTGAGTGCACTCTGCTTCTATCTATAGATAAAGCGGTAGTTTCTACTTATATTTATGCTGAACATAACTCTGTGGTAAATTGCGAATTCAGGTATTAAACCTATAAATTAAAGGACAGGACTATCCAATCCTTTCAAAACTATGCAGGCTACAATATTCTTATTAAGTAGTATTTTTTCCTGTACAATAAAATAGCGTAGCGATAGCGAATCACTAAGCGCTTAGTACAAAGCTATGGATAAGTATTCCTACTCTACCATTCGTCATAGACAGTCGATTTTAAAAATATAATATCAATATTTCATACATACGGTTTCAAATGTATCAAAATTTGGTACAGATAAAATATTTTTAAATATTTTAACGCGATACGGTTGGCGCGTTGAAGCTGTAGCCACAATTTTGCGGTGGCTCACACTAATCGATAGCTGACGCTCTAATTGACTTTCAAATAATTAATGCGGCTTCCTTGAAGGTAGGTAACTGCAGATCTTGCAATTCCGGGATATTAATGTTTACGTGTCGCTCTTTCATTTATTTGTTTGTATATATTCAGTATATATATTTCATTAATGGTTTTGCCACGGAACTTCATCACTAGGTTAAAGTCCGAATCACGTAATTTTTAAAAAGCGGTTTCTTGTTTTGTGCCTTTTTAATTTGGTGATGCTTTTAAGCTTAGTTAGAGTACACAAGAAATCTTTCAGCTTTTCCAAAAATGTCAGCACGGCCGCCCACGAGCTTCTATAGCCATAACGTTTTTATCTTATGATTGAAAAATTTACGGCCAGTGTTAAGATTCGTTGCGGGTACGTGACCTCACTTGAATATTCAAGTTCGATTCACACCAATTTCATATTAATATTATAAAGAAATATCTAGGCAAAACTCAATTTACGTTAGTCACACAAAGTAAATATTTTCATAAGTTAGAATGAAAACAGATAAATGTCATGCTCGTGGAAGCTCGTTATCCTTGATTGTGAGCTTTTAAGTAATGAGATTTTGAATAAGCTTTTATTATTACCAACCTCCAGTTTGGCAACTTATTAACATAACATAACATCACGCCAATATTGTGTGACACAGGTGTATACACAGAGTTACATTTACATTTCGAATTTTATGTTTAGGTCCCATGGGACAAGGGTGAGCCTATAGCCGTCAAATGGGCACATATCCAGATCCGTGTTACTGCTTCTTACCAGAAGGATAAAAGCCAAATAATACTTTTGTCCGACTCGTTAATCGAACCCGAGACCTCGTGGTGATAGGCCGCAAAAGACAACTACTAGACCAACAAGTCAGTGACTAGTAAACAATTAAGAATATCAACAACAAAGAAGTCGTATCCTAAAGGCATATAATATTAATAAAAGCTGAAAAACTGAGTACTGGCTTTACTGAAACTGATCTTAATTAATGTGACAAGGATAATAAATAACCATCATTGTCGTCGCTTCGCTGTATTCAAATATTTCACGTCATTCTCTATTTATTTTTGCAAACCTTTCAGAATAATTACGGATATTTTTTGTTAAAAAGAAAACATCTATATTTACAGAAAAATATGCATGTTGGTTCTTACATTAATCTAGTCTAATAACTAAATCTAAACTTAATAAATCACTGTCAGAAGGCCTATATTTTTTTGTTTGGGATAAGTATTCATATCGATAATTTTAGAAGAAGAACTGGACTGAAACAGAACTGAACGGTCTCGATGGTCTAGACTCTTGACGCTAGCGTATGATACCCTCATCGTGAGGTCTCGGGTATGGTTCCCAGGTCGGGCAGTGTTATTGAGGATTTTTCCAACAAGAAATCCTTAATACATAACAGAATGAAGTTGGAGTTATGCCCGGTTTGAAAGAGAAAGCATTCGATTTGAAAATGAAAATGAAAATATTTATTACGTCCAACAGAAACAATGAGACACACATAAATTCAGTTACGACAAATAAAAAAAAAAAAAAATACAATCATTTACAGTATGCCCAAAGCAAAAATTGCCCTAAATAGGAATTGGTTCAGCAGATGCCAAACTAAAGCTTAGCGCTGGTTTTCAACCAATCCCCTAGTGACTACACGGATGACAACTATCTAAACATAGGTTCCATTTTACTTTTTGCCGGTGGAAAATACCACGTGTAGAATCTGTTAAAATTTATCGTGTTCATGTTCTATTTTAAAGTAAAAATCTCGATGGTATATGAGTTTCATTTTGTGCGCCAACCAAACCAATATCCGTTTGATCTGAGCCTACTATGAATTTCCGCGAAACCTGAAATAACACGTGTGGGAGTAGATTGAAGTATTAAAAAGGAAGCATCCGATAAATAAAATATGACCTTCTAGGTTGGATTAGGCAGTACAAAATCATATTACTGCAATAGCGCCTTGATGTAAACTTCATAGTAAAATAACCCAAAATTACACTCATGGGAATAACTTTTCTTTGCAACCGTTCAATCCTTATCTTACTCCCTTACAGGTGGAATGCCCAACAAACGTTTCTTAATGTGCGCCTACATCATGTAAAGAACCTTCATGCAAAATTTCAAGATTCTTGTCCCAGCGGTTTAGGCTCTGAGTTGATGTACCAGTCAGTCGGGCGAACAATTTTACTATTCTTACTCTTTGGTCAAGCGATAATGTAGCTGTCGCTGACCGTAAGGTGTGGAGCTCAGGAGCAGAAAGAAGATTTATTTAAAGATTTTTTTAACACGCTTATATTAGCTTCACCTGTATGTATGTATGTATGTAGTATGTATGTATGTAACCGACTCCTTTGGACTTGATTTTGACCCACTTTAAACGGAAATATTTCATTGAAATTTTGCACACCTGTCAAAAATCGATGACAATGCAATAATTCGATAAAAAAAAAAAGTTTTTTTTTTAAAAACGCTCTTATAAATAAACCAAACTATAAAGTAGAAAATAAATAATAGTTTAAAAAACTTAAAACACGCTTATAAAGTACTTCTAACTAAAAAGTGAAAAATAATTCCTAATATAAGCTGAAAAAAGCGTGGGGGGCGCTCTGTGCCATATTTTTCGTCTATCGAGCAACCGTGTTTTTATTTTTTTTAAACTATTATTTATTTTATATTTAACCTTCTTGAAAATTTTGTTATATTTCACCTAACTTCTCTCCTGACGGCTATGGAAATGTTATTGTTTTATTAACATTTTCATTTGCAATTAACATTATTCCATTCATGTTACTTAGTAACTATCTAGGAACGGCAAAAGCTTCAATAAATTATAGTGATGTCTGGACGCAAAAATTACTATCAATAAGCTGGTACACTGCTCTGGTATTGAATAGGAGGTGGGCTGATCGCCAGTCAGCATGGAATTGTAACGATTCAAGTGAATAACTGCCGTGGTTTTATGGCGAGAGGCACGCGACGTCTCTGTCACCCTATGGTCGCACCTGCCTTTATTCATTACGACGGGGTTTCATGGCTTAACTTTGATTTATCAGTGATCTTATCATTACTTTAGTGTTATTGCCCACTCAGTTTGTATTACAAATTGTTGAAGAACTTAAAGCAGTTTAGATAAGAGTGAACTCGAGAGAATATTTGACTTTCTATAGCAATTTTGATGTACCAAACCTTCCTATTATTTTATATTTTAAGTCATTTAATGAAAACATTTTTATCGGCTCTCAGCCTTAGGTACAAAAAGGCAAAACTTAATATAATAGCCGGTTTTAGTTAAACTTAGTTCGAAAGAAAGCTGCTTCGATGGTCTAGTCGTTAGTGTATGTGCCTTTCACCGCGAGGTCTAGGGTTTGATTCCCGGGTCGGGCAAAGTGTTATTTGTGAACTTGCCGTGAATTTATGCATTTCGCACTAAAGCAGCACGGAGTGGAATTGTGCCCAGTGGATGGCGCTAGGCTGATTCCCTATCCCATGGGACCTAAATATAATAGCTGAAATGTGGGTGTTGTACACCTCTGCCACACTCTTCTGGGTGATATAGGCGTGATGTTATGTTATGTTGTTATATAATATAATTTTATTATTTAAGCTAAAATAGGTTCATTAAATTTTGTGTCCGTGTTGTATAAATAATAGTCTAAGAGGTAGCAACGTTTTTGAGAGAGAACTTCAGGTAGGCCAATTTTTAGATATTCTATCTCTCTCACTCTCCCGCACGTCATATGGACTATCTGGCTGGTGGAAGTGGTTGCGTTCATCAGTGCGCATCCTACCTGCACAAGTAAAATATCGATTTTCTAAATCATTTTAAGAAGTTTTTTTTTTTGTTCATTATTCTTATTGAACTTTCCACAACGTAAATCTAATATTGCCAGACATTTTTATTGCTGTTTAAACTGTGCCAGACGCTAATTTCGAATGAAAAAAATTTTTTTTTTCAAACTAATTCAGTATGGCTGAAATTTTTTTATAATATTATTTAAGTATCCAAAAACTTAAAATTAATTTGCCATACAATTATTCGGTTGTTAACCTTCAGCCAGACCGATTTAAAAGTGGAAAGTGATGTGGTATCATTTAGCTTGGTCTAAAAATAGATGTCGAATAAATTACAGAGAAAGAATTAAGAAATAATGAATAAATGTGTGGATTAATGTAGTATCAATATAATTATTAAATTGTTGAACAAAATTAAGATAATAATCAATCTCAAGTTTGAAAATAAACAAAAACTATATATTTATTTTAATTGATAATTGTATTACAAAAAACGGAGGCATCTTAATCATAATCATCATCATCATCTTCATCACTGCTGTCATTTTCATTGTCATCGTCGTCTTTTGGGTTGTCATCGTCTTTTAATAAGTTATTATCTGTAAAATAATGAAAAATTGAATAATCTTTCGGCAAAGAAATTTATTAGTATTTTATTTTTAATTTTTACCTTTAATAATAATGTCGGCAACTAATGATGGCAATTGCTCTCCAACAAACCAGACAAAATTATATTTATGGTCATTTATGGTCCAGCCGGAAACTTGAGGTGATAGAGATGTCGGGTGTTTTAAATTAGCATTTCTCCAAAACTTTGTAACATAACGAACTCGTAGTAAATGCTGATACAATTCACTTTTGCATGGTGGTAGGCTTGATGGATCAAAGTTACGAATTTCTTTTTCAAAATTATCATTTGATTTTTTAGACCGATAAGTATTTGAAAACAGATTGAACCGAACTTCATTGACGTACCAAGAATCACGATCTCCGTAAATATGACAAATTAACTTTTCTAAGATCTTAAATGTCTCATTCAGCAATTCTTCATCATCTGTAATAATATTTTGACAGGCTAATTGATACTCTTCTGATTGCTCTAACAGTTTAAAAGGTCGAAGTTTGCCTTTCCGAAAAAGAGCTGGTGTGTAGTCGCATCCTGTGAGTGCATGAAAGCACGGTAGAGCTTTCGATAAAGAATGCCCTAGAATTTTGTGTACATGATTGACGCTTATAAATCGCTCATGATTCCCCACACACAAATTAATCCAGATTTTTAGTGATGCATTCAAATGATCCATGTTACCAAGTAGTATTATTAAAATATCTGTGTCTGAGCAGCGTATCACAACTTCGCCATCGACATTTATTTGGCAATTATGGTATATTATTCGAGAATCGGCCTCTTCGTGTTCTTCGCAAGACAGTGAGTCTTCAATAGTTTTAATAACTTTATTATTTGTTGTGAAACTGACACTTTGTTCTTGTGTTCTTTTAAAGTAGCACTCACTTCACTGAACTAGCTCGAAAGGTTTCGTCCTTTTGAGTCTTCTAACTATGTCTGTGGTGTCAAGGAGTTGGATGGCCTCGACATTCACGTGTTGAAGAAGTCGTCGTTCATGAGCTTCAGCATACTGTTGTATTACACTGGCGACAAGGTTCACCTTCAGGTCACGATGGAGGTCCTCATTTCTGATGTACCAGGGTGCATTCACGATTGCTCTTAATACTTTATTCTGGAATCTTTGAATTATTTGGATGTTACTTGGTTTGGTACAGCCCCAGAGCTGTACACCATAAGTCCACACTGGCTTAAGGACTTGTTTATAAATAATTATTTTGTTATGCACTGACAATGGAATATTTACCCAGCAACCAGTACATTTTTTATAGCGAAGTTCCAGCTCACTGCGTTTCTTTTTGACATGAGCCTTCCAGCGAAGTTTTGCGTCTAGTGTCATGCCAAGGTACTTGGCTGAGTTCGCATACGGTATTATAAGATTATTTAGATATACCGGTTGATAGTTGGCCTTTTTGTTGGTGAAGTCTATATGTGTCGATTGGGATTGATTTAGTTTTATACGCCACATTTTTGTCGGCGTTTGTTAAAAATTACATTATTTTTATTTGGCTATCGATTATGTAGGTAATAAGCAGTAAATTTTACTAGGAAACATGATATCTAAGATTGATAATATTCATTGTATTTCCTTTTTTACTAAAATCGATGTCATGGTCCTTAGAACAGATCTTTGCATTTCTTATAATAACAGACTTCCCCATACTGACCGTTATAAATGAGCCAACCTGTATAGAAATTTAAATAACTGTCACATAACAAGTTAAAATTTTATGACAATACTTCATGTTCCATTTAGTTTGCACCAAATTGGATGTCTTTTAGCGCTTTGGGTTACGATTTCTTGCGCTGACCCGAGGCCCATTTGATTTTACGTTAATGCACAAGTGATCATATTTGTATTATTGTATTTTCTAATTTCTTGTGTAATAAATAAACGTATTTCATGTTATCTATTTCTTGTTTTTTTTTAATGCAACAGCGTCTTCACAATCTTCTTTAGGAAGACGAATTCCCTGAATATTAAAATATCTTATGTTATATTGACATAGTATGCAGTGCAATCTTTCGATATCGATAGGCACATCGACAATGAAGGCCATCACTATAGCAGTGACAATAAAAATTTTGCAAATGTGTTACTGTCTAATTGCCTTTATATTTCTTCTTGACATACATATGTTCTCTGCCGTACTCTTCCAACATGCCCAAAAACTTTTCAATTTTAAATCGGTCTGGCTGAAGGTCAACAACCGAATAATTGTATGGCAAATTAATTTTAAGTTTTTAGATACTTAAATAATATTATAAAAAAATTTCAGCCATACTGAATTAGTTTGAAAAAAAAAATTTTTTTCATTCGAAATTAGCGTCTGGCACAGCTTAAACAGCAATAAAAATGTCTGGCAATATTAGATTTACGTTGTGGAAAGTTCAATAAGAATAATGAAAAAAAAAAGAAACTTCTTAAAATGATTTAAAAAATCGATATTTTACCTGTGCAGGTAGGATGCGCACTGATGAACGCAACCACTACCACCAGCCAGATAGTCCATATGACGTGCGGGAGAATGAGAGAGATAGCATATCTAAAACTTGGCCTACCTGAAATGCTTGTTTTCCTGACGTTGCTAGCTCTCGTACTATAAGGTCTTCACACTTTAAATAATGTTAAAAACAAAAGAATATCAATGAATAAAATTCAGTTTAAAACAATGATATTTCACTGGTATTTTTCATATGGAAATATCAGCAAGCATTGCAGTAAGCTCTGAATAAAATATAACTATTTTGTCAGGCTTGTTGGCGACAATAGATGCATATTTAGTAAATTGTACTTTCAGATATCATAACATCACGCCAATATTATCTAGAAGGGTATGGCAGAAGTGTATGATACCCAGACTTTGCCTGTTACGTTTAAAACCCACAGGCGATGAGTTTATCGCCATCCACCGGGGACAGTTCCAACTCCTTGCTGCTATGGAAAATTTCCTAACGAAAACCCCAAATAACACTTTTGCCAGACCCGGGAATAGATCTTGAGACCACACGCTGAGAAGTCCCATTATACGTTAACCACTAGACTATCCCGGAAAATTCAGATATCAGTTTGATACATATTTAAACGATCAATTTGATCACGAAGATTATTAAACATTAAAAACCGACTTGAATTTTATTACAAAAAAATGCTCTAATAATTGAACAAACTGTATGATATTGTCTGAAAAGTAACAGTTATATGCTAATAAATTGAGTGTTCTTCTCGATTTCCTTGGGATCCCATCATCATATGCTGACTAGATGACCAGGGTACCAACTTGAATATGTACCCTAACAAACAAAAAAAAGAATCACGAAAATCGGATTAGAAATGTTAAAGTTATCGACATACTAATATACAAAGTGACGTCAAAATGATATCGTCCAAATAACAATAATGCTTATAAAATAAAAACTACTAAACCAAACTAAAAGATTTTTTTATGGGACCACTTGGCAGCGCGTTATTTCGCGTCAACAAAAAAAGAATCACGTGCATCGATCCATTAACCGCGACGTAATCGATGTACATACATATAAAAAAAACATACCGGCCGAATTGAGAACCTTCTCCTTTTTGGGAAGTCGGTTAATAAACAAATACGTATTTTTCGGTATAAAAAAATCTATGCTTCAACAGACTTTGTCAATTTAAGAAGTAGGTATCTGTCTAATTCTCAAAATTAATTTCGAGTTTTGGCAGGAGGTCTCAAAAGTACAAACTTTTCTTTTTTTAATAAAGTAGGGGCACATTGCGCTGCGTTCAATCAATCATGTAAAGTTCATTACAGGTTTATACTAACAAGAATAGCTTAACTTGAATTGGTATTCCGGAGTGAAATTGTTTGTCCCACCTGCTGTCATCACTCAGATCGGCATTTAATATAAAGTGAAATCTCCTTGACTGTATTATTGACTTACCTATCAACAAACTTATTGGCTTTTCTAATAAATTGCATTTGTGGAAGATAACTGTAGGCAATATGATTGAATCGACAGCTAATAAATAAAGAGTCAACCCTAAAGGCCGCGTCAAGTTACCGAAATAATAAAAGTCTGCCAAGACAGAAATTTTCATAAAGAATATCCGCATTGTAAAGTTTATTTTTGTCTAAGGCTAGTTTCACAGGTGCCTGAAAAGTCCTTAACAAAGTCTATTAGGCAGTTATTTTTCAAATAGAATGTTAAATTTATAAAGAGTTATCAGGCGCTTAACTATCAAGAGCTTCATCATTAATGAGTAAAATCGGGGCTAACTAACTAATAAATAATTAGTAGGTTATAGGTATATTCTTTAACAACTTGGGCACATAGCGTAGAATTGAAAGTTTTACTTCCAGCGACGTTACTTTTTACAATTCCTCACCGAATAAATAAGCTCGTTAAAAGTTTCATGAACACAATAGGCGATTCGCGTAGAACTAACTAAGAAAGTTAATTTATTAGAACGGGACAGGAAATTAAAATATACCGATTTCGTTTTTTTTCTTTATTGTGCTTGCCTCCGAGTTTTTTTCCAATGACATGAGGGTTGAAATTTTACTAACGTAAGGCGTATGTCATTAAAAGTCCACATCTCAGTATAAGGCGATACTATTCTCTTTGTTACACCCGTTGTCAGACTTTCTGTAGTCAGAGGCCAAAGAGTCTGACACATAGTACACCAGATCTTCAAATGACAACTGATGGCAACGTCCGAAAGTGCTCTCAGAGGCACGGAGGAAACCTCTTAATTAATGTCGAGATGGTCCAAACGCGATAAGCATTGGTTAGCGTTAGATATAGATCGGTCACATCGAGTATAGCCACAACGATTTTCTCCTGCAGTGATAATTTGCAACGGGATTCAATTAAATAAAAAATTACTTTTATTTTAATAGATCAAATCGGTACCTATGAATTGCCGATTTAGACCTTAAATAAAGAAACTTTTAAACTGGAGATAGTAGGTTCATGAAATGTTATTTGTTAACAAATACAGCATCACTAAAACACTGAAACTGTCATTAAATAACTTTTACAACACGTGTCGCCGCACGAGCTCGTTATAAGTTTGAGCAACACAATAGAGAATAGACGATTTGCATAAAACTGATAAAACGAGAGCGTTGTGTTACAAAGTGTCTATTGAGTGTCCTTGCGTCGCTCTCGCATGCAATTTGAATTGAATCGATATCTATTCTATTGCCGGCTCTGTCCTGGGATCAAACTAAATCTCATCCAATAACGCTAAAGCTATCTAGCGAGGAGAATGGAGACTCTTCTATAGATAAATTTTTGAGCTTGAGAAAATATAAAATGATACTTTTAAACAATATTGACTTATTAAAGGAGCCACTTGATGTACAGGAGACACTTCTCATTAATCAATTGAAGAAACCTAACAACATTGGCTGTAAAACTAGTTCTAAGAAATCCTAGATTTACGAGGTGTTTGGACAGTTGCGAAAAAAATAGTTTTAATTATTGCATAATCTAAACTATATCTTTTGATTTTACTAATATCGCAGAGTTTAAATTTAATAATTTAAATTAATATAATTTAAATTAAAACAGAATAACGTAACATAAATATCTAAAATATTATTAACAGGCTTTAGAATAAAAATGGAAATACCTGTAGTTGGTAGGTAAGTCTTGAAATTATTGGATATGTATATATAAATAATATGTCTACTTCAGACTTGTGAAATATAAATTCAGTCTAGAATTGAAAATGACAATGTAATAATAATATCTACTAATTCACTACAATTCATTTTTTGCTAAATATTTGCCGTATACAGCTCATTTATTACAAATTATTTTATGCAGTTTTACCGTAACGTTGAAATACACTTACTCGTACTATTTTTTTAATATGGAGATTATTGTAAAATTCATAATGTGTTTAGTTGAAACTAAACCTACCAAGTTTTAAGTGCATCTGGCGGTGAAATATCCCAAGTCTGGCTAAGTAGGATAGTGCTTAAAGTCTGCACAGAATATAAATAACTTAAGTATTTTTTTATTTAGAAAGAGCTTGTTTTGGGAAATCTGAAAGACTAATACTTTTTGTTCTTGGTCTGAACTCGGTAATCACAAGAATTATAAGACAAATTTGGAATTTTGTTTTTGAATTTGTAAATGTAATTTTGTGAACGCTATAGGCTATTTAACATTTTTCACTAGAACACAGTATATCTACTTAGTGAAAACGTAAATGGTTAATGAAACAACGTATTTTTATGAAAATTAGGGACTGTGTGAAATTTTTGTCCCATCGGCATGTTTATTCGTTGCGACAGACATCAAAGACCGTGCGAGCGAGATGGCGTCAAAAATTCATACATTTAACATGTAATCTCACTCACCGCGGTCTCATTTACATGTAAACAAGGTACTTGCCGAAATAATAGCATTTACTCTACCGCCAAGTTACATATTATGTCAATAAACCGAGCATAACTGAACTTAGCTGAATAAAATGTACCGAATGAATCCCAGATGGCCACAGCTCAGTGTTTTTTTCATTTACGTCGATTCCCATTTGGTCTCATTTGTAAAAAAGTTTTTATATTTTAAGATTGACATTTTTCTACACTGGTTAAAAACACAAAAGTTTTTTTTATATAATATTAAAGTTGAAAAATTAAGCATCCACCAGGACTCGAACCTGCACCCCCTGGGTATACGCCCCAAGTGCTTTGCCAATTCTTCTATGGATTCGTATGCTGCTAGACTCAAAATTTCTCAACTCTTTTGTGCCAGAGTCGTAGGTATATATATATATATATACCTTAGCTAGACGAACCTTACTTGGTTTTAGCGCCACCTATGCGATAAGTGATTAGTCACTTAGTCACATACAGTAAGTTTAAATTAAGATCAACAGAATACTGTCGAGAGATGACGCATTTTTATCAGATACTTGTAATATTTTAAAGCAAATTTTAGTTTGCTTTAAAATATTACAAACACAAAAGTTTTATAAAAAAGGAGATGAATTAAATTGGTTAAAAACATGATTTTACAATGTAAAATCGACTCCTTTCATCTATTGAAGTTGCTCAAAATGTAGCGTATGTTTACGCGGGCCATAACGTATCGATCGATTGACTCCAACACCTTATTCATCAAAATCAGATAAACAGTTTTAGCGCTACGGAGGAACAAAGTAATACGTCAACCCATACCCACCCCTGGTCAAAGTTCCTCCTCTATACACAACCACTATCTCCTATTCTGGGCCTAATTTATCCAATACCTTTGAAATGAGTCTAAAATTCTAAATAATCCCTCCAGCGTCATATAAAAATAGATTGTTATAATCTAAACCCTATCTTTTTGCTTTGTCGTAGTCGGGCAAAAGTATGAAATCCCGTGTATGACAAGGATTCAGAGTTCAATGCACTTATGTGTAAACACTTTCCGCGGAGTACTTCCCGCTGAAGCACAAGACTTGGCTGAAGATCTGAAGAGGCACTAAAGCCACTCACCCCGTGCTGTGGTCGCATTGTAAGTAGTGTATTGAGGATGTTCGGAATATTCCACTATTTTATTACTGCAGACTTTCATATTTGTATGAAAAAGATAGCCTTTGTGCGAAAATAGTCATTTTTCTTCATCATTTTTCGAGTCCTTTCTCAATCACCTACATTAGGGATGGCTTATAGACTCGGAGCTGGTACTTAGATTGATTTTAATTTAAACCTCAACAGTTCGATTAAAATTGATCTAAGCTCTAAATCTTCTAAGATCTAAGCTAATTTGAATCATTTATTTAGATAAGTAAAATAATTTTAGATTATTTTTAATTGCTCTGTAATTACAAGGTTTGTTGATATGTTCAACTTTCCTTGGGTTTATGAAAATAAATGATTTGACTTTGACTAACGCATTTAACTAACGACTGCCGTTATATTTGATACAAAGCCAATACTCTTGGTTACTATAGTCAAGTTTTGTTTTAATTCTGTCAGTATCATAGCAGCAGATAACAAACAATACTGCATATGTCATAAATTGTTTCCTTTTTTAAAACGACTCAGCATAATACCTTTTACAACACAGACACATGAGTGCAAAATCTATTGATCTGCTCGAGTTATCTCATAAAGGGTCACCGTATCCGTAATTTGGATGGCGCACAGTTGCTGCAGTCGTTAAGACCCCTGATGTAGCCCTTCGATTTTAGACCTTATTCTCTTGTATTAAGATTGAAAAGAGGGTCGAAAGTTTCGCGTGGGTGTCCGTGGGCGGCCTTTCATGAACATGTTACTGCTTGAACTAAGTCTCCTCGCTACGTTCTTGCTTAGAATAATGATATTACAATAGAACGTAGCTTGTCACCCGATTTTGGTTCGTTCCTAGTATAAAATACGAATATATATATTATATCGTAATCAACAGTTACTTACTTCTAAACTAAAACCCCCAAAATTCACCTTCCTACGAAAAAAAATTGAAAACCTCGGTACGGAAATTCATTTATTTCTATTCAAGTTCAATAATATAAAAAATCGTACGTCTAACTTTAATAAAGACAGACTTACAGCTGTTACTAACAGTGACTAACAGACAGATACAACCGTTTAAACATTATTTTAACCCGATCGGCTTAGATTTTTCAAAAATCCTTTCTTAGTGCGCCTCTACGCCATGTATGAGCCTATGTTGAATTACACGTTTCTAGCCTCAGCGGTTTAGGCTCTGCATCGCTGAATCAGTCAGTCAGTAGGCGAACAATTATTTAAGTATGAAAGATAGAAGATTATCAAGGTTGCTTCTAGTACCGATTCCAAACATTATCATTATAGGTACTTACCAAACAATACATCACCAAGTAATTTGTTACCAGATAATCAAATAAGTAGCCTGTGATATAAGAAGAACATTAAAACACAAAATAAGTTTGAAAGCTATAGATTATGTACCAAATAAAACAATGGCAATCTGCGTTAGTAATAAAATACTTCAATAGCTTTATATTTATGTGCCTACCACGCAGACGTAAACTAAACACCACGGGAATAGAGCAGTAATGTTTAACGCGGGTCAAAGTGCGGTAGGAGCTAAACTTAAATATAACGAATTCCAAGTCGCGGGCAAAAGCTAGCCTTCGTATAAATACTTTAGGGGTCGAACTTCTCGAGACCGCATCGTAGAAATAGTAAGTCTATTTAAAAGTCTAAATCAAACTATTCCACGAGATCTTAATCAAACCGCAAGTTGGTACAGTCAGCATCAAAAAGAAGATTTTTCAAAAGAAGAGCTTAGCTTTCAAAATAGTCAAAATGATCGGAAAAACATTAATTCAATTTTACGATAGCATAGTATTTAAAATGATGAGATGCAGTGTGGACAAAACATCTTCGCATCAGTTGTCAATATTATGTTAGCCATAGTATATTATATTATCTATGCCTAACATATCGTAGCATCGCGCTTATATTACCCAGATGGGTGTGGCAGAGGTGTATAACATCCACACTTCACCTGTTATGATTATGTTTAACGACATAGGGGTGAGCCATTCTCTGGTTAGCGTAATATACGAAGGGGCTTAGAAACTGTTTTTATATCTTTAAATAATTTCAAGGTTTAATAGTAATATATAAATATCGTAAATAACGTCATGAAAAAAACACCATACTGCAATTTCCACCAAGACGTGCTGTCTGCTTAAACAAAACTGTTAAAATGCATTTTCTTCATGGTGGATAGGCACGCGTTTGACCACGACATTCAGATTATACACATACGGAAACGTAGACTCGGGCAGCGCATTTGATTCTTTGTCAGTTCATTATTGCGGCAATATCTGCCATGAAGCGATGCCGGAGTGCCTGTTAGCCCGATAGTGAAGAAATGAGGACGGAGTTATAAAGGATTAATGTTGAATATGAAGATGTTGAATACTTCATGATCGTGCAATTACGCAAACAATCCACATAGATAGGTTGTCATTAAGGCGCGGGGATATTGCATCTGTGCAAACAATGTTTCGGGCAGGACAGCCATTTACCAAAGACATTAATAGCTGTGCAACTATAGACGGATAATTCGGACCTATTCGATCAGTATTAATGCCCCAGAGTGCAAAACGTCATTTCCTTTACAGTTTGTTAAGTGACAGTACCACGGCCGCCGGCTCCATTAAGTGCACTATAATATGAATGAATGTGCGGTGGCGACACACTCTTGCGAATATGCCGGCTATCGTTGAAAAATCGGTTTATAGATATCCGAAAATAGAACTGATTTTCAATAAAAAAAAATAGCTTTTTGCTTGCAAGTTTCAGTGCTGTTCGTCAGTGTAGCCACTAAGACTCTGTGGTAAAGATAAAAGATATTTATTTTGTCAGTAGCTTGCATGCAGGATAGTAAAATATGGATTATAGTTCTACATGTTTTGCCATCTTAGGCGTACAAAATGTACCTAATATGGTAGTAAGATAGTAAGTAAGGTAGTTCCATTATAACTTATTATCAGAATTACAATAACAATTTGTTTTTTTTTCAATTTATATAAAAGTATGTAAATAACTTTGGTTATTTTGTTTGGTACAATGTTATTACGTAGGCATGATTATTGCTTACATAATTTACGGCCTTACATAAATTTGATCACTAAATCCATCATGGAATTCGAGGATTTTTACCTATGAATAGCTTTGGATACTGTGTGTAAATGACATCGTGTTGAAATAGCTTACATGATAATGTGTATCTGTGTGCAAAAATACTAATACGTACAGTAGTTTATTTATGTGATGCTACTTTTGAATCAGTTATGAGGCCTGGTCAAAAAAATAATAAAATATGATTTTATTTTAGTTTCAACAGCTCCGTTATTTTGTTTAGATTTACTAATCTTTTTTGTAGGTATAAACAACACTATTTTACTAGATTAAGTAAGTATAGTGCAAGATGGTCTTGTCAATAGTTTTTATTCCTTTTGGTACATTGTCCATAGGTACTTAGCTGTCCCTGATTTCGTGCGGACTCCGCGCCCCTCCAGATCTTGTCGTTTGTATGCTAATATACGTTTCATTGTTTCCTCCCGCGGTGCCAAGGGGAAAGAACAATGGTGTCGGACGATCGATGGGGATTTAGAAAGGGTTTTATATGACGCTTCCGCCCACGGCTGTTAGTAAAAATATATGCCTATGTGGTTTTGAAAAATTCTAGCTGCCTATTAGTCAAAATCGTGTTCAGCTAACCGCAGTCGTCTGTTGGAATGACCCATCTAACATAACGAGTTATCCTCCTTGCCTCGGAGAGCACGGCAGTCGGTCTCGGTTGACATATGAACATCTATGTCAATCGTAGTAGTCAGAGGCCAGAAATTCCGATAACTAGTTTATCAAAAAGGGTATCGTACCGTACTGGATAGTGGAGGTCTCTTGGCAGTCGCTGTACGTCACATATCCATATTCAGTGTAATACGTTAGACTAGCAGCCGAGCCCAATGTAATTGGAAAACGGCTTGGCGAAAAATGAAATCTTTTAAACCGATAGCGCATGTGGTCGTAAAATATTTGTTAAAAGTCGTTTCGAAATTATTAATTCAGATAATAACACTGATATTTCGTTTATTTTTTATAATGTCACCAAATGGTTATTATTTTGTTTTCATAAATAATAATATTGCTTACACGTGCAAACTCATTTATCCGATTATTGGAAATTATTTAAAAAGTAAATACTTTACGTGTTGATCGTTTCTATGGCAGTTATAATACAATCAATTTTGCCAGGGAAAACGTCTTGTATGAAATATGTGTATTAAATGCATTTCTAGGATATTTACGTATATCAATACGTAAATATCCTCTACTAGATAGATATATTTTATAGGTATCAACCTATAAAATATATATGGAATGTTTGACGCGGCAGTATCGTAATCTTGATTTATAGAGAGTGCCACTGATATGATTTATCTGCTTCAATAATCGGTAGTCTACTGCCTACCCTGCAAACATGTAAGTACTAGCTACTATATCGATAAAAAGTAGCCTAAGGATACCAAAGTCGCCCATACTCAGTGATTTTTAAGTCCATTGCGTCGTAACATTGTACAGACATAGTATACGCACACAGTTATGATGCAATGTACGTGAAGTCACCGATTATCGACTATAACATCGATGATTTCTTTAACGACTGATGTTCAAAATACAAACTATTTTGTATTGTAGACAAGGTCCACTGTACCTATGTTAAAACAATTTTTTTCTGATTTCTGATTTCAAGGAAACAGTTCGGTTATAGCATTGGAATCGCGTGTTTTAGCGACAAAAAAATCTTGTGTGCTATGGCCCTTATAATATTAGCTTAAGAAGTAGAAAAAGGGATTACTATTAAAATAAAATTTTATGTTTAAACATAACATCACACATCATCACACCTTTATTACACAGAAGGGTGGGGCAGAGGTGTACACGTCCACATTTCACCTGTTATGTTTAGGTGCCATGGGATAGGGGCAGAGCCTATCACCATCCACCGGGCAAACTCAAACTCAGCGTTGTTATTGTAAATTTTCTAAAGAAAAGTTCACAAATAACACTTTGCCCGACCCGGGTATCAAACCCAAGGCCTAGCGGTGATAGGCCCATACGATAACCAATAAACCATCGAGGCAGCTTGTACATGTTTTATCCAACAAAATAAATATTATTTTGTGTACAGCACGTTACATAATCATATAAATGATAGAAAAAAATAATGTCCTATGACTTAACTACAGCCTTCATATGACAGATTTATATATCTAAGTCATATATTATTTGTTCTACAATATTTCATACCGAACAGAGATTTCATCAGTACCGATTTCCCCTTTACTTTTATAATACAAGTAGATTTTTATTTGGATCACCGAGACTAGTTGGCGGCGAATATTGCCAACAAGGTCATGTGGGTAGGTTAGGTAAGGTTATGTTATGTAAACGCAAATTCAATTGTACAAATAATGTGTCTCTTAAATAAATAGAGGACTATTAAAATCTATTTTTGTTGGAAAATATATATGCAGCATTTTAGTAATGTTGACAAATCACGTCTATGTTACCCAGGGTGAGTTACTCTTTCGCCACACAACGGGCACAATTCCAACTCCGTGATGTTACCGAGAATTACGTAACGTAAAACCCTTTTGACTAACCTGGGAATCAAACCCGAGACCCCGCGTTAAGAGGGCGCATACAGTTACCACTAGAGAATCCAGTCAGTAAGTAGTATAAGAAGTATATCCTTAACAAATAAGATAACATTTTCAAGATCTTCAACTCAGCAAAAGTAACCTTTTATTTTTATAAACCGACGTATTTTTACGGTATTTTACAAAATGAAAATGAAGGGGTGTTGCAGAACAAGGTAACTGAACCGTGTCGAGTAAATTTATCGAATAATCTACCTACTTAATAAATTCATACGACCAAACACAGCGAAAGCCGATTATGCTCCTGCCAGGAGAGTATATAGAATCAGAATTCCACGAACGTTTACTATGATTGGATTTGCATCTCAAAAATACCTCTCGAGATTTTCTCGAAGGCAAAATAAATTGCCTATTGTATTTCTCAAATTAATTAAGCGTCTTCGGACAGCGATAAAATGAATTCCTGTTTAGTAAATAGGTCCTTTAAATAGATCTTCAAATCTTGTTTAACAAAAAAACCTGAAGATTCTCGGATATATAATTACCTACATTTTTTTAATGATTTATAACTAGAATATTTATTGAAAAATAGGTTTGTATTTAGGTATGTTAAATACGCGTACAGGTGTATACAAATTATATATGCGTATTTTTTTTTCGTAAGCCATAATCAGATGTGTTCCACGGTTGTATTTTTGTCACGGTGGTGTTCTATTGAACCCCATTCCTCATGGTCATGTCCCTTTGTTTACTGTCTCTGTTCCAGGTCCAGCACTTACCATCTCTTTAGGAGCACTTTCGTTTAGTACTTTTGTTCACTTTATCTTAATTTGTGGTTACTTCTAAGTATACGTATCCGGACGCAGAATCAGATACGGACTTCGTTTCTGTGTATGCGTTACCGTCTACACAACCACCGACACGGCTACCGATCAACATTTCTAGTTTAAGTTGGTCTCGTATTGCACGGAAAAAAATGTGTACACACGGTAATGTAAAACATTGGAATGCATAGTATGTACAAGGCTCCATGTTTTTCGGTATCGTAGCTGATGCAACGTTTTTAAAAGCACTTTATTGGAAAAAATATTTAATCTGTCCTCGCTGTTGTTACTTTATGACTTCGTACATATTTTTGTGGCATTCAAGAAAACAGAGCCTCGAATTTTGTCGGGTATATTCCAATCACATCACATTCAGTTGAGAACTACCAGAAAATTTTGATTTTCAGATTTTTATTGCGTTAATTTATCAGGCCATTTATTTTACAATAAATTGAGTTTATTTCTATTTTATATGTATGTATTTATTGAATTAAAAAATGTCTAGCAAAATTTTGCGTGTGTTTCTTATCATTATTAAATAACATAAAATATGCAATTTCGGACTCGACACGGTCGCTGAGGTGTCTTAAAATTTAATACAAGGTGTTTGCGCACGACTGCTTGTGAATTTTTCGGCTCGGGGTACGAAAAAGGCTCCTTTCACCGTAACCCCATAATAATGGAAGTTTTTACGGTTCTGCGCAGTAATCACGAGGAAGAATGAATGTACGTGTTTTACGTGAATTCTATAGAGATGAAAACGTTGATGTTTTTCCTACCTGATTTTTGTAACTGCGCCTTTGTTCGGTCTATTTAAATTTCAATAAAAAGTTCCATTGCAGGCAAGGCTTTTTGTATTATAATATTAAATCATTAAATATTGTGGAATTAAGAAAATGTAATAAGTGAATTGATCAGACCAATACATTTGAGTAGACGTAAACGCTACGGAATTAATTAAATGATGATTACACCGTATATTTTATATTCGCAATCATCACTTGTAAATACGAGTAGGTGTTTATTTACTCCTTTTAAATACAATATTTTACTAGTAAATAAATTTTCCTGGTGTTAAAATGCTTCGAAGCATTAATTACGTATCCGTGTTTAATGTTCATGGCGCATCGTTTACTATTAATTATGACTTTTTATGTTATCGGCTTTAATAAAATGTACCTATGTGTGCACATAACAATTTTCACTCATAATATTTATAAAATTGGACTAAGAAGACCAGTTATCTAACATCAAATATGTTTACTTTGGTAATATCTTAAAATAGTATTTTTCTAGTTAAAGTTTTAGTGGCATTTTAGGAGCACTTGCTTCACTTCTAAATAATAAATAACAGTTACCAAGAGCACAAAACTCCAAGCATTTCATTTAATTTTATTTAAATTATTTAGTTTTAAATATTGGACATCCAGCATTCATGAGATGAAAATAAATTTCTAAGCAAAAGAGGTTCAATTTAATAAGTTAAGACTATTTACTTACGTATTAAAGTATAAAATCTAACCATTTTGTTGTAAAAATAAGAAAAGAAAAAGTTTAATTTGTTAACATTGAAGCGAGTGAAGGTTGCCAGCAGTGACGATAAAATTTGTAAGCACTTGTCTTGTACGTTGATATTACACTTTACACTGTAGACGTTATGTTTACAAAGTGTAAGTAAGTTGTAACCGAGCAAACAAGATGTATGATCACACGGCAAAAATAATTAATGATTGCGACAAACTTGGCAATTTAGCGAGTGCCTCGTTACGTAAAGTTTGCCCGTGAACCCAGCGCGTTGGGCAACTTTGGACTATCCGACATTGTCGCCGTGACGTCAGGGACCCATGCCAGCTAATGGACTATTCCACATTAATGAATGTTTCACGCTACAATATTTTTATGCTTCCTACTACATTATAAAGTTAGTGACTCCCTTCGAAACCCTCTCCATTGACCCTCATTAAAGTTTCATTGCTGTAATCGCCGCCCATTCATGGCCATTCTTTCTTCCACATTAATATATTATTTTATGCTAAAGCTAAATCAAAGTAAAAACTTTGGTCCCTTCGTATAAAGCAAAATGTGATAAATGTTGAGGAAAATGCTAACGTAATAAGGCAAGGTTCGGTAAAAGAATTCGTATTACACAGATTTGACATGGATTTCATCTTTGCAGATAGATACATCGACGTTTCGACTTTCTCCTTAGTATTCCATCAACATGTCATTAAGGCAAATGTCTGTTATTGTTCGATTTAGTTTTGTTTTCTAGCTAACGTATTTTGCACTGGCTGCCTCATTTAGTGGTAGAGTATTCAACCGCCTTGATGAGTTCACTGTTTCGACCCCTGGGTCTGTCAAAAAATATTTGAGTGTTTTGGCAAAAGGCTCACTCCGTAACACATTTTGGCCTAAACATAACTAGTGATATGAGAGTTAATCAGTTCTTACTCCTCATCCTCACCCTTTGAAATAATACAAGCGGGTGTTATGTTTATTTTAATGCGAGGAAGTTTGGAAAGGTCAAAATGAATAACGAGCGTGCTTGATAACAATACACCATGGAGGGGGAGCTGTCTCGTCTGTAATCTTCTTAAGGAGGAGCAGTGGGAGGGGGGTGCAATCCCGGCTCACACGTCGCTTTGCCATCCGTCAGTAGTATCATTGCGTCACAACCTCTACGTCATAACTCATGACTACATCTTCATTTTTCTGTAGGGTGTATCTGTGTGTCGCAACCTGTCTTATAGTTAGTAACAGTAAATGTCGCTGGCATCGGCAGGCTGACATATTTTATGTTTTATTGTAGTATCCCAGTCAAATGACAGTTGACTCAGACGGACCCTTGGTAGTTATACAGCCTATAAACATTAAAAAAGATTAATAATCTGAGGACGGTAGTATGCCTCTTATGTCAGTAATTTCAACGCCTTACCAAATATTATTTGTGGTAGGTTGAGGCTGATGAAGTGTTATTTCCCCACGAGCTCGTTCAGAGAATTGTACCGTCAAGCTTGTCTAATCAAATAAAAAATGTATTTATTTGTAATGAATATGAAAAAATATGCTCAAAAAGATCAGAACGATGTTAATAATCTTTAACTGATGGGATCTTAACACTATAACCTATATTTTATTGAATCTTACGTAGTCGAAGTCACAGGGAACAGTTAAAAATGGTAGAAATATCGAACAAGTCACAAAATGAACATTATGGTTATGGCTACGTGCGTCTTAAACCAAGTTTTCTTTGTATAAAATTTAAACATTTGGCAAGAGAAATTCCTTCCGCTGGAATTCGTTCCGCAATCAAAGTTATTGGAAGTTAGTAGAAATTTTCTCGTAGAATTTGGTAACGACTGGCGAATACTGATATCACGGCTGCACCAGAGTAAACCGAGTACTTTATCTTCATAAGAAACGTAAATATGTACAGTCAGCACCAAAAGTCGATGAACAGAATCAACTTTACAAAACACCTGTTCACAATAAAATGACATAAGTTATAGTCGCAGCTAGGAAACAAAATAGCCAGAAATTTACAAAAGTCGTTAAACACGAGTATTTCAAAAGTATCTGTGCACTAAGTATTCCTAAAGTCGCTGTACACCATCAATCAAAATGTCGCTGAATATCAAAAGTCACTAAGCAGCAGTAAAGATAATTAGGTTAACAAAGTATATTTTAATGTTGCCGTGTGTATCCTTTAATCAATCCAAATGTCGCTGAACATCATTGTAATTAAAGTCACTTAACAGCTAATTTCATCTGACTACACTAACTACTACTAAATATGGAAATTGTTGATATTGTTATTATAGAACAAAGTGTTTGGTACTGAATAAGAGTATTATTAAAAAAGTAATCATTTCTTTATTAATAGCACAATCAAAAATTCAAATGAAAATATTTTACATACGTACATAAAACAATTCTGCGTAGTCAGCCTAAGAACTCACGAAGTGGTTTTGTGCCGCGCCCCTCCATAGAATGCAGATATTAATACAAAACTATATTTTCACGACGCGGTTTACTACCGCACGGTTTCTCATACATTTCTGCCCGCAGCCGCATGCGGGCGTGGGCGTGGGTGAAAACTGCGTCGTGAGTTTTGAGTCAGCTATTCAGGCTCAATGCCTGACGGAGAAAAATCTTCAATTTGCACGAGAAATCAGTTTACGATTTATTTAGAGCAGGGGCGAGAGGATCGGCTGTTATATAAATTAGGTATAAAGTAGAGAATAAAACCAACAAAATTGGTTGACTCTGTAGCAGGAAGCGCTCGTGATCAATAACCTGGGATACCCAGTAACGTTCAACGTTACTCTGACGACCAATGGGAATTCCCTGCTAGTAGAAATTTACTTAGTCGATTTTGCTGTTAAGTACAGCCGGCTACGAAATGTTTAACTTGATCGGTAGCCGTGTATACATTGCAGAGATTTACTATTAACGCGAATCTATTAGGTGGATTTTTAATCGAGTTGAGTTGACTTTTTATGAAACTTAGAGTGTACTTAGAACGCTGTAATTTCGTGAGCTAAACACTTGACAACGGCAAATGACATTGCGGTTGGTTAGTATAATTTCATATGGGACAGGTTGGATCTTGCCGTTAGACTGCCTAAATTTGAATAACAAAATTAAAAAAGAACTTAAACGAATTTTCGACACTTTTTAGTATACCAAACCAACGTTTCAATAATTTTTAACTAACCTATGCGTAATTTTTTTGGCAATTGATAACTTGACAATTTTTTTGGTTAAACAATACCCTTGTAACAACTCGGTAATCTGTAGGGGAACCGGTCGATTTCGAACGTCCTTACCACCAAATAAAGGCGATTGCTGTTTAGCTAAACAGAAATATAAATTTCATTAGATTCTATTTATATAATACACCCGGGATAGTTTAATAGAATACCTACTTTGCAATAAAAAAAGCCCTTTTATCAACGTAAATTGAATTAACACACTGGTTTGTATGATAATTGATACAAATCGGCAATAATGAAAAATACAAATCATCATACTTTATGAATACATGGACATAAACATAACTGTCGCGTTGGTCTTGTGGTTTGCATTATGTGTAAGTTTATGTTTCGGGTTCAATTCTTTGGTCAGGCAAAAAGGCTAATTGGGACTTTTCCATCACGAAATCCTATAGCACGGAGTTGGAATTGTGCTCAGAGAATAGCAATAAACTCCTCCTCTTCCCCTGAACATAACATGTGAAGTGAGGGTGTTCTTTTCCTCTGACACAGCCTTCTTGTTCATATACTCGTGCTGTTAAAATGATTTTATAAGACGCGAAACCTATTATGTTTAATGCATTAATTAGCTTTAAACGTCATTAAGTAGTAGAGTAAGGAAGTCTTGAGTAAAACACCTTTTCATACAACCGGGAGAATTATGAGTAGGTACTTGACGAGGCTTGTTGGCAATGCTTAAGGACCGGGAATGCAAAACTAATGGGTCGCCTCTCCCGCCTTTAAATAAGCTCCCATTGTCTACTCTAATAAGGAAATACCTACTTTATTTATATTTATCTTTGCGCACCTTTTAAACACTGTAAAGCTTGCTGTTCTTGTTTTTGTTGTAATGAAACAAAAAGGTACGAAGCATTAAACTAAGCTCCTCAGAACAAAATAACTATCTTATTTATTTTTAATAGATGTATATTAACTTAGTCGAAGACGCTAACAATGGGTTGCCCTCAGGGTTCGGTCATAGCTCCATACCTATGGAATCTAGGTTTTGATGACTTCCTTACCTTGCCTCTACCATCGGGCTGCTCGCTGACGGGATATGCCGATGACGGCCTTTTACTGTTACAATTTAACACTAGAGTAGGACTTGAACGTTTAGCTAACACTTGTCTAAATTTAATTTTGAAATGGGGGGAAAGAAATCGCTTATGCTTTGCGCCACAGAAAACTTTTCAACTACTTTTAAAAGGTAATCTAAAAACACCTCCTCTATCATGCCGGCGAGATATAGCGGATGTAATATATCTAGAAAAGTTACTTTCGTCGTCGTTGAACAGCCCGGAACTACTCTCCAAAGTCAGTATTAGTATACCTACAAAATATACGCGACATTATTCACCCCTCCACCTTCCACTAGTGCCATCTAACTATCGGCAGAATAGCTTTGTCCGGAGAGCTAGTAAGACCCTTAATGATGCAAGCAAATTACATGATGTTGATATATTTAATGCAAACCTGGAGTCGATGAGACAGGTGCTAAGCCGTGATTTCTTTTTTCAATATCAAGGTGTTTAGTAATATTTTGAGCAATTGATTTGTATAAGGCTCTGTAATGATTTGTTATAGTACATTCGCAGTTCTTAATTTAATATATTGTTACTTATTCGTGAGGACCTGTAATTGGCTGAATGTTGCATAATATTTTTATTAATATTAATTGTTACTGCTGTTGGTCTTCCAATAAATAAATAAATAAATAAATAAATAAATTAAATTTGATAACGTAACTATTAAAAATAAAGATTCTGTTTGTTACTTAGGCATAGTTCTTGAAAGAAACTTTTCGTTTGTAGAACATATTAGAGCTGTAGGGGAAAAGTCTAAGAATAGTTTTTACGCCTTGACAGGGATATCGACTGCGACATGGGGACTTTCTTTTAAAACCTTAAGAATCATTTACAGTGCTACTTATCTTGGTTCTATGTGTTATGGTGCGCCCGTATGGGCTGACAGGGCCACTGTCGGTGCTGTACGCCGCAAAATGCTTCAAAGTCAACGTCTCGCATTGATATTTTTGTGCAAGGCTTATAGGACAGTTAGCACCGAGGCTTTACCGGTACTGGCAGGTGTACTTCCGGTCGATCTCGAGGTCCAGAGACGCGCGGCAATGTATTATTCTACGCGCGATGATCTCAATAACAGCTTTCTAGGACCTCGTGACCGCACAAAGATCACAAGACTATTTAATAATCCAACGGATGTCTATAACCACCTCATAGACGAATGGCAGCAACGCTGGGACACATCACCTAAGGGCCGTCACCTCTATCATTTCTTTCCATCCATTCGCGACAGACTTGCGAAACCATGGCTAGAGGTTAATCACTGTGTGGCTCAATTCCTGACGGGTCATGGCAATTTTAAGAGCAAACTATTTTCGTTTAAGCTAATCGATTCTCCATTCTGTACATGTTCTACATCTGAGCACGAACAAACCGCCCACCATATCATCTGGGAGTGTAGTCTTTGGCACAACGAACGTAATGTTATGTTAAATAGCTTACAATTGACATCTGGAGTGGTACACTATGAGGATCTTGTATCGAACAGAATAAATTTCCGTGCATTTAGCCGTTTCTGCCATACCTATTACAGCAATCAAATTTAGGCCCCATAATTTTGTCACTATCCGTGGTGTCTACACTCTTTCCATATAGACACTTTGTCTATATTTGGCATTGCTCAGTCTCCCGCTTTGCTCTGGAGGGAAGTAAAGATACATACTTTCCAACTCCAACTATATACTTCTGATTAAATTCGTTGCGGGTTCCAAGACAATTTTAACTCTCCCTGGGATTGCCCGTGTGTCATGCACGGTGCCTTTCAGTTGGTTACCGCTGTAGATCCTGGCGTCACAGGAGTCACAGTGGTGGGCGTGTGGGTGGGATTATATCCCTGCAAAAAAGATGTATATTAATGACTAGCTTTTTCCCCCGACGTGGCATTTTTTATATTAAGCGTTAGACCTTACTGCTCAGCTCCCGTGGAGTTTGCGTAATGTTAAATATTCAAAAATATTTATTGATAGTTAGACTATCAAACAAAAAAAAATATTATTAAAATATTTACTACCAATATTTGAATGACTTTTACTGAACGACACACAGCTACGATTCTCATCAAATTTAGAGCATGGAAAGCCTAGAAAAAGCCTTAACTAATATACCTATAGCTAGTCCTAAGTAATATACCTATAGTAATCCGAAGGTACGTCCAACGAAGCGTCGAAGAATGAAGTGGCAATTTAATCTGGTGAAGACTGAAATCACTAGCTTCATAAAAAAAAAATACTTATTTACAAATCCTTTGTTTCCAAACATCATTTTACTACAATTTACCATGGCTTGTTCATATTTGGTGTTCCGTTAAGTTTTGGACAAGGGAGCGGCCCCCAAAACGGCCTTCTTTAACCCTCCCTCATTTATCATTGTCACCACACATAATTGCCATGGCACGGGTTCAGGAACCTACAAAACCTTAATTTCGTCAATCGAAAAACAAAAGCCCGTTGTTTTAATATCGTTCATTGTTTTCAATTGTTTTTAACTTTTTATGTTCGGGATTAAGAACCTACTTGTTTCGGATGTAATTAGCATAAAAATGGAGGTCGTTTTTGTTTTTATTGATCGCTGAACATGGGATTTTTTTTTTTTTTTTTAATCGTAACTACTAATAACTCGTGTGTCGCGAAAGTGTTCACAAACATGCATTTCACACACATAAAGCACACACAAAGATTTGACCCATGTGGGGATTGAACCCACAACACCAGCGCAGTTGGAAGCGGTGAGGCGACTACTTAAACCTCTGCGCCAACCGTGCACTCAAAACTATTTTATGGTATATGCAGCGAACAGGCGTTTGAGCGTAAATGAATAATGGTACCTAATACTACAAGCCCTTGGCCCACAAGAAACCAGATTATTGATGCGTCACCACTACTTCTTTAGAGGACTATGATGCTACACCTCGTGTGCCACTAATGATTGTTAAACACAAACTGACTAAGTACGGACTGATTTTTTATTATAATCGAAGCTTATCAATTATTGCCCCTGCGCCATTTTAACCAATACGTATTCTCACTAAAATATCTTAAAGTAAACTCAATAGAATATTGAAGGTGATTTGAAAATAACATTTCAATATCCAGCCATGTCATTAACAATTTTGTAATAATATGCGTAATCAATAATAATTGTAAAAGCTATCACAATTTAATTCAACTTGATATCAAACAGTAATAAAAACAATTATCCACTTCCAAAACCAATTGACAAACAAACAAAAACAGATTGTGGCTGACCACTACACTATAACACTTGATCACACTCATCCATCACTCAAAACCGATAGTTCGGTACAAAACAGATTGATATAGTGTGTTCAGGAAATACCGAAAACCGGTAACAACAGTTAATGTCATTCGTATAGCCTTTGCGACCTTTTCACAGTATTTTATGTAGAACAATTGTCATCAGATATTCATAACCCGTACGGGATGATACTACCTACACTCTATTGGATAGCTGACAGTTACCCGTATCTATCCTGTAAAGGCAGTTTCGAGAGCTTTATGAGGTACGGAAGAAACCTCGTTATATTTATATTTATGACTAACTTTTGCCCACGACATCGTCCGCGTGGAATTCGTTGTTTAAAATCCAGCATTAAACCTTACTGCTCTGCTCCCGTGGAGTTTAGCGTAAGGTTTATAGCGTATACAGCCAACAGTTGACGCTCAGTTTATAAGCCAAAATGAATTGAAATGAGCATAAAACACATTACATAATATTACGCCTATATTACCCAGAAGGGTGTGGCAGAGGTGTTCAACACCTACACTTCATCTTTAATTTTTAGGTCCCATGGGATAGCGGGTGAGCCTATCGCCATTCACCGGGCACAATTCTATTGTGAATTTCCTGACGGAAAGTTGAGCACTTTGCCCGACCCAGGCATCGAACCCGAGACTACTAGACCATCGAGGCAGTTTCTTCAAAATGAGCATGTTCGTCAGAACATTTCTCTTTTATGATCGATTGCTCTTGGGTTTGATTCGGCCCCAGCCTCCAACAACTGTCATGCTGCGTACAAATGTAATCGTTTACAGATTTTGACGAAGTCGAACTTCGCCTAGATTCTAAGAAATAAAAACGTTGAGTTTCCAAAGCACTTTCAAACGTTCACATTTAGTATAGTCTCAGTATATATTAAAATACTTTATCTTTTCAAAGACTTATTCCGTATGAGTTACGAGCTAAAGTTTCGAGTGCAATTTCTGTAGATACATAAAACGCTGACATTCCTTCGTTTTAAAAAATGCTATATAAAGCACATTTAAGTATTATTTTCAGCTCATAAAAATGTGTAAAGGTGATTACAAGCTTCAAGATATAATAAAAACTCGCGAGGCTTATTTATTGACTCATCAAAACTGAACCGTTACTATAAATATGATATGCTCAGATTCATTTTACAGCACAAGCAGGCTATAAAGTGTGTGTTTGATAATTCATTCCTTCAGGGGTACATTGAAGCGAAGATGAAATTTCGTGTATTCAAGTCTGAATACATATTGTAGCAGTCGACAAAAGGGAAGGAGTTATGATAACGAGCGTGAGCTTCGCAACTGCATTAGACAAGACATTCGAGGCAGTTTAACATATTTCGTAAAATATCATTTTAAACTGCCTCGAATGTCTTGCGGTTAGCATATGCGCCTCTGACTACGAGGTCTCGGGTTTGATTCCCGGGTCGGGCAAAGTGTTATTTGTACAATAGCAGTACGGAGGCTCACCCCCTATTCCATGGGAATACAACGTAACAGTTGAAGTGTGGGTGTTGTGCACCTCTGCCACACCCTAATGGGTAGTATAGGCGTGATGTTATGTTATGTTTTCATGTTAAATGGGTAATTTGGCATAATAATAAGATCGTAATAAAACATCAGAAAAACCAATATTTCCGTCCAGCGCCCCTTCATGTATATCAAAAGTTAAGTTAATATTGACAGAAGACCAACAATGACATACACAAGTAAGGACATAACTTTGTAATATTGCAAAAAACCCATTTATAACATGAGCACAGTAAAAAAGGAATAAAACACACATGCGTGTTACGTTTACGGGGGCAATTTTAGCTTAAGTAAACAGGGGTGTAATTTAGGCTTCGACCGAATTTGGTCCGATCCAATACAATAAGGGTGGACTCGTCCGGCGATATTGTCTATTCTATAGCGTGGCGAGCGACCAACTTTGCCGACCAGTCCAATATACGTGAATTATAGCTATAGCTTGCCATGTAATTCCTTTCCCTTGTTGCGAATAAAAGTTTACAGCTTCCCTGTATCATCATTAGGAAACAGAAACTTCAATACAAATAGCGCATTTCATCCGAATATTATTTTTATTTAATTTTTATAAAGCATTTAGCCATGCTTAGCAATCTAATACAGTCGAAAAAAAAATTGTACTAGAAGCGGAGATGGAACCCGCAATTATTTTGGATTCCAGTCAATCGCTTTACCACTCAACTACCCGAACCCTGCTCCAAATCCACGAATCTTATGACTTACGGGATATAATCCCACCCACACGCCCACCACTGTGACTCCTGTGACGCCAGGATCTACAGCGGTAACCAACTAAAAGGCAGCGTGCATGACACACGGGCAATCCCAGGGAGAGTTAAAATTGTCTTGGAACCCGCAACAAATTTAATCAGAAGTTTGTATATAGTTGGAGTTGGAAAGTATGTATCTTTACTTCCCTCCAAAGCAAAGCGGGAGACTGAGTAATGCCAAATATAGAAAAAGTGTCTATATGGAAAGAGTGTAGACACCACGAATCTTATGACTGTATGTATCGTCTTTCCGGATGCCATATTAGTAGGTAGTGACCAACATGACTGATGTGCAATAAATTTTTACGACTGTTCTTTGTATTATTAGTTGTTGTTACTACGTACTAGCTGTTGCCCGCGACATCCGTCTGTGTGGAATTCGGTTTATTAACTAACCTGCAAGCTGGTGCCAAGACCCCTTAGTTTAACCTGCTCTAAATCATACTGCTCCGCTCTCATAGCGTTAAGCGTTATATAATTTACAACGCATGAGTTTTAAACAATTTTTCTTGTTATACGCACACACAATGAGTATTATTAAAAATATTTTAACATTAATTAATTATTCTAAAAATTTTACCTTAATGACAAAAGTTTTATATTCCGTATTGTCCGTACATTAAATATAAAAAGATGATCACTACGCTCGAAAAGTAATACCTACGCTAACATACCTTATATAACAAAAAATTAAGTGATAAAAATGTTTGTTGTTGTTTTACGCAAAAACTAAATCTTTTATGAGAATATTATAAAAAAATACTTTTCGCGGCCAAAGCGTTTGGTTTTTCGAAAACCACTTACGGTTTTCATGAATAAGGTAGGTTCTAACAGTCTTACAAGATAAATACCCACCAAGATTTGTGTAAACCAATTGGGATGCGATTATCCAAAACAAACAATACTAATTATATAATCTATATTATCTAAACATACAAATATTGTGAAGAGGAAAGATTTTTTAGTTTATAGTTTGTACCGTTCGAAACTACTGCACTAATCTTGATGGAAATTGGTGTGTGTTCAAGACCCAGGGTGGGCGGAGGAAAGCTGGTTACAACTTCATTAGAGTGCGAGCCCCTCTGTAAATGATTAAATACGAACCTATTTTAAAAAATCTAAGTCTTTACGTTTCGTCCAATCTATTCTGTTACCATTTTTATGAACACTATTTATTTATTCTAAGCTTTCTCGCAAAAAGTTAAATTGTTTGCGATAACTTAGCGACGACGGGCGCGGTGGCGCGGTGACAGCAACGATACTCATGGCAGCTCCACGGAGCATCTTGGCAAATAAACATCAGTGGCATTTTGGCTTACCTCCATTAAAGATTCAAACAAAAATTTTATAACGTTCTTTAAATGTAGTGTGGGTATAAGGCATAATGTGATGATAAGAGATCGTTCTGGTTTGAAAGGTGATATAATATACCTAGTGACTAGGATTTAATAAGGTATGCTTTATAGGTTTGGTCATATTGAATGAATGGATCAAAGTAGATTAGTTTATGAGATATAAGAACCAAATGTGACCAAAGATCTGAAAGAATTCCTGCTAGGAATACATTATAGAGACTGATAAGTCATTGAGAAAGGACAAGAACGTAGTACACGAAACCGGCAAACGAGCATGGCGAGATGTATGTAAAGAGCGTCACATGGCGTCCCATCGTCTCCACCTACCCGCGTGGGATAAAAGCGTGAGTAATTCTATTTCTTATTTTTTTTTAACTTCTGTCATTATTCACCTTGAAGCGATATGGCCAATATCGACATCAGTCATAATAATCTAAGAAGCTACAGCAATGGCTAGTCCATTAATAAATCAATTTCAGGCAGCGGCACTAAATCATTGGACCGCGTCCGCTGCAAAACGACAGCGGAAATTAGACGTCTCGATTTCTAAAATAAAACTGGAACATTCCAATATCAGGGATTAGCAATACTGTAGCAACATGTATTCTGTAAGCTACTAAAAAACAAATCGAGCTTAGCGAGTTTTATACACCAAGCAAAGCGTTTATCGAGATAATAAAATGGCCAATTTTTCAAACCGTTAATTTTGAAATACAGCTCTTATGGTCTGAAACAGGTTGCCCCCACAATCCGATGAAAGTGGTTTTATCCACTCACCTATATAATAACGCTGTAATAAAAGTAAGTCAAATCCAGTTGGTTGGTTATGTAATGGACATTTCGTACGAAACTTGGTACCAGAAGAGCTCATGAATAAGTCAAAGCCGCGCGGACTAATCGACCTTCGGGTTAAGCAATGTTTACTGCAATTTGCCTCGAGATGGATAACCAATATGACCATTATAGCGTAACAAAATATCTTCGTGCCTCGAAAAGCATCTTAAACCAGGGACCCGGTTATCATTGAAAGACCTGAGACTGTCGTTATGGTTAGTTACATGCTTCGAAAGTATGACAACTAGTCTAACAATGAGTACCACATCGCCCCAAACGGAGTTGCGGAAGTCTGGAGTCAGTCGTTCTACGTAAAATACTGGTTTCCAACAGAATCAGTTAGACTAAAAGCCGACCCAGTGTAAATGGTCCAAGGTTCACAGAATGAAAATGATTCAACATCCTAGTTCGCTTTGAAAGCAAAACTACGCAATATGGGTCGTTTTGTGAATGCGATGAACGAACGTGAGCAAGACCATTTAGTTTATTGAATTTCCCAATATTGAGACAGCTCTGTAATTTATTAGCTTGTTTACATACGTTCAAGCGAGTTGTACGCTCGTACCATGCATTACATCTTGATATAGTAATACCGGATAAATGCGAAAGGTATTGGAGCGACAAGTTATCGTTATTTTAAACGTGACAGATGGGGTTCGATGCTCGACGATAGTTTGGAATATCAATAAGGATTTGGTTTAAAAAGTCAGTATAATAAATGTTAGTTTAGGTGTAAGATCATTTTATTTAGTTGTATCACAAACAATAAACTGAGTGCATTTTAGCATCTAACAGGACCCATGACCAGTTTTAATGGTCTTCCAACAGACAAGTTTTAAAGCCGACTAGTAGTTGACCCTACAAATATTTGATATTGGGAAAGTGATCTCAGGGCAGCATCATACATAATTTGATATAAAAGAAATCGGTCCCGCTCGGCAATATAAAGTGATTTGTAGATAAGATTTGCATATTTTTTGTTGCTAGAAAAATCAGCAATCAGCTAATGGTTTATTATTGCGAAATTGATAGACGTCCATCGGTGCATCGATCGTTTGGTGTAATGGATTAGTTGACAGTCTTTATTCGCTTCAACAGTTCAATAACGTCGTCTTTTAGACCATTCAGCCTTCATTGATGGTTGATCGATAGGTGTAACCCTAATCGAACATAGCAGGTACAGTGTAGCAGTATAGAATCGATTTGGTGAAGCCGAAGTCAAATTAAAATTGGTTATTGTTGCCTTTATTAAAATCAACAAAAATCCACGCGTTCATCAAATTGATATGCCGTATTGTTTTTACAAAAATACCAGACAATAAATGAAAGTTCAATTCCACGTAAAAGTCCTCAGTTGCTATCGAGTATCCAGAAGCTTCGTCAATGATGAATAGCTGACAATATTGATGACACTAATTGAAAAATTCAAATGGAGTTCCAGCAGAATGAAAATGCATACTTTGGATATTGTACGTATTCGTACGTTGCTTTTTCGAGTGCTCTTACTCCAGCGCTGGATATCTACAATAGCAATGACTTTCCATATTGGATTTTTGCAAGTTTTATTTATTCATGAGTGGGAAGCCAAGTATACACGAACCTTGCGATATTTTATCACATAGTACACGAAGCGACTTCTGGAATGCACATTATTTCATGAGACGGTGTGCATTATTCAAAAAGACGATTTCGTGTGATTTTTCTAGTGACGGTAATGTTGTTCTACGTGAAATTTGGGCAGCTTGTAGCATGCTATTGGCGTTAGTGGCAACTTCTACTCAAAGGACAATGTGCGGACTCCGAGAAGTGACTCGTAAGATATACGTATCGATTTATATACTACATGTATATTGTATAGGCATCAGCGTATGGTACTAAACTTTCGTCGCCCCGTCTACAAGTGACCTAGAACGTAAGACAGCAAAAAGACCACCGATTTTTGTTATGCTATTTCAAAAAAGGAGGTAACTAATTTCATATGATCTTTAAAACTACGCAACGGATTTTGATGCGTTTTATTTAATAGATAGTTTTATTCATCGAAGGTTTTTATGTATAAAACATTTATATTATAGAACTACATACATAATACCCAGAGCGAAACCAGGGCGGGTCGCTAGTATATTATAAACTAAAGTTCTGATCTTTTCACTGTACATTACTGTACGAACCTACTGAATTTTGGCGCGGAATCCAATCTCAAATGTGTCAAATCAAATGCACAGGAAATATTGCAATACACACGAGTGCAGAACATGAGGTTTCAATCGGAAGTCGTGGATTTGCGGGTACAAGCGAATGTTTCTGTAAAACAATGTTTTATCATGATTTATTTTCATGACAGACTGGCTGGCAAAGAACTTGTGACAGCTCTTTTATTGAAAAGGGTGCACTTTGCGATGGCACTATAGAATATAACATGTGTTACACTTTGTTTTCTATATCACTATAAGTGACATCGCAAAAGTGTTTTCGTGTCTTAGTTGGATTTGGTATTGACTAAGCCAAGCCAAGACACAACAACAACTTGCTTTAGATCACTAATTCGTGAACAAACCCTGCGACTTCTTTCTTGCCTACATTTTTGGGCATTATTATGCTAGATAAGTTCTTCCGCGTTAATTTTATTCAAAAATAATAATGATGACAACGCTATAACATTTTTAGACGTTGTATTTAAGTTATTAAAACGAAATGTGCGAATTATAAACATCTACATCTTGTATTCATGCAAATAAATTTACGAGTATAAAAGGAAAAATACGATCCAGTTTTGACGGATATTGCATAAAATAACATTTTAAAGTTTATAAACGTAATCCGAAAGCAAAATTTCTCTGGAGGACACGATTTAATATTTTATGTGAATATTTTAAAGAGAGAGCGCGGTCTTGAATTCAATAATCTAACCCAGTACCTACTTTGAACCCCAAGGGGATCAAAGCAGTCGCAGTACGAACTAAAATTCTGTATTAAAAATATTTTCTACCATAGTGGCATTTCGTTTTTAGTTTTGTGTGCCATCCGTGAATTGTACAGATATAAATATACCTTTGTTTAAACACGAGATGGATGCTACAACGCAACATTTATAAAATCTGCCGGTTTTGTTTAAGTGGTAAGTGTTCGTTCCTATCCACGGATAAAAAATATCTACGAAAAACAAACCGAGAGATCGTTCAATTTGTTCGGAAAACGCAAAATTTATTTTTCATACTTAAAACATTATCATAATGAAGACGAACACTGACCACGTCTCAAAAGTAAGTCGTGTCCACCCTGTACATAAATATACATTACCTTTTACTAAAACTGCGCGGTATAATGCAAACAAAAGAAATGAAACAAAGACTATAACTCGGATAATAAAAAATACAATCTCGTGAACATTCTGTCTACTCTCCCATTTAACGTTTTACGTTTACCTGTGTTATATTAAACGATGTAATCTATCAATGCTTTTCTGCCTCCTGTTGTTAGAAATAAATTGATGGATCAGAGTTTGTTGGTAAATTATTCCGTAGTCGTTAATAATAAATGGATGATGTTTCGAAATCGGTGTACCAGTGTGAGTGAACATTGACGGTTTATACAAAAAGACATTTACACGTTTAAAAGCTCTAATTAACTTGTACTTCAATATTTTAGTATACTACGTCAATGTTGAGCTGACTAAATACACACATCAATGTTTAATTAAATGATGTTTAATTGCATAAATAACTAACTTTGTGAAAGTCACTTTCTATGTTAAAATGATATTTTTAAATTATTATTTAGTTTTGGAAGTTCGATACCATAGACACTATTTTCATTTACAAACTTTTTCTTTAGCATGAATAGTCGTTGAGTTATGGAGTGATTTATAAAATATACCTAAACAATGTTGATGTGACCACAGTAGGCACATACCTAAATGTAAAGAAAAATATGAGCCGTTGCGAGTTCTACAGTCATTAAGGCCCGGTTTCCACTAAAGCGGAAAGGAGAGGTTCTGTGTTTAAATAACCAACCACTTTTGGTACGGAAGCGAGGCTGAGAGGAGATATGGAAATAACTAAATCCAACTGGTCATTCAAAAACATTCTGTCTCCTCTCTGCATTGGTGAAAACCAATAACGTTATTGCTTTCTTGTTGTAGCCCAAGGCTAGCACGAGGTGCTATAATATTGTGATATAAACTTGATATGATACTTTCTAATCAAATCAAAAAGGTTCTAAATAATTTATTTACAATCAACGAAAACAAAACGCAAAAAAAACTAAATAAACTAGCGATAAAAGACTACCTAACCTAATCTAACAAATCGCAGCCAGTGGGCAACGTTCCGAAATGCTGGCAGCATTGCCACGCTGGATGGCAATTGTAAACAACTAGAGACGCATATTACCAAGAAAGTGTAGTCAAACATTTGCACATATTAATGTCAAAATTCACCTATTTATGTCAAAAATGCATGTATACATCATTTCTGTACTTAATGATTTTAAACTATCACGATTTGTACACATAATTATATATTATAGACACGGGTCTTAATCGCGTAAATATTTTTAAGGTATAAATACCTCCTTGCTCGACTGTTTCGATCGAGTCACACCGATCGTGGTCACGAGCTAACTGTTAGCTCGTGACCACGATCGGTGTGACTATCAGTTAGCTCGTGACCACGATCGGTGTGACTCGATCGAAACAGTCGAGCAAGGAGGTATTTATACCTTAAAAATATTTACGCGATTAAGACCCGTGTCTATAATATATAATTTCTGTACTTATATATGTGGGTGGAGAGTAGTGGAGACACGCTGACTATTCATATAAAATAGACAACTAAGTCTTGAGAGGCTTAAATATCAAGATAGCGTAGTAAAATGTTTGCACCTATTAATGTCAAAATTCACCAATGAATGTCGAAAATTAACCTGTGAGGGACAAATATGCATTCATTATGTATGTATTTACATGCTGACGGTTCATATAAAATAGACAAGTAAGCCCATCTACCTACTTCAACTTTCTCTGATTCAAATTGATGAATTGTGACAAGAGTGAAGCTTGTGCGAACTAGGCCTTTAATCCTTATACTAGGTAATATGAGGATAATCGATTGACATTTTATTGTTAATCGGTTTTTACAATCGTTATGAGGAAATAGATAAGTGATGAGGATAAATACGTCAGCAATTCTTTAGTTTTTTTCTACTCGTACTCGTAAAACACCGTACCCATATTTAAGGATATTTAAGTTCACATTATACCTAATGTAAAAACTATAAAATACAAGTGGTATGACGCTACACTTTTCTTCATTCTTCCTGGCTCAAATACCAAATCGATTTTAATAAAAATTGGTATGGAGATAGTTCAGTTGGCTTACCTCGCAGGCTGAGCAGCGTGCAAAAGCTTGTGTTATTATGATGCATCTATACTTCGTTTTAATTGTTTATTATGAATATTATGCCATCAAATTCTTTGAATAATCCAATACCAAAGCAGCATAAATCTCCACCAAATGAATGGTTGCGTAATATTGGCTTTCATTACAGTAGTAGTACAAAATACTGCGCTGTAGTTAATCACCTTCGCTCGGTAAACTGAAATGCTATTTTGGTATGAATGACCCCAGTTCAACACGCTGTAGGCGAAAGTGGTGATCCAACATACCAACAAAGCCCCAGTAACTCGGTTACGAAACCCAGTAGTAACAATTATAAATATATAAATTTTAGCTATCTTTTAGCTATGCGAAAGTATTGTGCAATTTATACTACATATGTGTATCTATCAAATGACGCCCTCAAGGCCATACTGCTGTAGCTGAAAGCTGTAGAAGAAAGTACTGGGCTTTATTTTAACCCCTGTCACTAAACTCGACAATTTTAGTTATCCCATTACAACAACGAGAGTACTTTTATTTTACTTGGAACCCCTTCAAAACTAGCGTTACCATTATTACCACCATTCGGTTTAAGAATTTTATTGTTGCCGCTGACGTAACAGTCTACCACTCGGCCATCTCAACTTGTTTTTGTCCAACATTATGTTATGAGCCATAAAATCGCTGTGATATTGGTTCTAATCTGCTAACTTAACCCGGTACTTACTGAGGGTGCCACTTGCAATAAAAATGTTGAATTAATGTCAAAGTTGATTGTTGTCATATAGTGTTCCTGATTTTGCCACACACTTTCTTATATCAGGAGCCTTATCATGATATTTAAGAGCCCTTTTCCGTCAAAACGAAGACAGGTTTAGTTATGTCCTCATCTCCTCTCAGCTCGGCTTGGGTAACGAAACGTGATTAGTCAAACACATCTCCTCTCTCAATGTTGGTGGACACCGGGCCTTATTGCTACTCAATTGCAATTACATGAGCCGTACGAGAAATTGTACAAACGTGCCGAAAAGAACCGTATTATATAGACGTGTCAAAAAATATTAAATCAGTTATATCAAAACAGAAAATCTATTTAACAAATAAAATAGATAGAAAAATCCGATAGAACCGTTATTTGTATGATAAACAGTCGCTACTCCGGGCGAAAACCGGCCATCGAAGCTAGCTTGGATCGATTTATTCAAATGTAGAACCTTATACACTTGCTCCATCACTATATATTAATATTATTATCTACTAGTAACAAATCAATATTTTATAAAGAAAACCTTTTGTCCCTTAAACAATACACCAAATAATTTATAATTAGTCGTATGTTGGGTCAAAAATACAAACATTTATTAATAAAGAATAGTGCAAGTAGGTGTCACCATTTACGTATTTGACCTTTTAAAAACCAATAAAAGCGCATGTAACCGCACTAAAAAACCTTGTACCAGTTTACTGTTGTACATCCTATTGGCATTTCCCAGCTATAGTTTGTGTCCGTTTGGTGCCATCCGTTTTGAATCGCAAGTATGCGGTTGCAGATCAACTCGAAATCACAAATAACATCATTTCCTCCGGCGTGTACGGATCCCGATTCAAATGCAGTTACCGATTACGGAAAGCCACAAACCCCGCCTGTTGCACGAACTAGGTCTAAACTCACAATATTAAGTGCTATAGACTCTGCTCCAAACTTTTTAACAAAGCGAAACAAAAAACTGAGTTACAAATTGAGTGCTATATAAGGGTTTGTTTTGCAAAAAGTGCATCGGAAATATTGTTTTAAATTTCTATCTGAACTTTAAATTCGGCGTAAGGGACAGTAATTTAGTAACTAAGGCCGTCTATACTAATCTTTACTATTAATTGTAAAGCTTTGTTTGTTTGAACGCGCTTATCCCAGGAACTACTGGTCTGTATAAAATTATTGTTTTTTGTTGGATAGTCCGTATATTAAGAAAGGCCCTTACGAAAGGCACTTCATCTATACGAGCGAAGCAGCAATTAAATATTTTGTTCAAACGGAGCTAACAGGAGCAGAGTAGAATAAGCATAATACAAAAAGAAATGAATTGTATGTTCAAAACCTGAAGAATTACGTCAAGTTAGCAATTAATGGTTTTATACTATCCTCATAGTTGCAGTGACTCAGACTCCATAAAATGATCTGGTAAAATGGAAATATCTGAGACTCGAAACAACGCTCTTGACAAACACAGAATTAAATAAAAATGAAAAATGACATAATATCGTTTATTTCAATAACAATTTAATTGAGTGTTACAGCATTGATTGGAGTCTCATTTAAGCTTAATATGGCTTAAGCATCTATTTATCAGAGAGAACATATTTTATCAATCATATTTTTCGGCATCCAATTTGTCCAGGTATCTTTTCAGTAGAACGAGAAGGCTATTTATGCACAAACAATATGTCACGTGCAAATTGATACAAAGCTTGAACAATTTTTCGAACATATTATTCTTGTCAATATTAATAGCATCTAACAATTCAACTCTGAAACGGTTTTGATTTACGCTGGCCATAGAGCACTTAATCAATATGGAGAGGATATGAGAGCAAATATTACGCAAATCTAACTTACTCCTAACACGAGCTAATACTTTACTAAACTTAGCTGGAGGGGTTTAAAAATAATATTGTATAGTAAGTAATTTGTATTTGATAAAATAATTACATGTAAGCTTTTAAAAAAAATGTCTGGCATAACTCGTGAGGGAGCAGGCGTTACAAGAGCGGCGCTCTTACACTAAATGTTTTAGAGCGCCGCAGTGGGGGACACCTGACAATAAATAGTCCTCTGACATATATATTGACACTATGAAAACCTGTATTGCCAAGATTCGGCAAAGTTATAAAAACTGTTCATCTAAACTAAATGGAATCTGAGATAGAGGTCCATTTTGCCCCAAGAAGTAAGTGGGACCGCCATCGATATTGATTGAACCAATTCTCCCATGACGTCTCCACATTTTTAATCGTAAGTATTCTCTATAAAATCTTAAGGAGAAAATAATACAACTTGAATACTTTTGTGGACCCGTTTTCAAGAAAATTTAATTTGAACGATTGCCAGCATCGATTTGTTCCTAATAATTTATGGTTATGAAATAAAAATTATTTCATTCCATTAAGTTAGTAGAATGTCTCTCATTTGTTATATTATCACTTGAGAATTTGAGATATTTTATCTCTAAAAACTTTCTTACAGAGTTAAATAATAATATCATACATCACATTGCCATAATGCGTTAGTCTGTTTCTTGAAATGGTGTAAATGGGCTTTTCTTATTTGTAGTCCATAATGATAGTAGAATATAAATTGCTACTTAAATCGCAAAATGGACACATTATTATTTTACGTTGATAGCTGCGCTACAGTTTTTAACTTTAACGGATATCTTCGTATATCAATATACCTACTGTGTAACGTAATTTTTTGTTCTCAATATTTATTTGAATTTTTTCTGTATTTATAATTTTTTTTAAATAAAATAAAAATTTTATTGTATTACAAACTCAATGTGCTGGTAACAACGCTACTTTACAGTTACCGATTAAAAGATGTTTTGTACGGCACGATGAATCTACTTATTTTATTTCTAAACTAATAAAAATTGCTTCCGCGTGGGCGATAGCTTTAATAATACTAAGAAATTCAACAGAAATAACTCGTAGAAGTGGCACTCTGTCAGATAAAAATAGTAAGTTATTTGTGAAATGAAAACCTCAAGAAATAACACAATATTTATTGTGAAAAACAACGATATTTTGCGAGTATGAACCCCACAAAATATCTTACAATTTTGCTTGACAGCGGCTTAGGGGCTTAGCTCCTTTGTCTACAAAGATACAAAAGTCACGGATACTCGGCGATTTTTATGTACTTTGCGCCGTAAGTTTAAGTTTAGTATACGGACATCGATGTGCGAAAACGGTGACGACGCAATGGACTTGAATGTTGCCTAGCATTCACAACTTTGCTATCCTTTGTACCAAGGGTCTTAGAAATATCATACCAATATCCTTACTCCTTGCAAGACTTGGCAACATTTTTAAAGAGCCTTGTGAAGCCTAGCCTTACAAAATCTAACCTTTAGTTCTGAGCTATTGGTATAGAGTAGAAGGATTCGTAAACTGCAAACTTTCAAATTGAAAAGTAGTTCTCAGTTTCTGGCTCGGGCCTTGAGCGCTGAATTTATGTGTAGGTTCAATGATTTCAGTACTCCAGATACGGTATACCTACTGAGTTTAAGCACTTTCAGTTGGTTAGTATTAGGTATAATAATTATGTGATTAACTTATAACCTTACGCGTTGCATGATTAAGTAAAAAATCTAACGGCAATTAACGTGATCATACATTATTTATTTTTAGGCTTAACGTTTCGGGAGACAGATTACACTGGCCGTGGTCGCCAGCAGACTTAGTAAACTTAATAATTAAGTAATTAATACCAACGTATAAATAAGCATCTAGTGTACTAAATGATGCCCCATTTAAGTTCCGCATGATGCGCATTAAAGCTGAAAGTATAAGTAAGATAGTTATACTCAACACTGAATGCCTTACTTTATATTCAGATACAATTATAAAATAATGTTTGCACCTACAAACAGCGCAAGATATTAAAATATCATATCCATTCTTCATAATTTCAATAATAATTTTTAATATACCCGAATTTTATTTGAAGCAAGATTTAGAGGTGATTTCGTGAACATAAAAACGGATTTATTTTACGTTTTCACGGAACGACTCATTTTGATTAAAAATAACAGAATCGTCTCGAGCCTACGCCTCTTACTCGGCTTTACATCAGCTGGGCTATCATAACGAGCGCAAGATAGATTTAGTCGCGTTTTAGTCGAGTTTCCTCATACAAAAACATGATGAAAACGCGACAAAATGTATCTCGCACTCGTATGCTAGCCCCTCAGATAAAGATTATTGCCAGCGTTTGAACACGAGTGCGGGCAATGTTATTCTTACACCTTAAAGGATTAATAAGCCCACATACTACATAATTTCTCGTGAAATGGAACTGCGCCCAGAATTAATACCTTATCATGGTGGTAACTGAAATGTGTGATTTCCTAACATAACTGGAGAAATTTCGTTGTTAATTATAGCATTTAATGCCCTTCTGTATAATAAATATATTATGCTAAATGTTAATGATATAATTTCGAAAGGACGAAACCACAAAGACTTGAACAACTAAAAATAACTGCATTCGTATTTTAAAAGATCTAACCAATTTAGTTTGTATTTATTTTGGCATTGCTCATTAAAAACTTCTTCGCAAAAACTAGCTTGATAAGTTATTTGTATTTTTCTTGGTGTGCCTATTAAAAGTCAGAAACTACTCGTCAAGTTGGAAGATAGCAGCACCACAACATAAATTATATTATCGCTATGTTCATACGTACTATTTGTACGTACAGTGGGCCAAGCAATTAGGTATGCAGGGCAAAAACTTCTACGCCATAGTGAAAACTGACTGCTATAGTTATGCATGCGTGAACTACATATTTAATAAGTGTAGTATACCTACTACTTAGATATATAACTGGTAAGTGGTAAGGGTTCGATTCCCAGGTCTAGCAAGTTATTTTGTGAACTCTCCGTCAGACAATTCACAATAGCAGCACCGAGTTGGCAATGTGCCTGGTGGATGGCGATAGGCTCACCCCCAATCCCATGAGACCTAAACATATCAGTTGACATGTGGGTATTGTACACCTCTGCTACACCCTTCTGGGTAATATAGGCGTGATGTTATGAGTAACATTAACAACCATATCGCCTCAAGGACACAGGCTTAACAAATGGATGGCCAACTGTATAAATGATTTGATTACGCTATCCTGTGGTAGTTATTAAGGGATCTAATCTCAGTCAGGTAATTCCGTTCGATCCCTTAACTGATACTTTATTTTTGCGTTTGTGGCTGCGGCGAGTGTTCGAATGCGGCCCGCGGCCCGACACTTGACATGTTTTTAGTAGTAAAGGGCCCACGAAACCGCACCGTATTGTATCTCTGCGTTCACGGTATGCGGTCGCGCATTTTGCCGTCAAAACAAAAATAGGATAGACATATTTCGAGAAAGGTTGCCGGTATAAAGGGTTACTGAAGGTATTTGAATCATATGTTGCAAACTTTAGGTTTTTGTAGCAGTGCTGCCTTAGTGCAAACTTAGACTGACAGAGGAGAAAGCAGGCCAAAGACGTTTCACGCCTATCCTAAAGATAATGGGATAAGGACAGACAGAAGAAGAATTCACCTATAAAGTAAATGTGGAACAGATTTTTCAAGTGAATCTTAACACAATGGAGTTTTCTACTCTTAGAGTTAGCATAAATATGTACTAGTAAAAAGCAGAAAAACGAAATTTGGTAAGGTATTAAGTATAATAATATTACGTTCATTCGTCGTAAACAAGTACAAATTTTGGTAAGGTATTCAGTACAATAATATTATGAAACATTGATCGTACGATGGGAATTTAATCTATTTTCAGTATTGGCAATTTATTTGTTTATAATGAGGGTAGTTTTTAGAAATGACTCTCTTTTAAAGTTATGACTCTGCAACGAAACATGACAAAATATTGACAATTTACCTTTATTACTTTTTAGCGCAACAATATGGCTGACCTATACTTAAATATTTTACCACTCAACTATGCAAATTGAAACGTTTTTGTATAGCAAACAGTCCTACTAAAATGTCATAACTGGATAGCAATAAAACGTCATGGCATCGTTATAGCGTTGAACGACTTTACTACTGTTCAATGTAAACGCAGCGGTAGGGCCAGACTCCGAGACAAGCGGAGCGAATATGTGTTTTATAGAACCAATAAAATTTCGTAATTCACACGTCTCATCTTCAATCGGCTTGGGTGGAGACCACTAGGCGTAGATGATTAAGAACTATCATATCGGTTCAGTAAACTGGATCTTAATCCTTCAAAATGCTCGGTGGTAACATATTCGCGTAAGCGTTCCATTATCGCCACATCATATAAGCTGAATGGCCAGGCGCTGCCCAGATGCAATGTTATCCGAGACTTAGGCGTAATGCATGATTCAAAGCTCATCTTTGAAGAACACATTGATGCAATTGTCGCTAAAGCATCCAAAGCATTGGGTTTCGTTATGCGGTTATCTAAATGCTTTAAAAAGGCCAAGACCTTAAAAATTCTATACTGTAGCTTTGTCAGAAGCCATCTTGAATACGCGTCTGAGCTGTGGAACCCCCGGTATCAAAAATATATTGATAGAATTGAAAGGGTGCAGATAAGGTTCATTAAGTACTTGTGCTATCACCAAAAGGTATATATATCATTCGGATAACTACATCAATCTCTGCAAAGAGTACCATTTGCTACCGCTGGCAAAGCGCCGCGGGATCTCTGACTGTACTCTCCTACTAAAAGTTTTTAATTCTAGCATCGACAGCCCTGAATTACTATCTAAATTTGGGTTTAATGTGCCATCAAGAACCCGTTCTAATCCGCCTATATGTGTACCGTTTGCGACTACAAACTATAGGCAAAACTCTTTGTTAATCCGTGCAAGCAGAAGCTTTAATAGTATGTGTAAGCAGCATGATATTGATCCCTTTAATAGTAGTGTGGCAACAGTGCGAAAGTGTTTGAGTCTGGAATTTTTTAAGGGTGCAATGGAGGCCTGATTGTTCAGTATATGGTAACATTAGTGTGTAAGTGTTTATTTTGGTACTTATAAATTTAACTTTAGTTTTATTTTGTTCTGACTTTTTAGTGTTTACGTTTGTTATTATTAAGTTTTATATAAGCGAAGACTTGTCATTGGCTGCCAGATTCCTCTACTACTATATTCAAAACTGTTAATTTAGCTGTAAGTCTTCCATATCTCTTAAATAAATAAATAAATAAATAAATATCTTTTTGGTGCGATGGTTGCGAAGATGTGAGTTGTTCTCGGTACAACTTTGGTTTCACAACTTATGAAAAATATCTCCTCTCCGTTTCGGTCATAACTATTGCCGCATAAGATGTGCGGCGATAATTAGGAACCTCTTTAGTGGGCTCGGGGCCTTAAGCCAGCCAGCGGCTCGGGTCGCGGGTCGATAAGATGACAAATTGCAGAATCATCGAGAATGACAAAAAGAAAAATTGACTAGCCCGAAAACTGAGCAGAATGGATTAATGGTGATTACCATCCAAATAAATTATCTTGTATTAATAAGTAAGTATATAAAATAAGTAAATAAGTAATAATTATTATTATGATTAGTTGTATTAATCAAATATGAACATTATCTATTTTATACCGAACAGGCTTAGGACTCTGGTCATGACATAGCGAAAGCTAAAGAGGTACATGAATTTTGTTTCAGAGCTCTCGAACTGTGAGATGTAATACAGTAGTAGCCACCCTATACAACCTGTACCAGTGACAGCGACTCATTGTATTTCAAAGGACATCAATTTATTATCCATCGAGTATACAGTGCACATTTTTAACTCTATGCTGCTATTAAAAAATTGTCGGCCCACGCCGTAACCGCACCATACCATATACAGGTAATCTAATAATATTGCAAATATTATACAGGTTGGATGCAACATAGGCGCATTGATTGGAAACACAAATTTTACACGTGGTCAGTTTACGTTATCGCCGGTTACAAATAAAGTTCGGCAAAAAAAAAATATCCGCTTGAAATGTATACGGACCACATCTGTGTATTCAAAAAATATCCCTACTTCACGTCCACCGTATAGAACAGAATATATAATAAAATATCTTCAAATAAACACGAACAAAATTTTGTAATTAATGTCCGTATTTGGCACTACCCACAAATAAATTAAAGTGGTGATGCATACGACATAGTTAATTATCACCGCTCAATCTTCTTTAGATTCGATGGCAATCACCATTTATTAAACCAGATAATTTGTCAATTGATTGACACATCATCATCATTTTACAGATTGTTAACACACACAGACACACACTAATAAATCTGTCGCCCAATAATGTCAAAACATTGTATGTTGATATTCTATGACACGTACAGATAAAAGAGAGGACAACCTAGACTGCGCCAACTATACAACACTGATCGGCCGTACTGTCATCTTCTTCCTACTTTAAGAATACTTAGTGTTGTCTCATTAGTTCTTAGAGGAAAGATTGCAAAAGCCTCGGCGACTGCTATTTTTAAGCTTTCTTTGAATATATTTTGTGAGTAAAGTAATTTGGCAAGTTACGTTAAAAGTTTCCGTAACCTGTATTTGTGAGGTTTGAGGTGTAGCAATAAACTTTTCGATCTGAAGACTGCCAAAAGCTTTTAGAAACTGATTTCATCAGAACAAGTTTCAACAATATGCTTTACTTGGAATAAAATTTTGTAAGTACCCTGGGGCACTGATGTCTTATAGGACAAAGCTCCTTTCTGTATGGGCAGCGGTTTTGAAATCAATAACAACAAGTTATATACGGGGTGGATGTCATTGTGTCACATTTATTTATACAAACTACAGTTTGTAGATATGGTTAGTGCTCATTGCCACCTTTTAAGTTTTATTTACGATAAAAAAAGGAACCAGTTTTCCAAACAAATTGAACATCAATAAGTTGCGTTATGTCTACTATAAATAAAACCCTCATAGGTATGCAGTTTCTCACCGCCAGGTTTTGGGTTCGATCCCCGAAACGCCATCTAGTCACAAACTAAGCAGAGCTTGTACTATGGGTACTAGAATAACTGATACTAATACATATATACTTTTCTTTTGTAAATACATACTTATTATACATAGTAACACCCAGACTAAGACAAACCCCCATGTTCATGCACACAAAGATTTGTCTTAAGTGGGAATCGAACCCACGACCTCGGTGGAACAGCACGGAGTTGGATTGGACACTATTACATAAGACCTAAACATAAATGTTGGAGAGGTGTATAACCTCTGCTACCCCGTTTTGGGTGATGTTATGTTTATACTCTGTTATTTATTTCTTCTAAGCCACATTGTTAGTTATTTAATTGCATCTAACTCACTAGTAGTGCACTCTTTCTTAATGAGTATTTTACGTAACACAAGTATTTAAACAACGAGAAAATTGGATTGAAATAAAATGCAGCAATGAACGTTCTCGGCATGCAAATGTGAATGTGCAAACACATATATTTGTGCCAAGATAATGTAATTAAAAGGGCTGCAATTAAAATTTAGATGTACTGAACCTTCTGTTATAATGGGCACAATGCTAAGGTTTACACGCTTATAGTTTCTTCCTTCCTAGGGGGCGAGTCTATATAGTTCTTGCATTTGACGACAGTTCCACTAATAGTTGGCTTAACTTGTAATTTCCGTGTGCATGGAAAACGCAACAGCGTGCGTATTCAAAAGAACGCTTCACATATGTGCGAGTCGTCGGTTTTTTGTATCAATTGTTCTGACACACACTAAAATACACGTATGGATTCAAGTTAATCACAAGTTAAGTCCAACTCTAATTGATTATTTTTATAGCATTTAGCTATGCTTAGCAAATTATACTAAGAAACAGGTGAAAAAGATATGGGACTGGCAGGATTTGAACCTGCGACCTTACTGCACACTTGGCAGCCGCTTTAGAACCCTAAATTTCTCAACTGTATGATACGACATTTCGCGACGTCACGTTCATCCATTTATTCCTAACTTAAGTAGGATACAAACCAACATGGCGAAGTTACATTCAGCACAAATGTTGTAAAGAATGAACGCGTACGTTATTTTAACTTCTAATTGATTATTTTTATAGCATTTAGCTATGCTTAGCACATTATACTAAGAAACAGTTGAAAAAGATATGGGACCGGCAGGATTTGAACCTGCGACCTTACTGCACACTTATAAGTCCAACTCCCTTTGTGAATTGTACGATCTACCTATTAGATAACAAATGTATCCGCCTCATTAGTGCTAGCCCAGGAGTATAATTGACCACTCACCGTGAGGTCTCTGTTTGCAGCACGCATTGTCAATGTTATGTCAAACCTCATAAAGGTACTATCAGCTAAGTTGATTCATGACCCATTTGACAAACATTTCCTTTGACATTGTCAAAGTTGATAAGGTTGACATTTGTTGACAGAACAAGCGAAATTAGACTTTAGTGTTATGAAATGTCTATACAAAAATAGTATTATGATGGATCATGAATCTGCTTTCTTGTTAGTACATTCGAAAAGTTCATATTGTCAAAAGCGCTAAGGTTACATTAGAAAATTATTAGATAATTTAATATAGTGGTTAAGTATCCTTAAGTTGTATAATTTTCCACGCAAGTTGCCTAGTCTTTTATTTCATAAGAACCATCTCCTGACTATAACAAACACACCATAAAAAGCATCAGCGAAATGGGATCAGCCGTTCACGCGTGGTGCCGTGACCAAGGGAAATAGGGAATAAAAGCACTTGTTCAGCTAGCCGTCCATCTTGAAAATTATTACATTAAAAAATATTTTTAAGAAATTTTCGATTTGTTTTAATCGAAATAAGTGAAAACATTTACAAAAAGGACGATAATTGATCATTTATCGAGCGGGATGAAAAATTATTAAATTACTAAAATGGTTATTAAAAAATAGGGGTTGGTGATAAAAGGGTAAAAATTTAGGTTTGTTTGTGCCACATTATAGAAAAATAAAAACAAAAATTTTGTCCAAAAATTAAAAAAAAAAATGTTAAGGGTGAACAATCCTTGTCACTTAGGGGTATGAAAAATAAATAGTAGCCGATTCTCCGACCTACTGAATATGCATATAAAATTTGATAAAAATCAGTAAAGCCATTTCGGAGGAGTAAGGTAATTAACATTGTGGTTACAACACAAAAAGGTTAAATTGTTCTAAATATACTAAAAGGATAACTGGAACCACTTAAACAAAATTAATGAGTTTAGTAATTGTCTTGGCTCTCTCGGCTACGCAAAAAGCTCCCAACTCGTTAAAACGACACGCCTGTGTACTCACACATTCTCATGAAGTACTTGACAGCGAATAGATTTAACTTGAAGATTTTTACAAGAGAAGTAGCGATTGGCATTTCAAGACTAAGATATAAGAGTACTAGCTTATCCCCGAGGTACCGTCTACGTATATTTATCCTACGTAAAGTTAAAATATATTTAGACAAAATATCAAACTTCGACTTTGATCTATTATATTATAGCATATTAATTTCAAAAGTTGAAAAAATTTTAACTTAATTTTGTTATCAAAAACTAAAACTATAATTCAATGTCACATTTCGTTCCTAAACAATGCTTAAATACACATAGATAGAATGAAGTTACAACAAAATTAAATATAAAAATAGTTACCAGTAATGGCAGGTCACGCGAGTAAGTAGTAAACAAATTACACGAGGAAAGTGGCAGCGTGTCACCCTGACGGCGCCCGACGGGGTACTAACGAGCGCCGATTAATCTCCTGAACTTTACAAGCTTTTCGCTGCGGCTACAGGTTACTTACTGTGCAAGTGTATTGTAAGTTACCTGCACTACCCTTACAGTTCGATTTGGCCAATTTTTCCGTTGCCATCCCGCTTTCGATGCCTCGCCGTGTCATTTTTGACACGTTATGAGCTTACAATTGGTGTGGTATGGGGATTCCGCCAATTCGAAAAACTGGTAGTACACGTCAATTTCATCGTTATTACTTAGGAAAGTGTGCCAGAAGTGTATATTGCGCTGTCAGAATGAGAGCTTATCGCGATCTACCGGACGCAATCAAGATTCTGTGCTGCTATTGAGACCCGACCCGGGGATCCTACCCGAGACTTCATTCTCCTGAATGCTAGCAACATCATCACATTTATAGCCATTATACATCAATATTGTGCCCAAAATACGTAATAAAAATACGCTTTACTTAACTTAAAGTAAAAAAAATACAAAGATGAAAATACAAACGAATTGAGAACCTCCTGCTTTTTTTGAAGTCAGTTAAAAATAACAGGGCGTTTGAAAAGCTCCACGGTAATTCGTAGCCTTTTGTAGCCCGTGTACAGCGTGGCGTAGCACCGCTCGTAGCCACTCGTAGACATTAGCTACCGTTTTCAGTTTTAAGGGTAGACTCCCGAGCGCAGAGTTTTTGTACTAATGTTATATGGGTAACCTCAATACTATTCGTTTTATCTGATATGATACGTCTATTTTTATAGACGAATCTTATCTTTGACACTAAAATGCATGTCTTTTCGTGGGTATTATTTTTTTTTTAATTATTTATTGAGTTACATACTAATTGTTTCCCCTAAATGGTCTATTCTATTTGAATAGGTCAGTAAAACCTTTTTAACTTCGTAGTAACACACAAGAAACACAAGGCATAACGGACTTATTTTTATTAGAAGTTTGATAAATGGTTTAGGATTCGATCGACATTTAATCGACGTATAAGACATATAAGAGATATGATTTATACGAACCGACTCTTAAACAAACGTAAACTCCTAAGAAAATTTATCATTGTCATTCGCCGAGCCTTTGACCCAATAACATTGGGGTTGACTGAATATCATACTGGGTATTAGTATTATACAAGGAGCGACTACAATCAGACTTTTAAAATCCAGAACGAAGCGTTACGATATTCTTTGTTTGATTAGCTGTCATATCTTATGGCGTCTGACTATTATAGTAACTACTGCCATAGATGGTCAAATGTCAACAAGCGGAGCGAGTGATGCTTTGTCTATGGGTCAAATGGCAATCGGGACCAAAGGCTTAACGTCCTTTCCAAAGCACGGAGGAAACCTCGTTAGAGTAAGATCACCCATTCAGCGGCTGACCGCGCTTAGCAATGCTTAACCTGAAGATCGATCGATCGGCGGGAGCCACAAGCAGTTTCGCATAAGGAAATCAATAATAAACATTTATAACATTTCATTATATTTTCTCTTTTTCTATTGAATCGTTTGTGGTTGTGTGTAACGTGTGTCAGTTTTATTTTATGGTAAGGTTAATAATGTAAACATCCAGTAATATGTTTAAAGCATTTAGCAATAAATAAACATAGTATAGATATATTAATAAATAATCGGCGTACATTGTTACGTTACGTGTTATGTTGGCATTGTGCTCGGTGTATGGCGATAGGCTCACACTCTATACCATGAAACCTAAACATATCAGGTAAAATGGGGGTGCTGTACACCTCTACCACACCTTTTGGGTAATATAGACGTGATGTTATGCTTATATATTAATGTGGTTTATGTCACGAAAAAAATACCATAAAACAATATAAGACATTTTGATGCGAAGGGTTATCACTAATACGCCTTTAGTGAGTCTCCCCGGGATATAGCTAGATCTTGGTGTCAAAGCCGCCAAAATTCTTAATCTACAGTTTTATTACACCCGTATTTGCATCCCTCTCTCTCATTCAGTGTTTGCACGGGACACAGAGATCGTAAGCTGTGAAATTAGCCTTTTGTGGTCGGCAGCTGCGCCAAAACTATCCGGTTTACATTCACATAAACGAGCATGAAAGATGTAAAAATAAAAGGACGGAACGTTATAAAACCTTAAATTACGTTTGGTGAATACGTGCATGGAACATCACAGAAAAGGGAAAATCATTGAAATATATGACGGTGAACTTAGACACTAGTTTTATTATCTGCCGACCTTTTTAACCGACTTCACAAAAAAGGAGGAGAATCTCAATTTGATTGTATGTTTTTTTTCTTATTTTGTTCCACGGTTCCCGAAAAGGCTTGGACTGATATGAGAGTTTTCATGTCATATGGTCCTATTTTTATCAGGTCACGATCTGATGATGGAATCCTAGAAAAATCGAGGGTAAGCCACTATTTTTAAAGGCTACTATATGGTATTTCGTATATTTGCATCTCGCAGTATGCATTTAATGTTGCTGAGCTGATGCTGGAAGCTACAACTCCTCAACGTTTAGGGGTACGGGGATAATTCTCTAAAAATAGGCACTTTAAGGCCGTTTACTGTATTCTTTCAAGCTATATGAGGCGTGACGCTGAATATTACTTAAGTATTTTTGAATATTAGTATTTTAACGTGACGCGACAGCGATCAGACCTCCACATCCAGCACAAGGTTATAGAATACTCTTTTCACTTTAGCAGTTTGAAAAGTCGTTCTTTGTTTTATGAAACTACGAAAAGTCGTTTTTTCTTAAAAGTGAGCAAAATTTGATTTTGCTTGAAATCATTTCATTCTTATCTTTTTTAATTTTATACAACTGTTAAACAACACCATGTTATCTAGTCCCAAATTAAGCAAAACTTGTACTATGGGTACTATTTCGAGCTGCTGAGTTGAAAAGTTGTAATTGCGACACTAGCTACCACTATGCAAATAACTATTATTAGACTAGTTGTCAGACTGGTTGGCCACTCTACCCGTTACGATTGCCATAGATCTTCAATAGCCGAGACCGACAGCTAAACATACTCCTCGAGGTACGGAGGAAAACTTGCTACATTAAGATGGCCAGTATCGTCACCCATCCAACGGTCGACCGCGGCTAGCATAGCTTAACCTGTAAGATCGATCGGTCCGCGCAGCTTTGAATTCGCCACGAGCTTCCTTTTAATATTAGAAGCAAATAATAAATAATACAAAAAAAACTGACGACCGGATGGCGGAGTGGGTAGTGTACCTGCCTGCGACGCTGAGGTCGCGGGTTTGATTCCCGCTTAAGACAAATCTTTGTGTGCATGAACATGGGGGTTTGTCTTAGTCTGGGTATTTCTATGTATAATAAGTATGTATTTACAAAAGAAAAGTATATATGTATTAATATCAGTTATTCTAATACCCACAGTACAAGCTCTGCTTAGTTTGGGACTGGATGGCGTTGTGTGTAAGTTGTGAAATATTTATTATTTATTAAATATCCATTAAAATTTATTAGCATGCCTGCCTCATTGGTCTAGTGGTTAGCGTATGTGCCTCTCACCACGTGGTCTCGGGTTCGATTCCCGGGTCACAGCCAGAGTTAAGCAGACAGAGCCAAGCAATGTTTTTAATGATAGTTGTAATGTAAAATGTTAATTAGATATTTAAGTACTATATAATAATTTAAATTTATTATATTCATTTATATATTCTTATCTATCGCATTAGGTTTAAGTTCCTGTAAGATAGTTTAAGCTGTGGTAAATAGATAAATAAATAAATTTGAAACCGTGACAAAATTTTCATTCACTACTACGGCACTAGCCGATTTCACCAAAGTGACTCAAGTTCAACGCTAAGCCCAGCTTTTGAGTCACTGTCCCGTACAAACATTAAATTAGAAAGAGAGAGGAGAGATAAATAAAAATACAGGTTTATAAAACTGTAGATTATTAAGTTTGGTGAAGTCGGGCCTTAAACACACGAACAGTACGCCTCGCGTTGACTGTAATTTAATTATTCTGATATAATTAACGAGCAAAACGCTTGCATACAAATATTTCAGTTAAAACAAGTTGTATCTTTAAATTATTCACGTGTTTAATGTCGCTTAACAAATAAACTTAATTATTCTAATAAAATGGCTAGCACTGAATATTTAATAGGTAAAAATGGAAACAGCAACTTCAATTTTATCAATTAGATTACCTAGTTTACCTAGTCTGGTAAATCATATTAACATTTGTACATTTTAGAGCATAAAGTCTTAATAAATAAACATATATCATCACGCTTATATTACCCAGTAGGTTCTGGTATAGGTGTACTACACCCACAATTCACCTGTTATATTTTTAGGTCCCATGGGATAGTTGATGAGCCCATCGCCATCCACCAGGCACAATTCCAATTCCGTGCTGCTATTGTGAATTTCTTGACGGAAAGTTCACAAATAACACTTGCCTGACCCGGGCATTGAAGCCCAGGCCTCGCGGTAATAGCATTGAGGCAGATCCAGTAAAATTTCCTAGTAAATGAAATACATCGCATAGAATTTACCAGGGCATTAGAAAGGCCGAGGAATAGCAAGCACAGAATCTAATGGGGACTCTTATTGTTATAGCGTCTCGTTTGTTCCGGACAAGCCTCTTGCTAAGTAATCCAGGCTCTACTTCACTTCCAATTTTCCTTGTGACGCACAGATACCGCAAATTCTCTTATTAAGGACCCACGAATGATTATTGTTGTAGAAGAAAAATATAACCTTCGGTAATGTAGGCACTAACGCACAAATCTTACAAAAAAAATCGATTAAAAATAGTGTGAAATGTCAGCGCGGCCTGATTATCGATCCTGCAAAATCTCGGTGGTAAACGGGCTCCCTTAAGCTACCATATAATCGAAATATTTCGTTACTGATGCGAGCAACCTTTTTCCAAATCACCATGTGTTAAGTTAATACAAAATCCAAAACATACATATGTAAGTCGAGTCGGTCGAACATTTCACTGTAAGTAAGTCTTTTAAAAGCCGACGGGTGTTTATTACAGGTGGCGCTGGAGACGGTGTTCTTTTATTCTTTACCAAACCCGCTGAGCGTGTACATAACGAAAAGGCCACCCACACATTACTCGAATTACGCCCCACACAAACAGGTGGCAACCTTTCACAAGATGTCACATCACAATGTCGATGCTCACAACCGAGTCCTGATTAATTAAATGTATTGGTGGCAACTGAATGCTGTTACTGAATGTAAACTTTGGTAGGAGGGCTCAGAGCAATAAGCCAACTGGAGGAGTCATTGTCAGGCGGCCCCCGCTGCCAAATGTGAAAAAGCGCCGCTCTTGCACGCCAGTTGTCAAAACTAGTTGTCGAATCCTATGCTTTGACACTAGCGTGGAACTATATGCTCCTTCGCTTCCCCGCGAATCATGGCAGCATTATTTGCATAGTCATTTGCGTTAATTGCGTGTCCATATTGTTTTTTATCTTGGCATTGTACAGATTGATTAGATAACGTTGAGTGTACGTTATCTTCTCATTGATGCTTCATCTATTTTATTTGCTATCAGCACTTTTCATATATTGATTAAGTAAAGGGCTCTAAAATCCACTGCCTGAATTATTTCTATGGTTTACATAACCATAGAAATAATTTGTTTATATGTCCGAGGGTTCAGAGAGTACCCTCTCTGAACCATCGAGCATATAAACATTTTTATTGAATTATTAGAAATTAAAAATATAAAAAAAATATGTCACAACTTATACACAACGCCATCTAGTCTCAAACTAAGCAGAGCTTGTACTGTGGGTACTAGAATAACTGATACTGATACATATATACTTTTCTTTTGTAAATACATACTTATTATACATAGAAACGCCCAGACTAAGACAAACCCCCATGTTCATGCACACAAAGATTTGTCTTAAGCGGGAATCGAACCCGCGACCTCGGCGTCGCAGGCAGGTACACTACCCACTGCGCCATCCGATCGGTCAAATTATTTCTAAATTATTTCTATGGTTATGTAAACCATAGAAATAATTCAGGCAGTGGATTTTAGAGCCCTTTATTTAATCTATAATAAAATATTTCATAACACATGCGGCTTCCGCTAATTTAAAATGTAATTAACATAACAAAACATCACGTTAACACCCGCGTTTCACCTATTATGTGCCAGTCTCATGCGATAGGGAGCGAGCCCATCGCCATCGCGATTGGGAATTTACTTGAGAAAAATCCCAATAACACACCCGACCCGGAAATTAAACCCGAGACCGTGCGGTAAGAGCTGTACCAGCGGAGCACAACTAGCTATTAGACTCAACAAACAATCGAAACGGAAGCAGAGGAAATGTATTCGCATATTGAAAAGCGTCGACTGCCAACAATTTCTGTTTACCAATTATTTTCTGAATAGAGAAATCACCTCAAGTTCTACGGAAATGGTAGTGGTCGGCCGCCACCGCCGCGCCGCTTGGAGAAATAAAAGTCACAATATAATATATGAACATCGGCCACTACATATGTTACATAATATGGCGACGCGCGCTCGAGGCGAATCATTGTATTATTTACAATCCACAACTGAGTGCACTTTAATAAGCAATGTTTCAATATTTGAAGTAGATTCAATGTAGGAAATGTAGTCAGTTAATAATAAAAGTAACCTCAATTTCGTTAGGCAAATTGATTAATTCTCTTTCTAGATTTCACCGTGAATCAAATATCAACATTCGAAAAGTGCATTTCAGACCGACGAGGACGCGCGCCTCTCACAAGACTTGCCGATTGTGGAGTCTTTGCTTTGAGTCCAGCGCTGTGTAAACACATGTCGAGGAATACACACATCCATTCAAACCTCAGTACTGTTCCGCAAACATCCCTCATACGCATTTCTATAGACGTTTGATCACGCAAGTATTACATTTCTATTACACCTTTAGGTACATACAACAAACATGCTTTTCAAAACAAGCTTCTATTTTCTGAACGAAAGAGTTTATAATCAACTGTTTAAAAGTTCACAATAGCAGATGCAGTCCGGAGCCGCAGCTTTATCTACCAGTCCACAATGTGATGGACTACATTCCTGGATAATGGCTCCTCCAGACATGAAGCTATGCATTCACGAAATAGCACGGAACCCCGAATAGCCATTTATGACAGAAAAGCTACGTGAGATCGGTATTTGGTGCCCATTATAGGTTGGATAGTATACTCTAGCATATGATACTATAGCATAAAGAATGTAAATTACATGATCATCAAGCTTACTAGTGATCAGCTGAATACATGATAATAGAAATATTTACCTCCAGAAAATGCGAAAATAAAATATAGAGTACTAGCTTCCGCCCGCGGCTCCGCCCGCGTGGTATGTCAATTAAAAGTAGCCTATATGTTAATCCAGACTATAAGCTACATGTGTGCAAAATTTCATCGAAATCGACCCGGTAGTTTTGGCGTGAAAGAGTAACAAACATCCATACATCCATACATCCATACTTACAAACTTTCGCCTTTATAATATTAGTAAGGATTTTTCCCTGTGTCGACTCAATATAGAAAAGTAAATTCCTATGGCTCTTTTGCAAAACATACAGTTTTTAAGTTTTACGTAAAAACTGAATACTGTTTGTTTTGTGTCAACATATTGTACGTCTTCCCAATTTGTCGCATTCAACATTCACGTTGTCATTAAAATCGTGTGTACTAGAGTGTTTCTGCTTTAACAAGATTAAACACGAAAAAATAATGAGAATGTTTGTTTTAATTCATACAATTGTTTCCCGTGAATGCATCAACTATAAAAGGTATATTTTTACTTGAATTGTAAGCAGATGCGAGCGATTTTAAAACCGTCAAGTCATCAAGTAAAAGGGTTTAATCGATAACTTTCTTATAGGAAGTGATATAACGACCCATGAGAAAACATTACATAATTCAAAACTACAGATTTTGCAAATGTTACCTTATTATTTTCAATGATCGAGATATTCTAAAGGACGTATTCCACGAAACGGCGTCGGCGATGAGATGGTAATTTGCCGTTGCTTTGCTTTTGCGCCGTGACGTTGCCGTCTAGTTTAGAAACGGAAAGAAATTTCACAACGACAAATTCGCCATCCCGTCGCTATCTATAACATGCAAACCTTTATTATACGTAAATTGTTTTTATTATTATATAGTCCTGAATAAGGATATAAAGAAGTCGTTCGCGGGGTGATGCCACTTGTCGATACAGCCAATAATATTTTTTACGAGGCTTTTCCGGAGAGACACCTCGACGAGATGTGAAACATTGTGCTATTGGAGTAATGGCCGTACTTATCCAAGGAGACTATTTTAATTTTTATTTAAAATATATAATTCAGCTGTTAACTAAATATGACCGAATAGCGGTGTTCAAAGTTTTTTTGCCATCTGCCCCAAGTTTTGTTTGTTTTTATGTCGCCCAAAGCAGTTGCTGCATTTCTGTGTTACAGTTTGATAAAATGGGTAGGCCCTGAAATTTCTGATATTGCACCTCTCGATTTTCTATGAGTGTTTGTTTATGTATCGCCTGTTGAAACATACATCGAAAATATTCCTAAAACTAATATTAATAAAAGATGGCGTTAAGAATAACAATAAATTTATATATTTTTGTAGTGCAGTGCCCTTGTCGTTGGTATCAATGCAATTTCATTTATTTAATCAGCTGTACATACACTCAATAAAATACTCTAAGACTTTTTTAAGTAGAATCATTGTAAATATTATATGTAGAAAAAGTAGGCAATCACAATATATAAATAAGGTGGCAAGTCTAAACGTATAGTCGTTATTTGTTCGTAGGAGGGTACTACGACAGCTATGGCTCAATGTGTCAAGGAATAAATGGCGTATGTAGGAAGGGATTTGCGGCCCAAACTGGGGCGGAGAGAGCTCAAATGGCACAAATACAGAAACCAGGCTTCGCTGCATTCATCTAGTTGGCTCGCTTTCAGCTCGTTATGCGTCCGCAATCGATTTTTCAACCGTTAAAAGATATGGTGGAGTTAAGCCACTTTTACTTACCGAATTTTCTACTTCGAGACACCTGGAGCTCTAAATCAAGTACAGACATTACTGCGTAAAGGTCGGGCCGTCCCCCACGGCCCATTAACAGGTCCTTGTCCTTTTTCTGCGGCAAAAGTCAATATCAATATCTTATTGTTATTATTTAAGACGATATAATCTGGGTATAATTCACTTTTTTTATGTATTAAGAGCCAATAAGTATGAGCACATGACAGCGCACGAAAACCCTCTCACAGTTCAATGTCATAATACAAGTGAATTGTGACAAGGTTCCATACCATTACCAATTTGCGGGGATTATACATTTGTCGACAACGAGTGCGGAAGTAACGGAGCTGTGCTAGATACGGCTGCCTTAATTCTCTAGAGCATAATCACAGCTGTCATTTGCGAAGAAAAATGACACCTTGGAGTGAGTAATTGCGCTGTTTTGTACAAAGATGTAATATAGTGGATGGATTATATACAGCTACTGAAAACCATGCCGAGCCTTTTGCCAAATACATTGGATCTCACCGTGAGGTCTTGGATTCGATGCCCGGGTCGGGTAAAATAGTTATTTGAGATTTTACCGTCGCCTATCACATTAGCGACCTAGAAATATGGGTGTTCTTAAATTCTGCCAGAATAATACCTATATAGGTGAGATGTAATGTGTTATGTTAGATATCAGATTATTTTATCTTTGGACTTTCGTTACGTGTTTCATCACTAAACACTTATGCATATCGGTCGGTCTGAGCCATTCAACGTCTTGGTATTGAGATATTGACATTTGTATTTAATCTATGCAATATGTATTGTAGGGGATATGTAGAGGAACGATCTAGTCCAATATGCCATCCGGATGAAACATTTACTATCAAATGTGGACAAGATGTTGTTATTTTCGTGTTGTCTATTACGAAATAAAAATACTTACAAAAATGACTAACACTGATCTGATTTCCAGATAAAACCTTTACTATATAAATTTGCAATATATTTATCAACGTATTTGCCTTGATTAAAATACGTTTCATATAGTAAAAAATATATACTTTCTTAAATAAACCGACTTTAGGTTTCTTTTTTTAACTGTAAACTTGTCAAAACCTTGACCATTTTAGTTGCAACCTATCAATGTATATCAGAAACGTGCTTTATTTTATATAGTATAGGTTTCATCCGGAAAGCATAACGGTGGGGGACGTTCTTCTACATATCCCCTACCAGTATTACATAGTGTCTCTCTATCGCTTATCGCCGAGCGGTGTCAACTCGATCGCAGAACAATGGGACATCGTTCTCTGAACTGATCTTTAAATCCAATATCTTGAGCATTCATGCGTCACGAACACAATAAATACTCGTGTATAAAGGAAATTAACAAATGTATTTGTGTGAGTAGAAATAATAAATATGAAGTGGCAGTTATTGTACAAGATGATCTATACTACCATCGATGTACTCTCCCATCGATGTACATACTAGAATTGTGCAATTTTGTTAAACAAAACAAAAATATATTTCAAAAAGCATCAGACATTTTTCCGAGAAACACGAGAAATCCAGACAGATTGGTTTTAGACACCATGCCAAAAACTACACTATTTCAAAAGAACTCTTACGCCATGTGTATTAAAGTGTATAATGCAGTTCCTGACAAAATTAAAACTTGAACCAACCAACGTTTTTCACAAGAACTTCGCAAATGGCTTATGAAAATGAACTTTTATTCTGTGGCTGATCTTTTTACTACCAAATATAAATAATAATATAATAATGTGTCGGTATTTTAAGAGTTGTGTTGTGTTGTTTGTGTAGTTATAATTATAATGTCATTAATTTTAATTTTATTTTAATTTATGTAATTAATATTAGAAAATGAATTTTATAATGTTTTGAACCCTTTAAATGTAATTATGATTGTTAATACTAATTTTAATCATTAATGAAATAACACTAACATTTAATTTTTAATTTTTATTTTTATTTTTTTGTTTTAAGTCATGTCATTTAATATGATAAAGTATTTATGGCTCTGTAAATAACTAATTTAAGAACTTTATGTACCACGCTTTAAGACAATAAAAAAATATTCTATTCTATATTGTTACTAGCTGCGCCGCTCGGTTTCATTTGCACCGACTTCAAGAGGAAGAGGTTAACAATTCGTTGGAGTTGTTTTATTCACTCGTGTTGAACGATATTGCTCCGTTTTCGTGGTAAAGCGTGATGTTAAATAACCTCATACTAATTTATAAGGCTTAATATTAAATATATTAAGCCTTATAAATTAGTATGAGGTTATTTGCTAAACGAACAACAAACATTTCTGGCGCTTTATAATTTTAGTACAGACTTTTTATCTGTTACTAGCTGACCCGGCGAACTTCGTACCGCCTTAGCGTAAATTTGATGCACTACTTTATTTTGTATAGCTGACCTATCTTATGTATGCGTACCTATTCAATTTGAACTGGAATCTATAATATCCGCCATATAAAAATGAATACCTATTTCCCTGGTCTCGTCATACCTGAGAAGGACTTTACTAATTTTATTATATAAAAAACAAAACATATATTTTCATAATAGTGTTTATTCCGTAGGGTTCAATAATTTCACTTATATTTTTACAGAAAATTTATTAATATATATTTAATTTATTTTATATATATTAATAAATATATATATTTTCCCCTAAGAACCTTGTGCAGAGTATTAGAAAACTACAAAAAAAAAAATCAGCTAAATCGGTCAAGCCGTTTTCATGCTATGTCGTGACAACGGAAAACGGGTTTCATTTTTATATATATAGACTGGAAAACCCCGGCTTTCAGTTTCTCGCAGTTTTTTTCACCATTGCTCTATTCCGAGCTTGTACCTACATAAATTCGTTTCAATTAAAATTAAAGCTTAGTAAGGGATTAAAACATGATTGAACTTCGGGCATTTAACAATTTTTTTGTGTTTGATTTATCTGAATTGATAGTTTCTTTAACGTATTAATCTGTGACCGTCAATATTTTGTTACGGTAAGATATCATAATATTAAGTCAAGTTTATATTTAATCAGATAAATATTAACATATCATTATGCAAACGTCAACTTACTGCAGCAAAGACAAACAAAAGCGGTCGACTCAATAACCGAAATATATAGCCTGTACGTGAACGTGTGTTAGAGCGAAAAAAACGACAGAGCTTACACAATTCAGCTGCGTGTCATAAACATACTCGAGTAAAACTATTGCGAATGCTATTAGCTCCATATGTTTATGGTTTCGGGTTCCGTAAATTCGACACCATGTGCTCCAAACAATTCCAATCTACCATCTTGCATCTAATATGTGCCTTTGTTGTTTTTATTTACGTTCGATTTTTAGTTGCTGCATAACTGTTGACTCACACCCCGTAAATGCTTGTTTGTAAATTAACTTTTTATTTATGGAAATAATCGAACAAACCTTCGCAAACTACGACCAAACTGCGTCATCTTTACTAAGCGGTTTTCGTTAGTTAAACAAGAAAAGACTTAACCTTTCTAAATAAATTACTTCAATATTGATTGTTGCATTGTCATGAATACTAAAGCATGGAAAATTTCAGTCAGAGATCGGGCAGTGAGTCAAAAACGGGCAAATTTCATAACAGACCCCAGGTTAGTAATTGAAGACCAAGATTAAAAAAAAAACTTGTTAAACACGCTTACTGTTATCGTTTTAAACTATATATAAGTATATAAATATTTATTATTGGAAAGATAGAAAGACTCAAATAGCACAGGCACTTATGTGCCATCTACTTGTAACAACTCGAGGTTGAGCGTGGGATGAAATGAAAAGCGCTTCGCTTTCCAATAAGCTCTTCGAAATAAACTATTTCTCCGATGCGACGACAAAATACCTTTGACAATGTTCTTAAATCTCTGCCAACATATTTCACGGTCAAATTACATAACAAGAAAGAGCAACAACATAGAGAAATGAAACAAATAAGCATTTCATTCTTAAATTAAAGATTATCTGCGACTTTTACTAGAAGGACGCGGCAGATTTTATCTTTGCCACAGAAATAACAAGTTACTCCGAACTCCAACTTACGAGAAAGTTTTAGAAGTGTCCAAAATCTCTCAACTAACAGGTTCGAGGTTTAGTCCTCACCATAAGCACTTAAGGACAGTAAATATTAATAGAAAATCAATCCTTACTTTAGAAGTTACTAATAGCAGTTTCACTGAATTGTGATTCATTGGGCAATTTCTTTTATTAAAACCGCATTGAGAATATTTTAAAATTGTACTATTTAATAAATAGAAATGAGTTTATGATACCGTCACCTCCACGGCAAACTTACAAATCTGCAGTTTTAGAGAAATCGATGTTGTGATGAAAAACTGCGCATAATGTGAAAAATGTATAGTACATTATAGCAAATTTACCTACTTCTAATTCTGAAGTTTGTTGTAATGAAATTGTTTGAATCTGCATTTTATATTTTTGCACCTATAGAAAACCTACCAAATTTATATCGGAAGTTCCAGAAAACGAGTTTATTTTTTTGCGGATTCTTAAGTTTGCCACAGTTTTTTAAAGAACATTAAGTGCCGATAATTACATATTAAAGTGACGTATTAAGCTGAGCTATATTTAAGCATTTAATGTTTAAATAGAGCTTTCAATCTCCATTCCCGTACAAATATTGAAAGAGGGACAATCTGTCGTTATAGGATTTTGATGTAATCGGCTAACTTAGCAGCAAAACACGCACCATTTTGCTGGCAACCAAATATAGACGTAAAGCATAATAACCACATAAAGCCTGTCAACAAATCAAAAGCAGTGGTTTTGTACGTTAAAATAATACTGATACCGCGTGACGCACGAACACTTTTCATAGAATCCATGTATGTACACTGACATTTGCATTGACATAAATGTTTATCTCTTTCTCTTCAAAGTAAAAAGACCATAAGTGAGAAAATAAGATGGATACGTACCTATTAAATTTAAAATACCATCTTTTAAGCACTTTGTAAAATAAAACTTGACCTAACTATAATTACAGGCAGTAAGATGATAAAATAAAATCGTGCAATTACCGTGGTCCTAGAAAGAAACTGCACTACAAAAGAAAAATGGGCATTAATGGGCGACGTCAGCGCCATCCAGTTTATTATTTAATTGGGGGCGTTTTCTATAAACTTGTCGTCAACGCCTGTTAAATGATGAAGGACGCTTTTCTTAGAACTTGCCATGAATATGTAAATAAGGGTGAGAAGAAATAAAAGCTAGCCAAATTTCGTTGAACACTGACACATTTCGTAATTGCACGTCAAACTTGATTTATCATAATTTAATATATTTTTAATTTCAAGTAACTATAAAGTCTGCCTTTTGAAAAGAATGTAAACCAAGAGTGGTCGCTTATACTTGTAAAACTTAGTAATGTACACTTTTCCTAAAATATTTATCTTTGCTCGGGGGCAGGCAAGTTTCTGTATCATCTATCATCTATATATATAAAAGAAAGTCGTGTTAGTTACACCATTTATAACTCAAGAACGGCTGAACCGATTTGGCTGAAAATTGGTGGGGAGGTAGCTTAGAACCGGGAGAAGGACTTAGGATACTTTTAAAATATTTTCGAGGGCAAAATTTTATCGAGGGCGAAGCCGCGCGGGGCAGCTAGTTGTATAATATTATCCTTATCCGTTGCCAACGAGCAATGCTGCAGAGCCACAAAAACACCGGAGATTCTTGTGAAATTCGGTAAAGCCGTGTGTGAATTTATCTCTGGTTCAAACAGATTTAAATTATAGCTTTTCTGGTGCAATGCTTCGCGTTAGTCCACACGGCTATACATCATGTCTGCACGTGTGGCGTAGTGGTTTAAGCGGTCGCCTCGCCGCTTTCCACTGCACTGGTGTTGTGGGTTCGATCCCCACATTGGACAAATCTTTGTGTGATTCGCAAAGATTTGTTCTAAGACTGGGTGTGCTTGTGTGAGTGAATGTGTGTATTTGGCCTTGTCATTGGGACCATTGGATAGTGTAATTGCTTCTGGCGTTCTATCTAATGTAAAAAATCCAAATTATTATTATTATTATTATCATATGATGGTCTCGCACGGTATTAGGTTTCCCGTGCAATGACGGTTTATACGAGACCAGTTTATACTGCAAGTGTATAACTAGATGTGTAGCCGTGTGCACAAACATCGCTCGTACTTTATTTTAGCATTATGTTATCTGTCGCGCTCGAGGATGTCCATGCAACAGTTTTTTTTTTACATATTTATTTAAAAATCTATAGCCGCTTCCCCCACCAATGAAAAGGTATATATCATATAACATTTTTTTCTTCTTATCATCTAAACTTTGCAACCCAATAGGTCTCTACGACGCTCGAGTAAATCCCCATTTAGCATTGTGGGCTCCCCTACCATTAAGTATATTAGCTAACAATTCCTTGAATGCCGTTGTGCGAACCTTTTCATAATGTTGCTCGGTACACAGAGATAGCTTGAACAATTTATTATCCTCACTGTGTTTGAAAACCATTGTTTTACTGTAAACATTTTATCCAGGTACATTGCCAGCATTGGTTAGTGTTACTGGGCAAAAGTAGGATTAATATTATTTGGTTACAATCTACAAATGAAATCAATATTATCATCAACTTCTGAAAACAATTAACATTGCAAAAAACATTGAACTTTCCTGTAAAGCTTACTAAATAGTCGTTATTTAGTTTTATAGTTTAAAATATTTATGAACCTATGTCAAAGTTTCGGATGCCAGTCAGTGCAATTATCGGTTAAAAAAATCTTCATCAAAAAAGTTTTAAAACACTTTCCATGCGTAATATCCACACTGCCGCTAAATATAGCCACTAAATACCGCCAACCAGGACATGCATTTACAATGTAGTTACCTGGTACAAATATTAGTCAACACACTGATATTGTGCGCTTAATATTTACTACAGCCTCCGACATGAGATATATCGTTGTTAATTTACGAGTGGAAATGTGTCAACAGCGTTAACAATACCTCCTATGTTATGGACTCCATTCTGGTTAATGGTTAACTATGTCATTTCAATGTTTAATTTGCTTGCACTGGCCGTTTAAAAGTAAGATATCTTTCTTTGCTTGTAGATATTTAATTTTGATCACTAAGCTTTGGCTAGTACAATTCAAAATGTGACTTTAGAAAACCTAAGTATTTTTTGTCTGAATGTTTGTCCCACAGTCACACTGTTTTGCAGTTGTCATCAACTTTCATATATTCATCCCTTTTATTCTCAATGTCAGATTTTCTCTAGCAAATCGTCCAAAAATGCTAAAATATTTTTTGTATTATGTAAAGTGTAATCGTAGCTGATCCCATAAATTTAATGGATAAAAGTGTGTGAACATTGCAAACGACATACCTATTATAACTCGTCTTCACATCGCTCTCCTCGTAAATTTCCTCTGCCTCGCGTCCCTTTGATATGATGCTAATGATAATTTAACACTTGCTTGTTATGTTAAATAACACACAAAACATGGAATAATGGAATTACGGACTTGGAATAAAAGGTTTATTTAATCTCGATTCTGATTTAATAATTTTTTTTTTGGATTTTTTACATTAGATAGAACGCCAGAAGCAATTGTACTATCCAATGGTCCTCATGACCAGGCCAAATACACACATTCAGACAAGCTCACCCAGTCTCAGAACAAATCTTTGCGAATCACACAAAGGTTTGTCACTTGTGGGGATCGAACCCACAACACCAGTGCAGGCAACCGCTTAAACCACGTGCAGACAATTCACTTGTGAAAAGACATTTGAATTTAGAGGGCTCGAAACCGTGCTCAGAACAAACTTATAGCTCAAATTGGTATGAAGCTTTGCTTCTCAATTCACTTGTATTGTATGAGAATGAACCGCGACAAGGTTCCATCACTCGATTTAACGCGCTCTTATTGGGTCTATAAACGTTATAATGTGATTTATAATTACAAGGTCCTATCCCATTACAAATTGCAAAAGATGTGGAGATTAAAGTTTTGTTGTATGTTATATCGTATTATTCGATGACTATTTATTTTGGTATAGAAAGAACTTTCCGAAACCTAAATAATGTCCTGTTTTACCGCCGTGAAAGGAAGATTACTAGGGCACCGATCTGTGAACAGTGTCTGAACTGTTATTGTAGTGATACTAAAAGTAATAAAATCAGTAAAGATTATTTTATAATTTGGAGAAAAAAACTTAGATAGTACGAAACATCTATTTTAACCAAGATTTTTCTGTCCAAGTATTTATTAAATACCTACTTCTCAATTCCCTCACAGACCGTCTAAGTACCTCGTTAATCGCTGGCTTTCATTCACGGGTTTTAAGTTCGTAAGTGTTGACCTCTAAAGATGCAATTGTAAGCGAATTATCCTTAAAGTAGGGCTTGCTCACTCTTGCGTGAATTCGCTTGCGAACCATATTTTATAAAATGCTGCTTATGCGATTTTACTACAAGAAAAAGTTAAGAGTAGTCTCGATGCTAGAAGAGGTTACAGGAAAATTTTTTTATTTAGTATGTTACTTACTATCAAGCTATATTAAATGCCTTGATAACAAAATTTGATTTCTCATGCGATACTCTCTAAAGCTAGGGTAGGACGATACCATGGTCAAAAACATTTTTACAAAAATCGAGCGACAATGTATAAAGGATGCATTATTAATAAAGTTTAAAAAATATGAATGGAGGAAGCATGCTGCCAAGGATTTTATAAAACGCCATTGTGATCAGCTACAAAAGATTGAAGATTCTACGCAGAAAGACGTCGCGACGTCAGCCACCTGCGTCAGTAATTTCACCGTCGAAGTTTCTACCTAAAACAATGTCGTGCTACAATTTGGCAGCAATTTATAAATAAGGCCATGGTCTACCTCTTTTAGTCTTGCTCACAAAATTTATTCAGGTCAGCTAGTCCAAGAGCTCTAAAGATAAACGTAATTTAATGTAGAAAATAACCTAAACGAATCTAGGTTATCCAAGAAGGTGTGCTGTATTTTTTAGTTTAAGTAGAAGTTCGGGAAAGCTCGGTAATTGAGGACATAACGACCTCACAAATCGGTGTCATATCTGTTGACTTTGTGGCGCTGAGGTGCGCCGCTCTGTCTCTCAAAGCATTTTATTTGCCAAGCCGGACGCCAGGTTTATAGCTGCAATATTTTATTCCTCTTTTTTGTGACGTGGAACTGAAATGGGTTATAAAATTTTAATACTGAAAAATTACCAGCTATTACCGTCGCGATTTCTGAGCGCCTCATTTTGTTGAGTATTGCAATATTTATGCAAAGCTTTTATTATATTCAGCAACTAAATTATTATAACTTTACTATTTTGGAATAATTGTCGACTAACTATAAACTTTATTAATTAATTTTGCCAATGACTTATTTATTGAATGTGGCTTTTATACTTTCTACTTCTCATTTTGCATTCTTGCCCCGATTACGAGTTGTCGTAAGCCAGTTCTCTAAATTCCGAATAACATTTTCCTTCGTCAAATTTATGGACAAATAAAACTGATCCCGACAATTGAGGAAAATCTATACTTACAATAAAATCGTAAGTGGGGTTTTATCTCTGTAATACAAATAAATATTATCGACAGTCTTTCTTCGGTCCTCTTTAGCAAAATATATATAGATTCATTTGATATCTGGATCGAAGAGTCAAGGTACTTCAAAGTGATGAGTGAATTTAAGTGCGGTAGGTTTTGAAATATAGCTCTAGAGGTTTTTTGTAATGTTCTGTATTGGTAAATAAATTACTTCGCATTTCTCTACGAAGTGTTACAAATGCCTCGTTTCTTTGAGAATTATTCCTGCTTTTCATCTTTTCTTTTTTAAAGCTGGCAAGTATTTATTACTGTTGGAGCTAGTACCTACTAGTGTAAGTTTATCAAGCAACTTGTGTTTAATGCGCTTGTGTTAGTCTTTAAATTTTCATCGTTAAAAGTTCTTGTAAAATACTCCCCGTGATCCTTGGTGTATTATCTACTTATACAAACTTTATAATTTCGTTAAAGTTTGTTATTTTTTTTTCATTTACTTTTTTATTATTCTACTGAGAGTGCTAGTAAGCCTCGGCCCACCTGATGGACGCAATGCCTGCCGCAGCGTATGAGCACTTCAAATACTACGGGATTAAAAACCTATGGGCACTCTTTTTGCAGAAACTTTTGCTTTTGCTTCGTAGTAAATTTCCTAGTCAGAAATAATCACCAACTTAGGTTTTAAACGTTTAGAAAAATATTTAATTGCCTTCAAGCTTATTAAGATTCGACTGAGCCTCAAGTTTCAGGACCGTTGTAATTTTAAGAACTATTATTAACATATCATCACGCCTATATAACCCAAAAAGGTACGGTACAGGGCTCATATTTCACCTGTTTTTTTAGAGGTGCAAGAAATACCAATCAAATGTCTATTAAAACCAGATGCATTTCTTACTAAACAAAGCAAAACTTGTTTAGTATTATACCTACAGCAAATATACCTGCCAGTGGTAAAGGCTAGGCCAAACCAACGCGTCCAATTTGCGTTCGGCGGTGGCGTTTACGGTGGCGATACTACGCGTGCAAAAGTTGTGCACACTGTCGCGTTTGTTCTTGCGTTCACCAGGCTGGAGTCACGCCATTAACTACAATGCTCTCTGATACATATAGTGAAATTGAAGAAGTTTTACTTCTGTCTGCTCTCATTCGACGTTCACTAGACTTAGCTACTGTGATTGGGTTGTACTTACCCAATCACAGTAGCTAAGTCTAGTGAACGTCACGATATGATGGGATATTCTGAATATGCTTTTGATGGTTACGGGTTGCAATTACTTATAATTATTATTATTTGCGAAGATATTGTGCTAGTTTAGTAAATATTTTTGTAAGATAATGTTTCATTATGTTATATTTTTTCAAAAAAACTAGGGTATGGGTACACAGTATAAATGAAACGAGAGAAAGGGAAGGTAAATTTCATACCTTACACTGGCAATTACGTGAAGATTAAAAACGATTTTTCATTTACTATAGAATGTCTATTGAATGCTTTGATAAGCTTTTGAATATGATTAGAGATACCTTAGATTAATTAATTATAATAAACAACTTTGCAGAGCAAGACGAGTAGTCGATAATGCTTTCGTAATACTAGCTCAAAAATGGCGAATTTTCCACAGACCAATGGAGGCAAAAAGATCAACGCTATTATTGTAAAAGCTGCGTGCCTTTTTCACAATTATTTGAGATCAATCATTCGAAATGTAAACTATGACAACACTTTTTTGACACCAGTAACTGAACAGCTAAATGCCTTTACAGCAATTCCTAATATAAATCATAGAAGTACTAATTATGTTTTTATCATTCGTGAACAATATGTGAGATATTTCAATCCATAAGGATTTGTATAGAAACGTATAATGTATAATGGATATTCTGTTACTTTATGTGGGCAACAAATAAATATCGTTTTATGATTAAGTGTATTTTTTTATCATAGGTAACCTAACCTAAATTATTAAATAAACATAGTATTATAATCCATGTCTCCTTCCGATTTCGTCCCACACCTAGTCCTTTTTCTATTGTTTTTATAATCAAAATGAGACGTATCATATAGGTATTTATGAACCTCATTTATAATTTCTTCCGGTTCAACCACACTTAAAAAAAACAGTTTTTCAACAAATGAAATAGTAGCTGCGTGCAGCGGCCTAACGTAACAAGCGCGATCTGATCGCCACCGCTGCGTGCAGACGCTGCACCGGACGCCACCGCCAAACAGGAGGATGCCCCGATGTGAACACGTCGTTACAAGTTCGTACGTAACATCTGATCGCCACCGTGCACGCCACCGCGGACGCAAGCTGATCGCGTTGGTTTGGCCTAGGCTTAATAAGTACAAACACTCGAGACTGCGTTCGATTATTGTTTACTCGCAGGTATGCACAGAAACTATGCTATGCTAGTTAATCAATGGCGAGCCCATAATCGAGCAACGATTGCATTGTCGTACTAAAGGATTGATGGCTTACTCAGTACTAAGCGTTATTAAGGGTGTATTGTTCTAGTGTGCGCGTGCCTTACATTTAGAAGTTATTAGGATAGCAGCACGCTTCTGAGATTCCGGATAGTTCTTATCCGACCCATAATATATATCCTGACCGAATTTAAAATGACAAAAGTTATACTTGAAAAAAGAACAAAGTTTTCATTTTCATACATATATGTAATAATTATGCTTATCCTACTAATAAGTTTTATCTAACACCTGTGAAATAGGGGCTAAGAATCATTTTATTTAATTTGCATAAAAATAAACATCACAAGTTCTCGTCTAAAACTGATTAAATCTAAAATATTATTCATATGTAAAATAATAAGTATAACTGTCTGGGTTGGTGATAGGGAGAGAAAACAAACGAAGTCTTACTTTGTTGTGAAAAGAGATCGTCTATTATAAAAAAACAAACAAGAACACCCATAAAGTTATTAAAAACAAATAGTCACTAGGAACTAGGTATAAGTTAACAAAAGACACGAAAAGAAGTTCACACAAAATGGCGGCGCATAGCCAGCGAGACGCGGAGGATTACTTTGGCGCGTGTGTATCGGTGCGCGGGCGTCGGCCAAGAGAGCGAGCTTTGGCGAACGAACTGCCTTTTCGGCGACTGGCGCGCCGTGAACTGCGACCGAACCTGCGGCGCGACGGGAAACTATTTTGAAGGTCTCCGAACGGCGAGCGACCGAATGCCGCTTTGGCGCGCGTTTTAAAACGCGTGCTATAACCTCCCCCTCTAGCCTAACCGAACGCCCTCGCGGTTAGGGCTAGTCTAAATACCTACGGGGTCTACCTCGTTTACGTTTCTCCCTAACAGGAGGCTCTACCTCTCCGGAGAAGGGTGTGAGATGCGAAACGTGATATTTGCCTATATCTTGCCCCGTATGAATATTTTCCAAACCATAAGTAGTCGGAGTGTACACTTTACCTACTTTGTATGGGCCGTCACGACGTGGGATGAACTTCGCGGTTTGTCCGCGTCCTGCGTCGTTAGGGCCTTGAGTCTTAAGCAATACTAAGTCACCTACCTTAAACTCCGGTGATGGCCTGCGTTCGTGCTCGGGTACTACTAAATAGCAGTCTTCCCCATCGTCTGACTCTAAACTGTACCTGTATAGGATGCCATCAGATACGGTGTATCCGCGGTCTGACCAAGGTCTCCCCCTAGAGGGTTCGTCCGACTCCAAGTCTTCGACGATTTTCTTCACTTCAGGATCCGACAGCTGGTTTTCACGGATGTCACTACTAGTCCTTTTGGGCATGTCAACGACGGTCGTGTGCAACTCGCAGTTTTGTTCCTGCGGGCACACAGGTCGCGATAGCGTGTCCGCTACTACATTAGACTTACCGGGCACGTATACAATGTTTAAATTGAATTCTTGCAGTACCAACGCCCATCTGGCTAATCGCCCGCTGGGCGATCTCTGGTTCATCAGCCATCGAAGGGGCTGGTGATCTGTGCGGACTGTTACCTCAGCGGTCTCTACGTACCCTCTAAACTTACCTAATGCCCACACGACGGCGAGTGCTTCCCGCTCGGTCGTGCAGTAGTTTCGCTCAGCATCGTTTAGTAGGCGGCTCGCGTACTCGATGGGCCTTTCGTCTGGCCCCTCCCCCTGCAGGAGAGCAGCTCCCAGGCAGTATGCACTGGTATCGGTGCAAATTACGAACGGCTTCGTCTCGTCTGCCTGGCGGAGTATGGGGGCAGATACCAGGAGGGATTTGATTTTATCGAAAGCCTCTTGCTGCTCGGCGTCCCTCCTGCTCTGTGACAACCTGTACGGCGGACTGGCAATAGGTTCCTGTTGCGGGCTTACCTTGATCCGATGCGTAGCGAATTCGGTGGCGGGCCCTCCGCGTGCAAACTGCGGCGCGCGCTCACCAATGTAAGAATTGAGTGCGCTTCGCTGCTCGGGGTTCAACTTGGTACCTTCGTCCGAGCGCAGCGCCAACTCCGACGATGAGGCGCGCATTAGGTCAGACTCCGCCGGACTAAGCGTGTAAGAGTACACCAAGTCATAAGGTATATTAGGACTATCAGCAAATACCCACTGGCGTCGGGCCACATCTATAATCATGCCAGCCCGAGCCAAAAAATCTACACCTAGGAGCGTTCTCGTGTCACTGTTAGGTAACACTAACAGCTGACATGGTATCTTACGGCCCTGTATAACAATTTCGACTTCAGCTGTCATCATGTCTCTCCATTGTTTCGTTCCATCGGCTAACTGAACAAAAAGTTTAACTTTACCAAAAGAAACCCCAGATTCAAGAAGTACTTTATGTAGTAGGGGGCTCGCAATGCTATGCGTAGCCCCTGTGTCTACGATTGCTACGCCGTAGCGCCCCGAGACGTCAATATTAACCATCGGGTATGATTCATGCATGCTCATGCTAGATAGCTTAATACACGAATCGTTATTACGAAAACTATCTATTTCGATGCTATTGAACGACAGCTTAGCATCAGACTTTTCGTTGCAAACATCGCATTTTGATCTCACAACACCTTCTTTTCCGCAATCGTAACACCGTATTGGGTTCGTACCTTTATCGGTTGTAGCTATGCTAGCCTTTCGACACTCGGTCGTTGAATGCCCTAACGCTTTACAAAATGTGCATCTAATACGCGGAGCTCTGGGAGTTTGATTCGAGTTAGAAGTGAGTTTGTTGTCGGTAGTAGCGGATCGATCGGTCGCAGCACTCGCGGCCGGCCGCACGTTCGGTTCCGCGGTAGCGATGACGGGCGCGGGGTTTAATTCAGATAATGAATCCTCCGCGAGTCTCGCTCGCTTTGACAAATCGTTTAAATCGACTATACTGTCTCGCGGTAACCTTTTTCTTATGCGACGGTGTAATAAACTATACACTATGTCCACTTGCATCACGACCGGCACTATGTACGGTAATTTAACAATTAAAGATCGTACCTTAGACACAAATACCTCTGCGCGCTCCGTATCGCTGTGTTCTTGCGCGAAGATCTCGCGCAGAATCCGGTAGGCTGGCCTCTGAGCGCCGTAGGCAGCGCGTAGGCGCGCCAGCGCCTCAGGCCACGAAGCGACGTCAGGGCGGGTGCCGCGCCACCATACGGCCGCGTCGCCGGCTAGGAGCATGGCGAGGCCCCGTAACGCGTGTTCGTCGGACACGTCGGTGCACTCCTTGTACACTTCAACTGCATCGATGAACGCCTCCAAGGTGTCAGCATCACGTGACTGCCCGTCGAACCTCGCGGTACATCGCGCAAAGTTCCCGCCGGACGACGCGGGTGCATTGGGTGCGCTCCGCGAAGGTGATGCCGCAGGCGTCGACGCCACAGGGTTCCACTGGTTGCTGTTACGTTGTATCGATCGTAGAGTAGCTACTAGTGTGTGGTTGTTCTCAGCCTGTGTCCGGGCGAACGATTCCATCATTGTAATTAGTAGCTTCTCGGTGTTGGACGTCGCGGCGGGCGCCCCAGTGCGGGATCCGCCGACGGCGAAGTCACGAACGGCGGCGCCGGCCTCGGCGCGCGTCACGTCGTTGTAGTACGGTGTGGCGGCGGGGGCTCCGATGCAGGACCCGCCGACGGCGAAGTCACGAACGGCGGCGCCGGCCTCGGCGCGCGTCACGTCGTTGTAGTACGGTGCCGCGGCGGGTGCTCCGGTTCGGTCCCCGCCGGCGGCGAAGTCGCGAACGGCGGCGCCAGCCTCGGCGCGCGTCCGTTCGATGTAGTACGGTGCCGCGGCGGGTGCCCCGGTTCGGTCCCCGCCGGCGGCGAAGTCGCGAACGGCGGCGCCAGCCTCGGCGCGCGTCCGTTCGATGTAGTACGGTGCCGCGGCGGGTGCTCCGGTTCGGTCCCCGCCGGCGGCGAAGTCGCGAACGGCGGCGCCAGCCTCGGCGCGCGTCCGTTCGATGTAGTACGGTGCCGCGGCGGGTGCTCCGGTTCGGTCCCCGCCGGCGGCGAAGTCGCGAACGGCGGCGCCAGCCTCGGCGCGCGTCCGGTCGCTGTAGAAGTCGGCAGCGGGGACTCCAGCACTTGTCCCGCCGGGCACGTGGTCGAGAGCGCCGACGCCGGTGTCGGCGCGCGTCTCGTCTTCTGTGTCAGTCGTGGTACGTGCTTGGGTGATTGCGGCTCCGACGTCGGGCCGCGTTGTCACCACGGAGCCCCGATCGTCATCGGACGCGGTGTCGCTGCTGTGCTCTTCCTGCTGTTGCTCGTTTGCCGCGTGTACCGCGTGGGTTGCTCGCGTTCTACGCATGCTTCTTTTCGTATGTGGGTTCGTTCACGTGTTAGGTATGCACTAATCACTGCCGCTAGTTGGGAGCCACTTATAACTGTCTGGGTTGGTGATAGGGAGAGAAAACAAACGAAGTCTTACTTTGTTGTGAAAAGAGATCGTCTATTATAAAAAAACAAACAAGAACACCCATAAAGTTATTAAAAACAAATAGTCACTAGGAACTAGGTATAAGTTAACAAAAGACACGAAAAGAAGTTCACACAAAATGGCGGCGCATAGCCAGCGAGACGCGGAGGATTACTTTGGCGCGTGTGTATCGGTGCGCGGGCGTCGGCCAAGAGAGCGAGCTTTGGCGAACGAACTGCCTTTTCGGCGACTGGCGCGCCGTGAACTGCGACCGAACCTGCGGCGCGACGGGAAACTATTTTGAAGGTCTCCGAACGGCGAGCGACCGAATGCCGCTTTGGCGCGCGTTTTAAAACGCGCGCTATATAAGTAATTTAAATATAATTAGGACTTAATCTGTTTTTATGGCTTTAGATTTGTCTTAACCACTTTAATGCATATTTGAACGTGTCCATTTTGTCGAAATTGTTTAAATCATAAATTAATTTACATACAAACTAATTTATTGAAATAATAATGTTGACAAAATGGACACGTTCAAATATACATTAAAGTTATTAAGTTAAATCCATAAAAACAGATTAAATCCTAATTATATTTAAATTACGTATTATTTTGACATATGAATAATATTTTAGATTTGCAAACAACAAAAATGCTCTGAAATGTTTTAGACATCATAAGTTTTTAAAAACAGAAACTCACTCATAAAATATTAAAATGGCTGCTAAATTCAGATTGTATGATGAGCGCTTACCAGAACATAGACAATTGACAGCGTGGCCAGCTTATAGATGTTACCACAATGAAATGCGGTCGGTGAGGATGGCATTAGCTCTTTGACATTTTAGAGCCTTTTGTTCTGACTACTATTAAATATTCCCTCTACTGGGTGGATAATTTAATACTACCGCTATTTAAAGACATAAAATTCCAAGTCTTGCACAGTAATTCAAAATGTGGAATCAGTTCATTTTGAATAATAAAATAGATACTTATTTATTTTTCAGTGTTTTCTTAAAAGATGTAATACATGTAATATTTAAAGCAAATTTTAGCTTTGCTATGCTTTTTTGTATTTATATAATATTAAAGTTGAAAAATTAAGAATCCAGCAGGACTCGAACCTGCACCCCCTGGGTATACGCCCCAAGTGCTTTGCCAATTCAGCTATGGATTCGTATGTTGCCGGACTCGAAATTTCTCAACTCTTTTGTGCCAGCCGAAGCTAGACGAACCATTACTTGGTTTTAGCGCCATCTATGCGATGTAATAAGTTACTTATTCACATAATCGCATACAGTACGTTTGAATTAAGATCAACACATTACTGTCGAGAGATGACGCATATTTATCAATACTTGTAATATTTAAAGCAAATTTTAGCTTTGCTATGCCTTTTTGTATTTATATAATATTAAAGTTGAAAAATTAAGAATCCAGCAGGACTCGAACCTGCACCCCCTGGGTATACGCCCCAAGTGCTTTGCCAATTCAGCTATGGATTCGTATGTTGCCGGACTCGAAATTTCTCAACTCTTTTGTGCCAGCCGAAGCTAGACGAACCATTACTTGGTTAGCACTTGGGGCGTATACCCAGGGGGTGCAGGTTCGAGTCCTGCTGGATTCTTAATTTTTCAACTTTAATATTATATAGATGTAATACAATTTTAGTTCTCTGCATTTAACCACATCTGGTCTGCACTTATATTAAAGATTGCCCGTTTTACAATGATTTACTATTGCACCAAGAAAACTGAAAATTTTTCGTTTATTTTTACCTAGTGCACATTTGTTTTCTTTTTGACAACTCACGCGTATTAATTACCGTTTTTTTCGCAGTAATGCCGTACTTTATGTACATGCAATACTTTTTAGTAATGACCATTTGTCATTTGTCAGACTATAAAGCAGGTCTTGAAATAAAATCAACCTATTTAAAAGAAAAATACTTATTTATATGTATCTGTAAAATTAATAATTTGCGAGAAATTAAGTCGAATTCTTGGCATTTCAAAAGATACAAGTAAAATTATATTACAATGAGTCATCAAACTCTTCTTTAAAAAATAATATTAACTAAAATTGTGCATTTCAATCGATATAAAGTTCTTCTTAAATTAAACCGATTATTATTAAAAAAAATTGGTAACGTGTATAGGCATCACTAATATTGAAATGTCGAAAAAAAATACAACAACAACTTGGACAAGGTATTGCTCTCTTGTTTATCCAAAAGTGGCTTGTTATTGCTTTTATAGCGCCAAGCCCTCTGATTTATACTCTCTAAAATATGTAGGTATTCTATGTAACTGATTTTCAAAACTGTGCAATAAAGTGTTCTATCTATCTATTAGGTGAAGTGTGGGTGTTGTACAACTCTGCCACATCTTTAGGCGTGATGTTATGTTATGTTAAGCTATAAGCTAGGGGCTAATTGCTTGTAGTAATTTGGAAGTAACGGTTGCCTGCATCACAATGGGGGAAGGCTGTTATGCTTGCAAATTAAACAATTTGATTTAGAATGTTGATACTAAACAAACTTGTATAATCTATCTTGTGTATACATATATTATGTAATTGCTTGCCTAACTGACTAAATGAATGACTGACTGACTGACTCCCTGATTCATTAAAACATAGCCTAAGCGGGCCTAGAAACTTTAAATTTTGCACTAAGGTCAGGCCTGTTTAACTCGCTCAAGGTTACGCGCTAAATGCCTACCGCTTGGTGTATAGTCGACGATACAAACGACAGAGGGCTATCTGGGGCTATCGCACGCTCGCTTGAGTGGCTGAGCGCTCGCACCGCACGTTTCCCGCGCAATTAAATACTTACGCTTCGAAATTCTAGCTGAATATCTTATAAAATTATTTGTCCGGCTACGTACATATAAATAGAAACTACGTAAATTTAATAACCGTAATTTTAAAGATTCTTAGAAAGAAATTAAGAAATATGTCAAGGTTAGGCATTTATAGCTTGCATAATACTGTTTTTTTTTCCATAAATTAAAAATTTGATTATAAAAAACTTCATTTAATTTTTATTTCTTAATTACCCAATACGGCCAATACCTACTCAACTGAAGCACAAGATTTTGTGCTAAAAATTAAATATAGAAATATTTAAATTTGTATTTTTTTTAAGAAAATAATTTCTTATTAATAAAATATAAGACGACCGAGTCTACGCTACGTGCCGCTGGCGATAGTAGTTTCTAGTGGCCGTCAACCCTACCAATTCAGAGCTGCATGAATCGTAATACAAACTAATAAAGTTGTAATTTGCTTGCAATGAATTTTGTAGGCAACTAAAGAAAAGTAAGCTTTACTTTGAGGTGAGCTAAATTGCACCATATTGTTTATGATATAAAGTCGTTTTTTCTTTAAATACTTTTGCTAAGTAATCCTTCTTTCCCTCTTTATTCTTTGCTAAGGTTCCTTACATGACGTAGGCGCGCACTAAAATCGGCTATTTTGGAAATGTATTTCTAAGGGGGTAAAATAAGGTTTGAAGGTAGTATGGAACTCAGTCATTTTTGAAGTTTCAAGCATGAAATTTTGAATACTAGATCTTCAATAAAAATAAATAATCTTCTAAAATAGGTTCTTAAAATTACTCCCAAGAGTTTAATTTAGGGTTTGAAAGTAAGTAGGAAGTGAGAAGCTCGTGGCTAAGTCAAAGCCGCGCGATCGATCGAATTTGCAGGATGGGTGATCATCTTTAACATTACGTGATTTCCTCCGGGCCTCGGAGAACACGTTAAGTCGGTACGTTTATCACCACACATGTATGCCATAACTGAATGCCTTTCTTGAATGTCTTATATAAACGCACTAGCTTGCACCACCCTCTCGCTCATGTATATAGCATGGTTGTAATAATCTCTCCAGACGAGCGAGTATACCTACAACGATCTTCAAAGATGTTTATGTGATATCAGTCTGCAATCAGCGAAATACGTTATGTAATTTGTTGGTGAACTCTTGTGAACGAGCTCATGGACGTTAGTGCCATCGTACCATCTCATCTATAACCCGCCGCCAAATTACAGTGCATGCACTGCTGCTTTGGTGTTGAGATCATACCCTGACATTACTGGCACATGAGGCATATCATCGTAGTCCTCAGATGTGTTGATGTTCATGACGGCGGGCTGTAGTACCACTTACCAACGCTCAGATGGACGCGCCCATTAGCTACATACGCCGTATAAAAATAAACATAATGTTTACTTTATTTATAACATAGCCTATAAAAGGGTGTACTAAAAGAACATTATTATGCTATTTACGGATATAATGATAAGTGCGGCAGGTGACAAAAATACAACAAAATATTGAATTTACTTATATTTTTGTTTAACAATTGTGTGTACCTTTCCAGTATATAAAAGCCCTTTAGCGCGCATGGCTCGCCTATACAATGAAAGGGTAGAAACCTCAAACATAGATGAATATGCTATGACACTCGCTTCCTTCAGGCACCTCCGTACAATTATATCGATCCTAAATGTGTGTAACATGTACACGAAAACTTTAAAATCATTTTGTATATATTATATACATATTTTCTTAATTTGTCTTGCCTCGTTTGTTTATTATAAATTTGTTTAATAATAATAATTATGCATGTTTGTCAAAGTTTGTAATCTCAATAACTAAAGTTACAATGTGAATTGCACACCTATTATTTGTAGAATAACATATAATTTAAGCTACATTAGTTAGCTTAATATTGAGTATCTTTGTAATTTTACTGTTGGTAGTGCTTATGAATAAATAAATAAATAAATATATATTACGGGTATTTACCCAGCAAATCACCTGACATACAAATGTGATCCATTTTATACATTTCTGTAAAGGCTCACTCATTTGCAAATGTATTACAAGATTATTTTCGTATTCATTTAAGCAGATTTGTTTTGATACGAATCTTAAATTGTAATGAGATTCGTTCTACAGAAGCCAATTTTATTGATGTATACGATATACATGATTGTATTATTATTTTAAATACCTTACGTCATTTGCAAGAACGAATATAATATAATATATGTTTGATATAAATATTTATTGATATTTATAACCGAAAAATAACGGAAAACATTTTGCATATTTATTTAATTAAACATAATCTTTAAGAGTCGTTCTGTAAACTGAATATTACGTTTTATCAGCCATGAAATACATGTTAAAATGAATAATGCATATTGTAATGTAAAATGTAATTCAGGACCTGTTATAATCACATAATATAAAATATTCATTGGCACAATTAACCGAATAAAGTTTTGTATTTAATTTGCCTGAATATCTCGGTCATATATTTGATGTGTTTTAGGTGGCAAAGAAGCTTGAAATTTTTGGGTAGTATTTCAGAACATATTCCTTTAATTTTTCCTTAATAAAATATAGAAACCGTTTGGCAATATCCCGACAATAATACGTGAGTAACCCGTTTATTCTCTAGTGGTAATGTCATCTCACGTAAGTTTGAATAGTATTTCAGAACATCTTCAAAGATATTCAAATCTCGTGCTACAGTGTTTTTTTACAAAAAATTCTGCCAGGTCGGCTAGACCAATTTTTATGTTTGTTTCCGTGTATAACTACCATATGGTAGGTCTAAGAATACCATATTTTTTGGGCAGTCTTGGCCTTAGACTAGACAAGACCTAGACTCCAAGTGATATATAAGGTTCAACCTCTACGCATGTCACCTTAGGCATACATATATCTTCTACAAAACAATATTTTTTTATGCTTAAAAAATTTCACAGAAATAAATACCTCTGTTTTACATCTCGGTTACGACATTACAGAAAGATAGGCGCTCGGTTTTTTGATAAATTTTCTATGACAATATTTTACAACACTGATACTACGCCGACCAGTGAGAAGGGGTCCTTACGATTCTGCGTGTCATTTCCACGTCTCCGCAAGTTCGCCCCCGCTAATAACCAAGCTCAGGCAACGGATGACTTACCTTTTTGTCTTACACCGAAGGAAAAACTCTCCCCAGGTAATTCACAGAATGAAAATTGCAATTAGACATGATAAGTATCTCGCTGCTCCTAATACCCACAATACCTTGGCTGTTTGTATGCCTCCTCTCACCGTAAAGTCTCGAGTTTGATGCCCGGGTGGGGAAAACATGTTTTAAGTAATTTTTTAGGCAATTTACCAGCATAAAGTTAGAAATGTGCCGAGTAGCCCAATAAATAAATAAATAAAAGAAAAATTTGGATTTTTTACATTAGATAGAAAGCCAGAAGCAATTACACTATCCAATGGTCCCAATGACAAGGCCAAGTACACATTCACTCACACAAGCACACCCAGTCTCAGAACAAATCTTTGCGAATCACACAAAGATTTGTCCCATGTGGGGATCGAACCCACAACACCAGTGCAGTGGAGAGCGGCGAGGCGCTTAAACCACTACACTACACGTGCAGGCAATAGGATCATCCCCTATTACATGGGACCTAAACATATCAGACGAAATGTGGGTGTTAGACACCATGTTATGTTATATATTATTAAAAACGAATACTGCGTAATGAAAATCCTTTGTTCTATTTTCATATGAACAGCCACGGCAGGTCTCGCGTTAAATAGGCTCTCCATGCAATGCGTCAGCTCACCAATTGAAATGTATGGGTTGATCGGTAGCCGTGTGCATTGTTGTGTAATTCTTATTAAAATGGAGGCGAGACGGGCTAATTAAGTTACATGTTTTGTAACGAGGTCTGTATCAAGTACTCGAAGGATGTGTTTTTAATTAAATTTATCAGACTAACGCTTGAACTAAGTGTCTCTGCATTGTTGTGAACCACTATTTGTTCACGATTGTTTTCTGTAGTATGAATTAAGCTTTACATTCTTTTAAGGCTGTACGTGTAATGAAATATTAAAAAAAAAATCTGGTATTTCTTCGCTTGTATTTACAAATATAAATGTTTTAGTTATTCTAGTGCCCGTGATACAAAACCTGCTCAGTTTGGGACTTGGGTTAAAATAGTCAAGTAAACTCTGCCGGTTCCAAATATTAATATAATTGATATCACAACATATCGAAGCAGTGATAATTATAAAAAGAGTAAATATATGCTGGGCTTATCCCTGTTTTCTATACCTAGCTCAAAATAAGCCGTCAAAATAACCCCAACATAATATAAGCTGAGAATAAGTACAGCATACCCAAGGTGGCCGTTTATCACTGTTTATTACAGCTAATATTCAGCTCTGGCTTATGATATAAGTTTTCCAAATGTGAATTTAGCACTAAAGTTGGGCAGTACTTGCGCACTAGTTGCTAGATAACTAAGTACGAGGAAGTCCATATTTTGTATCTACACTAACTTTCATCTAAACATAATATACCTACTTATATAACATAACATAACATCACGCCGATTATACCAGAAGGGCGTGGCAGAGGTGTACAACACCCATACTTCACCTGTCATGTTTAGGTCTCGTGGAATAGGGGCTGAGTCTGAGCCTAACGCTATCCACAGAGCAGAATTCCAACTCCGTGCTGCTATTCGAGAACCACAAGACCATTGAGGCAGTTACTACCACTATATCTACTATTATTATAAATATATCTATCACGATTTAACTTGACAACTACTGGATCGATTTCAAAAATTATTTCATCTTAAGCTGAATTTTCACTAAGGAACTTATACTATTATTAAAGTATATTTTATTTAGGCACTAAACTCGTGGCTAGATCGAGATAGCACGGACCGATCGATCTTGCCGGCCGCTTACCACTGGTAAGCGGCTTCTTCACAATGTCATTTGCACGCTGCTGTACTGTGTAATAGAGTTCTGTCAGCAAGCGCTGCCGAGGCGCAATTCTATGAAATTGTATGCTATTTGTGAGTTCTTGAAGCAGCAGTTCGGATGCCGCCTGCAAAGGTGATTGTTCCTCTAATTGGAGCCTCTTGCTAACTATGTCTCTGTGGGCCTAACGAGACGCTTACTCTCAAGACGTCTTTTTGCCGACAGCGAAAGCTTTTGTCAGCAAACGGTACCTTAGGCTTTTCTGAGTCACTTATTGTGCTGCAATATTGGTAAACGTGCCGACAAGCGTTTTTATTTAAAACGCTCCTATTTATGAAGCTGAACAGATAGGTATTATTTATCAATATTGAACGGATCGCAGACTTCATTTTAAAACTTATTAGATATAAATAAATGTAGTTATAGGAATGAGAAAGAACCTCAAGCGGCGCAAATATAATAATCTCATCGGAGAATATAAATTTGAGCCGTTTGGGGTTACAACTTTATGGCCATGGGGTCCGGGCGCTCGGCTGCGTTTTAAAGATAGCTATAAAAGATTAATCGATGCGACTCGTGCCCAAAAGGAAGAGGATTAACATAATTAAATTGCATAGTACGTTCTTAAATATTACTTCAAGTATCTCATTTAATTGTTAATTACCATAATTACATTATATTTAGTAATCAATTACCTTTGATTGAAGAAAAACACTGCCGTTCAGTTTGTGTGTAACAACTGAAATCAAATAAATATCTTTATATTGAAGTACCATCATAAAATAAATAGCGACGAATCGAGGACATTACATAATAGACATCCACATCATAAAAAAATATATATTATGCCTCTAAGACCATCGCACAGAATAACATGATAATATCGACCGTAGTGCATAATTATCTTATTAAAACATCAAATAAATATCTAGCATATGCCTAGAAGCGTATGGTGTAGAACACCCATTCTTCACAATCATATATTTGTTGCGAACCCCGCAATGCTACTGCAAATACTGCAAATTACCAGTTAGTAAAACCCAAAGAACATTTTTTCCGATCGAATGGAACCCAGGCACTTCATAATTCGAGCGTCTCCAGGTACGAGCTCTTCGTATTACCGGCGGAAATTATTCCACATCCGCGTAGGTACTAACTATGTACCTTTTCCAATTCCTGTGATTGAGTTTACACAAACTTTCTCTTTATACCTTTCATTAGAAGAAATTCTTACGAATCTGAACTAACTTGGCTTCTTTTGTTTGTATTCTTACCTATTTGTTGGCATGAGCTCCATAATTATAAACCTTCAGATTATTCAAACGCTATCTGCTTCCCGCGGTTTTATTCGCATTTAACGTTACTGTTCCATTGTCATGTTAAATGGTTTTTGTTTTGCCGCATTTTTTTACTATCAAATGCAAAAAGTGACGTCGAAATCCAATCGGTAGTTCCGGAGATTAGTTTATTCAAACAAACGACCAGACTCCACCAGCGCTGTACGAGGATGCATAGCTAAGTTTTTGTATGGAAAAAGAACTAGCTATGCATGGGCACAGTTAGGTTTTTTGAAACAAAAGAATACGCAGCTATACAGTTTTTGCGCAAATAGATTATTAATAGTGATGCTGGTTCACATTTAGCTAACGAACGACCAACGAAATGGCATCATTCTTTATTTAGTAAATGCCACTTGATTATGTGTAAGTAAACAGTCATTGAATCAAATAATTTTATAACATCTTTAGTTATTCGTTGGCCTTCGTTGGTGGGGACCCCGGATCCGGTATATGACACAGTCACTCGAAAGTAGCGGCATTTTGCAAATTGGTGTTTCAGATCGAATTTACAAAAGCAAACACAACACGAGAATACGTAGGCAAAAGTGTCAATGTCAATAGCAGTACGGAATCCGGTATTGTGCCCGGTATATCACGACAACAGGAGACATAGACATAAGAGGTGAAATTCTGAACAAAGGTCTCCCACATCCTTCAGGGTAATACAGGTTGATACACAACACATAGACTTATTCTCCGGTACACAAAGCTCCTTTGGCACCGGCACGTCACGTATATGCGAGTCCTTTGCCATAAACGAACAACAGCTAATCTTCACATTTTGGTCTGCACGCAACCGCAAAAGAAAACGTGAAGTCAAATGCCATAATATTGCTGACCTCATTTTACTCTTAATTTACCTTGTTTTTTTTTATGTATAATAAAATAAGAGTAGGTATAAAAACATGTCCACATAAAACATCTGAGTAAATATTAGAATTAAGTAAAAATAGTTTTCTTTTTATATAAATTAAGTGGTCTAAATGCCGGTGAAGGATTAATTTAAAAAAACATTAAAAGCTTTGTTCCTTTCCTATCGCTGTTGCGTCTACTTTAACATCAGTAATTAAGTTATGCCCCTGAATAGTCAATTAAGATCTGTCAAAGTCTGAATGGGTGATAGACGGTCCCCATGATTTAGGTAATGGTCTACCTGAATAGATAATTTGGATATAACACGTGATTGCCCGGTTCTATGGCGTGCAATAATTGTGTCATAAACAGGGCTCGGAATTAGGTAGAGTTTTTTATGTACTTGCATCGAAATGTTGATATTAATGTGGACCTTCCCGGGATTTCTAATGGACAATCCCGTGTGGCCAACAATATTACGAATAAATAATAATAAAAACCTCAGAGATAGACAAATAAAACAAAGATAATTAACATATTTTTTTTTATTAGTTTGTTTACATTAATTCACAATACAAATTGTTGAAAGTCTGTAGTAAATTCTTATACGCATATTTCGCCTTTTTTATAAATACGAGCAAATACCTTTGCTTTTAGCCTAGACTCGTGAGGTTTTTCTTATTCAAACGGCCCATCAGAATCATTTTCCTTGTCCGATTCATTACCAATAAGATTTGAAGTGTTCGCTTCCGACATTACTGTATAAATTTTGTGAGAATTAAAATATTTAGTCGCGCGTGCAGTAGTTTAAATTGTGTAAAAAAGTAAATAACTTTTTATTTAAAAAATCATGGGATTTTTTTCTGCTCTTTAAAATTAATCTCGGGATTTGAGGCATATCCACTTTATTCTCTCGCTGTATGAAATCAGTGTAAGTACATGAAAAACTCTACCTAATTCCGAGCGCTGGTCATAAATTATTGGAATTAATTGTCATGTGTATTTAATTCGGTTGAGCAACGATAGTCGAGTGGGAGACCGTAGGATTAAGAGGTCGAAGGTTCGAACCAGCGGCAACACCTCGGACATCTGTCGTAATTTTTTAAGATATACAATCACGAAAAACATCGCGCGCTTATCTAAGATACTTGCGAGTGTTTATAGCGAGCAGCTTACTTAAAATTGTATTATCATATTCATTAATTCATCTTATTTAAAACATTTTTAAATATAGTATATTAAACTAAACATTATAAGTAATAATTATCATCATCATTATCATTAATACCATCATTCACAGACTTCTTTATCCCACTGTGGAGTACAGGCCTGTCTTTCACTAAGTGTGCAATCTAAAGTAATGCTATATAATAGTTATAGATATGTATTTATTTGTAGATATAAATCAGCCTTGTTAAACGACGTTTTTAATAGTCACTAACCCGATTACGCGAAGCCGGGCTGTTACAAAAACTAATTATATTTCATCGGTATTTTCAAAGGGTTTCGACACGAAATAAAAAAACTACTGAGGTGTCAAGGGACACCCGGATGGAACGAAGTTCGGTAATTCCAAATAACAACAAATCAGGATTCGCATCCGAGATTGCAGTAAAAGGTATGCGACCTTAACCACTAAACAAATAAAACAGTCTATTTATAAACTAAATACGGTAACAAAAATTTAAACTAAATTAAAATAAAAACAAACATTAAGACAATTAAATTATCAAGCGTAGCAAGCGTACACAAGATCATTCAGAATCACTTTAATCATTCTCTTAAAATAATCGAATGATACTTTTAAAATCATTGTGGAGATATTATCACAATACTCCTATAGGCTGAATGGCTACATAACAATATTTCCTGTGCCTTACACATTTAATTTTAAAATAATTCTTATCTTCAAACTTTCGCGCTATTCGAATGTCAAAATATCAAAAGCGAGGTTCATTCAAACACACGCATAGACATATAATGCCTAGATAAATAAACTGCTTGTATGAATTTAAGTATAAAGTAAGGCTAAAAACAGATTGATTGAAAATTATAATGCACCGCTTGGCGGACAGACAAACTAAACGAAAATCTGATAAATACCAGAGAGTTACACTGAACTGAAACGGCACAATTAAAGTGGCTTTACATTTCATGCGTGTACTCGGTTTCTAGGAGTAATAGTTCTATGACCACACATAACAAACCTTATCTTTAACATTATTTTTCTGCGATTATCTTGCTTTCTTTTAAATTGTATTCGCAAGTTTACTCGCGATATAATAATATCAGATCTCATTATCAATAATCTCATCACCAATCCCAATGACATAATTAGATGTGTTCTAATCGTATATTCCATGAAATGTACATAACAAAATTAGTAAACATTCTGTGGTAATATTAAAAAATAATTTGCTTTTGAATTTAATATAGTTATGACGCGTACACTTGCTAAACACACAATAATGAAGAGATTATAACGCGTATGACTTGGTTAGCACAATAGTAAAGAAAGGTTATAATGTGTACTTGCTAAAATACAAAAGCATTTATTATCGTGTGTATAAAATCTCTACTTACCTAAATCCATCAGCAATATCCAGAACTTGTGCAGAAACACTGTCAGGATTCATTATTGTAACTATTTTTAATAATTTATTATGTACAAAACACCTGTATACACTCAACAAAAGGCGGGATTTTTTTTTTTTTTAGTTACTTTATTATTCATAGAGAGACAAAATGAAAATATTTCGCTTGCTTTCTCTATGCGCAGCATATTTCTGTAGCACCAATTAGTTCCGAAGTCGCGCGATAGATGGCGTTGGGATCGAATTAGATCGCGCTATGGTTTCGTTACAAGGTCCTGTATATAAGGTCCACCGATTTAAAATTTAAATAATTATGTTCTGCAGATCCAAGTGAGGAGTAATGTTCACGATATCGAGCTATTTATTCCCTGGTATCTGATTAGAACAGCGATCGTGTTCGCCTTCGCAGACCTTTCTGAGCGCGCCAGCGCCACTATTTTTGCAGAAACTCAACTCTAGTAATATTTTTCTTAGTATTTTTTTAATTTTTTTTTTTTTCTAAAAGCGAGATGGAGCGATGGACACAGAAAAACGCGCACGCCGCGCGGCGTGCGCATTTTTTTTTTTTAGTAACTCAATTCTAGTAATTTTTTTCTTTATAGTTTTTTTTTAAATTTAATTTATCTCTTTTTTTCTATAAGCGAGAAAGAGAGACGGACACAGAAAAATGCGCACGCCGTGCGGCGTGCGCATTTTTCTGTTTTGTCTGATGATGTAGCACCGTAGCTGTAACGTAGCATGTAATTACTACGCTGCTACGAGAATTGCTACGAAAAGTGTCGTTACAACTTTTCGTTCCTTTTTTTTCCGCCTAGCCCCCTTTCGCAACGCGCAATAAGGAACTTCGTTCCAAAAAGCATGTTATTGGCAATTATGTTGGCTGATAAAGGTCATCAAAACAAACAACGTTTTAACAAAATATACCGTAGAAACAAGACTAGCATTAATATAGTACACACATTGGTTATTATCAACCGTAATATAAACCATGTTCATTATTGATCGTAGCAGTATTGAAATATTTCCTTTGTAATTAAAATCTTGATAAAGATTTTTAAATATAATCCATTTTAAATAAATAATTATTAAATAACATTTTGGTCATAGTCAATATTTGTTTGATATTATCAAAATAATAATCAGGGTATTAAAAGATAAAATAAGAAAAATACTTTAAGTTTTTAACACTGGATTTCTGAATGAAAGTGCACATCAAAAATAACAACATAATATCAGGCCTATATTACGCAGAAGGGTGGGTAGAGGAGTAATAACACCCTCACTTTACCTGTTATTTTAATTTAATCCCATGTGATAGGGCGTGAGCCTATCGCCATCCACCGGACACAAATCCCTCCGTGCTGCCACTGGGAATTTCGTAGTGGAAAAATTCTCATAGTACACTTTTTATCGACCCGAGATCTCATAGTGAGCGGCCGCATACGCGAACCACTAGACAAACGCGGCAGTTACTAACAGACACACAAATAAACTCTTCAGTTTTATAATATAGGTATAATGTAACATAGATAAAATATATAGGTTCCTTCTTTTGCCCGTACAATGATGTCCCTTGATATTAAAACGAGAAGGCAATCACGTGCCGGTCGATGCGATCGTTACGCATACCGCTGAAGCATTTTCTGATCGACTTCATATCATATAATGAACACGTTCGTGGATGTTGTAAGCACGCCCGCGCGCCCGTGCCGCAATATCACATTTCTATAATATAAAGGGCACAGCACATTACGGCACTGATCCTGCGCGACTAGAAAGAACAGAATATAATGCCTTTATTACTCAGCAATAAAGGCAGGCTTGGGTGAGGTGTAAGTTCTCTGTGATGAGAGATGTGCCTTTTGCCATCTATCAGACACTTTCTGATGGAATAATCCCAAATAACAAAATTTTACCAACGGACACTAACGTTCTAATCTAAATTTGAACAGTCTGTCACTAGAATTGACAATATAAATCAACGTGCTTCCCACTATGAACGAGCTGCCGCTATCCTGTCACTAAAATATGGCGGTGTGGTATAAGTGTGCTGTAACCCTAACCAAGGTGAAGGGACTGACAAATGAACACAGCAGAAATATTTAAAAGGGTCGGTTTGGTCCCGAGCCTCACATTCTGTGCAAGTAATAAATACTAGTAAATATTCGACAACTCAAGAAAGACGTGATTTCAGTGTCGAGCCACAAATTTCACAAATTGACATACGCAAAAAATACTACTATCTCATTTTTTTATATTATAGGCACACGCCCAACATCTTACCGGATGATAAGTTATGACGTGGTCTGCGGTGGAGCACGCTTCTTTATGAGAGTCTATATTTACTCCTGCAAATTGGGTTTTTCAAATGTTAATTTTATTCGGTATTAAGTTTTTGTTGTAATAGCGGCAACAGTTATACATCATCTGTGAAAATTTCAGCTGTCTGACTGTCACGGGTCATGAGTTACAGCCTGGTGACCAATATAAAGCAAAAATGAGCAAAATACATGTTTTTTGAAAATTATTAATTAATAAAAACCCAAAAAAGAAAATTATTAATTATTTGCGAGAAATTAAGTCGGAATCTTTGAATTTCAAATGAAACAAGGGAAATAGCTACTTGTGTAATGTTCGTATTTTCTTCAAGTGAGTAATACTGAGTCCCGAATATGCAAAAAATCTATATTAGAATGACAAGTGTAACGAGTTATTCTAAGTTAGAATCTTGAGCGAAGTGAGGGACTGAAAACGAGCACTAGATGTAAATAACTTTGATCTCGTGGCACACATACAACCTTTCACCTAAGCAGCTCTAAATAGTACAAGTTCTGCTTAGTTTGCAACTAGAGGACAAAATAAAAAAAGGTGAGAGTGAGTAAAACCCAACTTTGATTCGGGCGAGAGCAAAACTCGACGCAATATCGAGTTGTGCTCACTGAAATGACTCGAGTTAGGTTCCCTGTTTTCATGAATAAAATAAATATAGAGTATAGTCAAATGAATAAATTACTATTAAACTAACTAATACGGTACATTTTAATCAATATTCAGTTCTTCTTAAATAAACCGATTATTATTTCAAATTGAATCGGTACCGTGTGAAGGCGGCACAAATTTTGAAATGTCAAAAAGAAAATAGACGGTTTGACAATATAAGCTACCCAATCGTATTTATTCAATCCGTATCGGTTCCATTTCACTTCGAATGCCATTTGTGACTTTGACTTCAAAGCCACGCGGACACAGGTGAAATGGATTCTCATTGATTTCAACATCCGCTGACTAAAACGATATTTTCCTCTTATGTTATTCTTTGTTGTTGTTGTTCGGACTGGAATACAATTTTATTTATCTAATGTAAACGTAATTTTTTTTTATATTTTAAGACTGTTAGTTTTAAAAATGGAACGGTGAAAATTAAATATCCTTATTCCTTACTGATAATAATATTATATACGCAATATGCATTCTCGGCGAATCGATTTTAATAACAAAAGGCATGATTTGTTTTTATTAGGGTTCCGTAGTACCTACAAGGAACCCTTATAGTTTCGCCATGTCCGTCTGTCCGTCCGTCTGTCCGAGGCATAGCGACGAAACCGTTGGTGCTAGAAAACTGAAATTTTGCATAAACATGTATGTTAACTATACAAAGAAAGTCGTAGAATAAAATTTGGAAAAAAAATATTTTGTTCGGGTAGCTCCTCTACATGTAAAGTAGGGATGTTTTTTTTTGTCGCCTACCCCATAGTGTGGGGTATTGTTAGAGAGGACTTTTAAAAACGTTCAGGGTTTGAGTAGAGCGTCCCCCCCCCCCTCTAAAAGCTAAACTACTGGATCCCAAAATCTGAAAAAAATTGTGTCGGTAGTATATGTAATGAACTTTAAAGAAAAACTATAGCGGATAAGTTCACTTCATTAGTTCAAGAGGAATAGGGGTCCAAAGTGTAAAATGCAGTTACTTAGAATAATTCGTGCAAATTACAAAAACCTTTGAAAGTAATGACTTGTATGAAGATGTTACTTGTTTAATACAGATAGTAAATCCCTTTTAAGTCGAAATATGTTGTTACGACTAGCTACGGAACCCTACTGCGCGTGGCCCGACACGCACTTGGCCGGTTTTTTTTCGTATTTAATTGAAACATCTCTCGATATTAGAAATATCATTAAAAGAATTACTTTAATATCACTTTAATATCAGATTTTACAATTTTTATATAATATTACTTTTTTTTTTTTTATTATGAGACTCGCCCAAACACTCCAAACAAACGGCTACAATAGCGTGACGTCACGCTTATGTATTTCGTATGTGAAGTTATGAATTTTGTTTGATAGACGAAATATTGCATTTATGAAAATGTTTTTTTACAAAAGACGATGCTATAAATTATGTGGGTAATTTAATAATAAATTTATTGTTCAAAAGTTTCGTATTTCAATAATGGGCTATATTAGCTAAACTAATTAGCGCATGAAACTTTTCTGAAGTTGTAAGCCTGGGAAAGAATTTGCGCTACTTTTCATAGACGCGGCAATTGGTACGATACAAATTAGCTGGTAATACATAAACCTGATTATACCTACTCGCTAGAATCCTAATGCATCATAAATTAAAATAATCATTTTGTTCAAATATCAATTTAAGTTAGTGGGATAGTCTTTCAGATAATTAATTAACCGTTTTTAATGGTTTGTGTGAGTTGCTCATCTATCAAATTAAGGTATATAAATATTTTCATTAGTAGCAAAACATTGTATTTTAGAGAATATGCCGCTTTAAGCTCATAAGCACAGGCAATATGAGGCCTTTTTATATGGCAACCCTTTTCTGAATAGGGCTAATTTGCCAACTTGGCGAGACCCGTCACCTACTTTCTTTTCTCATTCATTTACACATTTAGATGTAGGTGTCATGTTAACACAGTTTTCTGATCAACTAATATATTGTAGCACAACATTCAAAATAAGTATTATAAAAATACATTTTCCCCTGAAGCGACCGAAATATCGTTCTTTTGATGTATGAAATATATATTTTTATTAAATATATTCCACACAGCGATCTTTATAGAAAATAAACCTATTCATCCAGTTTTAGAAACCATTTCAATAGCGAGTGCAGCTTACAATCGCTATCAAAAGAAGCTTATAGCTGAGACTACTGTATAATGCTGTGAAAAATATCTCCATTTTCACCTTTCAATCTTATTTCTATAGGAATCACGAGACTAACTACAAAAGTTTTAAGCGCGTGTTTTATCGAAGCATTCAATATTATTATATTGCAAATAAAAGCGTGGGCGCGGACAAGCGCGGGTCGAGAGATAAGCAACAGGGGCGCGGACGGAAAGAGCTAACTCAAGTCATTTCCGATCAATCTCCGTCCCTGAACTGTAGCTTCGCCAGTTGGAAATCGTTCTATCTAGAACAACTGAAATTAACACCCGTCTCTGAGGTCGTTTTGTAAAATTAGTGATCTAACAAATACAACGAATACGAATACGTATCTCAAGTATACGATTCGGAATACGAATACTAGAAACTGAACACTTTTTGTGTAGATGAAAATGCGTTTAAATGTTTTTACGTCGTAAATAAATTTTTGCACTTAAAATATTACACAAAAGTATCAAGCTTAATCTCAACGATTATACTCGAGAGACATAAACTAAGTAACATGCGGTATAAATACATAATATTTTTTTGTATAATGTTTAGGTTATTTTTTTTTGTTATTTTACTCAAAAGTTTGCGCGATTTTGTAATGTTGAACTTAGGTTCTTAATGCAACGTAATTGACTCAATTTATCTATTTAAAAGTGTGGTCCGATGTACTAAATGATTTTGTAAAAATAACATTTTTAACTATTTGCAAATACCCATATTCGTGGAATACAAGTATTCGTATTAGTCGCATCACTAGTAAATACAAACAGATTTATTCAAATCTCTTGCGCTTGTCCACTTCTGTTTGTGTATTGTTTCTCTTCTGTTAGGAATTAAATTGAAGTCTTACAATGAAACAATGAACTTTGGGAGACGACATTTTTTGCTATTACATTTTTGGACAATGAGATGTGAGTTAGCCATTTTAAAACCAGCAATTTGTACATATAATTAGAAATTATAGACAGCGGGTCTTACGATCGGAATCACCAGCCCATGATATAGTTGGTTTCAGATGGTCACTCAATGGAGTATAAAATGTGCCGGCCCGAACGTGCCAGTCCGCCTATAGCGACACTAGCGACCCTCACGTCTTATAGAGTCCCTTTTTTTGAATGTGTACAATTAAGGATAGTTTTACAAGAGGTCTTCTTCTTCGTCGTGTCGATGGCTAAGTTAAATTTTATTTTGACTTGCCATCGTGGTGAAAGGATTAGCCAATTCGCTTTGCAGAACTCGCGAATTGCCCAGGGTGCGCCGGACGTAGGGAATCGTTTCATTCGTTTTCATGCACCCCCATTACAAGAGGTGAGGTATGGAGAAGGGGGCAACAAAACTTGGCAACTATAAATACTGCAGCTGCAGTACATCAGGGAAGTGAGTATCGTCGTGTAATTTTACCTGTTACGAAAATGCCCACGGCGCACTTTATATTATTAAATAACAACATCGACTTTTTTTAATAAAATACCAATTATGGTAAAGATCAGCCTTCAATAAAAGATTTGATGACAAAGTAACGCTTCAGTTGAGGCATATTGAGCGATGAAAATAATTATTATAATTAAAACTGATGCCTAGAAGCGGTACTTAACGTAATTATTGATTTTGGCGAATTAAATCAATGATGTTTAATTTATTACATGACAACATGACGCCTACATTACCATCAACCTACCTACCTTATGGGTGCGGCAGAGAAGAAAATTTCGAAAACGGCGATTTTTCGAGTTGTTGAGGGGTAAAATGTATTTTCATAATACGTATTTTGAATGTTGTGCTACCATATATTGGTTGGTTAGAAAACTGTGTTAACACGACACCTACATCTAAATGTAGGTGTAAATGGACGAGAATAAAACATTACTGTGAAGTATGCGGTACAGATGTAAAGCACCAAAATATTACATGCAACCAATAAGCGATAGGGGGAGGATTACCATCTTCGTATCACAAAAACGAAATCCGTGTTGCTGGTGAGAATTGCCTAATGGAATAATTCAAAATTACTCTTCTGACTGATCTTCCCTTATTACGACTGATGCTCATGTTAACAAATTAGATTGAAGTTTTGAAAATTATAACAAAAATTGACATAAATTCAACATCAATCTGCATCAATCGTATTAAATGGACAGGAGCCGAGGCAGTCATGGCATGCCATTTCATTAATTAGTGAAAATAAAAATTTCGCGCAGAGACGAGTACACCTTTGGCAAGAAATGGCTTTTTATTGTGAATAGGTGCACGTCTGACCTCAATTTCATCTGAAGCCTGAGTGCCAGAATTATGGCTATGTCACGTTTTACTTTTAATATGTGCCACTAGGATTTTTATTATGTATCGAGTCAAACAACTCTACTATCCACTAGGTAAATGGCAATTTTAGGCTTCGATTAAAACTAGTATTATGAAGAACTGCCTCGATGATCTAGTGGTTATTGTATGCGCCTCTCACCACGAGGTCTCGAGTTCGCTTCCCGGGTCGTGCACCTTGTGAACTTTCCGTCAGGCAATTCTCAATTGCAGTCTCAATAACACTGGGTTCTGGGTAATATAGGCGTGATGTTATGTTATGTATTAAGAGAAAAGATTTGATTTTTAGTTTCTTTGTAGCTAATAAACTTTTCTTTTTAACTTCTATTCTATCTAGGTCTATTTTATAATTTTTTTTGCTACCTAAAAGTTACATTATGTTCGAGTTACCAGCGGTAGCTTGTAATATAATATTCACATTTGCGAACTTGAGTGAGCTGTAATGGACCCTATGTTACTAATCCAATCCAATCTGCCGAGCCTTTCCCCAATCACATTGGGGTCGGCTTCTAGTCTAAGGGATTTAGTTGTATATCGGGGTGCATGAAAGGAGCCTCCCCGAGTGACGTACACAACGATTCCCTACGTCCGGCGCACCCTGGGCAATTCACAAGTTTTCCAAAGCGAATTGGCTAATCCTTTCACCACGATGGCAGTCAAAATGAAATTTGACTCAGCCATCGACACGACGAAGAAGAAGTTGTATATCATGCCATCAGAACCTCACCAGTACGAGGTAATACAATACTCTTTGTTAAACACCCATAACAACTACCATAGATGTTCAAATAGCAACCGGGACCGACGGCTTAACATGCTCTCCGAGGCAAGAGGGAAAACTTTTAATGTTAAGGATGGTCACCCAATCGCGGCCGACCGCGGTTATCATTGCTTAACTTGCAAAATCTATCGGTCCGCGCGGTTTCGACCTAGCCACGAGCCCACAGGCCATTTAATAAGCAGGTAGGTAGTATTTAATATAAGTATTCTTTAGTGTCTCTACAATGAAAAGAATGAAAAATTAAAAATATTTTAGTATTTTGATAAAAATAAAAACAAAACAAAATTCCTACTAACCTAAAAATAAATGACTAAATCTAAATCTATATATTATCTTACTAAAATAATTATCTTAACAAACTTTTAAAGAATATTGCTTATATCGCGCCACTCGAGTCGAACACGACTCGATTGCAATACACGAGCACACCGGTAACAACCGAATGGTATCGAGTTAATAGGAAACCTGCGTAATCCCCTTTCCTACTGCATTTGCCGAGTGATTCAATGCACTGTCATTATGCTGTTTCACTTGTTTGTTTGTTAAACGATTATATGACCCTCCATTACACAGTTGACAATAACTTTAATCGTCGCGATGTTTGTACGTTTCATTCTGAATTCTGATGTCGGCATTCAGGTAGTTCGTACTATGGTTAAGGCATAAAACTCTTAATCATAGAAAATGGTGAAGTCACTTTAATTGTGTCGTTTTGGATCAATATGACTCATACGTGCGTACCTCACATCAGATTTTTGTTTGAGTGCGTTTCGGGCAAGCGATGTCGCTTAATTTTTTGTATTATCATTGTCATTAATCTGTTGTGTTATTTTTAGGATTGCTGTAAGTTTGTGAGTATTCTTGTTGTTGGAGGAAGTGCACGTCTGTGGTGTTATGACCAGGATTCGTACCCACGATCTCTCGATCGTTAGACCGATGACTTATACATTGTGCCACGGCTGCTTTTTGGTTTCAATTTTGACGAAGCACTTGAATAAAGACTATCGATCTAGGCGTTGTTAATCTATGTATATAGGCTTATTTTAACCACTTGAAGTTGTGGATGAAACTAAGTATAAAATAACAAAACTCTTTAAGCCATCACTAAACCTTTCGGTAGCAATATTTGTCCGTAAATTTTCCCTGAGAGATTTAAGATTATCTCAATGTTTATTTTCTCCTTAATAAACAAGGGGTCGGGTATCACATTCTAGTCCTTAAATGTAAAAGCAAATCATTGCTTGGTTTTATTTGGCAATTTCGAAGAAACAACGCTGCTTTATTTTAATGTAATAGATTTATCATTCTGCCTCATGGGGGTATTGTTGTCAACCCATCTAAATGTCAGGCACTCATTACAGGTAGCCAGCGTATGGTGAATAGACTTCACACATCTTCACTGCCACCAATAAGGTACAACGGGTTGAACATAGCACTAAGTCCTGCGGTCAAAGACCTAGGCCTCTATATCGACAGCACTCTTAATTGGCAAGCTCACTCATCCAGCGTTAGCCAAAGAGTTTCATTTTCCCTACGCTCTTTGTACCGTCTGAAAAACTTCCTCTCATCCAAGACCAAGGCAATGCTTGTGCAAACTTTGATATTCCCAATAATTGACTATGGTGATGTGTGTTATTTCGACCTGAATGCAGACATTCTTAACAAATATGACCGACTTCTCAATAACTGCATTCGATTCGTTTTCAATCTTCGTAAGTATGACCATGTGTCTGCTTATCGCTCCGAGCTCAAATGGTTACCCATTCGCCCACGCCGTAGCCTGCGTGCACTCACCACCCTTTATTCCTTTCTTAATTCTCCTACTCCGCCTTCTTACCTAACGCCATACCTCCAGTACTTGAGCTCTAACCACAATAGGGATCTACGGTCTTCCAATAATAAATTACTTCTATGTCCTTTACATACTACTGGCTTCGTCAATTCTTCTTTCTTCGTACAATCCGTTCTTTTGTGGAATGCGCTACCGGAAGATATCAGGATGGCAAGAACCCGGTATTCCTTCAAAATAAAAGTACGCAAACTTTTAACCAAAAAATTGGCAGAATCGTCATAATGTTTAATTGTTCATCCCCCTTCTCTTCATCTGTTATTTATATATATGTGTATATATATATATATATATATATTTGTGTATATTATTGACGTATTTAAAGTATTATGTATGTACCATATATGTATTAATATGTATTTAATAGATTTTCAATATTTTTCTCTTTATAAGTATTATCGAAACGCACCTACCTTTGTTTCTCTGCACCACCCTAGGTTGACTGTTAAGAGAATGCCACTAGGCATTAAGTCCACCTATGTACCATTTTGTGTGCAAAAAGTTTAATAAATAAATAAAATAAATAAGATAGTGGCTAGCTTATGTGACTCTCAATGTGAGGTCTCGGGTTCGACTCACGGGACGGGCAGTGTTACTTGGGATTTATCCGTCTGAAATTTCTCAATAGCAGCACTGAGTTGGAATTGTGCCCGGTGGATGGCGATAGGCTCACCCCCTATCCCATGAGACCTAAACATAGCAGGTGAAATGTGGGTGTTGTACACCTCTGCCACACCCTTCTGGGTAATAAAGGCGTGATATTATGTTATGTTATGTTCATAGGTATTATTGATTTGTGAACTTTTTAAGTATGCGTGAAACATTGTTATTTGTATAGGGTATTGATGCAAAATAACAAACAATTTACACTCTGCTTTCGATTTTATATTTAACAAGCTATTGCCCGCGACTTTGTTCGCGTGGGATTCGTTATTACCCCGCATATTTACCCGCGTCAAACTTGACTCGGTTTTGATCCCAATAATGATAACAACCAAAAATATGCACAGCGCCATCTATTGAAATTTGACGTAAGTCTACCACTAACTTTAACCTCCGAAATCCCCCCCTGGTAAATAAATTTTTGAAAAGCCCCGATATACAAAACCTAATGTTTTTAAATTATACGAATTTTCGAGCTTCTTACATAAATGACGGACTGTCATGTTTAAACTGTATTTTACACCCTGCGGAATGGATTGATTATAAAAATCCTGTCTTAGTGCGCCTCTATGACATGTAAGGAACCTATTTGTAAAATTTAAAGTTTGTAGCCCCAGCGGTTTAGGCTCTTCATTGATGAATCAGTCAGTAGGCGAACAATTATAATATAAGTATAGAAAATAGAAGATTATCAAGGTCGCATCTAGTACCGATTCCAAACATTATCATTATAAGTACGCACCAAACAATACATTACCAAGTAATTTGTTACAAGATAATTAAATAAGTAGCTTGTGATATAAGAAAAACATTGAAACACAAAAGAAGTTTGAACCCTCCCCAATTATTTGAATCTGCTTCCTTCCAAGTTATAATTGCCTTTCCGCGCCATTGGTCACAGCTACATTACGTCCCAAATTTGTGGATTGTTTCAAGTTCTTCAAAAAAACCTTGATAAAGCCGGTAGTCTAATGATTTATTTATCAAAAAATGCCGGAGGTATAGAATACACAGGTCAACAAAATTGACCTAATCTAATCGGCACAGCTGATTTGGAATCTAGCCTTAGTTTTGTTGACATATACATAGAAGAGTTCTAGAGCTACGCACGGAAGCTGGTTATTTTTGGAGCATTCTTTGTAGTATTTCTATGGCAGCTTATGCAAGAAAATTGCATGGAATAAAGTTTGCAAGCTTGCAAAACAATTTATCCCAAAAATGGAACAATTTTTGTCAAAAATATCTGGCTGAAAAGCTACTGGTTGTTACTGACTGTAAATTTGAAATCTTCAAATGATCATATAACTTAAGGAAACAACACACAACAACCATAAATGCTCAAAATCATTGATCGTAGCTAGAACCAGTTATGACTAATAACTTCATTTTAAATTCTGTTTTCCAGAAAGGCTATTATAGAGCTTCATAAAATTACTGGAACGTCAACAAATTAAATATTACTTTTCTTGGTAAAAATATACTTGGTATAATATCAATGCCTTTGGCATTAAGTCCGCCTTCGTCACATGCATCTGTGCGAGAAGTTAAATAAATAAGAAAAAAAAAATATATCAAGACTTAATGTTTTTTGAATTTTTTTACTAACGAAGCTGTATAATTATCCTTCTTCTAGGGTCTTGCTCCTTATTGCTGAAGGTCGTGGAATCGCCTATTCTCTGACATGTCTTACTATCTGTGTCTATTCTTATCATCGTTTTGTTGGGTTTCTAAGGTGGGAGTGACCTGCTCGGTCTATCTACTTGGGCAACGGTCTCTAGGTCTTTTGCCACCAACCTTGCCAATGCAATGAGTTCCACGTGTTCCTTGACCTTGGTTGTGGCCTTTTTTCCTGGCTATGTGACCCAAAAACTCCAGTATTCTGCGTAGGCAGACGGTCGATAATCTGGTCGTGTAATACCTATCTATACTAATATTATAAAGATAAAAGATTTGTTAAGTGTGTGTACCGAATATACTCCTAAAGTACTGGACTGATCATGGTGAAAATTGTGGAGATAGTGCAAAGACCGTGGAAATAAAATTGGCTACTTTTATTGACTTACCAACCAAATTTGTATAAGTATGTTTAAGGAACATATGAACAAAGTAAGTTTATTAATTCTTACTTAATAGATATTAGTTTTTTAGACCAATATTCGTAAATATATTTTGTTAAGTTCAAACGTACAGTAGCAATTTCAATATTCCTTTAAAATAACAAACGCGAGGTCCATAAACCTCCATTTTGAAGTTTTCAAGAGTTTTCAAGTGTCTCTGTAATACGAAAACTGAATGGGTATATAAATCATGAATCGCGAGGTACGTAGTATATCATCTAAACTTGCGGAGATAGTACAATAACAACGCGTGATTTATCGTGTTAGTGTTCCGTTAACCCACATCAAAAGTTTGTGGCAATAAGTAAAGTTTGCAGAACAACTTGTGACGTATAATTAAAATTTGTCATGAAGCTGAATCTGACGAGGTCGTGGCTAAATCGAAACCGCGTAGGCCGAAAGATCTTACAAGTTAAGCAATGCTTGCCACGGTCGGCCGTGGATGGGTGACCAACTTTTAATAATTGCTCCGTTAAGCCCGGACGGTTCCGGTGGCCATTTACTGGGTTTGATAGCTCATAGCGTTCCATCATCTCTGCCTACCACTATGAGATAAAGGCTTGATTTTATGTATAAACATGTTACGTGAATGTGATAAATTGAAAATTATTAATAATACCAAAAGGCGTGGTAAAGTAATAAATTTATCACATTTATCGCGCGTTCATTTATTATGAAATTATAATCCTAGTAGGTAGGTTTTTAAGTATTGGTCCTATAAATAGGTTAAGTTAGGTTTGAACAAAACAACAAAACGCTCGAGCCGAGCGAGCGAAGCGAGCGTGCTGCGGCAGCGGTCGGAAAGTGTCAGCCAAAGCCAAATGTTTGCCAAGGACTAGATTGACAAAATAAACTACCAAAAAAAGTGAAAATTTGAAACTTATAATCACATTTAGCATATCATAATGTGGTAATTATAAATAATCACCGATTATTAAAAAATAATTTTTCAATTTATCACATTCACCGTAATATATATATATATAAATATATATATATATATATATATCTGTATGTATTGAAATATCCTACATAGGTAGCAAATAACCTGGTTAAACATAATAAGATTCTTATCGATACCACGTAGCGGCAGCAAGTATGTTATAATTATATCGTCATTTAAATATCCAATAAATGAATTAAACGTAAACGGTTCAATCGATAGTCCAGAACAATCTTACTAAATGCCGATGATTTTGATCAACCGAATGTTTGGCATCGAAAAATAGAGGTACGAGTTTTTCCAATAAAACGAACGAATATTTGCAATAGCGATTTGTATGGTCCACGCCGCTACCGATCAACTTATACATTTCTAGTTTAGGTTGTTCTCGCTTTGGCTCAGCTTCTCTTCCAATGCGAGACCGCCGTTATACTGGAAATGTACAGGTTGATCGGTAGCCGTTTGTATATCTAATAGACACTTTTCACGATTACCCCAATCCTAGTGAGTGTATAGGGCAATATTTAATGGTACGGAAAAATGGAAAATGTTTGAACAAATATGACGATATTTCTGACAATGAATAACTATCAACTTCAGATAAATATCATCTATATAGAAAATACTTTTCTATTGGTACGTTTTACTTTAATGGCATTATTGCATTTTTTACTTTATTTAAAGAAATACGTTAATTCTCATTGCAAACGAACATCCCCGTCATCCCTTTGTCAAAAAAAATATTACTAACCATATTTCATAATTAAATACTGATTTATATGTTCGTTTATAGTCCTGCGCTGTTTTGACATCTCAAAAACAACCATCGTTAATTTTCGGGCGCCAAAAAATGAGGCGAACTCAATTTCGTGTCGTGTTTGTAATAAAAATACAACTAAACTGGTTTAGATTCGGTACAAAAGGGTATGATAAGAGCATAAGATTCAGGCGGCGATAGGGCAAGCTGTCAGGCGTACAGAGGGAACAAGGGGCTTGCTATGGGAGGCGTCATGACCCGTGTAATTAGGCCATGACTAGCCGACCTTACATCCATCTCCGCGACCTCCTCATTTCTACTTTCATTTTAGCTTTCATTTTTTTGATCTTTGACACTTTTTCCCAGTAAACATTCAGAGGGAATAATGGTTGGCTGTTTTCTATAGGAACTTAATCTGGCTGTTACTTTGTTATTGTTACGTTTTCATAATATATATTTATAAAGATGACATATTAGAACGCCAAAATAAATACTAGTTTGTGGGCATTTTGTCAAAATTGTTTTAAATAATTATTAATGAGTTGAGTTACCTACAAATTGAAACGATCAAACATGGATTTTAATGTTTTGGATATGATTGATCTATGAAAATAGATAAAACTAAATAATAAGGTTATAGTTACAACCAGATAAAGTTATTATAGAAAACGGCCAACGATCCATTAGCTCTTTATATCCATTAGATGGCATTAGCTTTCAAATGAGCTGGTATAAACTCTAGGTATATTTTTATAAAAATTGTTAGCCAGTAAAATAATAATCAGAAAGTTGGTTTCTTCGTGGAAGTTACGAACTTTTAAACAATACTTTTGTTTTTACCGTCGCGTCGTTGCGCTACGTTAATTTATGACCAAGTTGTAGTTTGTTAGGTATCAAAATGTGAAATGGGTCCCTAACTTCTTGTGGTAATAGACCAGTTTTTTGCTGACTTGGTCGCAATTTGTATGGTATCAAAACGTGATTTATATATTTAGAATACGGTTCGTTTTGAGCAGTGACTTATGAAATTCTGAAATTGAAATCGTCTTTGATGAAAGGACTTCGGTCCGCGAGGTTTGACGAATACATCGTAATTATAGTTCCTACATTCAGAATTTATATAGATAAGGATAGGTAGCCTATTCAGACCATTTGTACTCATTGTAAACAAGCTTCATATTGTAAAATATTGTGTGCTTAGAAAATTTAAGTGAATAGATTTGCTGCGTCATCGACAATACATAACTTTCCCATGTCAATCCTCAGTATTATTCAAGTATTTTCTCTTGTATTTACATGGGGTGCATGAAAGGAGCCTCCCCGAGTGACGTACACAACAATTCCCTACGTCCGGCGCACCCTGGGCATTTCGCGAGTTCTTAAAAGCGAATTGGCTAATCCTTTCACCACGATGGCAAGTCAAAACCTGCACCTGCCCTACCACCTGCACAAGAGAGGCGCTTATGAACGCCGACGAGAGCGCCATAACAGTGGCCACTTATTAGACCAATAAAATTTGACTAAGCCATCGACACGACGAAGAAGAAGAATTGCCATGGAGGAAATTCTAAAGCTGCTTTTTTGCTCGGCGGTATGCAATCCTTTACTGTGAGCTCTCAGGTTCGATACTCGGAACAAGAAAAACTATCATTTGAAATTATTCCATTGGATTTTTTTCAGCAGCAGCATAGGGTTCAGGAATATGCATGATGTATGGTAATAATAATGCTTATGCCCTTTCAAAATATGGTGATAGGAGGCGAGCCCGTCGTAATGATGGTTGTTTTACGCACCTGGGTAATACTCATGCATTACCTCGTGTTAGAAGTATGGACGTGCTGTTGTCTAACCTATTTTATATCATTGAATTCCTGGTTCGAATCAAATATTCCTATCTTACTGTATATTGCCATGCAGGTAGATAAGAAGATTTAGTCACCACGCAATCGTATTCAGAATCACCCGTCACAAACAATGTCTCACATTATAATAACTATTTTCGGATATTTGTATCACGGTTGCTTAAAATAACGATGACACGTTTAAGTTTAAAATGTTTCTAAAATAACAGACGTAAACCAACCAAGTTCTTCAGAGAATTTAACTAGTTTTTTATTGAAATCTTTCTTTCAATCTGACATTTATATTCTTTCGATTTGGAAACGCTAGAAAGTCTAAAAATACTTCGTGGTTAAATTTAAATAATCTTAATAACCAACAACAACTTTTGATTTAATCTATTTGAAAAACAGCCCACATATACCTTTAATTATAATTTACACGGCAGATCATACAATTAAAGTAAATATAAAACAAATGTACGTTTATTTTCTAGTAATTAACATTTTGGACACGTTTGTACTACTGACTTTATTAGAAAAGGAACAAAGATGAAATTCTCGAGTTTCATTAATTATACGCCAGCTTGTATATCAAATAATCAGTCATTCCCCTTTATTCGAGTTGTAATATTTGTGAAATACATCGCTATGCTGGAATTAATGCTCAAATATTAAACCCACATAACCGAAATAATATAACAAAAAAATGTTTTGTGGTGAAAATTCAACTTTACGACTAGAGGCTGTAACACAAAAAACTAGACCTGATGGAATATTTATTACTTATTTTGGGGATTGTGATAAGGAGAGACGTGGGTAATTTAAAATTAGTGATCACTTTGCTTGTAATTTTTTTGACTAGCAATTATAACATTGTTTCAACGTTGGAATAACGTTTATGGAATTGGGTGCAATTTAACATTCGACCTCGATACTAATTTCCAATCTGCATTCATTAGTTAAACAGTGAATGGGAGTATATAGAAAATATCACAATGTTTTGGCAATACCAATAACATTAAAAAAATTACCTCCTTCCTCTTGAAGTCGGTAAAAAAGTAAGTCTCACAAAACCAGCTGTCCTAAAATTATTGAAATTACCAAAAACAAAGCTGCAGCTTTTTAACGATCGCGCTCGTATTTTGTTTTGTAATAGAGTTTGTATGATATCCATGTAATTTTCGTGGGCAGACTTGTAAATTCAGACAATCCTATTGACAACAAGAAGTCCGATTGAGCGTACCGTTTTACTTTAGAAAAATACACTTCGTACCTACACGCGGTGAGGTCGCCTTCAATACATCTCGAAAGCCGACGTCTGTGTAATACGACGATTTGTATGCCAGCCTGTTTGTTTTTGTACCTCCCGAGCTTCCTTGCAAACCACCCCACTCTACTACCCCCTATTACGCATGCTGCTTCTAAAATACTAATTTTATTTTACCGTAATAAAGTTGTTGTCTAAATATACGAGTACGTTTCCATTATTGAGAAACAAAAGATATTTATGTCCATTCCGTAGGCCCGAACTTTTATCATAGGATTAAGAAATAAGTTACGAGTCGTGACGTGACGCCAACATAATTTATAGTTTCATTCGGGATTCACGAAAATAACCTTCCATTCGGGTGCAGTAGAACATAAGAGTAAGGGCAGCGAAGTCGTTTGCAAGGACGTCATGTCGTTTGTGCCTACATCACTATGAATAATTTATACGTCGTGATTAGTGAACTATGTAATGTAAAAGCTTAAACATGTCTAAATCTGTTTACATATATTAGAACAAATAAACATGACAAGAACATTTTCTGTTTATAATCTACATCATCGAAACGACACTCGATTATCTGAAGCGCGTGGGCGATATGAAATCATGGGCGTAAACACCTTATAAATGAATAATTAATGCATATTCAGGTGCTTAACAAAGACTTCATAATATTTATTATTCGATTATGTAAAATAGATGTCGATATTTTTTCAAGTGATAATTAAAAGCCTAGCTTATATTTGAAACGAATGAAGGCACAGAGTTGAATAGTGATTTCCCAGTCGTCCAGTTATAGTTAATAAGTTCGTTCGCGATTCATTGTGCTTTATTTCGCCGTATTGCGAACTCGCTATTTGTGATGCAATTTTTGCTTCCATTATTTGACGAATTTTGTTTTATATCCTTTTAAATATTTACAGAGCAGTCACGGTGCTTACGCTTTGAATCTGAATTGATAGTTGCTGAACACGCAGTCTAATTAGAGCCTGACTTCAAAGTAAATACTGAGTATTTAGCATTCACTGGATTTGTGACGACGAAGCAGATGTAGCTGTGAATATACAGCGTACATACCAAGAGATTGCAGATTGGTTGTATATACACTTAAATCTTGTTACCGTATTTATTCTGAGTGTGATGACTATCTGTATAGGTCATACAGCTCATCACTTCATAATTTAACACAGTATTTGCCCACTGTCTGTCTGTCCCTATGTATGTCCCTTAGATCTTCAATGCTACGCAAAAGATTTTGATGCTGGTTTTTAATGGAGATAATAATTAATAACGAAGGTTTTTATGTCAAAAACATGCATATTATAGTACTACTTATACATATACATAGTACCCAGAGCGAAGCCATGGCGGGTTGCTAGTTATACCTAAATTTACTCTATATCATTGTTTTACCAGCGACAAAAATATGTTCTTACTAAATATTATACCAGTATAAGGCTACCAGTATAAAACCAAATAATATGCGTATCTCTATGGGTTTGGATTGTTTGAGTAATTTATATTCTACTGGAGCACGTTGAACGATTAACTTTGCCGTGTCAAAAACAAGACGACCGACCGTGACCGAGTTGATGCCTTTGAAATGTGGTGCTGAAGGAAGATGCTCCAAATACCATGGACCGCATTCCGGACCAACAACTCTATTCTACGTGAACTTAACATCAAAGCCACGCTCTCTACCATATGTTTACGTAGAATACTAGAGTTCTTTGGACACATCGCCCGGAAAGATGGCCACAATCTCGAGCAACTGATAGTAACGGGCAAATTCAACGATAAGCATCCTAGAGGTCGCAGCCCGACTAGATGGTCGGACCAAATCCGCTCTGGCCTCAATCTAAATCTCCACGAGGCACTGCATGAAGCCAAGAACAGGAGCGGTTGGAGGAGTGTCATAAGAATTAAAATAATACACCACCAATGAGGAGTGCGACGCGAGGAGGAGGAGGAAAATTAAACTTACTGGTACTAAGAAATTTATTAGATTGGGTATTTAGACATTCAAAAATCTGTTCTTCGGAAAGGGAAAAAATCCGTTTTTGCAGTTATCAACAATGTGTCGTAATTATTTATAGTACATAACATAACACCACGCCTATATTACCCAGAAGGGTATGGCAGAGGTGTACAACACCGAGTGGTTAGCGTATGCGCTTCCGCGAGGTCTCCGGTTCGATGCCCGGCTCGGACAAAGAGCTATTTGTGTACCTGCCGTCAGGCAGCACAAGGTTGGCATTGTGCCCGGTGGATGGCGATAGGCTCATCCCCTATCCCATGGGACCTAAACAAAACAGGTGAAGTGTGGGTGTTGTTTATCTCTGCCATATCCTTCTAGGTAATATAGGCGTTATGTTATGTTATGTTTGTTATTTAATAGTACTATGCAAAATTGTGCCACAAGCTTCAACTATTTATGTTTGTTACATTTCGAAAATTACGTTTTGGAGACCGGCCAATACGATTAAGTACGTAACGAGCAGGCTTTTAACAAGTCAAGTAAGAACATAAACTTACTTAATACTTCTTAATATAATAAATAAAGTATATTTATCGATTGCATAAATATATTAAAAATATACAGTTTATTTCAACTAACTAATATATTATTAAAAACTTAATAGTATTAAAGTTAAACTACTTTAGAATAATAATAATAATAATAAAAAAACGTTTATTTTTCTCTTCACAATAGGTTTTGCTTTACAGTTAATAAGTAGAAGTAGGCAGACAAAGTCTTAATTTCACCTATGTGAGAGACTGGTGCCTGATGTAGGTTTAAATAAAACCTGTGTTACAGGTCACCAGTGCCCCACCTCGGTTAAAATAAGGCAGACATTATTTTCTATCCTTGAACAAAACAAAACTACTTAACCCGTGATAGAAAACAGAAACATGGTATATGTAAAATAAAACGAAAAATATAATGTCAGCAAGAAAAGAAAAAATTACTGAAGTTAGAATTAACTGTGAGTGTATTATTGTGTGATGACTGCGTTGAGGAGTGAGTGTATATGAGTGGATGATGTGAGAGTGTAAGTATAAAGATGAAGGTGATTGTTAGTGCGAGCGAAGAGCGAATGAATGCCTTACGAGAGATCTAAGAGAGAATCGATAAAAGATTTTCAGTTTGTGTATAGTCTCCTGTTTTTAAATATGTTTGTAATATTTTGCTGCAAATGGTTCTTGTTTTGGGGTAAATATTGAGAATGATATTTAATTTATTATACAAATGATTACCGAGAAAAGCGAAGAATTTTTGTGAAAATGATGTTTTGACTAAAATATTAGGACAGACTTTGCCTCTACGTTGTTTGAGAAGATTTTTATTAAAGTGGAGTTCGCAGTGTTTTTTAATAACAATACGTAGAATAAAAGTCTGTCGAACCGTTAGGATGTCCCACTCTCTGTAGAGATCTGCAGTTGGGTATCTGTAGGGAAGACCTGCAGCAACCTTGAGGACTGAGCGCTGTGCCCAAGCAGAATGGAAAACATCCAACCAATTGTTCCCCCTTAACTCCCCGCCATATCTCTATCCCGTTCAAAAACATTCAATGAGAGAGAGATCGAATCAGTCGGTTTACTAAAACGTCCGTTTAACACATTGAAGAAATTGGGTCTTAGTAGTGCTTGCTAATGCAAGCACAACGGATCACAGTTATCTGTGTTCCGGTGTGATGGTGAGATCAGGCCCTGGGATTATTAGCACTTGAGGCGTAACATCGTAGTCCTAGTCCAAAGCCTAAGCGACGCATTTACTAGGTATCTGTTTTGTGAATTAATGTCCAAGGACGGTAGTTACCAACGGTCACCACTTACCATCAGAGGGACTACAAGACCGCTCACTACATACTTCGTCTAAACAAAAAAAACTTGAGAGGTGTCAAGGGACACCCGGATGGTACGAAGTTTCGTTCCATTAGCAATATCCGAAATTTGTGCAGAAACACAGTCAGGATTCATTATTGTTATTATTTTTTATTATTTATTATGTATAAAAAACCTTTAAAAATTTGCTTTAAAAGTATTACAAGTATAAAAAAACATGTATACACTCAACAAAAATAATCGTCACGACACCACACTCTTCATAGCGAAATAGAAAGACTATGAGAGAGAGAGAGAGAGACAGATAAACACGCGCACGCCGCACGGCATACAACTATAGTAAAAAGTGTCGTTACAACTTTTGGTCTAATTTTTTTCCGTCTAGCCCCCTTTCACAACGCGCGATAAGGAAATTCGTTCCAAATATATTTTCAAGGTTATAATAGCAATTTATAAAGGAATAAGTGGTATATTTTATCGCAATGTACGACCACATTATAATTGAGGACGATTAGCCAATTTGTGAGAATGGTGGTCTAGATTAATGGCGTAATGTTCTAAATCACCTGTAAACTGGCTATTACCAAGGCCGATTGCGTTGTACTCCACCATTGCATTTGATGTTGAAATTACATATTATTATGCGATGGTTGCAAAAGACCCTAGTTCATCAATAATTACCTTATCGATAGCATATTTTACTAAACAGGTCTGTACTTAGCCACTTAAACGCAATATTATTCCCCTCATAATAACCACCTATTATTTGGTGGTGAATCCTCTGTGGGTTAGATTATTTATATAACTATAAACCAAGTCTATAAAGTCAATGTGTATAATTATTTTACATATAATTGACTTTAATTTTGAATTATAATTTGTTTTTATATTTTTATTAAATGGTGTTTTAATTTTTACTTTTTTACTTTGCCATGGACATCGATTCACAAAAGCAGATTGTAAATGCGTTGCTTCATCTGAGGGCCGCGGGGTTATGCCTCATGTGCCAGTAATTTCACGTCCAAATCCTCCACCTAACTAAAACATGTGCAAGCACTATTATTTGGTTAATGGTAAAAACGATGTAGCACTACCCTATAAGCTTTTCCACAATAGCGCTACCACAAACAAAATCTATTTACGTAGTAATCCATCTGTTTCGTCTCCAACCTGCGCAAAAACTTTCCATCAAACCTAAGAGATTGGATTTCAGTACCAGATATGCCAATATCATGAAAATATCAAATTCGTTATTGAATTTACATTGCAATCATTACATAACAACATTGAAACCTGGAGACAATCATAAACTTGAAATGACTTTGAGTGACATTGTTTGCGCCACTTTTCAATTCGGTACAATTCGATTTACATAATCAATAAACAAGAAGAAGCCATTGGATTTATTGCACCACGGCTGTCTGTCATAAATTAGGGGCTTTCATTCCGAACGACCATTATAACGATAGATGGCTACCGATCGCCGAAACGTATTTACAAAAACGTAATCATTATTTTACATAGATGTCTCAGGCCTAGTTTGGGGCAGTGTGATTTTACTTAGTTAGACATCTTTTTTGCTTTGGTTGTTAAATATAATATTATATTTAACAGCGTAAGCGCCTCCCATCGCGAGGTCCCGGGTTCGATGCCCGGTTAAGTATTATTTGTAAACTTGCCGTCCAATAGCAGCACGGAGTTGGAATTGTGGCCGGTGGGTGGCGATAGCCTCACCTGTGACCTAAACATAGCAGGTGAAGTGTGGGTGTTGTACACCTCTGCCACACCTTTCTGGGTAATACAGGGGTGATGTTATATTATAAATATATAACACAGTAAGCAAAATAAATGAAAAGTAAAGGAATGAACTGCCTTTTGGTCAAGCGGTTAGTGTATATGGTCTCGCACCACGAGGTATCTCATTCATTACCAGGTAGGGCTAGTGTTATTTGTGATTTTCCTTTCAGGCACGGGGTTGGAAAATTGCTCAGTGGATGTAATAGGTCACATGGAAACTAAATATAAAATGTAAAGTGTAATGTCATACCTGAAGATGAAAAATATTGAAGAATATCACTCTGAAATAATAAAGCACTTAAAGAAAATGCAGCAAGCCTGGTGCAGTGTAACACTTGCACGACCGAAGGTCATATTCCCAATTAATTTTGAAATAGCAATAATACAATTTTATTCATAAATGCATCGCTTAAGATTCATATCTGATCGTTGGTGGTTGGAATATCGTTGATAGCAAAAATTTCCGTCAGCAAAAAGAAAAGTGTGTTTTTTGCCAGATTTATGTTGATTAAGTGTGAAAAGCTGCGAGTCCGCATTTTATCGTAGAACGCAGCGTGTCACTACAGATAAGCTACGTAAAAATAAAAACATCGATTCATTTATAATTTAAATACGTCCGCGCATAAAAATTACTGAACTCTATGATATTAAAAAAACAGCTTTTAGACTAAACGAATATGGGCTACTTTTTATTGAAGTCGATGCCTCGCGAGCGGAACCTCGGGCGGAAGCTAGTACGATGCAACATCGACAAAATATGCAAACTGGAGGACGTCTGATTTGCCTGGCAATTATTATGTAAACTATGCAATTTTCAGGCTACACAACATATGTTCCGGTGCATATTTAGTTTCCATTTAACTAGAAGGTATTTTGATATGAAATGCCAATGTATTTATACCTCTAATGAAAACAGGGAAACCAATAAATGCCGAACAGTTATTGCATCTCATTTAACGTTACCAACCGATATTCCAAACACATCGCAAACAAGAGTAAACTTGCTAAACTGTCCAAAAGTGTAGTTTTAATTGAAATCTTAGTTGGGATTCGATTGAAAAGAATTTAGTGGCTGCGCTCGTTGAGTAAACATTGAAGAGACCTAAACTAACAATGTAGTGAATCGGACGATCGCGATCGCTGGAGCGGCGCGGCCGGCCGGCGCGAGCGATCCTTCCAGCCGGGTGAGCTGCTCCCGATCTGCACCCGCCTGCGCGCTACGCGCATTAACGAATCCGCACAATTTAATTTCCTTTCTCCTATAAATAATGTATATCTGAGCAACTTTAACCTTTCCAAGGACCTCTCTCGTCCCTAAATCGTATTATTATGTTATTGTATTTTACACCGTAACGCTTTTTCGAGTTATTAATATGAGTGTGTATATTTAGGGTTATTTAGGGTACTAGCCTTGGGGGATGCAATATAGTGGGCTCTGCGGAGAGGTACTGAAGTTCTTACCGTAAATATTCATTAGAGGAAAACTTCGAGGTGACGGAGTTGGTACGCACGCGTGATCCTCCGGCGCCATTAAACGTCGGGCCCGGTTTGCTTACACATAAACTCTTAAAATTCCCGTCGGAACGTATTCGAGTACACTACACAGCTTATTATGAGTTATGATCGCTGTTTTGTACAGAATGAGATGGTATTTTCTTGGGCGTTAAATAAATATGAAAATACGAGGCAGATGTTGCATGTTTTATAGTACAACGCATTTAATTCAAAATGAGAATTAAATGCAAAGAGTGTTTATCTTAAGCTTTTACGTAAATAGTGTTTAAAATTCTTAGCCTTCGTAGTTAAGGAGCAAACTGCGCATTACAAACAGTACTGAAGTAACTCGCATTCTGAATACAATGCACAAAAATGTTTGTCTTCATTGCGAGAATGCAAACATTTCGGTAACTCGCAGTGACGCCCAAACAAATCGGAATACAGCGCCAAGATCCATTTCAGAATAATTCCAGGAATGTATACCGAAGGTACAAGGGAGATAGATATAAAATAAGATTTATCTTTATACCCAGCCGGAACAAATGAAGGCTTCCCTACATTTTCAGAAATTACACGAGTTGTAGTACTACGTACTTATTATTTTAGGACCAAATCGCCGCAAATGAAACGTTGTGTTTTATTTATAATTTTAAGTATTGCCAGTATTTTTTAGTAAACACAATTATTATTGTGTTGTAGGCCCAAGTCACTGTTTAACTTTTAATCGCAACGTCATGAAAGGTGTTTTTTTTTCAATTTCTAGGTTATTTTAATTTAATATAAAATGGCAAACATCTCTTTTAATATATATTTTGCGATGACTTTACAGTTTGAATTATTTGACGTACCTGTCGCATTGTTCTTCGTCAGTTTAATACACGAGACCTTATAGTAGTGTGAGCATATTTTATTTTATAAGGAAAACACACAGTATTTTATATTTATAATAATATATTATATTTATAAGATCAAAGAGTTAAAAGAAAATTGTAATTTTCAAGAAAGATTAAGAAAGTTAGAGAACTGTTGCGAACCATTGGTAAGCCATTTGACAAATGCATAACGATGGACTTGTATTAAATAAATCGAAATCCGGTTGTTCAATTTTATTAACAAAGCTCGTTGCTCGTACAAGAAAAAAAAATACCAAAGTAAATTCATAGCAAAGGATCAGTCATAGTTGTTTTGATTACTTAAGCTAAGAATTTAATCTGATTCTAAACAGTTGGATTAAAATTAGTCTAAGCCCCCGGTTATTCAAATCATTGTAATTAGTATAATTTAGTTTTACTTATAATTTATTTTGACGTGTTCAAGCGCCTCCTGGGGCCTATGAAAATAAATGATTTGAATTTGAATTTGAATTTAAGAATAATAAAGATATGAAATATTTTCTATGAGAAAACTGTGTTACAAATCCCACTTTCAATTCTCATTAAACTAGTTTTAGGCAGTAAAGGTAAAATGCTTTAATTTATCAAGTTTTATAGCTGGTGGCGTAGTGCCTTCATTACGTTATCTTAACACTCCTACGTTGAGACGCTTGCTAATACCATTTTCCAAATAGAACTTGAAAATGCATGTTATCTTACAATCCAATTTGTCAAATGTTGCTAATTTACTTCTACCTACAACGTGTCCATTTAACAAAAAAACCCTGATATACCCCTAATACCACATAATTACACCACTTAGTTGCACACCAACGCAAACAAAACTTATTAAACTCTAAATTCAGTGTGGGTTTTCCAAACGATACGTATCACAAGTACCTACCCGCACATTGTACCAATTGTACGGCGCGTTGTATTACACTTTCCATGATGGTGAGATATGGCGATAGCAGTACTAAAAGCATATTTATCGGCGCGGCTAGCACATTTGATAAGTGTAGCTTCCGACTGGGTTTAATCTACGTAAACATAGCCTTGTGTCTATACAATACACAGTGCCGACCGTGATACATTATTTCATGATTTTAAGTTAACTTTTTTACAGTTTATCCGAAACAAATCATTTAGCTTTTTTTGCGTTGTCTTTATACGAAGCCTTCACTCTGAGATCGAGTCTAGCCAGTGTAGCACTGCTTAATTACAGTATTTCACGCAGATTACTAGCGCTTTGGACGGCAGTTACAAAGATGCTTACTTACTTTTGGACTACACCTATGTATGTGTTACGGTAAACGTGATAAATTTAAAATACTAATAATACTAAGAAACAGTTGAAAAAATGATGAGACCAGCAGGATTTGAACCTGCAACTTTCTGCACACCGGGCAGTCGTTTTAACCGACCAGCTACGGTCGCCTCTTGAGCCATGAACCTAAATTTCTAAACTGTATGTTACGTCATTTCGTGACGTCACGTTCATCAATTTGTCTATTTTTGTATCCTACTTAACGAGTGCCAAAATCGAAAACTTGCCAAGGACTAGATTGACGAAATATTATAATTACATTTCAATGTTATAATTACATTTTACAAATCATGTGGTCATTATTAATATTTTTTCAATTTATCACATTCACCGTAACATATGTACTAATAATTAAATTCATTTCGGGTACGAAGACAATTATGTAAACTTTCCCTGGGATTGTTTGTTAGTTTTGGATACCACTGTTGATCTTGGCGACACAGGATTCACAATGGTGTGGGTAGGACTAAATAATAATCTATAATAATATATATCCCATTAAATACCACATTAAAAAAGAGCGCTCCTCAAAAGTTTCAAATAGTAGTACTAGAATATAGAGTATCCGGGATTTATCAGGAACCTATAAAACTGGGCCTTAATCTGGTAGCCGATTAAAGCATTAAATGGTAAGCGCCTTAAGTTATCACATCGTATACAAAATAGGTACCTGCCTGAGTTTTATAACAAGCGGTTAAATACAATTCTGCGTATCGAGAGCTATAAATTCTTTTTTCATTTCCATCCATTGGAAAACCGCTACCACAGTGACGGTCACAGTGCTTTGAACAATCGCTTTAGTTTTTTTTTTTATAAAAGAATGACCCTGAAATATCTGGCACACAAAGCGCATTGTAGACCTTTTGTCGATGTTCAAAGACGACTGTTTGTTTTTGTTGTTTGTTGAATATCACTATAAGGTATAGAACAATCCCGCCGTCTGTCCGTTCCTATGTATGCTTAGATCTTGAATACTGCAACGAATATTAGTAAATAGAGTCCATAACGAGGGTTTTTTGTATAATCATGCATGTTATAGTACTTCATAGTACCCGGATCGAAGACAGGGCGGATCGATAAAAGTACATATAAATTGTTGAATTCAATTTTCGAAGAATTGCGTCATTGGTAGTTAGCGTATTGCGGCCTCTCACCGCAAGGTTTCAGATACAACTTCCCGGTCGGACAAAAATACTATTTGGGTTTTTCCGTCAGAAAATTCTCAATAAAAGCAAAGAGTTGGCATTGTGACCAATGGATGGCGATAAGCTCACCAATTATAGATAGCCGTAATGTTATGTTATATTAATTTTGGCTGAAAGACTAAATTAGGTTTCAAAGGTGTTTAAACCTCTTGAGAAAAATAATATTTCTAAAACGCACTGTGGACGCTCACGCTCATGTCCGAAGTAAAATTAAATTTGGGACGTCATCTTCCGAGCCTCTGCCCAATTACACTGGGGTCAGCTTCTAGTCTAATAGATTTAGCTGAACACAACTCAGTACGAGGTGATACAATGCTCTTTGTCAGACTAGGTGTCAGACTTCCCGTAACGCCTGCCATAGATGTTTCAATGGCAACCGGGACCGACGGCTTACCGTGCTCTCTGAGGCACGGAGGAAAACTCGTTATGTTCAAGATGGTCACACATCCACGGCCGACCGCGGTTAGCATTGCTTAACCTGCAACATAAATCGGTCCGCGCGGCTTCGACTTAGCCATGAAAAATGAGCTAAAGTGAAATTTAGAAATGATTTATTAATCTTGCGTAAGTCAAGATAGCTAAATTATTTTCTTTATTAGTATAAAAAAAAAGTTTTATCTGTAGTAAAATATCTTGAAATATAAAATATTATTTAATTACTTTAGTTAATGAATCCATGAGAGTGTAAGACGACTTTACGTCAGCATTTAATCTTTAGGAAACAGCAAAATGTTGCATTTTGAAGCAGAGCGTTTGAAAGTGTCGTAAAAACTACTATTAATACAAAATCAATACTAATTTAAGTTTATCGTTACAAAAGCTTATTATGTTCCAAAGTAAAACCCGACCAGGAAATAGAAATATCCTCATCTTGTTATACTTATTCAGAAACTCACTTTAATTCTATACCATTTTTCTATAGATATTTATATTTTTTAAGATGCCGTAAACCTAACGGTAAAACCACTCAACTTATTTTGATACGGTTTTCATTAGAATCTAAACAAAAACCGCAGAACTCTAAAGTTTACCTAAAAATGTGTGGTTTTATTTTAAACTGTTTTGTTTAAAAACGATAAAGCATTAATTCACTCGAGGTGAAAGCATTGGTCGGAAAGTAAGTAATTAAAAAACTACTTTATTTTTGAGATAAGTATAAAACCAAGCAATCCTTTCTTGGGCATAATTTAGCGTCCAAGTTCATTTTGTAATTTTAAAACTATTTTATTTCGATTTTAAAATATTTAATATTCCTAAGTGTATTATTTTTACTAAAAACGTAATTGAAGCCATGAAAATACTGCAAAATTGTTTAAAAGTAAAACCGTCTCTCGAAATTAATATCACTTGATTAGATATCTCCAGCAAAAATCTTTCACTGGAATAGGGTTGATAAAAATCCGCCGCCAAAAGAATATGTAGGTCGTGGTTCAATAAAGAATTGAATAACTCGAATTCTTACTGAATTCACGTATCCACTTAAGTACAACTCACCACAATGGAGGAAACGCGAAGAAAGAGATGTTTACTGGATATGGGGCGTATTTTGGGCAAAATATCTTTATACTGAAGCATAATAGTACGAGGGAGATTCTCCAAAAAAAATATTTTTTTTGCCTTGAAAATTAATGTCGAGCTTTGAAGTTCATCTTCAAAGCTCGACATTAATTTTCAGGGCAAAAAAAAATAGAATTAACAAGAAATAGAAATATAATCTTTTAGGTAAAAATATAGAATTTTTAAACTTAACAAGTTTATCGAAAAAAAAGAATTAACAAGAAATAAAGACCGTATGCATCTTCGAATATTTTGCTTGAGATAGATAAATTATCGAGGCATAGAATTATATTATTTTACAAAGGATCACCGGAGAATGTGGATTTTTTATGTTTGCTAGAAATTATTCCAGGTTATGGTTTTAAATAACATTTCGATTCTGATTTTAGGTGTAGTAGCTAAATCAGTGAATGACGTCTTCAGAATCTATCTACAATCGTTTACCATCACACACCGATTACATCACATCGATTGCCATCTACAAATTTCGTAAAAGTATTTGTGTACCTTGCAAAGCTCTGCAAGTCATTCTATAAAATGTCTTATAATGCTCGTTACGTTTCAGTATTGAATTAAATTAAAATCTATCGTTAGAACTTACTAAATTCAATGAGTTTTGTTTTAATGTTTACCTATTATAATGATGAGCACTGCGCCATCGTTGCAAAGCTGTCACCAAAACTAGTAAAATATGAACAATGAAATCACACATAAAATATTTGCGATTCTTGGTTATTTTTATAAAATTTCAATCAATTTATTCTTAAATATTAATAATATTGAAAAAAATCCGTGCGGTTTATGAAAATTTTTAATATATTCTCTAATAAAAAATCAGTGCGCCTTATGAAAATCATTATTTTATTTTTCTATTATTAACTATCATAAAAAAATTCAACCACGATAGGTTTCTTTAAATGTTAAAATCTTGTAGATCAAACCCTTTTTCTCTGAGTCAAAACATTTCACATTTCTAGTAAGGGAAAACCACGAACGCCTTTGAATGCAAGTATATACACCTCTTTGTCCCAAATCCCTTTTAAACAAAACATCTGAGCGCTGAATTAAAATTCTTTACATATTCCTAACAAACGTAAAACCGTCGCCTGCTCGCTGAACGCAACTTTACAATCAACTTCTATAAAGTGGAGATCACGACAAAACGCGCGCCGAATAACATTCTCTGAAATTGTTTAACTCGCCCCGAACGAAACGACATTAATTTACTATGTGAAGCATTTTTAGTCAGCTAACGTACGATGGCACAATTTAAAACTTTTTTTTTAAGCTTCGTTTGATTCACTTTAATGCTTTTTCTTTTAAAAAAAGATCTGTGCAATTTACTAAACACACATTATTCGTTTACGCATTTTCACGTAATTCCTTTTTATTTTTTACTAATTGGTACGTAACATTTAGTTAAATTCGGAACCTAATCTAATTTTCAGGTTTCCTCAGTAAATAATTCTGTGAGCGCACTTTGAAAAATTATACGCATTGACGCAACGCCTATTCGAGGGCCGTAGACGTGATCTACGAAAACATTCACCCCAAGCTTTCCTCAGGAGGCTCACAAAATTACAGCCCCTTTATTAAAACCTCTACGAAGTTGCTACGCTGCTACGAAAGCGCGTAGGCCTGTGCTACAACACTTTTGTTTGGGCCATTAAATAAATCTGCTCCACTTTAATTTAGAAGAGAAAGCAAAAGCGAAAGTATAACGTGAAATTTTATTAGGGTACGATATTAGCTATAAAATATTTTAAATAATTTTGGGATATAGTATGTGATCAGCCAAAGGCGGCAAAGTGTTATCGCGAAGCTTTTTAGTTAAATCCAAATCATATTATTTAAAGAAATAACTATTATACACATTGGATCTAAATTAAACGAATTATGTACAAAGTACCACAAAAAATGTGCACTTGAAATCATGAATGAAAGTTGAAATAAAAACTTTCGTAAATGTTTTAGTAAAATAGTACACGTACTGAATTAAAGTAGGATTAAGTTTACAAGTTATCGCACAGCCTAGAATCGAAACATAAGATGACACAAAGATGAGAGCAACAAAGCGATGATAAAATGTTATATAACGTAAGAGGTTGCAGAGCGGATGAGAAAACAAACAAGAAAAGAATTACTGTAAGTAAACAAATGGCTTACCGCCTTCGCCGGGAAGTGAGAAGCCCACAACTGGGTATTAAAGTTTTGGATCTAGACCGAAAAGCGTGAGAGTAGAGAGATAAAGATTCGAGTCGCGCGGGTAGAACGGTCGGCGGCTCGAGGACGCACGCGGTTCGCGCGGGCGAGCGACGCGGCGGTGCGGTTCGGAGCGCGGCGGACAGGACCGTGCCAGGGGGCGGCTCGACTTGGAATCGGCGTCGCCCTCGCCGCGTTACGTAACCCTCGGCGTAGCGCTGCGCCAACCAAACCCCGCACCCCGCTTTTAGGGAAAAGATGAATGGCCAAAGTTTCCTAACGGACCTTAGTTCATGGATCGGGCTGCTGTCAGATCGGCAGCGGTTACATAAAGACGCACACATGCGCGTCGCCGCAGCGCTGCATCACTGTGCAACGCGCGCGCCGGTGCCGTGGCCGCTCATCACCGACGGGTACTTCCTACCTATGTTAACAAATTATCCTTCAGGATAAACGATGTCAAAAGGGTCTCGAATCACTTTTTTTGTTTCAACTTCGTTAGCTCTAAAGGTCCTTAAGTTACTTTGATTAGAGCGAGCTTAGATAGTAGTTAAAGTTCATTAATTAAGTTTTATTTTTAGTTATTTCTTACATTGCCTGGGAATCGTGGGCAATTCCTTAACGAATATAGTTTGTGTTATTAAGTTAAAATCCTTACTTTACCTGTAATAAATTCAAAAGTAACTCTGTCTCTATGTCTGTTACGCTTTCACAGCTTAACCACTGATTTGATATTGATGCTAATAGGAAGGTTGGACATAATGCTACTTTTATCGACATACCTCGCGGGCGAAAACGCGTGCAGAAGGTAGTATTCTTATGAATTCTTGTCTCTATGGAACTTATAATAAAGTTTTAAAAGTTTTTCTTGCAAATATTTTTGCTTACATTGCAGTTTAAGATACTTTCAAAGAAAGTAAAATGAAAAATGAGTAAATGTAAATCAATGGAAAAATTATAGCTGTTTTTTGAGACTATCTGTTCAATAGTTTGCATAATTCGCTGAGCCTTTTACTAATTGTATGGAGGTCGGCTTCTAGACAGACGGATTTGGCTGAATATCTGTATTTAACATGGTGCGCCTGCCATTAGACAACGCAGTACGAGACAATACGATACTCTCTGTTAGACTAGTTGTCAGTGCTTGTCAGACATTCTGGCTTACGTCTTTGAGTTACGAGAGCTCATTATGTTAAGATGATGGCCACCCGTCCAACGACCGGCCGCGTATATTGCTTGCCTAATGTATGTACCGCAGGCATTTTTTATCAATTACATAATGGATTTTCCTCACACACGGAGTATTGCATAACCATGTGTGATCATTTCATATGATACATGAAATCGTTAAGAAGCATAAAAAGGATATTATTGTGAAACATAAAATCGTAAGATAACGAAAGAAATAACGGAACAGTGACGTGGCATCTATATTCTATTTTTTTTTTAACATAAAATGATATTGCATATATGCAGGGTGACATGCCACATGGAGGATAAGTATCTTAAATATTGTAGATAAAAGATTTTACTGAAACAAGGCTTAATTTAATTTAAAATAATAACTAAATTTTATTATAGTATGAAGAAAATAATCTAAAATACCATATTTAATTTTTATCACAGCTAATTATTAAAAAAAATATTAAAATTAATGTATTCAAATAATAAATTTGAGTAATCTAAAAGTGGGGTTAGTTACAAATGGGCATTAAAATACAAAAACTAAGAATTTATTTACTTTGTTTTTAGATTAGATTTAATTCTTATGATTTACCTCATCGATTGATGCTATAAAATTACAGTAGTTTTCTTTTAAAATTTGAGCTTGAAACAGAAAATTATTATTTTAGAACAATTTTCAATTAAGCAGCTTATTTATAGTTAGCCAACCTCATAAGGTAGATATTATGTGCTGCCGCAGACTTTTTTTTTTACTTTTTAAGTAGAGCAATTTTGTTAAGCATGATTTTTACATAACTCTAACAATTTATATATTTTGCGTGTACTACACGCAAAAACATGTGTCAAAATTATTGTTTTTACCCCGTTTTTTAAACTTATTTCATTGCTGCTCCGTTTCTATTCGTCGTAGTGAAATAATGTATAATTTAGATTAATTCGCGATAACTAAGCCTTATATCGGTGCACAAATGGTTACAATCAGTCTAGTAGTGCCGGAGCTTTTTGGGTATAACCAAACAAAAAATATTTCTTCTTTGTAATTAGTGTAAATAATTATAATTAGCGTAGATAATTGAAATGTATTTTTTTGTTTTAATAATAATATTTTGACGCTGCACTTTAGGACCTCACTCTACAGTGGTGCCACCTGGTGAGACAAAAAGCGATATCCTTTACTGAGATCACCTACTAAAAATATTGAGTACTTATGTAGGTATGGATTTAGATTATATAAATTCGTTTGGTTCGCATTAAAAAATAGTTTTTTAAAATTTTTTCTTTGTTTTTTACATTACAAAGTTAAAACACAATTAAAGGAAAACCTCAACAACGAATTGAATGGCTGCGGGCAGCCGTGTGGTCGGCATAATTGAAATTATCCTGAAGTGACTTCAGCTCACTTACAAAACTGATTTTTCTTCACTAGATAAACTAGTCGGTTAAATAGAAAGTCCATTTAAGTTGTGAATAGAACTGTCTAAACATTTTACCAAATATAAAAATTTGTTATTATAAAAGTAGCTCTGTATCTATACATGCACATAGCACGGTAACGGGCTTATATAAAGTTTATAAGAAAGAAGTAGCATAGAATAAAGAGGAGATAATCCCATCAAAAACATAAATGTGAAATGAGAGCAAAGTCCAATATTAGGAATAAGCGTCGCTGTCGACTTCTCCCATAAAAATAATAATGGAGATCTATGTGTGCTAAATTAAGCATTATAAAACGACCGCAAATAAAAAGAAAACTACATTGAATATATACGATAACATGTAGGCGCGAAATTTGCCAAAATGGGAAAACAAATGGTCACATAGCTAAATATTCAAATATCGAATTCCAAAATTAATGCACTATCGTCTAGGAACCGATTCATAAAATGCCAAAAGTTAGTTAAGGATACAAACGTTCTAAAAATACACTTCTATCGACCCTGTAAATATCATAATAATCTATCAGTTTTGCCAGAAGAAAATATTTTCATAATATGACTCAAATGTGTGTGGATATTGTGGGTTCTTGGTTCTTTATAAATGTATTGTAAAGAACCAACCCACACTTAAGTAGTTAGCGAAAAGGAACCAACGAGATTTTATTTTATTATAATTTAAATTATTTATGATGGCTGGTAATGGTTGACGCAGTTGGTAATGGTTATTATTTTTATTTACATAAAATATGTTTTTTACAAAAATATTGTAAATAAAACGTATACAACATTAGGACAAAGATGGCTTTTTACCCAATCTATCATTTTGTGGTTGGTTCCTGTTGGCATAAGTAGGTCCAAATCTTACCTTACAGCGGAATGTTCGCGTGGTGTGTGGGGTATTTGTAATGTATAGCGATAGCGAATTTCAACGATACATTATAGACGAATGCTTGGTGTAGGAGCATCTTTAGCTTCAACAGAGCAAGTCAAATGTTTACCCATTTTGGTAAAATTGCCATAAAATAATACAATCACAAATACGTAATCTTTGGGATGGTTAAGAAATAGTAAAGTATGTTCTATTTTTTCATACACACAGTACAATAAACTATAATAATATCACTTGTGAACTTAGAACACGACAGTAAAATCCCCTTTTTCGAAACCAAACAAAAACGGCGCATGTTGGCAGCCCTGCGCTAGTGCTCAAGCTGAGCCTGTATAAACCAGTTTGGCTCCGTAGTCCACACGCGCACAGACGCGACAAGCTTGTAGTGGTGTACCTATCAGAGCGCAGATGTAATAGGTCTTAACGGTCTAAACCTATGAAATTGCCGTTCTGCAGTAGGTACTAGCCATTTCAAATAAAAATAATATATTTGTTTGGTTAAGAATTCTAATTTCAAATTAATTTTATTTTAAAAACATGGAATTTTTTTTCCAAAAGTATATAGTAATTTGTTTATTTATTAGTGTTACATTTTCATCGCATTTCAATATTTTCGTCATCATGGATACGTTAAAATTCGAGTAATTATGGAATATGAGTACCGTCGTGGCAGCAACGCGGCACAAGCGGCACGCAACATCAACGTTTTTACGGAGCTAACATTACAAACCAACGCACCACCCATTGGTTTGCTCGCTTCCGTTCTGGGAATTTCGACCTGAAAAGTGAACCTCACGGTCGTCCGAAGACTTTGGTTGACAATGATGAATTAAAGGCGATTGTGGAAGCTGATGATACACAATCTACGGCAGAATCAGCAGCAGCTTTCGACGTTAGCGTCAAAATTATATTGGTCCATTTGCGTCAAATTGGCAAGGTAAAAAAGCTGACAAATGGGTGCCCCACGAACTCAATGATCGCCAGCGCGCCAGATTGTTACCTGCGATGAAAAATGGATTCTGTTTGATAACCGCAAGCGCTCAGCAAGTTGGTTAGATCCTGGTTCAGCACCTAAACAACGCCCTAAACGAAAACTTACCCCTAGAAAAGTGATGGTCACTGTTTGGTGGTCTAGCGCCGGTGTGATTCATCACAGCTTCTTACCAAACGGGGTGAGCATTCCTGCAGATGTGTACTATGAAGAGTTCTTCATAGAACACAATGATGGAGAAGCTGGCACATCTGCAACCAGCATTGATCAATCGTTCGTCTGCGCTGCTCCTGCACGACTACGCGCGACCTCATACTGCACAGCAGACGGTCTCCAAGTTGCATGAACTGGGGTTGAAAGTTCTCCGTCATCCGCCCTACTCACCAGACCTTGCGCCTACAGACAACTTCTTTTTCCAAAATTTGGATAACTTCTTGGCGGGAAAAAAATTAAATACCTACCCGAGAGGCAGTACAAAATGCCTTTGAATAATTTGTTGCCTCCCGTCCAGCTGATTTCTATAAGAAGGGCATCAATAAACTGCCACTGCGTTGGCAAAGATGCATTGATTGCATGGGTGATTACTTCGATTAACACAAATAAAAAATACATGAAAAATTCGTTTGAATTTTTTCATACGAAACAGCAATTTCATTAGGTAAAGACCTAATATTAAGCTTAGCCTCTGTATACTATCTACTCATGTGCTTCATGAAAATAAATGAATAAGGAAGCATTCTAACATACTAAACTTCTACTAATATTGCGATAAAATACTACAACAAAAATTAAATAAAGATTACTTTTCATTCTAATTCGTTGCGACTAGGGAATGATATCTCGATCCCACGAGATGTTGATCTCGCGAGATCGCGTCACATTTTACGAGGTTAATCCCGTAGCATAAAATAACGATATCTTGGGCGAGATCGAACTCTTAAGTGTTCTTTTTTTTTAAGGAGCTATTTCCAAAATCGCTTTCATAATTACTTGTTTCTGTAATTATTTTGTACTTTAACATTACTTAAGGTTAATCACAAGTATTGTGATAATATTTACTGTAACTATTTACTTTATTGCGGTAAATGTAATAAATTGAAAAAATATTAATAATCACCGGTGATTATTAATTATTACCACATGATTTGCTAAATGTGATAATAATGTTGAAATTTCCACATTTACTCGTGGTTTATTTTGTCTATCAAGTCTATGGCAAGCATTTTGATTCTGGCACTCGCCGACCGCTGCCGCGGCCTTTTTTTTTTTTTTTTTGTTGCGCGGGGAAATTCATTTACGCATACCACCCCACCTTGGGGTGGGCAGGGTGGTTATGTGGGACTCGCTCGTGCCTAAAGATGGTAAACGGCACGAGAATACCGACTAAAACCCCGCGGTGCTCCCGCACTCGCCGTGATGGGAGGGTCATAGGAAACCGGCTCAGACTTTACGTCCACGACCCTCCCGGCGATGCCCGCCTAGGCAGACCCCTCATGGCTCCCAAAAGTGGGGGGGACCAGCGCGAGGACCGCGTGCAATGGCCATCAGACACCCCCGTATCTGATGGCTCGGTCCTCCGCGGCGAGACGGATGTTCGGTCCCACCGCCCACAACCCTAATACAACGAATTCAGAAAATACAGTAGTAGCTGCTCCCGCACTTTGACCCTCGTTCAATCTTAATGCTCCACTCCCGTAGAGTTTAGCGTAATGTTAAATATCTTAAGACCTTTATTGAGACTTAGACTATCAAACTCAAAAGTAATCATCAATTCCAGTCGTTTTTGAGCTTAGCGCTTACAAACAAACTATCTCCCGCGGTTTCATCTGCGTGGTAGGTACATCAATAAAAAACTCAATACCAGAAAATAAAATACCTACCTACCTAAATAAACCTATTTCTGATGATAACTAATCTAAACTCAATAAATAAGCAAAATCCCTATAAACTAATATCTAGATACGAATGTCTAATTCTACCTAACAGTATTATAAAATACCTAACCTATGTTCACTAAGTACAATATCAAATATACTTCGTACACTTTAAAATTAAAGTCTATACCTATGACTCATAAAAATAAACCTAAATAACTACCTTGAACTGTAGGGGAAAGGTGTACGAGATGATCCCTCGAGGTAAGATGATCCTTTTGAGTTGCAAGAAAACTAAGAACGCCATCTATTCCATTTTCACTGTACTACGTTCCCCCCGTTGCCCTCTTACCTCAGTCAATCGTAATGGCGGCTTGAGTGACAACAAAATTTCTTGTGTTGAAAAACAAAAAATCCGTGACGGTGATCTAAGGTAAGGTTGACTTTGAATTTATGTCAGATGTGTTCTAAGTGGTCTAATGCAAAACCGATTGTATTGGGACCTTTGTTAAATGCTCAATTTAGATATTTAATGGCTTGGTTACTGCTGACATCATTTTAGGTTATGTTATCAAACACGAAATAAAAAATATAGTGTTGGGGTAAGATGATCAGTGAAGTAGTGTACAAGTTGATCCGTGCGGATCATCTTACACCATAGAGGGGATCATCTTTAATCATTTATATTTTTACAGATTATAGATTCATATTTATAACTATTTAGGTATTAGTCATAGGCAGCGGCTAGCTGTGTACGTCACGCTAGTAACAGCGGCGCGGCCGGCGCGCTGCGGTCTTTCAAACCTAAGCTTGCAAACCTAACCACAAAAGTGAGCCGCGCAAAATACATTCACTGTTCGCGCGCGGTTATAAGTTTCAATTTTGCGTAAGGCATACCTAAGGCGTGCTGTAGGTAAATTTTTATACCTAAACTTGACTTTTGTTCGGGAATGAATCTTCTGTTGTACTTATTCTGTTTAATAGGTTAGGTATCTTATTCAGACTTCATATTTATATCGCGAAACTAACTTTGGGGTTTAATCACATATTTATATTTTGTTTTAGACTATGCCGCGTAATTACAAAAGAAAAACGAATCGTGGCGAGTGGTCGGAAGACTCTATGATCAAAGCCCTAGATGCTGTAAGAAATGGCATGCCGTATAAAACAGCAAGCAAACAATTTTTGGTTCCAGTCATGACACTAAAAAGACGAGTTAAGGGCACAAATAAGGTGGCCGTTGGAGCAGTCAAATATTTAGGAGGAAAAAAAACAGTTTTTACGGCAGAGCAGGAACTTGAGCTAGTGAAGCATATTAAAGATATGGAGACGAGGATGTACGGATTAACGCGGCAAGATGTTTTATGGTTGGCATATCAACTAGCGGAAAAAAACAATATTCCCCACCCTTTTCAAAGAGGAAAAGCAGGGTATGATTGGTTGAGAGGATTTCGTCAGCGACATACTGATATAGCACTTCGGGCTCCTGAGTCAACTTCAACAGCGCGAGCACGGGCTTTTAACAAACCTGTGGTAGACAAATTTTATTCTGTGCTATCATCAATTCAACAGAGTAAAAATCATCCACCTCATCGTATATTTAATGTGGACGAAACCGGCATCTCCACTGTGCCCACTAAAAACACAAAGGTGTTTGCAGGCACTGGACGTAAACAAGTAGCAAGAGTTACATCAGCTGAAAGGGGAGAGACTACGACGGCAGTCATTTGTATGTCAGCTTCTGGTAGTTTTGTTCCACCAATGTTTGTCTTCAAAAGAATTCGTATGAAGATGGAATTAATGGATGGAGCACCACCTGGATCCACATGGGCATGCAATTCATCGGGATGGATGAATTTGGACGTCTTCACCAAATGGTTTGACCATTTTTTATCGTACACAAAACCTTCCGCTGAAGACCCTGCATTATTAATTTTAGATGGTCACCTTTCACACACAAAAAATTTGAACTTAATATTAAGAGCTCGTGAAAATTTTGTCACTATTGTTTGCCTCCCTCCACATTGCACTCACAAACTTCAGCCACTGGATGTCAGTTTAATGTACCCCTTGAGCGTGTACCACAATCAATCCCTCGAAAAATGGATGAACAACAATCCCGGAAGGCCAGTGAAGGTATTTCAAATCGCAAAGATTTTTGGAGAAGCTTACTTAAAAGCAGCAGTTATGTTAAACGCAATAAATGGATTTTCCAAAACAGGAATTTATCCTCTAAATCCAGATGTGTTTTCTGAAAGTGATTTTCTCGCTGCTGCAACAACCGACATAGAATACAATGAAGGTTCCAGTGAAGTAGAAATGCCTGATGTACCACCTATAACTTCAAACAACGAACAAACGACACCAACAAATCTCTCGCTAACACAAATTGACACTTTACAAGACACCTTACAAGACGCTTTACAAGACTCACAGAATGAAACTCGACCACCAACGCCTTTGTTTGACAGGAATTGCTCAGTTCGCAATCCTCTATCACCAATACCATCTACTAGCTACGATCGTAACACGAGTGTATCACCTTCGATTCTCGAAGATACCCAACCATTTATTTTTTCACCGGCCCAAATCCATCCATTGCCAAAGATTGTAGGTAAAAGAAGTCACCTTAAAAGAAAACGCATGGACACATCAATTTTAACAAGCACACCGTATAAAGATTATTTAGAGGAAGAAAGAGATAAGAAGACCGACAAAGAAAACAGAAAAACTCAAAAAGAAACTAATGCAAAAAAAAGACAGTTTAAAAAGAAACAGAAAGGAAAAGGAATAGGAAAAGGAATGTCAAACCGAAAGAAACAGAAAATCTTATCTGATTCGTCTGAAGAAGAAGAAGACGCAGAATGTTTGTTTTGTACGGAAACCTTTGCTAAAGACGACAGAGGTGAGGGTTGGGTCAAATGTGGAGTGTGCCAAAGGTGGGGCCACGAGGCTTGTGCCGGTATAGACAGTGATGATGAAGAATTCACATGTGATTTGTGTACCATCACTCCAGGAAAACGACGTTTGGATCTATAGGATTCTCTTTCTTAAACTAAACTTTCTTTTATATTATTTTTCCATACCATTTATTTTAGAGTTTAAAACTCGTTAAGTTTTTTGATTGGATACTTTGTTTTATGTTTATTTTTTATACCAATTATTTTATAAGTGTTTAAAATTTACGCATTACGCATCTTGATCTCAAATTGTTAATGAAGAGAGACTGATTAATCATATCTAGGTTAAGGTTCAGAAGATTTTTTTATTTTGTTATTAAACATATTTCTTAAGTTCTAGTTTTTATTTAATTTCATCAAATCTAACTATCGTTTCCAACATAAGAGCAAGTTGATCTCCAGGATCATCTTACCCCTTGCTTAGGGATCATCTTGGTTACCGGGGTGTACAAGATGATCCTTTGATAGAGTTTTAAAAAAGTGGCACGTAATAATAAATGAGCTAAAATAATAACAATTTGAGTATAACAATTTGAAGTCTAATAAATTTACTAGATATAAATGCTTTTACAGCTCCTCTAAGTTAAATATTGGCTGAACTACAAGAAAAGTCCCTTAAGGGGATCAACTCGTACACCTTTCCCCTACTTAGTAAAAATTAAAAAAAATAAAAAGGTAGCACTGAAAAGCACGGATTAGAATTGCAAGTAGGTAGCAGTTAAAACATACTTAGCCGTGTGCGGGTGACACGTGAACAAACTGACAGACAGACAAAAAAATATATATCACATTTTTGGGTTAGGTGTCGGTCTAGTAACACCCCCTGCCCCCTCACGGCTGGTAGAGCCCAGCAAGCCAAGAACCTAAAGGTGAAGGCGATGATCGCTGTGAAGCAGAGCCGAAACCTCAGGACCGACCTTAAAGAGTCGATTATACAGGCGATTGACGGGCTCTACCAGCTGATAAAGGAAGTCAAAGCAGAGAAGGCGCAATTCCACAAGAAAACCGCACAAGAGCCACCTGTCACTGTCGATGCGGTGCCCATGGTCCCAGCTCCCAACCCAGAGTTCTTCCGGCTGCTCTCCTCATTAGCGGATCACACCGAGCTGATGAAGGAGAGCAGCGTGAAGATGGAGGAGCTGAGGACCACCCTGGCGAAGCAGTCCAGCGCGCTGGAGGCGGCCACATACGCGAGTGTTGTCGCGGCTCCCAAACCGGTATCGGTGCCGTCGCGACCAACACTGCACTCGGTTGTGGTCGCCTCGAGCGACTTCCGCGAGACTAGCGAGCAGGTGCTGGACAGAGTCCGCACCGCCATCAACGCCAGGGAAGGGGGCTACTGCATCGACAGGGTCAGGAAGGCCAAAGACAGTAAGGTCGTCATCAGCTGCCGGAACGAGGGGGAGCGGAGCAGGGTCCGGGAAAAGCTGCGTTCGGCCGATCAGCAATTGACCGTGCAGGACGTAGCCAACCTGGACCCGCTCGTCATCCTCAGGGACGTCCTCTCGTACAACACTGACGAGGACGTGTTGCAGTCCCTGAGGAAACAGAACACCTCGCTCTTCACCGGTCTGGCGGCTGAGGACGACCGCTTTGCGGTTATTTACCGAAAGCGGGCGCGAAGCAGCCTGATGTGCCATGTTGTTGCACGAGTCTCCCCCACCCTCTGGAGTCGTCTGACGGAGGCGTCTGCTGTGTACATAGATATGCAGCGGATTAGGGTCGACGATCAGTCTCCCCTAGTCCAATGCTCCCTGTGTTTGGGCTATGGGCACAGCAGACGTCTCTGCACGGAGACAGAGGAAGCCTGCAGCCACTGCGGTGGCCCACATCTGGGCAAAGATTGCCCAGAGGCACGGACCAATGCACCCCCATCCTGCTGCAACTGCACCAGGGCCAAGATCGAAGGGCCGGCGCATAATGCGTTCAGCCCGGACTGCCCGGTGCGTCGCAGGTGGGATGCATTGGCCCGCGCTAAAATAGCGTACAGCTTATAGCTTACTGCAAAAGGCGCCACCGCAGAAACCATGGCATGTAACATTTTGCGGGCTAACCTCCAAACCAAGAGCTCCTGGTGGGGGCGACTCAAAGAAGGTAGCACGAGAGAGGTGCAGAGCGGCACAATGGAGGAGCTAGGATTGCGGGTACTCGGCGACGGCAGCGGCCGCGTCGGTGCGGCGGCAGGCTCGGCGGACTTGCTCAGTCTGGTGGAGAGCTGGACAAGCGATGGGGGGCTAGACCACAACGGCAAAGAACTAAAAATTGGAGCTAACACCACAAAAGCAAATTGGGACCAGCTTCATAAGAAACTGGCCCAATTTACAGTAGAAAATAAACACCTTGCCGTTGTGGTCCGTAGAGCTCGACGTCGGGAAAAAGGCTGTTACCGCCGGAGGGAGGGGGATCCGCTGGGCTGCCTCTGTCCGTCGGTTGACAGTCGTCGAAGAGTGCCTGCAACAGAGTGGCACCACATTAGACTCGCGAGTGGCACTGGAAAACGAGACAGACCCGAGTCTGTGCACTCCACTGAAATCGAGGCGCGCCGGTACCTCAGCGGGGCTCTGAACTATGGCAAATATGTAAATTTGTACAGAAGCAAAGCCCACGCCGACATCGATGGAAACCGGCGCGCCAACGAGCTACCAGGGAAAGCAGCACTTACGCGTTATGACACGCGGAAAGAAGCATCCAGCCTAATTGCGTAAAAACCTGCTCCTCATCTAACTCGCAAACAAATACCTGCAAAAAGAAAATACATCTAAAAGAAAAGCAAAAATAGCAAAATAAAAAGCAAATTTTTCCAAATTTAACAAAATGCAACAAATAAAATCTAAGATAAAATAACAATAGATAAAATAAATTGAAATTAGTCTCATTTTAATAAATTCATTAAAACATATATGCAATAAAGTAAATAAAAGTAAAAATATAATAATAAATCAAACAACCCAAATAGCTCTTCTTTATATATTGATCAAATTTATCAAATTACAAACACACAACAAATAAAGCAAAATTAACAATGGCACAACAAGGTCTCTATTACATTTAGGGGAACATTAGTAATAGAATCAACTAAGAAAAAAAAAAAAAAAAAAAAAAAAAAAAAAAAAAAAAAAAACACCCCCTGCCATTTATTTTTTTGATATTTTCAATGTTTAGAAATTTTACTTCTACAGATTTATTATAAGTATAGATAATACGAAAAATGAATCACCTATATTAAATCATCCAAGCACGAGTAAGGATTTGCGGGTGCTTTACTGGTAGTGACATCTAGCGGTGCAGATAGCCCTGGTTTAAGAATGCCTCAAATTTTTGTTGCTTTGCAAAGCGGGCATCATTTAAGTTCACCCGTTCTTGCAGCGATCGCGCTACCAGTTCAGTAAGTATAAGTTAGTACATAGTAGTTCTTGGGCTTTGATATCTTATACTTGCAAACAAACCAAGCAATAGGCGTGCGTTTTGTTTACAGAAACACTTGACTCGTTCTGGAACTTTTTTTTTTTTTTTTTTTTTATGGTGGATAGGCTCGCGTTTGACCACGATCTCACCTGATGGTAAGTGATGATGCGGTCTACGGTGGAGCACGCTTACCTATGAGATACCTATTGACTCTTGCTTTGAAGAGATCCAAGTTGTACTCATGCGGAAACACAGACTCGGGCAAGGCGTTCCACTCTTTGGCAGTTCGCATAAGAAATGTAGAAGCAAAACGCTTAGTGCGTAATGGTGGAATATCTACCGTGAAGCGATGCCTGAGTGCCGTTTGTCTGGTAGTCCGATGGTGAAATGGGGACGGAGGGATAAGTTCGTGTAGTTCCTCGGCACACTCTCCGAAATGTATCCTATAAAAGACCGATAGGCTGGCAACCTTGCGACGGAACTACAACAACATGCCAACTACTGGTGAGGCCCTAAGCCTACATCTCTTTATGTGTAATTAATAAGAAAACAAACCTTGGGCTGAAGTAAAATTATCTATTAACTACCTATTTTTAAATAATAAAAATGAAACACAAAGTTCGTAAAATTACCGCAGACTGGCACTTTTAGAATAGTTAGAATAAAATTGTGTAACAAAGAAAGTAACGCCATCTATTTTTCTTTCCCGGAATTTGTTTTAAGTGAATGTCAGGCTGCCTCGAAGCCATGGGCTTCATTCAGTTTTTGGTCCAGGAATTCAGAAATTGAAATTTCCGCGGAGGGGGGAGGGATAAGGGGTTTGGGCTTGGTTTTTACGTTGCCATGTCCAACAAGTCATCGTTTTCAGCACATTTACAAATAGTAATTTTTCCGACTGTTATTATACAGAGTCGATGTGACATAGCGATCTGTATTCGTTCCCAGCGGGTCAAATTGTTCGGCATCATGAAAATGTAAACATCATGACCTCTGTAGTTCAAAGGAAGATTTGAGTTGAACTTTGCATATATGTAGATATTGGTTTAGCCGTGCTTCGTGCGACCCAACCATAGATTTTGGACATGAAGCATAGAAACCGCGTTAAAAATGCAAGTGAAGCCAATATAGATGCTACCCGTATCTTATGGATGTTTTAATGTGACAAAGTAGGATAAATAAATATGCAGACGTTTGTAAATTTTCAAGGTGGTGCGAAATTGTCACGGCAGGCTGTTTTCCATACAAATCATCATCGCTCAATTTTAACTTGTTTGTTAACTTCCGTCAGAATTGTAGGATATCTGTTCGCTTACACGAACAGACTTTTTACAAAGAATATTTTTTAGGGAAGTGGGATAGAGTAAAAGATACACAGTATTTTATAGACATCCACGTATATTTAAAATGGGTCCTTCTTATCATTAGAAGAGGCCCGTACCCAGAAGAGGGGCATAATATTATAATTTCTACAATCTTTAACATAAGGTATACCTACAACTATGACTTATCTTATGAGAAAATACCTAGACTGATGGAAGTCAGGTTGATAACTATCTTTAACATGCATCTACAATCTTATTTTATATCCCCTGAGTTTATAACCAATTAATTAACATTTTATACTTTTTCGCTATACGAGCAGTTTTATCGTCGAGCACAACAAGCGAGTTTTTTTAAAACTTCGAGGGCAAAAAGCACAAATCACTTTTTAATTGTTTTTACTTCACTTCACAGTAGTTTCTGCACGATACTATTTGAAATAGCCCTGCAATCGCTGCACACGCGGTGAACGTTGATAATCATATATTATAAACCTCAGGTATTCCGCTAGTTTAACGTACATTACATTGTTTATTTTAACGGTGATTAAACATGTAGAATTACAAAAATACATCAACTGCGAAATTACTGTGGAAATTGAATTAATAAATACAATTATATTGCAAAGGTACTTCCCGTTCCATATCTGGTATGAAATTTGGTATTTACAATAAGATGAGAGTGAGCAAATAATACTTTAATAATATCGTCACCTCCGCGGCAATCTTACGAATTTACATGAAAAGAATCTCTTTTTCTGGATCAATCTCAATACTATACTTGAATTACTTACTCACTATAACTTCAGAATTAGAAATAGATAAATTTGCCACAATGTATAGTTTTCATATTATGTAAAGATTTTCATCACAACATCGATTTGTACAAAGCTGCAGATTCGTAAGTTTGCCATGGCAGTGACGATATCGTCGTATTAGTATTTCTCGAAACCCAACAGTTTAAGGATGTCACAAAAGACTATATTCGATTGTATGCGTCAATGCAAACCTCGTTGTTACGGTATGCTAAGGACTGTAGTTATTTGAAGCCGTAAAAATATTTTAAAGTGCTTAAATATTTTACCTAATTGATAAAAATTCAAGATAATTCTTTGTGTTCATGAACATGGAGGATTGTCTTGGTCTCAAAATCTGATTTGATTTAATTTATGATTGTAATTGATTAATTTGTTTGTGATGAATAATTTCAAATGAAGTTATTTTAAAAATACTTGAAAAATTAGAATGTGGTAATTTTAGACTATATTTATAATATAACCAGTCTTGCACTGAGTGCAAGACTGGCTGCGACTCAGGCGCGTCGTATCGCACTCTCTTGATAATGCCTAGACATATAGGCGAAACCGCGGTCGACTAAATAGACCAACATTACGTGAGTAACACCCGTATTTCATAATTTTAATAATGTTACAAACTCACGTCAGTTTTAATAAAAATATTCACCACAGTAATTACTGATTTTTGGTTAAAAGCAACATAATAGTCAATTTTACAAAAAAATGCACATACGAAAAAAGTACTTTGAGCTCTAGTTCATTTAGCGCACTTTCATAATTTTGTTCCGAAGACAATAAAATTGTGATGATTTAATTTTCGAATAAAACAAAAGATTGGTGATATTTTGTCTACAAATATATATATATACATATTTTCGTACTTTCCTCTATCTGGAAACACAAAGGAGAAAAGAACTATAAATTAAACGTTTGAGAAAATGTAATACGAACCAAATGCATATGGTACGAGAGTAAATTGATAAATAACAATAACAATTATTTATACTAATTATATCATTACACTGATTATTATCATTATACTGAGTGTCCTACGAACATGACACATGCAGAGGTGTCTTAAACATTACACATAGAAGATTATAATGAAAGAAGACCTTAGTGCTTTACATAATTAAAACTATATTTATTGTTATTTAAATAGATAGTTAAAAATATCATTCACATATCTTCATTATACTCTTTTTATAGTTCTTTTAATCTGCTCTACCTATATGTATGCTTGTAAGTTCTAATATCTTTTTAATTACACATGTTAGTGTATAATAGACTAATATTTACATAAATATAATTTAAATTGGTAACGAAAGAACATATACGCACAGGCATACAGATGACAGCTGATTGAGGTAATAGATGTATAAATCATTTTGTGATACCTTAAAGCTAATTAACATATCGACGTTTAAATGGAAGTATGGTGTAAGCGACATTATAGTCAAAAATGGGTTACAAACGCCTTCGTACTTAAAATCGCACGCTCTTTTTAATGACTTCACTCCAGCTCTACGATGACTGTTTTTGTCTTTATAACCAAGCAAAAAAAAATGCATTTTCGAAAAATGGTTTATGTGTATACGACGAAATTTTAGGCCTCTAGAACAATATGGTTTTTTGTCGCTTATTCCCTACTTGCTTTTAACCGTCGAAACAATCATAACCGGGGTGGAATTAACCTCGTAAAGACCCTAGGTAATGCAAGTCTACGGGCTTCTGTACTTGTCAGCCAAACACTGGCTTTTACAAATATTTTCTTTATAAATAAAAGTAAGAAGTGGCACCGATGTTGACGCCAAGAGTCCAAGAGCGCCGAAGGCACCGACTATTTTAAGTATTTTTAAAAACCATTTCGACGCCAGAGCATCAGAAATATTGTCATTGAGGATACAAATCTTGAAATAAATGTTTTATTCGTGGAACCAAATACATTTGTTTTTCTTGCACCCTTGAGGCCCCTAGCCAACGCGGGCCCTTAGGCAGTTAAACATACAACAATTAGTTTCTTTTGTTCCATACATTTTGCCAAATGGTTGCCCAGAAATTTTAAAAACCCCTTACGAAAATTTATAAGTTTCCAAATAAGAATATAAATATATATTTTTTATATTCAAAAAGTTGTTAAAGGTTTATCACTTCTCACAAAAAGCGGCCTAAAAAGTAAAAATCCTCAACTAAAATTGTATATATTTTGACGATAGCATTGAGTGTAAACATTACAACGACAAGTCTTAGGAGATGTTATATCCTATTTAAAAACTACATTTTTATTAAATAATTAAATATTGATTTATCCATAACTTCACAATCGAAGTTTTTTGTATGGTTTTCTAATTAAATCTTTTATAATAGTCTCTTTGAAACTTTTAACAAATCGTAAATCGATATTTGTGTACTGTTTGTATCTCTTTTTTTACCACGCACTTTTTAAAATAACTCATTGTTTTTTCAGTCATAATTTGTTTATTATTTACTCGAAGAGCTTCTTCAGTATACTCTTTGGTGGCCGTCTCCTGCAGGGAAACGGAGCTTCATGCTAATATTGGTGAAGCCTAGAGGCCTCAGCATCCTGCCGGGTGATATTGAAAGCCTCCGTTTTAAGGAAATCAACAGTCTTATACACGCTGTCCGCTTCACCGGCAGACATTGATTTCCCATGGTTGGCGTCCACCTTCCGAGGAAACACGGAGCTCTAAAAAACAAACATTATATAGGTCACGCACAAGGAGTTAGGCTAACCTATAACAAATATTAGCGTCGATCAATTGGTGGAATAATTCTGCCCGGGCGATAAATATTCTATCGACCTGATGTTGGTAAAAGAAACTGCCAATAAACGTCGATTAATCCATTATATGGTCGACGTTTAAATGGCCTCGATCGACGCTTAATAAAGGCTGACAATCGACGTCAACTAATTCACCATCTATCAATCGATGTAAAAGAAAATGTAAATAGTAAATGGTCCACTGATCCATTCACCTTATCACAGAATGCTATTAAATCCCAAAATATGGACAACATAATACTGCCCCGATTAACAAACACTGGCACTGCAACTGAGGGAACATACCCATACTAAGTGACCGTGACCGGTCTACTAAAATATCAAGCTTGGTCACGGCGGCGAGAAAATTGATTAAAAAGTCGTCGATCTCTAACTGTTAGATTTTAAAGAGATCATTTATAAAAAGTCAGCGCCAGTTATATCAGATAGAGCCTATCGGATATAAGGTATGTATTTTTTCTAAATAACTTATTAATTATTTTATAAAAATTTTGTCAACATGGCTGACAACATGAGTGTTTTGAAAGCTATGAAATAAGTTATTCTAAAATATTAATTGAGGGTTTTGTAATAATATTCAACAGTAAGCAGTTAAAATATTTTATAACACACTTTTTTACTCTTATTATAACCGTAAGTAATTTTTAGGTCCAAACTCTACACCTAATTCAGCATTAAGCCAATCTCAAAGCTCTTATAGAAACTATATTTATCTTGAAACTGTTAAATGCTCTTAATGTGTACTGTTAGCTTACTAATATGATACTTGGCAGGACACACAAATGTAGCATATAGAAGCGTAAAATAATGTTGGCCATATTTTGGGCCAAATACCACACTGTGAATTTAATAATGGCCTCGATTGACGATTGATCTAGTGGTATAATATCAATTTAAGTGTAACACAACTATTTTCATAAGTAGCAGAACATGCTCCGGGGCGTGCAGCGTTGCCCACAATCACGCGACTATTTTTTTTGTATACAGTAAGAAAGTACATACATTTACTTTGAGTATGTTCAAATTTCCCCTTTCGCCATTTCTACCTATTAGTTAACCTCTTTTGACTGCATCATTATTGACAATTGAGGTATTCGCAAGGGATGAGGTGTAGAGAGATGACGGTGAAATTAGCAAACTGATCTGATTACATAATTTAAAGTAATAACTTACGCGTGATGGTGGAGGTGTAGAGGTATGAAGATCCAAATCTAGATACTGAAGTGTATCTGATTTACCATCCGCAGACTGGCTCAAGGAGAGCGTTCCCTATAAATAAAAAAATAAATACGTGATTACTAAGCTTGGGGGTAAACATTACACCCTTTGACTAACCCGCCTGCCACAAGGCTGGAATCAGAGATACTTTATTCTTATACAGGACAATCTTATATAGTCCACTAGATGCAGTCACCGTAGCCGAAATCGGCATGGGATATATATACAGGACAGGAAGTATTTTTTCGGATTTGGGCTGGTTCGATTTCAAAATCTTTAAATGCGGTTGAAATCAAAACAAAGGTTTCCTTTACTAAAATCTTCTATCTTCATTATTTTACATACTTGGCCTCCCAAGTGCCATCGCCATAGAACACTCTTTATGCTGTTCTGGCAGGCACTAGTAACCACCAGAATTAGTTGGCATTGAAGAAGAAGAAGAAAGAAGAAAATAAATTTATTTGGTGCCAAAAAATGGGACACAGAAAGTAAACAAAATACAGATTATATAAATACAACATTTTGAGTTATGCCCCATGGTTGCACCAAATAGGTCCTGATTCAGCATATTGTCAGACTAAGGTCTGACGCTGATTTTCAATCAGGCCTTAGTAACAACACGGATATCAATATGCTCTTAATAATAAAATACATCAAACAAATAAAATAAACAGCAGATACATAAAGCAGTCATAAAAGACTAGTGGACAGAAATAACAGAAAAATAATCAACAAAAAACAAAACAAAAGATAATTATAGTAGACTGAAGCATGAAACATAAAACAATAATTAAAAAAAAAAAAGACTACTGAGCTGAGCTGAGCTTTACATTTTGAGATCTTATTTACAATAAAAAAAAACAAATAACAAAAATAACATATTGTATATAGGTATATTAGATAAACGACATGTTAACATCGATCATGCCCAACTGTTGTTGAGCATTCATCAGGTATCGACGTAAATGCATTCTAAAGGTGTTTACTGTGTTAATTTTCCTAATGGGAGGAGGAATATTATTCCAAACTTTGGATGCCGCGTATCTAAAAGTACCTGTGAAAGCAGATGTTTTGTGCGGTTGTAAGGACAGCACAGCTGAACATTGCCTGCCCCCAGACTCGAGTCTTTGAGACAAAAATTTAAGCTTGTCATATAGGTACGCCGGTTCCTGATACTTTATGATACCAAACATGAGACATGCTAAATGAAGTTTACTCCTAGTCTTCATTTTTATAATGAGATGTTCATTTAGAAACGGAGTGACATGGCTTTGAGGTGAGATGTTAAAACAGAAACGGGCGCACGCGTTCTGCACTCTCTGAATTAGCCTATCGGTACGCGATAGCCAGCGCGGGCCGACTACGGTATCGGCGTAATTAAGTTTTGATAACACAAGTGACTCAACCAGGCGGACTCGCATTTCTTCCGAAATGTAGGGCCTCATCCTATACAAAATTCCAAGCCTATAGAAGGAATTCCGCACCGACTGAGCCACATGTTACTCGTACCTAAGATGCGAGTCCAAGCATAAGCCTAAATTGCGACACTCCTCTACTTTCTCTATTGATTGTCCCATAAGAGTTATGTTGAGTGTAGGCAGTTGTTTTATTTGATGTTTTGTATTTGATTGCATTGTTTTCACACTTAAACATATTATATATTATGTAAATTAGAACTTATTAACATTGCAGCCATGTGGCAGAAAATTATGAAGCACATAAAAAAGAATAGTGATATTATGACGCAACCACGAAATGCCTGCTAGAACGGTATCTTATCAGACTTATAATAAATCATCATTTAAAAGAATTCTAGCCTTGTGGGAAGCGGGTTAGTCAGAGGGTTCGCCACGTCTTAGTATGTAATGATAATATACACTGCAGGAGGGGAAGAATACATTTTTAATTGTAGCAATGCAAGTGACGACAGTAAAATTGTCGCCACTTGCATTGCTACAATTAAAATACTTACCTAGTTACCTGTCCTCGACGTCGATGCTACAGGTAATCCCTTGTCCGAGTTAATACGGTTTCTCTTTGGAACAGGTGGCTTATGTATAAATAAATAAATAAATAATATGAATTCATAATCTTAAATAAACTAGCAAAAATGTATTATAAGAGCACACGCCCGTCTCGTTTCTATAGTCGTTCTGCCTGAACGTTACGAATCGTCATGAATCGTTTCGATTTGGAATGATCGGACTGAATGTTCGTTTGACTATCTGTTCAAACTGAAGGACGAATTCGCTAGTAACAGCTAGTCATCAATAATTATCCTTACATAATATTATAAAACAAAGTCCCTCGCCGTCTATGCGCGGCCGTGAATGTTTGTTTAAAAATGAACCCAAAAACTAGGTATTGAATTAAGGAAGGAATCTTACAAAGCGCCTGGGAGTCACTGTCATTGATGCTGAGTCCTACTGGGTAGGATTTAGGCCACTAGAAAACTCAACAAGTCTGGCTAGAGAAGGGGGCCGCCACCCTCAATGCATTGCCAGTCCGACGTGATTAACGGGTCACACAATTTCGGTTGCATATTATTCTGATAAATAACTTTCATTCCGAACGTCAGTTTGGAATTGGCATTTGCAAAAAGTTGACATTGCCTACGGAAAGTCATTGCATTTTAAACGAGACGAGACTAGCCGTACGAATGCACCCAGGCTAATTGGACATTAATTTATCTGAATGTTTCTAGGTAGGTATTTATGGCTAAAAGCGGCAATAGTAATAATACTAACTGAAGCAATTAACTTTAAAAATTAACAGCAATATAATAAAATCATGATCAAAATGGTCATTAACCTAAATTGAATAGAAAATTAAAGGATCAAAATAATGCCTTAAAATATTGTCTAAAAATCAAAGGAATTCATAATACGTAAAACAAACAAAAGGAATATAATTGTTAAAATGAATCGGACCAAAGACGCAGAAATAAATTTAGACAGCAACTAAAAATATATTGTTTCATTTGAGATAAATTGTAATGACACATTGCTTTTCGGTAGCTAAAGCAACTAGTGATTTTTTACAGTAACTTGGGATTTCTTGGTGGTAGTGGCGGCTTGATGGAGTAAGCAATGTACGTTAAACGTATAAAATATAACGAAACTGTATTCTGTTTTCTATCATTGCATAGATACTTGTGCAAAATATAAGCTATTCATACCACTTGACAGGTTGTATGGTCGATAAAGATTTCACAATGCACTACAGATGCTCGCCTAGTTGGCCGACTCGTATTTATGGAGCTGTTAGCCTAAGCTAAATTACCTATATTTTTAATTCTAAACATGAATGGAAGGATAAAGTAAAAGTGTAATATTTACCGCAACAGTATTAACTTGACTTATGCTCGAGTATCGAGGCTTGAGCGCCCTGTCCACCGCTGGCGGCAATGATGGCAAATTCGAGTACTGCATAGACTGCAACAATAAAAGGTGTTTTATACTGCAGAAAAATAAAATACACATCCTATTTAGAATTATAAATTATAAGATACACATAAAACAAACCCGAAGTTACAATACAACCTCGTGGTAGGTACATTGTAAAATATCCAGGACCCTCATTATATAATCGTGACCACCCGACAATTAAGTCACTTTTAGTACGTCTTATACATATTAAAAATGTCCGATTGTAATCTTTATTAAATGGGGCCAAGAAGCAAAGTTTCACCACGTTTCGTTTACAGTCAAACCTGGATAAGTGAGAACTGGATTAGTGAGAAAACTCTAAAAGTGAGAGTAATAGTCAGGACCCGTCATTTTAAGTTACCAAAACCTCTATTAGCGTGAAACAGAAACCTCTGTAAGAGAGAGTCGTTTTTCCCTCATAGACCTTCGTAAGTGAGACTGCTACTTATCTATACCTCTATAAGCGACAGTCGAGCTTTATTTATAAATTTAACATGTGCTAATTATATTTCTCATTCTTAACTTTCGTGGAACTAGAATCCACCTATTATATTTTACGAGCATTAGCGAGAAACTCGGGTTAGTGAGAAACCTCTATAAGCGAGAATGAGATTGTGCTCCCTTGAACTCTCGCTTATCTAGGTTTGACTGTACATCAAAAGTGACATATTTGAAACAGACAATAAAATCGAACACAGCGGTCACTTCGATTTGTTTGTAATATTTTATAATTTGAGTAACGTTTACTTGACGATTCTGAAACAGGCCGATATATACTAATAGATACAAATACTGCTGCTGCCAGTATCATATTATTTTAGTACCCGTGGTTATACAGGTGTGGGTTGGCAAGCAGCTGCACTGCACCTGTTTTTAATTTTGCTTACTTTTTTTTTTACCCGCGACCAAAAATACTATACTCGCAACAACCAGACTAAGTTTGCTGATGCTGATTTTGATCGAATTAGATTTATGTGTAATTTTTTGTTTTTCAACAAAGGGGCAAAGGCCGCCCAAGCTATAATCAAAACAAGAACCTGATATAAATAGCTTACCTCGCACGCTTCCGGGGATTCTTTTTCAAGATCAAGATGTCTGTCCTCCTTTGTAAGCATGAAACATTGACATAAAACAATGGATGTCAAACAACAATCACGAAAATAATGTCTATATAATAATGTAAAAAACATACTAAACTCTAGTCTAGGAAGCGTGTAAAAATGCACGATTATTTATAAAATCTTCTTTCGTATCAATGGTTCACGTCAAGAAGAAACGATCAAACCATTAAACATTATTCATTTGCAATAAAGTAGGTAACGGATGCACGGCAAAATACCACTTATTTTGACTAAATCTTAGAAGAAACCTATCTCAAGTGTAGTGTGTATTTACCTGGGTCAGGACAAGTCCTGCGGGAAGTGGTTGCACAGCAACAATATTATCCCTCTGCAGAATTCAGAAGCGAGTTGAAAGCGTGCAAACATAATGTCACGTTAATTATTCGATTAATAATTGATCTTAATTAATGGACTGTTTCACAAAGTCTAAGCAAGAGATAAACGGCAGATAAAATTATAAATTTACCGAATATAAAAGTGACACATTTTTAAGGAAAATCGAACACAGCTGTCACTTCGAAATTGTTTGATACATTTTATAATTTGAGTAACGTTTACTTGACGAATTTGAAACAGGCCGATATATACTTAAAGATACAAATACTGCTGTTGCCAGTATCATATTATTTTAGTACCCGTGGTTATACAGGTGTGGGTTGGAAAGCAGCTTCACTGCACTTGTTTTTAATTTTGTTTACTTTTCTTTTACCCGCGACCAAAAATACTATACTCGCAACAACCAGACTAAGTTCGCTGATGCTGATTTTGATCGAATTAGATTTGTGTAAATTTTTGTTTTTAACAAAGGGGCAAAGGCCGCCCAAGCTCTGATCAAAACAAGAACGTGATATAAAGCTTACCTCGCACGCTTCCGGGGATTCTTTTTCTTTCTTGATATTTGTGAGATCAAGATGTCTGTCCTCCTTTGTAAGCATGAAACATTGACATAAAACAATGGATATCAAACAACAATCACGATTATAATGTCTATATAATAATGTAAAAAACATACTAAACTCTAGTATTACCTGGATTACTCGTGGTGCTTGCGGCTGGATTTCCATCAGCAGATGATTTATGAGTTGATGGGAAGCGTGTAAAAATGCACGATTATTTATAAAATCTTCTTTCGTATCAATGGTTCACGTCAAGAAGAAACGATCAAACCATTAAACATTATTCATTTGCAATAAAGTAGGTTACGGATGCACGGCTTCGTCTGAAGGTTATGATATCATGCTTCATGTGCCAATAAAATTAGTAGAAAGTTTGAAATGACCGTGAAATGTTCATAAGAGCTGCTTATTAATTAAAACATTTTTGTTATTATGTATGGCCTCCTCCTTAAAGTTAGGTCCTCTCTTGCTCCTTTAGTAATTACATCCTACCAAATTACTATCACTTACCATGTTAATCCTCGCTGCCGCTTTCTTTCCCTTTGACTTATAGCCCGGGACATCCGCCACGTACAGTGTTATGCCGGGCTTTTATAGTGTGCACGCAAACATAAATGTTTATTTTTATATTTCAATATTGCCAATTCTTTACGTATTTTGGAATAAGACTGATTGACATACTGACATCTTAGGCGCTTTGCAGATGATGCAACAGTTGTAGCAACTGACAAGATATTAAGATTATTAAGTTGATAGTAAGGTTAAACTGAATTGCTCCATCTGCAGAACGCCCTGATGTATTTAAGCGCGAAAAAAAATCTGCTTACCCGGAATGAGCCGACTTTCTTTGGTTTCTTCACTGGATGTAGTTGAGCAACCAAAGAAAGTCAGCTCATTCCGGGTAAGCCAGATTTTTTTGCTGAATTGCACGATGGTGTGAATGGTTAGCATGTGTGCAAAATATATTTATTATTAAATTTTTTATAGCTAATCAATTTAAAGACGGACACGGCGCAGATATCGTTACAAGCACTCTCGAGTATAAAGCACAAAACGTTACAAGTACAACACAGCACATCATTTGGTATTAAATTATGTAAATTTTATAACTCCTAACAATTTTGTTCCAACTATTTATGCTAGTACTTACTCCACTTTGGATAGAACTTCGCAGTGTTATCCCCAATTGGCAATGTATAAACCTAACATACAGCAATTTCATTAACTTTATACGAAGTAAATTTTAACTGATTACCTTAGATGCAGCTGATGGTTGTGGTATTTGTTTCATAATATCCTCAAACTGTAGTCAGGAGAGCATGCGTGTAAAAGAGTTATAATTATCAAAATGAAAATACGGCAGATCAAGGAAGTTGTAGTTCTTATAACCAATTGATCGATCGATAGATGGCAGCATAGCAGAAGAGTCATTGTTATTCGATTCTTGTGAAAAAAAAAAACTATTATCTAATCTTTTACACCTATCGATCGATGATACACCTCCACTGAACCCTTAGTGCCTTATCATTATCATACTAGCGGATTGCGAGCGGATTCAAAGCGGAGCGGGCGCGCAGCGAATGCGTCGCGAACACGCAGAGGCTGCGCAGCGGAGACGTCGCGGAAGCGTAGCGAATACGCTACGTTTTCGTCGCGTGTTTGTAGCGAATTTATGACGTACAATACACTCAGTAACAAAATTGATTCCGACGAGGAAACACTGCTGTTGGCTTTGTTACTTCGGAAACGCCAGCGACGAAAACGAAAGCATCGACGAATTTGGGAAGATCCATTATCAATTAATCGAATGGACGAGAGTGACTAATTTGTGTTGTTTTGCAAACGATTAAAAAATAATCCTAAATAATTTCGTTCCTACCTACCATAAAACAAACATAAAATATTTAAGCAAGATAAAATCCCACAAGAATCTGTTATGATGCAAAATGATTTGACATTTGAAAAAAATATTTTATTAAGTTGGTTGGCTGGCGTTTGTACGAGACAGTACAAAATGGCGTCCACGCCGCGCGTCCGCAACGAATTCGCTGCGAATGCGCGGCGTGTCCGTTGCGCGCCCGCAACGAATCCGTTGCGCGCCCGCTCCGCTTTGAATCCGCTCGTAATCCTCTAGTATGATAAGGCCCTTAAAGGGAACTAAGGTGTGGCGTTTTGTTATGCTCATCGTTATTGGACTTTACCTTGAAGGATTCTGGAGCCTTCGCCACTTCGTCGGCGTCCATTTCATCTTGACCATCATATTTAATCGTTGGTATTGGTCCCTTTTGTATGCGTGTAAAAAAAAGACGAGGAATAAAAATCGAACACAGCTGTCACTTTGAAATTGCTTGTTATATTTTATAATTTCAGTAACGTTTACTTGACGATTCTGAAACAGGCCAATTTATACTAAAAGATACAAATACTGCTGCTGCCAGTATCATATTATTTTAGTACCCGTGGTTATACAGGTGTGGGTTGGAAAGCGCAGCTGCACTGCACCTGTTATTAATTTTGTTTACTTTTCTTTTACCCGCGACCAAAAATACTATACTCGCAACAACCAGACTAAGTTCGCTGTTGCTGATTTTGATCAAATTAGATTATGTGTAAATTTTTGTTTTTCAACAAAGGGGCAAAGGCCGTCCAAGCTTTAATCATAACAAGAACTTATTATAAATAGCTTACCTCGCACGCTTTCGGGGATCCTTTTTCTTCCTTGATATTTGTGAGATCAATATGTCTGTCCTCCTTTGTAAGCATGAAACATTGACATAAAACAATGGATGTCAAACAACAATCACGAAAATAATGTCTATATAATAATGTAAAAAACATACTAAACTCTAGTATTACCTGGATTACTCGTGGTGCATGCGGCTGGATTTCCATCAGCAGATGATTTATGAGTTGATGGGAAGCGTGTAAAAATGCACGATTATTTATAAAATCTTCTTTCGTATCAATGGTTCACGTCAAGAAGAGACGATCAAACCATTAAACATTATTCATTTGCAATAAAGTAGGTAACGGATGCACGGCAAAATACCACTTATTTTGACTAAATCTTAGAAGAAACCTATCTCAAGTGTAGTGTGTATTTACCTGGGTCAGGACAAGTCCTGCGGGAAGTGGTTGCACAGCAACAATATTATCCCTCTGCAGAATTCAGAAGCGAGTTGAAAGCGTGCAAACATAATGTCACGTTAATTATTTGATTAATAATTGATCTTAATTAATGGACTGTTTCACAAAGTCTAAGCAAGAGATAAACGACAGATTAAATTATAAATTTACCGAATATAAAAGTGACACAATTTTAAGGAAAATCGAACACAGCTGTCACTTCGAAATTGTTTGATACATTTTATAATTTGAGTAACGTTTACTTGACGAATTTGAAACAGGCCGATATATACTTAAAGATACAAATACTGCTGTTGCCAGTATCATATTATTTTAGTACCCGTGGTTATACAGGTGTGGGTTAGAAAGCAGCTGCACTGCCCTTGTTTTTAATTTTGTTTACTTTTCTTTTACCCGCGACCAAAAATACTATACTCGCTACAACCAGACTAAGTTCGCTGATGCTGATTTTGATCGAATTAGATTTGTGCAAATTTTTGTTTTTAACAAAGGGGCAAAGGGCGTCCAAGCTATGATCAAAACAAGAACGTGATATAAAGCTTACCTCGCACGCTTCCGGGGATTCTTTTCTTTCTTTCTTAATATTTGTGAGATCAAGATGTCTGTCCTCCTTTTTAAGCTTGAAACATTGACGTAAAGCAATGGATGTCAAACAACAATCACGATAATAATGTCTAGATAATAATGTAAAAAACATACTAAACTCTAGTATTACCTGGATTACTCGTGGTGCTTGCGGCTGGATTTCCATCAGCAGATGATTTAAGAGTTGATGGGAAGCGTGTAAAAATTAACGATTATTTATAAAATCTTCTTTCGTATCAATGGCCAAACTATAAAGTTATATTACTCCCGCCCAGTGTGTGGCCACACCAATTGCACATCCTGTAGCGTCGTATAGATCATGCAAAGAGCATCTGTAAGGGCAATTAGGCCAATTCAGCAGATATGGCATCGTTTGTTTGGGAGCACCGCAGCCACATTGGGTCTGGTCTGTTAATATGTCCCATTTTTCTAGATTGTGTCTGCAGCGGCCAACTTGAGTTCTCAATCGTTTTGGCGATTTTCATAATACATATTTATTAAGTAAAATAACACTGCACGATTGCAATGATTACAGACAAGTACCTAGAGACCAAGCATGGTCAGGCCTGTGTCTCTCGCTCAAGGTTACGGGCTAAATGCCTACCGCTTGGCGTATCGTCGACGATACAAACGATGGAGGGCTGAGGCACGCCCGCCTGAGCGGCTGAGCGCTCGCACCGCACGTTTCCCGCGCAATTAAATACTTACGCTTCGAAATTCCAGTTGAATATCTTATAAAATTATTTGTCTGGCTAGGTATATACGAATCATTAAAATTTAATAACCGTCATTTTAAAGATTCTAAGAAAGAAATTAAGAAATATGTCAAGGTTAGGCATTTATAGGTTGCATTATATTGTTTTTTTTTTCCATAAAATATTTTTTTTATTATAAAAACTGAATTGAATTTTTATTTCTTAATTACCCAATACGGCCAATACCTACACAAAAGATTGTGTGCTATAAATTAAAATATTTGTATTTTTTTAAGAAAATAATTTCTTATTTATATAGCTTCTAGCTTAGACTATTATCATTCGCAACTGCCGGGCGGCGGCAGTTCGCGCTGCGCTAGACGCGGCGCGGACCGAGTCTTCGCTACGTGCCGCGCTGGCGATAGTAGTTTCTAATGGCCGTCAACCCTACCAATTCAAAGCTGCATCGTGAGCTGCATAGGTTTAGAGTATTTTGAATCGTAATACAAACGAATAAAGTTGTAATTTGCTTGAAATGAATTTAGTAGGCAACTAAAGAAAAGTAAGCTTTACTTTGAGGTGAGCTAAATTGCACCATATTTTTTATGGTATAAAGTCGTTTTTTTCTTTAAATACTTTTGCTAAGAAATCCTTCTTTCCCTCTTCATTCTTTGGCATGGTACGGTTATATTTTAGCAATAATCAATCGATTTGGCATTGGCTGGCAATTTCAACGTAGATAGTTTCTTTTTTTGCATGATGACAAATCTATCTTATGAGTTAATATTTAACGTATTTACGTAATCAGCGGCGAGATCCTGGGTACTAGTTACATTTAACAAAGTAAAACTTTTATAAAATAAGCTCGCAAACAAGCATACCCGACCACTTGGTAAGCAATTTCCGTCGCCTATACACACTTGTGCAACATCAGATGCATCACTTGTGCGTTACCAACCCATTTAAAATCAATTGGTACTCTTTTTGAAGAACCAATTAGCTATTTAGAGGTTAGCTTGGCGATGTCCTATAAGACAGTCTTAATAACTGGACGTCTCATAATATATCAACACCGAGAATACCAATGCTCTTAGGGATGGTGAGGGTTGGATCCTGAAACTGTAGAGTTACAGCTAATTTCTCGAATAACCTCTACATCTGACCGAGGGATATTTAAACCAGAGGCCAGATGTAACTACCATCTGGACAAATGAGGCATCAAAGACACTCCAAACTGTGACTACGGGGCTCCAGTTCAAACTGTCCCACATAGTGGAAAAGTGCCTAAGTTTAGAAGGCCCACACAAAATAAGCCTCGAAGCCAGGGCCTTGCTGCACCGATTGGATATAAAATTATAAGAATCACGATCAAATCTTAAATATTATAGTAGACGCTATACGAAAGTAATTATAATGAAGGATATTTGCATAACCTGTATGATATGTATCCATACTCTAAAGTGCTGTCGTCTGCATAACAATGAATGATGTCAATGGTCATCATATCATTAATATGCAGCAAAAACGCAGTTGAGGACAGTACGGAACCTTAGGGGACGCCAGCTTTAGTCTTTCGGAGTAGCTTTTATCAACGATTTCACAAATGCTTCAGAAGGAAAAAAACAAGAAACCAATAGCATTATAACATATCTTGGGGAGTCCGTAAGCTGCTTACTTTTATAGATGGCTCAAGTGCCAGACTAGGACGAACCTCATTACATATATTTAAGCTAATGGCTTTGGACTTGACTCTCTATCATAAGGTCGCTTAGAGATAGCTTTCCTCCTCTGGAGGTTCTTTTTTTCAAGGATAACAGTCAAAACTGTTGAGATATGAAGCAGTTTTGCCGGGTTCTTGCATACTAATGATTTTAGTTAATATAAGGTAAAGAACATAGGACTATCCTAGGTCTTTTATACCTTATATATTAAAGCATAATAAATCAAAGACTACCCTATGTTATCTAACCACCCATGGGTGTATATGGAATTTAGGTATCTATATTTTTGGCTATATTGCTGATCCTTTATATAAGAAGTGAGTAGCAAATAGGCATGTAATCTACCTGAGATAAGAAGAAACTATCAAACCATTAAACATCCTTCATTTGCAATAGAGTAAGTTACGGATGCACGGCTTCGTCTGAGGGTTATGATATCATGCTTCATGTGCCAATAAAATTAGTAGAAAATTTTAAAATGACCGTGAAATGTTCATAAGAGCTGCTTATTAATTAAAACATTTTTGTTATTATTATGTATGGCCTCCTCCTTAAAGTTTGGTCCTCCCTTGCTCCTTTAGTAATTATATCCTACCAAATTACTATCACTTACCATGTTAATCTTCACTACCTTTTTCTCACTCTCTGACTTGTAGCCCGGGGCATCCGCCAGGTACAGTGTTATACCGGGCTTCTATAGTGTGCATGCAAACATAAATGTTTATTTTTAATCAACTTCAAAAAAAGGAGGAGGTTCTCAATTCGATTCGTATATATGTTAGATTTTTTATGTTTGTTCACGGCTAGCTTCGTCGTTTATGAACTGATTTTGATGATTCTTTTTTGTTGGACAGGAGATTATACCAAGGGGGTCCCATTGTCAGCATGTCGTGATCTGATGATGGAATCTCAGAGAAATCGAGGGCAACCCTCGTATTTTATACGCACATGTAATGATTTTAGTGTGTTTTTCAAAGCTACACTAGTATTTACACCTAATCGTACTAATTTGATGTGGCTGAGCTGATGATGGAAGGCCAACTCGTCAATGGTTAGGAGTTAAAGGATAATTCTTTCACTACTGTACACATATTCAGACTGCTAGTTATGATGTCAAGTGAGCTGTTGGAACGGAGATATTTCAAAGGGGTCAAATTGTCAGCATGTCGTGATCTGATGATGGGATCCTAGAGAAATCAGGGGCAACCCTCATATTTTATTTATTTGAGGCTACACCAGGATTTACGCTTGGTCGCAATTATTTTATGTGGTTGAGCTGATGATGAAAGTTCAACTCTTCAATAGTTAGGAGTTAAAGGATAATTCTTTCACTACTGTACGCATATTCCTACTGCTAGTTATTGTGTCAAATGAGCCGACGATGGAAGGTCGTGACCCTCAATAGACAGGAGATAGGATTTAATTCTTTATTTATTATAAATAAGTTTTCCGTCTCAAGTAACCGTCGTTTCCTCTTTGGAGAAACATTCTTGCTCGATCTACCCATCACTTAAAATCGTAAAATAAAAAAAATTTAAACAAAAAAAAACCGACTTCAAAAAGTAGGTAAACTATAAAGCAAAAATTAATTTAATTCGAACTAAATAATACGTTTTTTCATTTAGTTAGGATATTATTAAATAATTATTATATAATTCTGAAGTCGGTGCCAAGTAAACAATAACTCTGTATAGATAATGTCAATCTTTCTAACAACTATTTTCTGAGTGAATATCAGTTCTCCAAAGCGAATTGGCTAATCCTTTCTTCTTTCTTTCTTCTTTAAATGAAAAAACGTATTATTTTATGCGAATTTAATTTATTTTTTGCTTTATAGTTTACCTACTTTTTGAAGTCGGTATTTTTTTTGTTAAAAAATATTTTTTATATTTCAATATAGCCAATTCTTTATGTATTTTGGAATAAGATTGATTGAAATACTGACATCTTAAGCGCTTTGCAGATGAAGCAGCAGTTGCAGCAACTGACAAGATATAAAGATTATTAAGATGATAGTAAAGTTGCCTTAACTGAATTGCTCCATCTGCAGAGCGCCCTGATGTACTTAAGCGTAAAACAAATCTGCTTACCCGGAATGAGCTGACTTTCTTAGGTTTGTCCTTTACATCATTTTGCTGAATTGCACGATGGTGTGAATGGTTAGCATGTGTGCAAAATATATTTATTATTAAAAATGTTATAGCTAATCAATTTAAAGACGGACTCGGCGCAGATATCGTAACAAGCACTCTCGAGTATAAAGCACAAAACGTTACAAGTACAACACAGTGCACAATTTCGTATTAAATTATGTAAATTTTATAACTCTTAACAATTTTGTTCCAACTATTTATGCTAGTACTTACTCCACTTTGAACAAAACTTTGCAGTGTTATCCCCAATTGGCAATGTATAAACCTAACATAGAGCAATTTGATTGACTTAAGACATAGTAAATGTTAACTGATTACCTTAGATGCAGCTGATGGTTGTGCTATTTGTTCCATAATATCCTTTAACTGTAGTCAGGAGAGCATGCGTGTAAAAGAGTTATAATTACCAAAATGAATAAATACGGCAGATCAAGGAGGTTGTAGTTCTTATAACCAATTGATCGATCGATAGATGGCAGAATAGCAGAGGAGTCATTGTTATTCGATTCTTGTGAAAAAAAAAACTATTATCTAATCTTTTACACCTATCGATCGATGATACACCTCCACTGAACCCTAAAAGGGAACTAAGGTGTGGCGTTTTGTTATGCTCATCGTTATTGGACTTTACCTTGGAGGGTTCTGGAGCCTTCGCCTCTTCGTCGGCATCTATTTCATCTTGACCATCATATTTAATCGTTGGTATTGGTTTCTTTTGTATGCGTGTAAAAGAAAGACGAGGAATACATTTAAAAATAAAGAAATAATCACACAATGCCATAACGTCAAAAATCGCATTTGATTGAATCAATAGTCAGCTTATCTTTCAATATCATAACAATTAAAACGTCTGAAGCCAAAATGACAATCGACTACTCCTAGTTGTCCGATTGAGATGAAACTAGAATATTTATTTAATCTGGGCATCTAGGTTTGTCCCCACCACATTCTTAATAATTATTGTAACCATGCCAGTATTTATCCGATAGTTTAATAATAAAAAGATCCTTTACATAGCTGCAATTATGTAATGTTTCGACTTATAGGTATGTGGTTGAAATAAATGATTAACTTGATTAATCTATGTTTTTTTTATAAAAAACAGTATAAATGTCAACCGCCTTTGGTAAAACTTAAGATAAGATTTAAGTTGGTAAATTTTATGATTAATGGGTAAAAACGGAATTTACTAACGTTTGGGTTTTTACAGCAACGTATACGCACAGATTGCCGATGACAATATTACATATAAAGTGAATAAGTTTTTGTTGGTATATTATGCTTACCTCATAGAGAACCTCTTCATATTCCATTTCTGGCTGTGGCTCGTCCCGTTCTAAAACGGTTGATACATACGGGCCCAGCTCGTAGAGCTATATTGGCAAGCATGTGAAAAGTTAATTTATATTAGTATTTAAACTACATAAAAAAAACAATAATACTGACCGAAACACTGAGACAATTATCCTGTTAGAGTACTTATTATTAAATATTTAAGACTAAGGCCACTTAGACCAAGTTTAAGAATGCCAAATAGATTGTATCCGCCTCATAAAATATAATCGAATACAAGCAATAAGTAAAAATTATTTTGGCCCTTGACGGTATATGAAAGTGCACATGCACCCTAATCTGCTAGCCCAGCCTTTCATTTGATACCAATATTAAGAGAGTTGTGAAAAAAATATTTTACCGCAATTTTATTGCAGCCGCCATTTTAAGCGCTTGACACACGGCAGCTATAATGTATATTTTTATACCTGTCGAAACATTTTCGTATGTCGAAATACGAAGACTTAAAAATATACATTATAGCTGCAGAGTGTAACTTTGTATGTTTATATTGAATATATAAAATTGTATTCAAAATTTATGGTGTGTGAATTTCCAGATCAACAGGAATGGGTCACTAAAGATCCTAACAAACAGGGCAAGCTAAATAAACCTGTTCTATAAAAGGAAGACATTTATGTGTTACATGTTTATCCTGCCGCTAAGGTTTATCTAAGACCTCTGAAACTGGCGCTTCATATTTCGGCGATGTAATATCCATTAATATTTCACATTCACTTTTTATGAAAATGGTTAAATTTATGTACTTTAATGGTGCTTCTAATATTTTTTGAGAATCGGTAGAACAAGTGCTTTTACTTTTAAGATCCGGACTTACCTCGCGGCGGTCGCATTGATTACAAATGAAGCCACTTTGTGGTTGAGATGTCCCAGGCTATAATAGCACGCATGTAAAATTTGGAGCGATGAGAAAAATATTCCATTAACAATACCAAATTAACCTACAGTTTTTGGAAAGATTATCTACGGTTGTAAGCAATGAGCAGCGATAGATATAGATGATAGCGATAGAATAGACCGTAGGACTACAGAGACAAAGGTCTCGGGGTCGAACCCACGCCACACATCTCTGACGATAAAACGTTAAGATTCGTCTGTTCGAAACTATGTGTGTATTTATCATAACCATCGTTGACTTCGCAGTCCTACGGTCTCCAACTCGGTTATCGCTGCAATACCTTACAACCATCAAAAAAAGATAAAACAAAAATCAAAAATCATTTAAACTAATACTAAATGAATTGCTTGCCTGTGGTTCAAAATCATGCCATTGCACATTTTCTATACCACGTGATGTCCCTGGTTGCGGAGATTCCGGCTTTGGTTGCGTGCAAAAAAAATGATAATTAAGGCCTGGTTTAGTTATTTAAAAAAAAACGGTCAAGTGTGTCAGGCCCTGCGCTATCGCATCGCATGGATGTGATCTGTATGTGTGGTGTTCACTTACATACAGTAAGTGAACAACCCCGCAACTGTGTTATGTGTCAAAAGATTTAATTTTATTAAATAACTATAAGAATAAATATTTTATAACAAAATGGCGATTAATTTTGCGCCGCCCTATACTTAAACATAATACTACAGAAGGTCAAAAAGTGAGAGAAGTTTAATTTAGTTACCGCGACACAGGAGTTATTCCTAGTGCGGGCGTCGTTAAAAAAAAATAGGGTGCCGTAGTTAGTCACTACAACATATTTATTTAAATAGGTTTACTATCTGTAGTAATTCAAGTCATTGCTTTTAAAGCTTTCTGTATTATGTACTACATAAATAATATTTAATTATTTTTTTAACTTTACCAGCTATTCAAAGTGTATTATCAACAATTTGGGCCCTTATTACTCTTAAACTAATTAAGTTAACATAACCGCTACAAACTATAGCGGTTATGTTAACTTAATTAGTTTGCTTGAAAGTTAATTATATACTGCCGCCATGGTTTTTCAGATTTTTCGAGCCGACGGTATAGCTTTTAGAGAAAGATAATTTTGCCAAGCAAGTTCTGATTGAGAGTAAAAAAATATAAAGACATACGACAATAACATCACGCCTATATAAGGGTGTGGCGGAGGTGTATGACACCCACACTTCACCTGTAATGTTTAGTTCCCATGAAAAAAGGGTTGAAGCATACGGTTGTTAGCAATGAGCGACGACAACCCGAGTGGTAGACCGTAGGACTGCGGAGTCAAAGGTCGCGAGGTTTGAACACACGCTACACTACTCTGACGATAAATCGTTAAGATTCGTCTTTTCGAAGATATGCGTCTATTTATCATACAAATTATCACCCGCTAACGGTGAAGCAAAACAACATGAAGAAACCTGCATGCCTTACAGTGCCTAGTGAGTGCTTGAGGCTGTATGAAGTTCATCAATCCGCACTTGACCAGCCTGATGACCTAACCCTTCTCATCATGAGAAGCTGGCTGAGCCCAGCAGTGGGGACATGTATAAGATGCAGGGCTGCTTAATATCTACGGTTCTAAAGAATGGCGCTAAATTAATCACCCTATCGAAAGCTGTTATAGTTTTTGCAAATGGCGATAAAAATTGGTTCAACTTTAATGTTTGTAGTCAAGACTTGACAATACAAAATTTACGTCAATAGGTCTTGAAACATTTCACTCCTGATTAACATTGGAATAGTGTTTTCTTTAGTAATAACATAAATATGACATTGTTGAGAATGTTTGTTTATTAGAATTAAATACAACCACAAAATTATTCCTTTAGTCGTTTATTTCAACTGCATTGAATGAAAACGAAGATGTGTTACTGTAATTATACTTAAACATAATACTACAGAAGGGCAAAAAGTGAGAGAAGTTTAATTTAGTTACAGAAGTGGTCATCGATGCAATACCTATATTAATAATAGAAGCCCTGTATTTTAATACATGTCCCACTGCTGGGCTCGGGAATCTTCTCATGATGAGAAGGGTTAGGCTATAGTCCACCACGCTGGCCAAGTACGGATTGGCAGACTTCACACACTCTTGAGCACTTTTCAGACACTCTCAGGCAGGCAGGTTTCATCACGATGTTTTTCTTTCATCATACACACATATCTTCGAAAAGACGAATCTTAACGATTTATAGATGTGTGCCGCGGGTTCGAACCCGAGACCATTGACTTCGCAGTCCTACAGTCTCAAACTCGGTTATCGCTGCAATACCTTAACTCATCAAATAAAAGATGCCATATTTAAACGAATGGTATATGTATTGCTTACCTGTGGTGCAAAATGCCATTGCACATTTTCTACACCACGTGATGTCCCAGGTTGCGGAGACTCCGACTTTGGTTGCATGCGAATAAAATGATAATTAAGGCCTGGTTTAGTTATTTAAAAAAAACCAGCCAAGCTTGACAGGCCAAGCGCAATAGGGTGCCATAGTTAGTCACTACAACAAATTTATTTAAAGAGGTTTACTATCTGTAATCTTCCGTAGTTCAACTAAAATGCCGATTATCTGCTTAAACCATTTTTTTGGATAACAAATAAAAACCGCGGAAAACCGATGTAAATTTTCGATGACAAAACTTATTTGAGATTCGAAGATACCAAAACATAGATAGAATAAGTTTTGTCATCGAAAAGTTACATCGGTTTAAATTTATTCCGCGGTTTTTAGTAAATATTTGTTATCCAAAAAAATGGTTTTAGCAGATAACGGAATTTTAGTTATATATAGGCAGTAATGAACAAGTAACAACTTCATACAATTAAATGCTTTTAAAGATTACTATTCCAAATTTACTTTACAATTTGGGCCTTTATTACTATTTAACTTTTAAGTTAACATAGCCGCTATAGTTTTACTTGAAAGTTCATGGTATATACTGCCGCCACGTTTTTTCCAGACTTTTTAAGCCGACGGTATAGTTTTTAGAGGAGGGGGGGGATCATTTTGCCAAGAAAGTTTTGATTGAGAGTAAAAAAAAATAACATTACTAAACATAACATCATGACTATATTAACCAGAAGGGTGTGGCGGAGGTGTAAGGGGTAGACCGAAGGACTGCGAAGTCAAAGATCTCGGGTTCGAACCCACGCCACACACCTCTGACGATAAAATGTTAAGATTCGTCTTTTCGAAGAAATGTGTATATTTATCGTACAAATTGTCGCCCACTAACGGTCAATAAAAACAACATGAAAAAACCTGCAAAAAGTGCCTAGAAAGTGCTCGAGGCTGTATGAACTCGATCAATCCGCACTTGCCCAGCTCAGTGGACTATGACCTAACCTTTGTCATCATGGGAAGATGGCCGAGCCCAGAAGTAGGACATGTATTAGATACAGGGCTGCTATTATTATTATAGGTATTGCATCGATGATCACTTCTCTTACTAAATTGCCGTTTTAACTAATACTTTTTAATATTTACTAAATTGTCTCACCGGCAACGATTAACGAGTAACGAGTAGAGCTAGAACTAGAAACGAGTTAGCGAGACACAGGGAGCGAGTGCGTAGTTCCGATATTTGTGTAGCTCGGCTATAAGCGAGTGTGCGAGTGAGGCGGATAAAGATACGCACTGTAGAGAAATGACCACTGGATGCTCTCTCGGCGTGAGTTCTAATCGCTTGGCGAGTATCGCCGAGCTTGTGTTATCCCTCATAGCTCTTGTCGCTCAGCGACAAACTAGTGAAGCGAGTGCTCGCCGGCAGTGTGAACAGTCAGCGATCAACTGTTTGTATATGCATCTCTTTTGTTCACACGGAAAGTATATCTATTGTACGTTTCTTGAGCGAGAAAATAGCCGATAGTTAGTCGTTTTCTCGTCGTTGGTGGGACAACTGCCTAAGTAGAGGGCGACGCAAAATTAACAGGCAAGCGGGATCATTTCGTCAGAAATTTATGGAAAATGCTATACATCGGTATTTTAGTAAATTAAATATAACAAAAAAGATTTAATTTCACAAAAAAAGTATAAATATAAAAACAAATATTTTATAACAAAACGGTGATTAATTTTGCGCCGCCCTGTACTTAAGAAATACTACAGAATGGCAAAAAAATTAGAGAAGTTTAATTTAGTTAGAGAAGTGCTCATCGATGCAATACCTACATTAAATAATAATAGCTGCTCTGTATCTAATACATGTCCCACTGCTGGGCTCGGGCCTCTTCTCATGGTGAGAAGGGTTAGGTCCTGGTCCACCACGCTGGCCTAGTACGGATTGGTAGGCTTCACACACTCTTGAGCACATTTCAGGCACTCTCAGGCATGCAGGTTGCATCACCATGTTTACTTAACCGTTAGCGAGTGATTGTTCATATGACAAATACACACATAATAATATCTTCGAAGAGACAAATCTTAACGATTTATAACTTATATTATAACCATAAAAAGGTGTCATATTTAAGCTTATACTATGTATTGCTTACCTGTGGTAAAATAACATACAATGGCACATATTCATATTTGCGCGATGTCCTTGGTGGCGCAGACTCCGACTTGGGTTGCATGCGAATAAAAAGTATAGGTAATTAAGGCCTAGTTAAGTTATTTAAAAAAAACCGGCCTAGTGTGTCAGGCCATGTGCAATAGGGTTTAAAAGAGGTTTACTATCTGTAATAAACAAGTAACAACTTCATGCAAATCATTGCTTTTAAGGGTTTGTGTATTATGTACCTACTAACTATTCAAAGTGTACTTTACAATTTGGGCCCTTATTACTCTTTATCTAAAATACTTATTTCCTATTTTTTTGTATGGTAGTTATTACATTTTATTCGATTTCTCAAAAGCCTTGAGCGATGTCGAGATGGCAGTCACAAATGTTGGAAAACTAATAATTCTGAGTATTTGGCTCTAAGAAACTTATTGCTTATCTCTGCGTACTTTCGAGATAATAGTGACAGAAATTAACATTTTATTTTTAATATTAATTGTTCGCTATTTTTTTAATCAAAGCCTTACTTTAGCACATACAGGGTGAATGCCACATAGCGACATTTATTGAAACCACAGCTTCTATACATGGCCAGTATGCATTTCCTCCGGATAAAAAATTCTCTGGCGAAAAAAAAAATCCACGTCTTCCGAACAAATTGCACGATCGTAATGTTCAAATTGTTCGGAGAAGGTGTTTTTTTTTTTTTCGCCAGAGAATTTTTATCCAGTGGAAATTGATACTTACCATGTATAGAAGCTGTGGTTTCAATAAATGTCGCTATGTCGCATCCACCCCGTATAATGTATGCTCAAATGTCAAATAAATAAAAAGAGACTTCTCTGTAAAATAGGTTATACGGACTCACTAATGACTGAAACGCTCGCATCATTAATAATGTATTTTTCAAAACAAATTGTATTCTGGTAAAATTTGAACATTCAAAATAGAATTAAGACATATAGGTATACTACGCCATTATAATTAAAATTTTCAGAAATAACATGTTTATCACACATAACAAGCTACATTTAACATATTACAATAAGCGAACATTAGTTTCTCAACATATATATATGACTGCCATCTATAAAATGTAATAACTACCATACAAAAAATAGGAAATATTTTTTTACAGAAAAGTATTTGAAGTAGGACAATAATATTTTTTTACCTTAACTGTTATCACTGTATCAACATTTAAAAAAAAATCAGCAGTCTACTATCAATGTCCACTTTTTTTTAATTTGGAACCAGTTTGTGACGGTTTAGCTTCTGGAGGTGGGGGGGAGGACGATCCTTTTGCCAAGAAAGTTCAGATTTAGAGTAAAAAACATAATAACGTTACAAAACATAACGCCTATTAACCAGAAGGGTGTGGCGGAGGTGTATGACACCCACACTTTACACGTAATGTTTAGTTCCCATGTAATAGCGGCTGAGCCTATCGCCACTAAACGGGCACAATTCCAACTACATGTTGCAGAATTTCCTGACGGAACAACATTATTAACACTTTTGCCCGAGCCGAGAATTGAAGATTGAGACAAATATAATTAGGTAAATGTCCCAACAATTTATAAACAAACAATTTTTTTCGGAAGGTATTCTGGAAATGATTTGGTTATAATTAGCAAACAAACCTTTAAAGAACGTAAAATGAGTTTTGTAGTTTGAACTCATGCTAGACAGGCTGGTTTTAATTTTTTTTTAATATTATTTGATGCAAACCGGCCGTAAAAAGCTTTGAATAAAAAAATGGGACATTACTAACAGTACATTTTATATCCCTTTCTACCATTAGTGTTCATGACATTAGAGAAAACGGAATATACGATATAGATATTGGCAGACCTGCCAAGTAAACAGAGCTTTAAGTAGCTTTGGTCTCTCATTTCACGAAGTTATTTGAACAATTTTTTTCCTTATGAGGTACGAAACCCTAAAAAAGAATAGTTTACTCCGCCAGAACGAAGTAACTTAAAAAACCAACTACATACATATTTAACTTGGTGAAAGTGAGTGCAATGTCGGACTTTTTAACTAACTTCCTGAAGCTGAAACGGACCATAGTTAAATATAATAATCCTGATTGGAATAATTTGGAAATAAGTTTTTAATGGAATGTTTTGGTTCGGGTAAAGTGTGAGTGTTGCCTATATAACCTTGAACGGTCTGAATTTACTTCTTGTTAAAATTTTCTTAATTTTCTTGGCGTGGTGTTATAATATTTTTGCTGGCTTACCTTAATATTATGTTCTTCGTTGACTTCGGCAATAGTCGACATGATGTTTATCGGCTTTAGAGAAGCCTGCATGCAAATGATAATTTTCGGTTAACATTAAATATTTTAACTACTTAAAAATATAACATATTTAAGATTTGCCCTAACAATTAACATAATGTAGGTTGCCGCCGTTGTTAGTGCTTTTTAGTCTTACGGTTATCCTATTTTTAATATAGATATTGAAATAATTATTAACTGATAAATATAACTACATGTTGGATCACAAACTAAACCAATCTTAGATCATAACCTGGCAGTAGGCCTCGTACGCCAAATGGTGGCAGCAATACCATATATTCGTATAATAAAAAATATAAATTCTTACTTACCCATTTTGGCTTCTCTTTGATGGTCTTCAGTTTATTACGGAAAGGTGAGTTCTTTGAAAAGTAACAAGTACAAAAGTAACAACATGTTAGTATTATTATATAAATTTATAACTAAAATACTAGGTGGATGCGACAAAGCGTCATTTATTGAAACCACATATTCTAGACGTGTCTAGTATTCATTGCCGCCTCATTTTTTGATAAGAAAACCATAAGTGTCGCTATGTTGCATCCACCCAGTATAAACTACAGACTATACAGTTCACAACTAATGAATGAGTCAAAATGCGATATTAACTAGTGTTAAAACGCCGAGGATTTAACAACCTATACAAGTACAGACATACAGTGATGGATTTGTATAATAATGCATGTTGTATAAATACATGATTGCATGCATTCTGTTCTGACGATTAAATGAATGTGCAATTGCAAAACAAACAATCTGTTTGTGATTCTGGCTAATGTAAACTAGGCGAAACGTCAAGATGTCTTCAAAATGTAACAATGCTTGGTCGAGATAGTTGTGCAACTCGAATGATTGAAAATGATTGAATGGCAAATAACAGAAGTCCCGACTCACATTTGCCTTCGGTCCGCAATCCTAGAAAAATAATTTTCCAATGTAAAGAAGGACTTTTATATGCACTTTGAGAGAATTTAAGCTTAAATTCGACATGCCAACTTAAAAGGAGACTTTTTAAGTTTAGGTTACTTTTCAGTAAAATCTAATACCTATAGCCACTTTTAAGAGAAAAAGTTGTTCATAATAATCGTCTATATATTAATAAATTCAAAAGCTTAGACACGCGCATGACTGATAGTAAGTGATGATGTTGTCTACGGTAGGAGTACGCTTAATTATGAGATACCTATTTACTCTTGCTTTGAAGACACCCAGATTGCACTCATGCGGAAACAGGTATGTAGTAACTGACAGCAGTTTGGCAGTTCACATTAAGAATGTTGAAGCGAAACACTTCGTGCGCATTACAGGAATATCTACCATGAAGCGATGCTGGAGTGCCGTTTGTCTGGTGGTCCGATAGTGAAATATGGACAGAGGAATAAGGTAGTGCAATTTCTCGGCACACTATCCGAAATGTATCCTATAAAAGTCCGCTAGGCTGGCAACTCCAAACTTTGAAGTCGAGCGTTTGTCAGACCGTCGTCGTTGATTATGATCTTGGCTAAAGTACCAGAGGAGGCGCTCGACTGACTCGAGCCTCCGAGCTGGTATTTTGCTGAACCATCCCACAGATGTGACAATATTCTACACGGACTTGTGCTTGGTATCCTGCAGCTGCCTTGGTGTAAAGTACTGCCTTACCTAGTCGAGGATGCCCAGCTTTATAGCGGCTATCTGAGCTTTCGACTTAAGCTTGCATTTGGCGTTAACGCCTGGCGTAAGTTTACATATTTTCAAATAATCAAATCAACTAATCAAAAATCGACTCAAATAATCAGTCTTCTTCTTCTTCGTCGTGTCGATGGCTGAGTCAAATTTAATTTTGACTTGCCACCGTGGAGAAAGGATTAGTTAATTCGCTTTTGAGAACTCGCGAATTGCCCACATAATCAGTTATTGAAAGGGATACATCTCGGAACATAAGAGTCAAATGGGATGGACTTCGTTAAGCCGAGATAAAACACGCCTGAGTCTTACTCGCATTGAATATAACTACGTTGGCTTTACCCTAACGGCGACTGCCTCTAGGAACCTATTCATGCGTTCGACCATAACCCCTCTAAGCGGCTATATCCGTGCTCCACTAACTCGTGAGTTGGGTATATAGCTTTCAACAACGATTGTGTCATCTGCATATCCAAACGTACCTGGTTTAGCAGGTCGTTTTGTGGAGCAGGAAAAGCGTAGTAATAAGAAGCCGTTGCATCCCGGCGGGTTATTTCCTAGTAATATAAGTATTTTGTCTTTCCACGTGACTTGAATTATTTAATGAACAACTTAAATGAACATGAAAATATCTGTTTTTATATTACAATTATAGCTTACCTTAAATCGCCTTGTTGGGAACTTGGCAGCCTTCGTCAGCATAAATGAGAAAAAATATTTTTAATAAAAACATAAAGCTTAAATCTGAAATACGAAATTAAGTAAGTAAACTCAAACAGTAGAACTCATAATTACTATACGTCACAAATATATTAAATATATTTTTTTTACTTTAAGAAGTATATTTGGTGACGGTACAGATAACTTATTATTATAACTATCAATAAGTCAATTTATTACTGTTGATTTTCAACAGCTGGATGAACCTGAAAACTGTGACGTCATCGATGTCTCGACTCAACTTAATACAAAAGCACGCGCTGCATCGCCACCGCGTCTTTCCTTTTAGCGATACAATTCATCCTGATGAGCCTAATATTATAATTTTGAAAATGTGCAGCGATAAAGATCAATAAAGCGTTACTTAACGTACTCACCTTGTCAAAGTTCTTGGCCTCCGGTATATTGTACTGACGTACGTGCGCCGATCTATCGAACCGGCGCGCGCTCATGGTTGGCAAGAACAACAATTTTAAATAAACCTATGAATATACACAATCAATAGAATAAATAGGTAAGTCAAATAAGTACTCTCCATTAGCAGAAAAATATTAATCTATTTTATTTATAAACTTCAAATAAAGTTTAGTAAACGCCATTCCAATTCAAAATGATCCGGTAAAAGATATATTATGTATAGTGTTCTAGATTGTGTGTGTCAAACTTGGGCCGTGCGTAATCTTTTTGTAGTTGTGGGTATCTTGGTGATATCTTGCCGTCTTGAGAAGCTGACTGACAGCTAAGGCTGCTCTTCTCATGGGTACCGTGCTCCAGATGGTATTCGGCAACCGACATAATTCTTTTTATATTAGCTCGCATATTCGCGTACTTTTTCCCATTTGGTAAATACGATATATACCGCACAATGTCTGATTTATTAATTATAAGTTAGTATTTACCGATAACTTCTTTATTGTTGCCAAAAAAAATGACAGACGAGACCTAGGTTGCTTACGCTTTCCGTAGTGGAACCGTTTGGAATGTAGGTTAGGTTTAAGGTCACGAATAAAAAATCCACTAAAACCTTGGTAAATATAACGACTATTACTACTTACTATAAAGACTATTAGTTTTAGCGACATTTAAGAATTCGGATATAATCTGCTTTGATAAAACGCAAGTAACATCAATTGTTAAAATGACGCTCAAGTCAAATAGCCAATCTCGCGTTGTCAAGAAGAAAAATTTGATAAAATAAGGATTTTAGACTTACTTGGTGTCCTGTGGTGTATTCGTCTTCATCATCCGTAAATTTGTAATTTCTTGATGCGAGACGGCCGGGTGAGGTGGGCGACGCACTGCACGACATACGCCTGGGAACTCGTTGCCAGGAAGAGCTGTGGCCGACGACGTTCTATAACAACATGGTAAATTGAAGAACTAGTTTACTGCTGCCATTTGTCTAACAGTAAGTATTCTCTTACATGAAGGGCTTGCATAACGAGCGCGAGATAGATTTTGTCGCTTGTTTTTCATATTTATGTACTAGCGACCCGCCCCGGCTTCGCACGGGTACAATGCTGATACTAAATACACTACAGAAAAACTGTGAACGTTGTATATAAAAACACAGCGGCCCGCTCCGGATTCGCACGGGTATATAAAATATAGCCTATGTCATTCACTGAAAAATTATTAAAATCGATCCAGTAGTTTGATTTATTCATTACTGCCCGTGGCCCGCACGCGTTAAATTTGGAGTAAAACAAATCCCCCTTTCTATGCATGTATTATACATAAAAACCTTCCTCTTGAATCACTCTATCTATTGGAAAAACCCGCATCAAAATCCGTTGCGTAGTTTTTAAGATTTAAGCGCACATAGGGACAGAAAAGGCGACTTTGTTTTATACTATGTAGTGAAGGAGCAACACGACAAAAACATCACCTTGCGCTAGTTCTGCTAGTCCAACTGGAGATTTTTTTATGGTTTACCTGTGACTCGCCCTGCCTTCGCTCTAGGTACTATGTATGTAGTAGAATTATAGGCATGTAATACATTAAAAGCTTCGTTATAAAATTGCTACTACTTAAAATTTACTTACTACTTAAAATTAATTACTAATTAAAATTTTGTTGAAATATTAAATGAAATAATGTATAGTTTTAATATTTATTAAAGCAAAACTATGTACAACCAAATTATATCAATCTTCATGACAGAACAGAAGAATACACTTTTTTTAATAACTAACTATGGCAACCATAATAAAATTATGTTATTACCACAGAGTATTACATTGTTAGAAGTTTCAACTTCCAACACCCCCCTTCAAGGTAATACTTGCGTTCTTAAACTTAAATAACACATAACTGCCCTTCATAGTAATACTTGTACTTTAAAATTCACTTAACACAAAAAAATAATCTAACTCTACTACCAGAAAGCAAAAGACAAAACATTAACTTAACATTCATTTTCATAAATACAACACTTATTTATAAACTTAAATAACAAGTTTTTATTTAGGGCTTTAGTAAACATATCTGCAGTCTGATCTTCTGTTTTTATGTATTTCAGAACCAAAGTGCCCTTTTTAATTAATTCTTTTATATAATGGAATCTAATATCTATATGCTTAAGTCTCTTAACACTGTCAGTATTAGCAACCATTATGGCACTCTGATTGTCACTATACATGACTACAGGACAAACTTTTTCAATATTAAAATCATTTAATAAATGTATAAGCCAGCAAGCATCAGCAGCTGCCATACTTATTGCTATATACTCAGACTCTGTGGAAGATAAACTTACACTCATTTGCCTTTTTGAGGACCATGAGATTAGACAATTTGAAAACATAAAACAATAGCCAGTTGTTGATTTTCTATCTCTCAAATCTCCCCCCCAGTTAGCATCACAATATCCAGTTAACATATCATTATTGCATTTATATACCAGGGTATAGTTAATAGTGTATTTTATATATTTTAGAACTCTCTTTAGAGCTGCTAACAACAAATTATTGGCTTTATTCTGGTATCTGCTCAAAATTGATACAACTACACAGATATCTGGTCTAGTTCCTAATGCTGCATATGACAGACTGCCTATGATGAAATATTAAATGAAATAATGTATAGTTTTAATATTTATTAAAGCAAAACTATGTACAACCAAATTATATCAATCTTCATGACAGAACAGAAGAATACACTTTTTTTAATAACTAACTATGGCAACCATAATAAAATTATGTTATTACCACAGAGTATTACATTGTTAGAAGTTTCAACTTCCAACAAATTTGCACACCATTGTTGTTATGGTAGAATGTCACAGTGTCTTAATATGTAATGTAACACCTATGTACTACTACATTCTTGTGAATAAATGAATCTGAATCTGAATAAATATAAAATCCATTGCGTAATTTTAAAGATCTAAGCACACATTATATGAACGGTCAGACAGACAACGGGAGGCAGCTTTGTTTTATACTATTTCGAGTGATAGGCACTTGTTTTTGAAAACCATCTCACCAGATGGTAAGTGAAAAATAATTAAGTTTACTATAAGTCTTGACATATGAAACGAAGTCGTGTTAGTTGCAACATTAATACCTCTAGAACGGCTGTATTCTTTTCCGACCCTAATAGCAGAGTGAGTATTAAAAATAAGTGGTGCTAGTGCTTACTTTATGAGGCCATGTTATGGCCGAATTTACTTATTAGAGTATCTGAAACACGTATATCAAGGTTAATGTGTATTGAAAGCGTCTGTTATATTATTTAATTCATGCTCACAAGCTGCTGTTGTCCCAAAAGTACATTATATAAAAATAACTTTATTGAGATAACATCGAATACCTAGCTGAACCACACCTGGATGTTATTTATTTTATATAGTAGGAAAGCCCATGATGCTAAATGTGGATTTATTCGAACGTCTTGGGGACCTATTGGGTTTAGTACAGCAGTTGATAGGAATTATTCGATTTGACGTTTAATTCGGTGGCGAAGAATGCGTCAACTGGTTAAAAAAAATACACCACTGTACGAGTGGCCTATAATATTAATATTTCAAAAAAGTTGTAACCTTGCACATTTTTTAATCTTAGAATGAGTCTGAAATGCGATATTTAGAAGTTTAGTGTTGCAAGTTCGTGACTTATTAACTTACGTGATTTTCATATCCACAATTTTTAAACTAGAACATAACCTACCATACCATAAACTGAACTGAGCAGACTGATCTTGAATATTAAAGTCAAATAATTTACTTTAATTATGTTGTGTCTGTAATAGAAAGGACTGACATTGTGGAAGTACTCAATAGGATGTAAGGCCACTGCCTTATCTTAATCTGACACGCTCGAGAAAATCCAAAAATCCCTTCTAGGGCTGCCTTACTATAAGTGTGGTATCATATCGATTTGTGTAGGCTTCTTTTTAGACGGCCTATTTCGTTTTTACATAACTTAATGGTTGATGATATGAGAGTATAATATAGTTAAACCCATTGTTTTTTAACACCGTTATAGTTTAAGGTAATAGAGACAATTTCAGATGCCGCTCTGAAGAATGTCATAATGGTTAAACCCAATAGCGAAAAACGTAATTTGCCTAAACAATGTACCAGGGAAACAAGGCACTACACAATAATTTATTAACATTAAATTCGTATGGCCATGATGAGAAACTCATTTAATTTTTTGGGTAACGCCATCTCGATAGTTCTGGAGGTACTTCCTTTGAGGCTTGCGGAGGAAACATACAGCGCTTGTACAAAGTTACCATAAACTTTGAATAGATGGCGTTATATTGTGTGTTTGTGAGGTCGCCTTATTCTACATAATTTCGGTGGAAATTCTTTTTATGCTGTATGTAACATACAGTGCTAAGGTACCATAAGCTTGAATAGATGGCGTTAGATTATGTTTGTGAGGTCGCGATACCCTACATTATCCTGGAGGAATTTATTTTGATGCCTGCGGATTGTAACATACAGTGCCTGTACGAAGGTACCATAAGCTTTGAATAGATGGCGTTAAATAGTGTTTGTGAGGTGGCGATACTCTACATTATCCTGGAGGAATTTATTTTGATGCCTGCGGATGTTACATACAGTGTTAGAACGAACGTAACATAAGCATTGAATAGATGGCGTTATGTTGTTTGTAAGGTAGCGATTCTCTACATGTCGTAGAACACGAAAGTTGTTCATTGGAAGATGTCTGATAAGTAAGTTAAGTACTTTTAGCCCCAATTTCACAGGTGTTAGATAATTCTTATTGGGAGGATAAGCATATAACACACATAAATGATCAGCTGTGTTCTTTTTTCAAAACTTGTGTCACTATTAAATTCGGTCAGGTTATATTTTATGGGTCGGATAAGATCTATACATAACCTCAGAAACTGACGCTTATTATGTTAAAGTATATGTTTTTTATCATTTAAGATATCTTATTTTCATTGCAATCTAGCTAACAGAGGCTAAAGAGAGAGATTTTACTTTAACTTAAATTAACAAGTTGATAAACATAAATCTAAGAATGCGTCCATTAACACTTCGCTTAGTTTTTGTTAAGGCAAAGACACTTTGTTCATGTTACCTTTATAAATATAAATAATGCAGTGTTTTTACAGTATTAAAAAAAATTAATTAAAATTAATTAGCTATGTATAGCAAAAGTCAACTAGTTCAATGCGATTTTCTCGATAATAGATTAAATCCTTTCGCAAGAGCGTTGAAATGAAAATAAACTTGTTTGTGCTTTTCTTCGCAATAGTTATTTTATTTGTAGTTTTCAAGAATTATTATGTTACGGAAGTACCTATATTGTTGAGCTTTTCTCTTGCTTTTATTTTTTTTCTATAGAATTATTGCAACTATTATTTCACGATACTTAAGTTTAGTTAGTTTAATGTTAACTAATATTATAAAGAGGAAAGGATATGTTTTATGTTAGTATGTTACGATTTAACTCAAAAACCACTGGAACAATTTCAACAATGGGTTCTCCATTAGAAGGATTGATTATAATTGAGTAACATAAACATCGGCTATATTTATTAGTCATTCATCATTCACTATCTTATCTTTTTGACAGCTCACGTCTATGATGTACTAAATAATGGGTAGCAATAAAAGCTCCGACAAAAAGAAGAATTATCCTTACTCAAAATATTTAATCTATTGCCTAACTAACTAACTTTCCGACTACTTTTGTCCGACTATAAATGACGGAACGACCGAATGAGATACTCGAAACCTTCGAAAAATAAACATGACCGTTTTAAGCTTTAATACTTTTCTACCAGCATAAATTACGTTCTACTGAAAACTATGTTGTTATTTATATGTTTAAAACCTTTTATATTTCATAGGCTGTGGTGCTATTTTAACTGTAACATTATGCTAAAAATATTAATCGGAGTGGTTATACAGAAACTTATAAAAATATAAAAATGTACTTGTACAATAACTTTTACTAGCATCATAATATATCATGAATTTTACTTACCACGGGTATGTAGTCAAATATGGTTAACATACATTTAAAGGTGAAGTACTATAATAATTATATAATATTGTTATTATACAAAGCAATCTCGGCGCTTAGCCGGCAGCTGCCGCGGCACGCTCGCTTCGCTCGCTCGGCTCACGCTCTGTTGAGGTCACAATTCTAACCTAACCTAAACCACTTTTATTATTCATTTATGATTAATAATTAATGAGACATAATTTTTGTTTCAGGCAAGTTCAAGCCTGACTTGACATGAGACTTTTCATATTTTTACAATTTATCACCCAAATTAAAATTAAAATTTGAACGAACTTATTTTTGGAATATATTTTTTTCAAAAAAAAAGGCATTTGGTTAATGTATATTTGACATAATAAAACTTGAGCAAGTAAACAGTTGCTAAATTAATATTTGACCAAGTGATTAAAATGCGAAATATAAATTTGCTAAAGATTCTTTTGGACAATGAAACTAGTGCGATAAGCTTTTTGGGAAGTAAAATTTCCCTTATTGAAAGTTAAAAAATAAATGTAATAACCAACAATAGAAATTTAAACAGTTGATGCAAGTTGTAAAAATAAGATTATTTTGACAATGTTGTCGCTAAATTAGTAATTTTGTCGGAGGTTCAGTATTCTATCCGGCAGTTTAGTTTTGTTATTCGAAGATCCATTTTTAGGAGTAAATGTAATTTGAACATGCTCTTATTTGTTGTTAAATTGGATTTTTTTTAAATTTATGTTTAGTGTTATTTCATTATAACATTATAACGTTAATTATTATAACGCTGGTTAATTAGAATAATAGTCGGCCACAGATCGCTGGAGATTAATTTGTTTATCGCGAACATTATTATTTTCCCTAAATAATTATAACATGAATGCCGTACTTTATTGGTAAACAATGGCAAGCAGCGAACAACAAACAACAAACGACAACATGAGGGCGGGTGTTTATACCTATTTTTATTGTGTTCGCCAGTTAATACGTTTTAATTATGACGATATTTTAAATCAAAACGGAACAATGTTAGTTTGTTGGAAGTAAAATTCGATATACAATACTAATCATATTTTATTTTTCATAATACTTATATTTATAAAATCTGTTCTACTTTCTCGCTAGTACACCTTTAACTTCCCTTTCATTTCTTAATTTCCATCCAATGGTGAGATTGCCTTGATTACGATAAGACCGCCATTTGTACTAAGCTTATTTTCTTGTCTCATATTGAATATGCCTTGGTGTACAATAAAGTTTTTTATTATTATTATTTGTGGTTTATGTTACCATATCTCGGAACTACAGAGTCCCGGCACTTTGGTAGGCATGTGTGGGGCCGAAGCCAACAGTACAGAGGCCCGATAAACACATTACTCTAAATATAATGAGGCTAAAACCGGCGATTATCCCTGTTCACATTATAAAAATGCACCCAAGGACAATCCCCGGTTTGAGCAGACCTATTGCAGAAAATGAAGACTAAATGATAAAGAGCTATTGTGTTGAGGTGCTAATGGACTGGGTATTCTGGTTTATGGTAGGTAAAACTGACGCCTGCCCTGAAACACATGTTGTACACGGTGACTCGCCAACTCACTATATGGGCCCCCTAAACGTTCACTTATGGCAAAGCCATACAGGCGACAGAGCGCAACATTGCCGCGAGCGCTTTGGGGTGTCAAGCGGTGCGGTGCCGATTTCACCATAGATGTTTTTGGGCTAATACCTAAGTACTAGCCCAATAACCACGAGCGAGTTTCCTCGTAGTTATGTCCTTGAAAATGACACTTTCACCCCGAGCATCTCTGCTCTGGCAACCCCTCTCTGACCAGTCGACCAAGGCAAGAACAGAGCTGAGAGTCCTGCGGGCGCTCTTGGGTTTTTACTCCGACCGGCCAATGAAGGCAAGCCGGCGACGAGTCCCTGACCGACTCTCTGGGGAACCAGGATCGCAGTGTCGCCACTCACATTCAGCTCGCCACAAGCTGCCCTGCTGTTTGTATGCTCTTTATCGACCATTACATACATTTTTTGTTAATAACAAAAGGATCTTATAAAGCAGATAATGTCTAATATGCCTCCGGGTGTTGCGCTATCCTCATCGTGAGGTAACGACTGCCCCAGAGGGGTTTATTATTATTTCTCTTTATTTATTTCTTAACTTATTTTATTATATTTTTAAAAATGATTTATAAAAAATACAAAAAAAAAACATTTAAAAATATAAAAAACAGTGTCCCATCGACATCAGGTGCAGGGACCAAGCTGCCGATGGTTAGGGCTCCAGAGAGAGGAACTTATTATTATTATTATTACAATACTTGAAAATACTGTACTTTGACATTGTCTTGAATCATGGTGCCCTAACAAAGACTCAATAAATTGATTTTTTAAAAATCCTATTAAATAAACTATACATCATTAAATAATGCAAAATTGTGATCTTACCGCAAAAATTTGGCAAAATCGAGTAAGCTAGCTGTAGGTGATTGAAGTTAACGGATGCGGAAGGCGAGGATTGAGTGTAGTGAAGCAAATTGGGAGACGCCTATTGATGTATGTCAAGATTGTCAAGCAAATAGACTGCTAAAGGTTGACTGTTAGTGAAAAGCTTCCAGAAATGCATTCACGTGTGTGAGCTAACCACTGTTATTTCGATTAAGCTGCGTTGCGAATTAGAGCGGACCATATTGACTAAGCAAGGAAAATAAATGGACACGCGGCCAAGAGCATGGCAGGGTAGAGTTGAGTGTAGCGCCGCGGATTTTCTAATAAAATGTATGCAAACGGCGACTTGAGATGCCGATAGACACATCACCACATGAGACATCAAAATAACTGGTTAATGTGGGTATTATTTCACCTTTGCCATAACCACAGTATAAATATGTACAAACAGTATGGAAACTACCAACAAACGTGCGAAACGGCACGCACACATAAACATGCACATCGACGAGACCCCTAAGCGATTGTCGCGGTGCTGTCAGTAGCGAGTGCCGCGTGGAAGCGAGTGGCCACGTTTAAAATTTCGCCGACCACCAGATGATTTTGTTCAATATGTCGAGAAAATGGATGAAATTTTTCGTTATTGCTTTAAAAAACAACACATAAACTGCAAAGTACCTGAATTCATTTACAAAGAATTAGACAGAATCACTTTTATAGTACCCTGTCCTTGTTAATTTAAAAGAGCTGTTTATAAGAATGAGAGTTTTTTACACCATTAAATTTAATAATAAAGAATTTCGTACCTGTCGTAGCAGACGAAAGTATTTTTCAGTAAATAATTTGTAACTTTTACCCTTTTAGCCCTCTCTTTTATTTTAATTTGTAATGTTATGTTAAATTGCATTTTGTACGCCGCGTGCCTTAATATTTAGATAAATATCTACAAAACAAAAACAAAGATCTACAAGTTGTTATGTGTCAATATTAAACTGTGTATCATATTTTGTTGAGATTAACCAATGCTCTGAGATTACTTATTTAAATTTTATTTGTAAACTAGTTATTTCAATACGATTGAATGATCACTAAAAAAACACTCTTTTTTTATAAAAAGTCAATATCAAAAAGTTTGAAAGTGTCAACCCGTTAGCTTCAATAGAGCGTAGGTAATTATTTTATGAAATAGGCTTAGTTTCCATACTGTTACATATTTATACTGTGCCATAACCTCTCGATAACGCAAGCGTGATGTTATATTTAATTAATAAGTAATCAACCCCTAATTGAAGAAAAATTTGGATACATAGTGTGTAAGAGCCTATATATTGTTTACAATGGCAACCATGCACTGACGTCAGTATCCGAATAACTCAGTAATGCAGCTTTCTATCTCACATTTGATTAAGTATTTATCTGGCAATTGAATCCTAACCGAAATCGCAACAATCAATGCAGGACCAAATCCTGGGTTACGCTGGCATTTACTAGAGTGCCTGATTAGTAGCGAGAAACGCTATTAATTAATACTTACTTACTTATGAATGCGAGCATCGATGCACAATTTCTTGGTTTAATTGGCCGTTAACAAGGATTGATTTCTTATTGCCCTGATTCCTTACTTATGTTTTAAATACGAAGATAACTAAATTATTTAATGCTTACTAATTGACATACAAAAGTATACCTATGGATACGACATAGTGATATTAAGTTTTAACACAAATTCTAGACGTGGTCAGTGTTCATTTATACCGGTAAAAATAATATGAAAACGTGTTCCTAGATGCCCCTTTGTCAATTCCTCCTTTATATATTAAGGTTTATTAATTTATCACTTGAAATATATGTCTGTTGATTCCACATTATAATAGGATTAAAAGCAAAATTTTATGACATAATATTAACCCCACTATATGGTGCCGTTTAACTCAGACGGTGCTGTTTGCCCTCTCGTTCAGAAGAACACTACAAGTTACTTAAATGTCTGCTGTTTAGTTAGTGCAAACATTACTCCAATAATTCTATCAAGAACTTTCGAGTACAGTCGGCCAACGAGTTCGCTGGACAGGGCACACTTCAACACAAACTTGTGTGAATAACGTATAAATAGTGTACAAATATAGTAGGTAAATTATATATGCGAAAGGAAACTTTAATAAAAACAAAATAAAGATTATATTGTGATTCATTTTGAGTTATTTATATGAATTGTAATGTAAAGTAATCTTTATTATATTTCTTTTAAAGTTTATTTTTGCACAGATGTTTTATATATGCTTACCTACACACATTATTGTCAACCTTTACTCATTTCTGCACTCACACAAACACAATAAGGTCGACCCATTGGTCGACAGATTTTATTGAAATAATTCATTTGAGTCTTTATATCGTGCTCATTAAAGTTTCTTTTCGCAAATATATAATTGACCTATTTTATTCCGGTTTCTAAACTCATACAAAGTGAAAACCTAAGCGGAATCCATTTGTTTGTATTTTACTTATTTATGTGTCGGTGATATTTCTTCCATAATTGTAATGAATATTTTTTGTCTCAAAAGTATATTCAGTAGCAAATACTAAAACAAGTTATCGATAGGACAAAACGTAAAAAAACAAATTTGCACAGTGCAAAGTGCTAGTTGTTAAAACATCAACGCGATGGAAACTTTTATCGCGTTATGATAGTGTTTGAATCTACCCTCATTATTATTAATTATTTTAGTTTCTTATTGGTAATAAAATTGAATCTACTGACTAATTATGATACCTTAATAATTTCTAACTCACTAACATGTTGATTCACATCACCTATACATACTTACTTGGTATTTTATGGAGCGTCCATCCATATCATACTTATTATAAAACAACATTATTTAATAACTATGTTATTTTTAATGAGATTAGAAATTATGATACCTTAATAATTTCTAACAAACTAACCTGATGATAAATATGACTTATGTATACCTACAACTTAGTATTATATGAAAATAAAGCGTCCTTTCTTGTTTTTTATTAAAGATATTATATTAATCAATATTGTTTTTCTTTTTTGTATTTGCTGCGTATTAACTTTTTATTGCAGTTATTTCCTGACTTCATTAACTTAAAATATCCTTTACAAAATAATCTACAAGTAAAATAGAACAGATACAAAAAATTAAAAGTTACAAAAAGGAATATTTTATTTTTTATTTTTTTTATTTATTTAAGAAAAATATACAATTATGTGAGTGTAGAAATGAGTAATAGGTAAAGTATGTATGCGTGCAGGTAAGCAATAATACACTAGTTATACGTTACTTACACAAGCTTACATAGTAGTGTGACCTGCACAGCGAACTCGTTGGCCGACTGTACAATGCGCAATTGATTAGCAGTGTTGAGATGCTGATCGATTAAAACATGATTGGACAATACAATGCTGTAAAAGTCAGAAATGTATTTCAAATTTGCAGTCGGAGAAGCAATTCCTGAATGAGTACGGCATATTATTTATACTTAGCTAACTAATCAGTAACAAAAATGTAGGTACATTTAGGTTTTATTTTTGTTTAAACTAAATATCATAAATTGATCAATACCTGTAAAAACTATTCATGTACATTTTAGTAAGCTGAATAAAACAAATACACATAAATATTTTTATTAAATACGGGATTTCGATAGTTGCGTTTGAAATATTTATTTAAACAGTGGCCTTTGACACTTTAATTTCAGCTTCGACTACCTCGATTTGGTTTACAGTCCATTTTTTATCCAAATATTGCGGTTTTATTTAAATTGATGTTTTCCTTGTTGATAGTAAATATTTATCAGCGGAGGATGTTCAATAGCTAATGGGTTATTTATTGGACATGTCATGGCCTGGCACACCTAGAATGTGAAGGTAAAGATGAAGTATTAAACCATTGAATACCTGCACCCTTAAGCTAGTGACTATAATGTCAACGACGTATTAATAACTGTCGCTAATACATTATCATACCGCAAACAAAAATACGTAAAGTAAATCCCGTCTATCATCTATTATACTTTGTCCATTCCTTTATTTTCTTTTTGACAGATCACGCCTATGAATTACCGTTTTTTTTTTGTCAGATTAATGTACTACAATAATAATGTACTTTATTGACAAGCGGCACTTTTTAGGGAAGTTCACTGTTTGTAACAAACAACCACAGACTATAAATCAAATCGTGAAATGAAATAAATCGATCATTATGAAAAAGAATAATTTAACTTTTTTTTGTGTATTGTCTGTATTTTTATAAAAAAAAGAATATAATAATAGTATCATGATTCCATGAATAATTATTTGCAAGAAATCAAGTCGAAATCTTGGAATTAAAAATGAAAATGTAAACAAAGGTAACTAGGAAGTCGTCATAGACTAAGTATGTGACATTATTATTATATTATTAATTTGTATATTTATTTCATCTAATAAAAACTACTAATAAACGAATAATTAATTATGAACTAAAACCATTTCGATGTAATTAATCGATTGAAAGTTCTTCGTAGACAACATCGATTATGATTTCAAATCTAATCAGTAACGTGTGAAGGCATCCCTAAATGTTATCTGTCAAAAAGAAAATAAAGAAATGGACAGAGTATAGGTAGCTAGTTGTATGTTTCGGCGACGTGACCTGACACTATGCTTAAATGCGCTTTCACATTAGGGAATTTATCTGTATGAAATTGTTTTTATTTAAACTTTATGCACTTAAATGTACAAAGGCGGATTCAACACTAAAAGTACTCTCTATCAATATCTGACTAGACAACAGTGTTACGGCTCCGACGGGGCTGCCGCGTTGCTAAGCCTGTTCAATTGTACATTTCCATAATAAAACGGCCTCGCATCGTATAGGCTTACCGTACAATGCGAGATCAGCTCACACTGGTAATGTTTGGATTTATGTAGCCCTGTGTACTCGTAATCACAAAAACTGAAAGTGTGGCGAAGCTACACCATGTTCCCAGTATTGTCAGCTAACATTACAGGATTTTTCAGTAGTTGTCCTAGTAGTCCTCTAAATAAAGGAGGTGTAGAGTGCGAGAATTCTTTAGAAATTGTTCAGGGATTAAAAAATTAATATACTTTGAGTCCCTGCGAGGAATTTAGCCAAAATAAAAGGTCCCCATTTTGAGTTTTCACTAATTGGTTTAAATTGGTGCGTCAAAGAGAAAAACTATCTACTATGCAAGGAAAGTTCATTGTCTACAATTTTCTAACAAAACACGTTTTTCGAATTGCTTTCCATTTTCGAAATACACGGGCCAAATAAAAATAATTAAGAACGTCAATCAAAAACTAGCCGTTGTCTGCTACATTTTCGTTTGCGTCATTACGAGATAAAAGGTTGTCTATATTTATCCAAGTCCAAACCACCCGCGAAATAACGGGTGTTTTTTTTTCGAGGTATAGAACTTTAAGTTGGCATTACTGTTCAAGATGGCGACCGATTTAACAGCTGTCAAGTGATTTATTCTCAGTTTGGTTTGGCAATTCATCAAGAATAGACTCACGCCTGAACAACGCTTGCAAATAGTGCAATTTTATTTCGAAAATAATGGTTCTGAACGGAATACGTATCGCGCACTACGTCCATTTTATCGTCGACAAAATCGTCCATCAGAGCAGTTAATTCCATTAAACATGGAACGTTTTCGCACCACGTTTACTCTTGTTGATAACTCGCATCCCCAGAGACGCCGTACGGTGCGTACAAAAGAAGCTATTGCTACTGTAGAGCGTAGCATTGAGGAAGACCCGAATGAGTCCATCCGCCATCGAGCACAGGAATTGGACTGGACTGTATGGAAGATTTTGCGGAAGGATCTTGGTTTGCGTGCTTACAAAATCCAACTCCTGCAAGAATTGAAGCCAAACGATCATCAAGCAAGGCGTAGATTCTTCGAATGGGCCCAAAACGAGATTGTCGTTGTTCCCAATTTTCATAAGCGTATTTTGTTTAGCGATGAAGCGCATTTTTGGTTAAATGGCTACGTCAACAAACAAAACTGCCGCATTTGGAGTGAAGCTAATCTTCAAGTGTATGTCGAAACACCGTTACATCCAGAAAAAACTGACTGTTTGGTGCGCTTTATGGGCTGGTGGAATCATTGGTCCGTACTTCTTCAAAAACGATGATGGCCAGAACGTTACAGTCAATGGTGATCGGTATAGAGCCATGATTACTAACTTTTTCATTCTTGAATTGAACAACCATGATGTCCAGGAGCTGTGGTTCCAACAAGACGGCGCAACATGTCACACAGCTCGTGCCACAATTGATTTATTGAAAGACACGTTTGGTGACCGCCTAATTTCACGTTTTGGATCTGTGAATTGGCCTCCAAGTTCTTGTGATTTAACACCGCTAGACTACTTTCTGTGGGGCTATGTAAAGTCATTGGTCTATGCGGATAAGCCACAAACGATTGACCATTTGGAAGACAACATTCGCCGTGTTATTGCCGATATACGGCCACAAATGTTGCAAAACGTCATCGAAAATTGGACGTCCAGATTGGACTACATCAGAGCCAGCCGTGGCGGTCATAATATATGCCAGAAATCATATTTAAAATGTAATGCCACAAGATTATCTTTCGGATAAATAAAAGTCATGTCAATCGAATAGTCCATCGTTGTTTTATTGCAATTTAAAGTTCTATACCTCTAAAAAAACATCCTCATCGATAGTTATTATCGACGTACTATGTTGACGAGTCAATATATTATGGTAATCCAGATTAAGCAAAATTTAATTAAAATTGACCCCGTCATAGATCTTCAAAATGATAACCAGGACCGAAGGCTTAACGTGCTTCTATATATTCTAGAGCGCCGAACCATAGACCCAACAGCCGACCGAGGGCAGTATGACTTCACATCATTATTAATATCAAACACATTTGCGAAAATCCGTCATAAGTGAACTTTATTTTGCAATCAAAAAGTGACACTGTTAAAAAACATTACATAAAACCCGGATCGCAACATTACGCCAAACTTCAAAAAAGTTCGATAGCTGTGGTTTTGGCTTAATTGTATAAAACTACGACATACGACCAGCTAACAAAATACACCAATTAATTTCGTTGAGTGAATACAGGACGGATACTGATTTGCAAGAAAATCGCGAAAACAAACGTCACGTGCATTTTGTAAGGCAAGTATAATTATACATGACCCTTCGTCTTCATGGATAAAAGTTCATATTTGCAAGTTTTCAAGACTACAACCATCACAATTTCAAATTTTATTTATGAACTCCTCGACGTGTAGGCATCGGATAAAATAATTTTAATGAGAAATGACCACAAGTCGTTTTTTTTTTTCAAGATAAAAGGAAAAAATATTTATTTGCGATACAATTAGGTACGCCGAACGCTCTAAAAATACTAATATTCTTTCTTGTTATGTGGTATTACAATAAGTTATAAGAAGGTGTTCGTAGAAATTTAACCTTATCACGACATTGAAATTGATACTCGGGTGTAAGAAAAACAAGTATTATTCTGATAAGTAATTTCTCGTGTATGTGGGTGGTGATCTATGTCATTGTTACGTTATTTTCGTAATAAAAAGTCAGTAAATTAGTCATTAGAATATAAATAATTAATTTTAAAAGTCTAAAGGACAATTATTCAATCGTTGAATTACAGTTATGATGTATACCACACGGAAGCTGCTAACCATCAGGCAAGTTGTACGCTAGTTGAATTACAAACAGAAGAAGAAGACTTCATGGGCGGAGTCAGCTGCCCTCCTTTGGAAGTCGTATGGTATGGGTAGGCCTTACAGCTGCAGTCGATTATTTTTTGTGCATCAGCAACTGTCTTTCTTTTGACAGCAAAACCGTTCAAAACTAATTCCTAATTTTTCAACAAAGTACTTCTAAAAGTCGGCGTTTGCGGAGCTCTCTGATCCTCAAGAACAAAGGCTCTCTCTCACGTGCCAATGCAGGTTTGCAGGACACTGGTTTCAAGATCTCTTAAATTAATAATGGCTCTAAATATTACATGTAATAGAAGTCTGAGATATTATTCATTGTAAAAGTGCTGAAAACGAAGACTTGTTAAACAAAGCAGCCTGCAGACTCCATTCCTAAGTTTCCATTTCTGACTTGCCTACACCTAGACTAAAAGCTGCGGGCGCCTATGGTAGAGTTATGAAATTATGTACTTACCCCACTCACAATAATGCTGTCATGCGCCGGATCCACTGCAGGCTCCTGAATTCTTGGGCCTTGGAACGACTCGCGCTGGTCGCGAGCGCGGAGAAACGTCTTGGGTGGGCGAGGGGGCACGGGGGGTCCTGTACATTAATAACATAACATAAGTTAAGAATAATAATATTCGACTTTTGACGAATGTAATTGAAAAGGTGCAGTTTTTTTAATTAGTAGTTATTGTATGTGTCTTGACAGTGTTAAAGCAAATATTATGTGGTAAAAAGAACAACATAATGTTTGCTTTTAGGGTTAGGTACGTCATTATATAGTGAGAAATAATAGCTAAAGTTTATAATATTATAATTCTTTTTTTTTATATTAACTTCACATGAATGTATACACGTAGTACTTGCTACGACAATTCTACGACAATTGTAACAATCTGTATTGTTTTTATTTTTTTCAACAGATGGGTGATCAAGAAAATTATCTTCTTAAAAAAGATTTGTAATAAGCATAATACCAAATATAAAAATATTTACCTTGGGTTCCATTGATATCATCTTGCGGGTGTCTTGTAAAAGTCCGAGCAGGGACCAACCATTCGGCTGGAACAATAATACTTATTTCAAAACGTATTGAGACAGCATTTTTATTGTTTAAATATAAGGCGAAAGCTAATACTTGAAAGAGAAAGAACTATTTATATCAAATTGTCTTACTTATGTTGGACTGGCTAGCGTTTAAAGACCTTTCATCGTCATCGCTGAGATTGGACTCGTTTTCTGAAAAGTCTGCGGGGGTTACTCTGATTTGTGGTTGTGACACGTTGACTCGCTGTCCTGAAAATTCCGTGGTCTGAACGCCCGCTGACCGCTGCGCACTTACTACGATGTTGCGGGGATCGAATGTAAACGCTCGCTGCTGGTCCTATAACACATCAAAAGCCATTAAATTAAACCATAAATTTATTATAATAAACGCTCTATACGTCTTCATGAAAAAGACAGCGACGTTGAAAGAGAATGGGATAAGAAAAATAGTATTTGTTTATGCCACAGTTTCTATAAGTATTTTTTTAGTTAGTATTATTTGTCATACGCTTTGGATTTATTTTAAATTTTTAACCACAGTCATTTTAATGCCGGTGATCGCTTGTTCTTTAAATTTGAATATGTTTATGTCGAGTTATTAAATCTTAAGGTACCTACTTATCGGGCTACAAATTGTGTCTCAGTAACAATTTTGCCGTTTTAATATTTGCCATCCTTTCTTGCAGTTCTATTGTGCAGAATATTGCCAAATTGCCTCAACTTCACGCGAACTATATACTAGAGCGGTAGAGCCCTAACATGATTTCATTAAAACTATGACGATGAGTGTTTTTGTAAAACCATTTTTAATAACTTGTGAGCATTGAGCTAAAATAACGTTAATTGAAAACTGAACACCTTTACCTCGTGAACATGCTAAAATCATTAGCTATTACCGCTAAAAAACTGTATCGAGACCACAGAGTGTAGTGAAATATGATTTCAAATAATTCAATGCTTTTGAGCTTCGAAGTTTTGTTGGTCTCATAAAATAACAGCTGTCTTTCATAATCATTTTCTTAATTTGGTATTAAATTTCATGTAGAAAACCGAGTTTTTTAAACATGTGATGTTGTTCTGGTACTTTTTTACTCATGTAATTTATTGCGGAGAATTCAAGTTACGTTACTTACCTAATAATAAGACACTAAGGTTCTCAGAACCATGAACTGAAACACTAGTAAGCTGCTTCGTCACGATGTCATTAACAAAGACTTTTTACTTTATTTATTTTTATTGGATAATGGTTTAAGTTCTCATTTCTCTACATTGCACTAGTGTTTTGCTTTAAAAAACTTCGCAGAACAAATCTGGATGTAGTATGCGAGGGTTTTGGTATGGATATGCTTTGGAGGTATCATTGTAGGTTATATCTGTAATAGCCTCCGAATCAGAAGCATAATACCTTGTGTAATTATTTTTGTTTTGAAACGATGAACTAATTGTTCAGTATGGTGGTAAGAAACTACCATTCAGAGGTATTAATATTTTAAATAAGTATTGTGTTCATTAAACAGACAGATTTATTTTGTTAACCGACTTCAAAAAAAGGAGGAGGTTCTCAATTCGGTTGTATTTTTTTTTTTTATGTTTGTTCACCGATTACTCGAAGACGCCTGGACCGATTTGAGAAATTCTTTTTTTGTTTGATAGGATATACTTGTCATGTGGTCCCATTTTTTTCAAGTCACATTCTGATGATGGGATCCTAGAGAAATCGAGGGCAACCCTCAAATTTCAAAGGCTTCTATATTGTTTTTCGCATATTACCTAAAACTACTTGGATATTTGCATTTTAAGTTGCTGAGCTGATGCTGGAAGGTACAACTCCTCAACGGTTAGGAGTACGGGGATTATTATTAATAAGTTTTCCGTCTCAAGTAACCGTCGTCTCCTCATTCGAGTAACGTTCTGGTCTACCCATCACTTAAAATCGTAAAATAGATATAATTTTTAACAAAAAAAAAACCGACTTCAAAAAGTAGGTAAACTAAAAAGCAAAAAATAAATTTACTTCGCACAAAATAATACGTTTTTTCATTTAGTAAAATAGAAATTATTAAATAATTATTTATATAATTCTGAAGTCGGTGCCAAGTAAACAATAACTCTGTATAGACTAATCTTTCTAACAACTATTTTTTTTTTTTTTTTTTTTTGAATGTGGGTAATCCAAGTGTCAACAGCAAAAAAAAAGAGCTCTTAGTAATTTTATTAGTTTTTATTAGTAATTTTAATTAATATATGCACAGTTACCTCTAAAAGTGATTACCTTACACTGATACACTGATCTGGCTTATCAACTTTCCTGTATCATCTCTTCATCTATATTCCACATAACTCTACAAATCTACTTCACTTCACTATGGATTTGTATCTCAAACTGTCCAAATGCATGGAGCAGATCACAGCAACTTTTGATTCGCGCATGAAGCAACATGAAGATGACCTCAAGAATGCTTCCAACGCTGAGACAGGTCACAAGAACATCTCCACTTTGTCGCGTGAGTTCACTGACTTTAAACTTTTTATATGGCAAGCTGTGGCATCTCTCAAAGCCCAAATGGAGCTTTTAATTCTTGGGCTGGATCGGCATGAGATGATGTCTCGCAGGAAGGTTTTGCTGCTCCATGGACTTGCAGAGATCAAGGATGAGGAATGTTTATCTCGCACTATTGGCATCCTATCCGACAAAATTAAATTGACAGGCATCACCAACACGGACATTGCTTCTTGTCATCGCCTAGGTACTAACACCAACAAACCAAGGCCTGTGTTAATTCGATTTAAGGACTTCACACTGCGGACAGAGGTTTGGAATAAGAAAACCACCCTTAAAGGGTCCGGACTGACAATTTCAGAATTTCTCACATCCTGTCGTCATCAAGTGTTTCTGGATGCCCGTAAAGCCTTTGGAATTCGACAATGTTGGACTTCGGAAGGCAAGATAGTAATACATCTCCCGAATAAGACGAGACGGAAAATTGAGACAGTTTCAGAGTTGAACAAACTCATTGTGGACTATCCTGATGCTCAAAATACTTCCAATTGCGATGCCGGTGAAGCCAAGAACCCAACTGTCCAGCTCAGCGGTAAGCCTGCTGGCTCTGTACCAGACAAAAGGCCAAGGAAACCAGCGAAGTGAGGCGTCTCCAATGTTGTGACTCGTAAATTCTGCCGTATTATAATCCACCGTTCGCAATCAACCATTATTCGCAATTATACTTCATTTTTGCCCAAGCACCGACTTGTTAAACTATTTTTCTAATGTAAATAACTAAATTGACGGTTGTTTTAAAACTTATTTTGTGTTTTGCTAAAATTTTCTTGTAACTGTCATGTCAAAGTGACAAGTGTCATCCAGTCACTTTGACGTCGTAATAACGTTCGGAAACCATAATCTTGTGAACTTGAAACTACTTCTTTTAGCCGGCGAGTGTATCGAGGAAGGTTTATTTCATTATTTTTTAATTAGTAAATTCATATACAATAATTTATATTCGTAAAACATATTTTATACTATTAGCATATTATATATTTATTTGAATTAAGTATATTTATAAATTTATATTATTATTATTATTATTATTGAACTATATAAGTACCAATGTCAGATATCGATGATAGTTTTATGTCATGCTCTTCTTCCTGTTCGTCCGATGAAGACTATGCCAGCGCGTTTAGTGAAGAGGATTCTATACACTTACGTGACAAACTGTATTCCAATTTTTCTTCTTTTAAAAAACTTTTTAATGCCGTCCACATAAATGCTCAAAGCGTTCATGCTCATTACTCTGATTTCTTATCGTCTTTTGACTCCAACCTTGTACACGCTGTCCTCGTATCCGAAACCTTTCTTAAACCTACTCTTTCTTCCACTCAATACGCCTTACCAGGCTATAAACTTATCCGTAATGACAGAACAGGCAAGGGTTATGGGGGGACAGGTATTTATCTTCGTGGAGATCTCACATATAAAGTCATTGAACAGTCACCGAGTGAGTACTCAAAATTTGCAGAACACCTCTTCATTGAAGTTATCTTTCATCATACAAAACTATTATTAGGTGTATATTATAGCCCATCTTGTAAAATTGACTACTTTGGTTCTCTTGAGGCTAAACTTGAAAATCTTTCCGCCCTCTATGATGACATAATCATCCTCGGTGACTTCAACACCTGCTTGTTGAAGAATGACGCACGGAGCCGTAAGCTCCGGTCCCTTGTCTCTTCTGTCAATATGCAAATTCTTGATTTACAACCCACTCACAGGGCTCCACACTGCTCTCCTTCACTCTTAGATCTTATTCTTGTTTCCGATCCTAATAAAGTATCCACTCATGGACAGCTTCCTGCTTCTTTCTCATACCATGATCTTATATTCCTTTCCTATAAAATTCGTCCTCCTAAACGTAAGAGTCAATATCTCATTCTTCGTAGTTTTAAAAACTTAGATTTGGAGCGTTTGAAGGAGGATGCGAGTAATATCGACTGGTCTTGTTTGTTTGACTGTAATGATTTGGACGAAAAGATTTCTTTGTTTAACCAGAATATCTTAAGGTTGTACAATGTGCATGCTCCTCTAAAAAAAGTCAGAGTGAAACATCCGCCTGCGCCTTGGCTCACGCAAGCTATTAAACTGTGTATGTCGAAACGCGATAAGGCAAAGGCACAATACAGAAAGAATCCTAGTGAGGAGAATTGGGATATATATAAAAAGTTACGCAATCGCTGTAGTCGTATGTGTAGAAATGCCAAAAGACGCCATATACATCATTCAATTGAAAATCTTAATACATCACAAGTGTGGCAGTTTCTTAAGTCCCTCGGCATTGGTAAAACCTCTCATAATATTAGCTCCACCCATTTAGATATCAATGCTATTAATATTAATTTCTCCAAATCACCTGTTTGCGTTAATAGTAGTACTAAGTCGGCCACTTTAAGTTATCTTTCAAATCTTCCTCTGCCAGATAACACTTCCTTCTGTTTTCAACCAATTGCAGAGTTGGATATTAAGAAGTCCATCCTATCCATATCCTCTAAAGCTGTGGGCGATGATGGCCTTCAGATCCAAATGTTTATTCCTATCCTGTCTGAAATCACTGCCATTATCACTCACATTGTCAATTACTCCTTGTTCACAAACTCCTTTCCCACTTCCTGGAAGAGGGCTCATGTCCTACCTCTTCCAAAAGTCTCTAATCCAACCTCTTTCTCCCAATTTAGACCTATGTCTATCCTTCCCGTTCTATCGAAAGTCCTGGAGAGTGTTGTCCAAAAGCAACTTTCACAATATCTCTTCTCTAATAGCCTGCTGAGTCCGTATCAGTCTGGATTTCGATCTGGCCACAGTACCGTTACTACGTTGGTAAAAATAACCGACGATGTACGTTTGGCCATTGAAAACAAACTTTTAACTCTCGTAGTGTTACTAGACTTCAGCAGCGCTTTTAACTGTGTTGACTTTGACATCCTCTTAGGAATCCTATCCTCTCTTAATATCTCTGCATCTGCAATTACATGGTTCACATCTTATCTTCAAGGACGCTCGCAGTCTGTTCGCTACGAAGATGCCTCATCTGAGTGGTGTGATCTGGCTGCGGGTGTTCCCCAAGGTGGCGTTCTTTCTCCTCTACTTTTCTCCGTTTTTATAAATGCTATCACTAAGGTCCTTACTTCACATTACCATCTCTACGCAGACGACTTACAGCTTTATCGTCATTTTAACGTCGATCAGATTGTCTCGGCTGTTGATGCTGTCAATGATGATCTTGCTAACATCCATAAATGGGCTAAGTCTTTTGGCCTTTTAGTCAATCCCAACAAATCGCAAGCAATCATCATTGGTGGCAGATATATGCTGGGACTTATAAATCACCTGTCAATCCCCCCGGTGTTATATGATTCTAAGCCTGTTATCTACGCTAACAAAGTAAAAAATCTGGGTATTATCTTCGATCCAAATCTATCATGGGAGGCTCATATTACAGAGGTGAGCAGAAAGGTGTTTGGTACGTTCCATTCTCTCAAACGACTCCAAAAATTCCTGCCTTTTCCAACTAAAGTGACTCTTGCACAATCTCTTCTTCTGCCTCTTCTTGACTATGCTGATGTCTGTTTTTTGGATGCAAAGGAGGAACTCCTCAACAAACTTGAGCGTCTGCAGAATCTTGGTATCCGCTTCGTTTTCGGTCTTCGGAAGTATGACCATGTTTCTGAATTCCGAAAACAATTGAAGTGGTTACCTATTCGGCAGCGTCGAGATACCCACATTCTTTCTCTCCTCTTTTCCGTCCTTCACAACCCTAATGCTCCTTCTTATCTTCGTGAACGTTTTGAATATCTTGTGCCCAGGGGAAAATCCTGTCGTACTTCTTCCTCTATTCTTCTTCGAACTCCTTTACACAGTTCCTCTAGGTATGATGGTTCTTTTACTATTCAGGCCGTAAGATTATGGAATAATCTTTCTAATTCGATTCGTGATAGTCCTTCATTGGATGTTTTCAGGGAAAGAGTTAAAAAATATTTCCTATCTCAGACTGTTTAGGTAAAGTTTTATATCAATATTTATTACATCTCTAAGTATTTTATTTATATTTAAGTATGTTTATTTAAGTGTGTATTTAGGTATATATAGGTAAATTAGTTTATTTAGGTATTGTATTTTATAGGTAGCATTATAATATATTTATGTCTATTTGTTTGTTTATGTATTGTAACTTTAGTTACTTTTTATTAATTTATTATTATTTTTTTACCATAATAATGGTAACTCCGTTTTTCCTTTGTGTTGTACACTTGTTTTTGCCCTCTTTTCGCATCCTCTTCTCCTCTATTACTCTAAGGTTTGCTGGAAGAGAACTCAAATTTGAGTTAAGCTCGCCTTTATTGTATTTTGTGTCATGAATTGTTTTATAAATTGTTTCATTGTACAATAAAAAGTTTAAAAACAAAAACAAACTATTTTCTGACTGAATATTAGTTCTTAATTATCCGATTTACTTGGCACCGACTTCAGAATTATAAAATAATTATTTAATAATTTCTATTTTACTAAATGAAAAAACGTATTATTTTGTGCGAAGTAAATTTATTTTTTGCTTTTTAGTTTACCTACTTTTTGAAGTCGGTTTTTTTTTGTTAAAATTATTTTATTGTTAGCGGGCCTTGCGAAATAACCACAATTAGAAGGCGTACACTAATAAAATAAACATCAAGTTATTGCTTACAGTCTCATGATAACATTTGCTTCCAAATGTTTAACCGACATATTGGGAAAATAGCTTACACTTAAACCAGCACCTAAACTTAAAACACCTGTTTGTGAAAAGTCAGGAGGGCACTGTTCCAAACGATAAGACTATCTTTTCTAACTAAAAGTAATTAGTAAATTTTTCAGTTTCATTCTACGTTAGAATTTCCACAAAGAAAAGATGCTAAACTTTTACAAATGCCGCCATATTTGTGCCGTAAAAGAACGTACCTAAACGCAGATGGCCAAAATACGACAAAATCCGTTATTTACATTTGATCGCAAAAGCTATTAAAGAAGTATCATAGATAAACTGCTTTTACGCAAACACATCAACAAATCCGGAAACAATCAACATCCCCACAAAATTACAAAATAAATCTAATATTATTTCAAAGGTTAAAATGCAAATTTAACACGGATATTACGAATATGTTATCATCAGTATAGTAACAATCCTGCTATGGTATTACTATTTTCGGATTTTAAGCATTAATAAAACGTTCGACCCGAAATTCGTAGATGCATCTGGCCAAAGGATATTACTTACCTTTGTAAGAGCCATGTACTCAAAGACTAACATCGATTCTCAATTTCTGGTCGCGTTCAAACGCAATTGAAAATAGAAAAGTTGTATATGACAACCTTTGAAACTGAATAGCATTTGAGTGGCAATAGTACATAATACTGCTGCTGAACTGAACTCTGAATTGTCTATATATAGAACTCTTTGTATCAAAAATGACCTCTAATCCAACGGGAACTGTTACGTTATATACGTATGCGTATATTTATAAATATATATAAACAATAATTAGGTAAATCGAATCTACCATAATCAGTAATTTGTATTATAATAATGACCCGTCGTTGAAACGCTTGTGGATTTTCCGGGGCCGGAATTCGATACCCGCGTTATTTCGAAAGATTAAAACGTAACATTGTAATAATTATTTAATTGACTTTATTTTATGTCATGATATTTTGTTCCTTGGGTATTATGACTCTGGAATGAGTTACCGGTGTCAATAAGAAGTGCCAAAACGCTAACAACTTTTAAGTCTTTGGTGAAGGAACACTATCTTACTTTCTAATATTTCATACCTGTTCTGCTGCTCTCATCTCATTCCTAAATCAATCATTATTAATATACCATTTTCTGTCCTTAAACATAATATTGTAGGTATTTATGTATATTTATATATGTATATATATATTTTATATATGTATGCCCTTTTATTGTATTTATGTATTTATATGTAGCCCTTGCATGTATTTGTATATATTTTATAGTACCTATGCTTAGGTACACAACTATTTATTTGTTAGAAGTAGTTATTTAATGTATTTATTCATTCTTTTCTTCATTTAAACTTCATGCTAGTACACCTTTTACTTCCCTTTCGTGTCTCTTTCATACTTTTCCATCCAATGGTTGTCTGTAAGAGATTGCCTTTGCAGCGATAAGACCGCCATTTGTACTTTTGTTATCTACATATTCTTCTGTATTATTTTTCCTTGGTGTGCAATAAAGTTTATTATTATTATTATTATTATTATATTTATTACCGATACTTTTTTTGCAGTACATAAAATTATTTTAATTAACAGACGCGCTGTTAAAATGAACAACAGGTATGATGACTGATACCGCAATAGTAATAAATCTGAATACCTTATCAAAATATAGGTAAACAGCATACTATTATTTGTATACTTTTAGTCAATCTCATTTTTTGATCATTCAAAGTTTCATGGGTAAATCTATTTTAAAGTACGAAGTTCTTTTTTCATAGAATTACCTACACAATTTTGAGCAATTTTTGTAATACAACCATTTTCATAAACGCAATATTTCAAATATAAGGCAGTGAAGTCACGCCTTTGTAGCCATTTGTTTGAGCGAGTGTAGCGTCTGGGCGAGTCTATTATTATTAATGTGATATAATGTGAATTTAAAATACCATGATCTCAGGCAATTTATGTGATATCAAAGTTATTATTTTATTGATGTTGCTAATATCGAGAGGTGTTTCAATCACATCAATCAGTCATCTAGCCAATTATTTCCAAAATCATTACCACCCCGGACAAACATCAATAGTCCGGTCAAATTAGACCGAAAAATAAGAGTAAAGTTACATAAATTCCCACCAAGCTGAAAATCGGTAAGATTGTTTAAAATATCATTAAAACAAAATTTGAAAGTTCCCCATCTTCCCCCTGTAAGGAAAAAAAAATATTCAAGGTCAAAGGTAAAAAAAATAGTTTTTCGCGATTTTCAGCTAAGATTCAGATAAATTTCATGATAAGATGAAAGTTCACCGTTACCTCCAAATTTCGTCAATAACAGATAACTTCAGTATTTTGTTTATTTTTATCAGTAAATTGAACATTTCTGTATTTAAAAAAGTTAATTTAATTAAAGATATTCAAATGAAACCGTATTAAACATAAATAAACCTTTTATTTTTGTGTTATATGACTTTTTGTTTGCGTTCCCCTAAATTTGTCCATGAGTGTAATTTTATGACAATATTATTAATTATCTATTATTTTATATTACCTACTCACTTGAATATATCTATAATGACGTGTAAACCAATTACTAATAAGATAATGAGATTTGTTAGTGAAGCTACAGCAACAACCGTGCAGGCAGCTGGCACGGTTGCAAACGCCCCTTCCCCCCCCCGTCCGGACCGCAACAGGTTTCATTCAGACGGAGGCAAGCCTTTCCAATTTTTTTACCACAACTTTTCCTCAATGTCGACAAACTCAAAAGACTGCTTTGCCTATAAGAAAATAGACAAATTTAATGTAATTATTTTTTATGTGCTGCTGTTTTGATACTATAAGTTGCGTTTGGTTTAAGACTGTTAGCAATAAAATGATAATTTAATAATAATAAATTTTATTCTGTTCTATTGCAGATAAAGTATTTGCTGTATATGATTTTCTTAGAGGGCAGACTAAAGATACCTAAAGAACCACCGGCCTCGGAAAATATATGTTTGCATAATTTGTTGACGGAGTATCTGATTTGTTATTGTAATACAGTTACCAGCGCGACGTGTGACGTTCTTTCAAAGGGTCACTGAATAATTACGTACGATCGGATAAGTCTCTTGTCACAACTGCATCAATGCATCAGTAGAATGTTGTTAAGATATCATGGTTCAAGATCTGATCTATTTTGTTGAGGCTGGAAACGTTCTTGAAAGATAGCGATCGTGTACCATTCGGGAAAGATTAAATTGAAAAGACGGATCTAGAAATTAACATAACACAAAGACTTGAAAAGATGGATCTAGAAATTAACATAACACAAAGACTTAAGCATAAACAGGATATTTTTATGCACTGCGCAATTCTTTGTAGGAGGTAGAAATGAAATATTGTTGTAAATTTAGGCCCTATTTTAGAAGTTCCTAATTAGGTTTAGGATAATAAGGTGTTGGTTCATTCTATACTTTACAAAAATATCATTTCATCTATCAAAAATGTTCCAAAATACCTACCTATAACTGGTGAAAATGATCCAAATATTTTTTGGTAAAAATCTGCTCAAATTTGGGTATTGCTTCGCATATTCAGGATATCGTACCAAATTCAGTAATTATAAGTATTCATAACGACATTAAGTACGTCTGCAATATAATAAAAAACGATAAAGGAGGAAGGTCCCTGTTTTAATTTTTGTAACATTTTGTTATTATTTTATTATTTGTCTAAAGGCATGGAGCACATGGAATAAGAAAACACGTTGTGACAAACTATTGAAAATATAGGTGTAGTGGCTCTTAAAAGGTAAATATTTGTATCACGAGAGTAGCGAGTAATTTTTTAGAATCTTAGAGTGCGTAGTAAAGGTCTTCAAAAGCACGAGATGTAAATAACTTTGATCTCGTGTCGCACATACAACTTTTCACTTAAGCAGTCGAAATAGTACCCATAGTACAAGTTCTGCTTAGTTTGGGACTATTTGACGTGGTGTGAAACTTGTAGGAAAAAATGCGACCACCGTTAACAATAGAACTTTGCTTTGAGCGGGCGCAAAACCTAAAGCAAAATCGAGGTTTGCTCACTGTTTTCATAAAACAAAGAAAAACTTTTCGAGCTGCTAAGTTACAACATATTTCTAGGTCGAAATTCGATTTTTTTTAAAGATAATCTTTATACATAAAATAGAATATAATATGAACGACATAGTTCACGCGGTGATATTGCTCGAGTAGAGAGAATATTTTTTAATCCATGTGAATCGCTGAACCTTGTAAGCAGAACATAAAGTTTATTGATTGAGACGAAGGATTAGTCTATAAACTCTTAAATTTTTACAATATGTAAAATATTGTGAAACACTACACTAATTAGTGATCAAATTTAAGTTTATTTTCACCAGTTCCGGCAAAATGTTAGTAACCTAAAATAAAAGATATCCTGACTGAATATAAAAGAGACACTTCGATAAGCTGTCCCCCTGTCATTAGTGTGTTCTTTATAATAAGCCGATCCATTAGGATTTTCCGACAATTAGAAAACTTCGCTTAAGTTTAAAAAAAAACTTAAATCAAAGTATGAAGCATATATTTTACTAACTTTTTTTTTTAGTTTAAGTAATAACCTATGACCTCTTAAATTGTCTTAATGTATTACTAATAAGAGATCTATTTTATAAAGGAATTATTATTGTCAGGCATCCCCAGTTCCTAAATGTGGAAGATCACCGCTCTTGCAAGTTCCGCTCATATAAAACAAGTTGTCAAATCATCCAACGCTCCCCGCGAGTAGAAGCAGACATATTTGCATAAATATGTCTTCTCTCCATATGGATTTTATGCTCTTTGTCGCAAAAGTATAGTTCACGCGTTGATATTGCACAAGTATAGAGAATATTTTTTTAATCCATGTGCATCGCGGCACTATTGCGTTATGACATTAATTTCATTAATTTAGATGAAGTTATACTCAATGAACTTTCAAATTATCTCAATATTTTACTAATTAATCTACTTCAAGCTCCGATTTTATATGATAATGTTTTAGGTAGTCAACTGCCAGATGACTATGGAAATTTCTCACTTATAGGCTTCACGTGCAATGTGAGACCAGCTTGTACTGGAAATGTATAGATTGATAGGTAACCGTCTTTACATGTACGCATGGTTATTGTTCACGCGTATTGGTGCGCAATTAAAAATAATGTATATAACGCATGTGAATCGCGGCACTACTACGGTAGACGATTAATTTCATTAATTAAAATGAATGAATAGTCGATGACTTCTTAAATGTATAACTAATTATTATACAAGTTAAGATTTCAAAATTAAATTACTCATTAGTCTCGAATTTTATATCTAGACTAGATTGTTATCTTTATGAAGTATATAATTGTTTAGAAACATCATTTAAAAAAAATAAGTTAAAGATTTCTGCAAAACAATTTAACCTAAGAGTACGAGGTAAAACGTTGGTTAATCGTTGGTTTAACGTCCGTGTAGGGATAGTTCACTCGCTGCACAGGCAAATGAAGAAATTTAATCCATTTCAATCGCAGAATTATATCAGTAGAACACTAATGATATTATTTGAGATGAAGTGAAAGTCTATGAACTATTCAATGTTCTCATTATTTTACTAATTAGTGATCTCAATTATGAGTTAAAGATTTTTAAATAATCGAACCACTCATTTTACGTACTGACGGCTACACTTCAACCTATACATTTCCACTTCAACCTATGCCCATGAAATGCAAGACCAGCTTTTACTGGAAATGTATAGGTTGATCGGTAGCCGTATATAGCTACAAGAACGTCCGTTTAGTAGTGATTTAATTTACTTGTTAAAGATTTTTATATAATCTAGCCACGCATTCTACGCACAGACGTATTCTACGTTCATGTACACACGGCTCCACATCAACCTATACTTTCCCAGTATAAGATGACCTTGCGATGTATATGCTGCCCGTGCAATGCAAGACTAGCTAATAGTGGAAATGTATAGGTTGTTCGGCAGCCGTGTGTTCATAAACGTCCGTGTAGTTGCTCAAGTGAAATAGTACATGGTACACCAAGAGATGAAAGTTGTCGATTTCTTTGAGGGTGGAGTATGATTGCCTTAATACACCCACAAGAAATCGAAGTTTTTGCCAAGTGATACATAGTGATTTACACTACACCACACTTCAATAACAAAATAAACCAAATATTTACCAAAAATTACTGATTAGAGATTAAGATTAATTTACCAAAACCTAATAAAAACAACAAGTAAACAAAAAAATTGCGCAGTGGAGAAATCTATTTTGGTTTGATTAAATCGACTTCTCTGATGCCTCGGTGTAGAATGTACTAATTAATCCATTTGAATCGCGGAACTATTTCAGGAGAACACTATTTTTATTAGTTGAACAAAAAGATTCATCCATGACCTCATTTATGTTCTCAATATTTTTCGAATTTGTGATCTAATTTATTTAATACCAAAATATTGAGATTTTTCCGGTGTCCTAGGTAAACGACGAACGCGAAAAATTGTCACATACATACAGAATCGGAACTATATAATTATGAAAAAATATGACCTATTACTTCAATTAAGTTTAATTTATCAACGCCAAAATGTAGTGAAGCTCAGCAGACATGATAAAATAACTTCACAATTTCTACTCTGAAATCTAAGAAATACGTCAAAACTTGTTCAAATTTGGCACAGTCTATCCCAATTCCAGACTAAATAAGCTATGGAACGTAATACTTCAATAGGATGTACCTACGCTCATTATTTTTTACTCATACTAGTGTTTACGCCGAACTTTGTGCTCAGCTTATATATTTTCATCCTTATATGCTCTATGAAGATCTTTAAAAACCTTTTTAAATATTAGTGAAAAGGTTCCTGGTTGCGATTTACCGCCAAACCAAATGAGAATGCAGACAGAGCTGCAACTACATGTTTAGTCAATTTTTTCAAGATTTTTAATAAATAATTAATTATGCCTAAAATTTAGTTGTCACATGTATTATTTCCTTATTCTCCATTTTGAATATACGCTAAGCAGCTCTTACATTCAAGGATTCAAAATTCAAACTTGTAACCAGTTACACTAAAAACCTAGTGGTAATAATTATCACGTTATGTGTATTGAATCTATTTGAGTCGCAGCATTATTTCAGTATTATAATTTAAATACATACTGTGATATCGGCAACTAGTAGATGTTAAATGAAAAAACCACCTAGAAAAAATCGCAGTGTATAACAATATCCTGTGTATATGAATTGCTACATACCTGAGCTCGATAGCCTGTGATGCATTCGGATATTGGGATGTACGGTCCCGTCGTATCCGAAGAACGCTCGTAGTGCTCGTTGGTAGCTGACACTGAGTAATCATTCAATGTCATGTTTTCTAGAGAGAACATAGAATTCAACTCAAAATAAGGACCTATTTTACACGATTGCCAGGTACATATTACGTCAGTTATTTCCTCTAAAGCGATAACTTATATAATGCTTATGAAATGTGTTATAATTTTACAAATTTTCAGCAGTAAGATTAAGGTAAGGGATCTGTGCGGCGGAAGCCTACCGCTGTTAAATCAAAGCAAGGATTCGTAGCTAATGTTCACGCGGCTTCATGATCCAAATCTCTGATGCATTTTACAAGTTTATCAACTGAGAGGAATTGCGATGCAATTATTACTTGTCACTTAGTCATACAAGTAATTGAATAAGTAGAAGAACCTAGACTAAATAGTAACCTATTGGACGCATAGTCATATTGACAAATATATTCCAGTTGAACTACTTTGTTGTCTTGTGAATAATTATTGTTATAATGGTTGATACTCGAAGGAACTTTAGCTGAACGAGTTGTAGTAATCTAGCAGAAACTTGTCATTATGCCCAGCGTCTCCTCTTAATATAATTTCGCTGCACTAAGCGACAAGTATTACCTTCGTGTAAAATGGCCTTAAAAAATTAAGACTGAGCGCCACATTTCGCTGGCTAAGCATTTGTAATTTTCGCAAGCACTTTATTTTACTAAACATGGGAATGATTGAACAGCTATATTTTTATAGGGAACAATTGCAACTCATCAAGAATATTTAATTTTAGGTAATGATGTGTTGCAACACTAATGACTATTAAAATTTCTTGATTACGCGTGAGTTGCGTATGTCAATTTCGGCAAATAGCTAATCACTTCGATAGATTTCAATTCTGATAAGCGGAAATTATTAGGAATCTAGTACAATTACTGCTCAGCAAAGTATTAAGTTACATATTTTATTTTGCACTTAAAAAACGCGACGTTTCATAATAATACGTTTAGCGCGCAGAGCTCAAACGATCTTGCTTAAAAATTGCAATGCTTCAAAATGCACGAGAGCCAGCTTTTCTATGCAGAACAAAACCTTTTTACAGCATAAAAAATAAATAAAAATCATTACAAGAAAGAATTGAATTTTCAACAATAGATATATTGTAAGAAAATTGTAATGAAAAAACTAAATCGTTTTTTTTAGCTACTTGCAGACAAACGTTACCGCATGTTGTATAGTTTCTAATATATCTCATAAAAAATCAAATAAAAAAGAATGTGATATTTTTTCAATTAGTAACATACGGTAAAGTTAACAAGAAGTAGACTTAAGAAAAAACTTTTTGGAAGAAGAAAGTTACCATTACAGTGGTCCTCTTCTGAAGGCCGCAAGCCGCAAACGCGGCATATCGCATCTACCCAACTCGCCATATCGGCCTCTGTGTCAGCCTCCAAATGATAGGTGCGAGTTTGAGTTTGAATGGTGAAGACAGAGCCACGAAGCTTGGGATCTACATTGCCGTTTCCAGCCCTTTCCATATGCAGCCCAGCATCTACCTAAACAAAAGCCCGCCTATTGTAGATACTAATTTATATTGTAAAAGCGACTAAAACCTATATGCAGAATTTAATGCATTTTACTTTAAAATTTACGGCAGTCCCATATAAACTTACACTCACTAATTTACCCCCTTAGGAAGAAAATTAAAAGATAAAACTTATACCACTTTTTAAGTTTGACTTCTAGCTACACATCTGTGAAAACCGCATACAATTCCATGCAGTAGTTTTTGCGTAATACGCGTACGGATACAGACAGACAGACGGATAAAATTCTAAACAATATTTCGGCTTCTACTGCTGTTATATAGACCCCTCATTTTTATTTTTAATATCTTCTATATACTATCAGGAAAGTTTATGCATAATTGCGTAGCACCGCTCTCATACCGCGGTGTAAATTGTTACCTGTTGCACAGACACGCTTCACGGGCATATTTTAAAAGAGAGCGTGCTGAAATTTGTCTGATGCTACAAAGATGGCAAATCTTAAAAATTATTATAGATATTTTTCACAAACTTACAGTTCCGACCGCACTGATCACTGTAGCGTAAGCACTGTCTGACGCATTCAACAGGTTAAACAAACTTATTGTTCATAACTTGGTTTTGCACTAAGCTTCGCGATTTTTATTGACTATATTTGTTTTCACTGCAAATATTCTGTGTAGTGTCTTCAACAGCTAAGTTACAAGAAATATAATATAAATCATCATATGAAGGAAAACAGTAAGGAAAATTATGAATTAATGGTCTATATTTATATTATTTTTGCCTACCTTGAGTAGGCTACCTAAAATAATATAAGTATGGGCGATGAATAAAAAATGAAATATTTTTTTTTTTTTTTTTTTTTAAGTTATCAATTTTATATTCTAAGATAAAAAATAATTAAATGATTTAAAATCATATTGTTTTTTAGATTGAGTAGCCGAGTATATGATTTTTTAGGTTTGTTAAAAGCACTTTTAATTTTAATTTTTCAAAGTTACCGGGTAACGGGTAGGCTTCCAAGAGGAGTCCTGTCGCGTCCGCTCGTTGTTGGAGACTGAGTGAGCCCGGTCGCGAGTGTTGTGCCTAACTGCAGACTGCAGAGGGAGAGCGGCCACTCGATCGCTGGGTTCCGTGGGCGTCGGGTGGATTTCTCCCTGAACCCACCCCTCTTGGTCGTGATTTTCAATATTGAATTAAATGCATTTTACTTTTTGTTTTGGGTTACATTTTAAGAGCCAAAATAATAACAATGTCCGACATTTTAATTATATACAAAACTAAAACGAATTTAGGTACTAACGCGAAGCTGATTTTTACAGGCGGCGAAAAGTTTAGTATATATTAGTGACTTATGCATGAAGTGGACATAAAAAAAAAACCGACTTCAAAAAGTAGGTAAACTAAAAAGTAAATCGGATAATTAAGACCTAATATTCAGTCAGAAAATAGTTGTTAGAAAGATTGATATTATCTATACAGAGTTATAGTTTACTTGGCACCGACTTCAGAATTATAAAATAATTTCTATTTAACTAAATGAAAAAACGTATTATTTTGTGCGAAGTAATTTTATTTTTTGCTTTTTAGTTTACCTACTTTTTGAAGTCGGTTTTTTTTTTGTTAAAAATTATTTTATTTTACGATTTTTAGTGATGGGTAGACCGAGCAAGAATGTTTCTCGAATGAGGAGACGACGGTTACTTGAGACGGAAAACTTATTAATAATAATCCCCGTACTCCTAACCGTTGAGGAGTTGTGCCTTCCAGCATCAGCTCAGCAAATTAAAATGCAAATATCCAAGTAGTTTTAGGTAATATACGAAAAACAAAATAGAAGCCTTTGAAATTTGAGGGTTACCCATGATTTCTCTAGGATCCCATCATCAAATCATTACCTCATATTATGAATATACATAAGTAATATTCAACGTCTCGCCTCATCTGTGTATAACTTGAAAGAATACAGTAAACGGCCTCAAGGAGCCTATATTTAAAGAATTATCCCCGTACTCCTAACCGTTGAGGAGTTGTACCTTCCAGCATCAGCTCAGCAACATAAAATGCTGAGTACTAGATGCAAATATCCGAGTAGCTTTAGATATTATACAAAAAACAATATAGAAGCCTTTTAAATTTGAGGGTTGCCCTCGATTTCTCTAAGATCCCATCATCAGAACGTGACTTTAAAAAAATGGGACCACATGACAAGTATATCCTATAAAACAAAAAAAGAATTCTTCAAATCGGTCCAGGCGTCTTCGAGTAATCGGCGAACAAACATAAAAAAAAAAAAAAAAAAAAAAACATACAACCGAATTGAGAACCTCCTCCTTTTTTTGAAGTCGGTTAAAAATACACTCATTTCTTTGCACAGTATTTACATGACTTTAGTATTAACAAGACGAAATGTTACGGAGTCAACATTTTTTGGTACCGATTATGCGAAATCTACACCTAGCTTGAACTTGACTTTTCGGATAACTCGGGTATAATATTTTTTTCTTAATAATGATATCTCCATTATAATATGTAAGTTAAGTATTACATTAAAAGGCTTCAAACATAAAGTTCACTTGTGTTCACGGGGCTTAGTGGTTTGGACACCTGCTAAATAAAATACTTTTACCGCAAGGAGAGGTTGCATTCAATATCTATGATGTAGGCCCAGACTCCATCAAAGCGGAGATGTGCAGAGGTAGGTAGGTATCCACCGAAGCTGTTCGAAGATGCGTACTACATTATGATCTATCCACACAAGCGACATTTTTTATACATTTGCTTTAATTTAAAGCCGATTCTTTTGGAAGGAATCTGTGCAGTAGTTAATTAACAATTTCTTAATTAAAAAAATTAACGCACTTTAAATATAGAGGAAAATTTCGACGTGAATTCGCTTCATTGCATTTAATGTTGTCAAAGAACAAGGCAAATAAGCCATTTGAACGTGACATTTAATATTCATTTACAAAAATATATATATGAATCAAAAATAATATTAAAATCATCCAATAAAAATACTTTAGTAATAATAACTGCAGTCCTATTAAGGCAGTTGTCCCACCAACGACGAGAAAACGACTAACTATCGGCTATTTTCTCGCTCAAGAAACGTACAATAGATATACTTTCCGTGTGAACAAAAGAGATGCATATACAAACAGTTGATCGCTGACTGTTCACACTGCCGGCGAGCACTCGCTTCACTAGTTTGTCGCTGAGCGACAAGAGCTATGAGGGATAACACTCGCTCGGCGATACTCGCCAAGCGATTAGAACTCACGCCGAGAGAGCAACCAGTGGTCATTTCTCTACAGTGCGTATCTGTATCCGCCTTACTCGCACACTCGCTTATAGCCGAGCTACACAAATATCGGAACTACGCACTCGCTCCCCGTGTCTCGCTAACTCGTTTCTAGTTCTAGCTCTACTCGTTACTCGTTAATCGTTGCCGGTGAGACAAGTGCCTAATTAATGTATTTCTACTGCTGGGATCAGACACCTTGCGAAATTAGAAAATAATAAATAACTATACATTGTTTTAGCGATATACTCAAAAAATATTGGTTAAGAAAAATAAATCAAAATTCAAAAGCATCATTGACTTGCGGCGCCCGACTCCATAGTCTAGGTTCTCGCGAACTTGAACCTGTAGCGGAGTAGCGGTCCGTAAAATAGGTCAGGTTCGGGCCGCTAGCCTTAACCCGTTGAACGTTGCAACTCGCAGCCAGGAGCGTGCAATCGATACGCATCGAGATAGCAATTATTCTTTTCAAAGTAAATGAATATGTGATTTTCGAAAAATATGAAATCATCCGCGAGTACAGCTTTGGTGAAACCTTCATCCTTTAGTTTGGTGGTGAATTTGGCCCTTAAATCAGGGGCACATCAACATTGTAGTCACATCTAATCACAGTCAGTGAAGCAACTGCAATATTGCAGATGCTGATTTTTGAGTTAATGGATCTTAAGGTTTTTGATTATTTGTGTTTTGTTTAAGAATATGGATATCTTACAAAATTCAAAAGCAATGCGTGGGTTTCTCCGCATTTTATAGGGTAACCGGGCTTTTGGAAATCTGTCTCTATGTTTTTTTATAGGGCCGTTGGATCACTTTGGTTTTTGGTGGTTAATAGGGGTTTTCAATCTCTGAGGATATCTCTCTTTCCTTGCCACAGATTAATGTTTTTCAATCCACCTTTTTCACTACTTTTGACATAACAGTTTCTCAAAAATTATGATCGGGCAATACGCTATTGAACACTGGATATTCAAATTGATATTAAAATTTATACAAAAGTGATATATAAAAATGTAAAATGTGTTTCTGTGTAAATGTGCTTCTGTGAACACTTTTGCCATTTTGTGAATATGTGTATTATTATGTAAGTGAAAAATTAGCAATAACATAACATCACGCCTATATTACCCAGATGGGTAAGGCAGAAATGTAAAACTCCCACATTTCATCTGTATTAGGTCCCATGGGATAGGGGGTAAACCTCTTGCCATCCACCGGCCTATGCCGGCTGTGCCACTATTGTGAATTTCTTGACGAAAAGTTCACAAATAACAATATACGCGACCCGGGTATCAAATTTGAGACCTCACGATTAGAGACGCATAGGCTAAGCACTAGACCATCGAGGCACTCATGTCAGAATAATTTGCACATCAAACAATAATTGCAATTCTCTGACACTTTGTTGTTAGGTGAAAAACTAGTGCGACAGTACGCGACACGGTCCATACATTGTTATCGCGTGCAATATATGGATCGCAAGGGTTGCTATGGAAACAGTGGCGTTTGTATGCTGTCGCATCCCGTTGCGTAGAGCTTGTCGCTTAGCTTGGACAAAGCCCTAATTTACATAGATACATACTAATAATATTCATCAACTAGCTTTTAATAACGGCCGCCTTTTCTAACATCTAGAATCTATAATGAAATACTGTTAAGACGATGTCTAAGATCAACTACAAAAAAAAAATATGCACACAACCAATAAATGCATTGTAATAAGATTATTTTTTGCAAGGCATATATTTAAGTACCTGGAGACTTAAAAAAAACTGAAATCAGGCTGATCAGACTGCGTATTTCCATTTAAAGCCAGGAGGATAATGCTGTATTATTGCAAGTTAGGTTGAATCTAGCGTTGACAATTTAGATATAATATTTCTTAGATGCTAATCTTTTCAAGAGGAGGATATTGTTTCAACAGTTTTCCGAACAATCTATTCCAACCCGGGGTTTTCAAGATATGTAACAGCTATTGTATTAGTATGTAGTTCTACTTGAGAGCTTATTTAATGCACTACACTTATTTTTATCCCCCGACGCAAAAAGTGGAGTGTTATAAGTTCGAGCGCACTGTTTATCTGAGGCATCAAAAGCTTTTAAAGGAGAGAACCGATTTTAATGCGTTTTTTTATAAAATTGAAAGCTGGTTTCTAGGCGATAGATTTTAGACAAATTATAAGATATTCTATTTGTTTTGGCATGTGAAAGATAAATTATGAAATTACTCTAAAATTTTGCTTTTATTTCTTAATTAGAGGGGTTTTATTAATTTTCAATGTAATGCAATATAAGAGTTATTGCGATCGAGTACCCTACACATTAAATGCTCGGCAGCATTGCATACGGCGTGCGTTTGCATCGCGCTTTTTCGCCGGGGCGGCGAACGATACCTAGCGTGCAATAAGGCTGCATATCCACTGGCGGACGCTGCGCTTGGCTGCGTCGTTTTGTTTAGTTTTTGTTCTCTCTATACTTCATAACCGGCGGTCATTGCTAATCCCGGTTTCGATCTTTCTCTCTCATTCGTTGTTGAAACGGGACGGAGAGAGGGAAAACGTTCAATTAGCGACAAAAGTCCGTTCAATACGTTGGTATTAGCACCGTGAATCGTAGTCGAGCGCAGCTCTGGTGGAAACGCAGCCTCAAGGTTCGGAAATAGTGCTTGTTCGATAAAATGTGCATAGATATAATTTTGAACTTTGTTCCGGGCAGGAGCTCACTGGCCGCAAACATTTATAACACGGAAAATGTTTTAGTGACGTTCAAACTCAAACTACATCTACAAACATTATAAGAACAAAACAAAAAAATAATTGTGAAGATATATAAATATAAAATTCATTATATAATACCAGTATCATAAATATGGATAAGAATTACTGAAATTTAGATCAATTTTGATCCAACTAATTAGGTTTAAATTATTACAATACCTACCTTATATACGTTCATCACTTGTCCCCATAGAAATCTTAATAACAATGCAATAGAAATGTCAAAGACGCGTGACCTTGTCGCCGCGCATGTGTCTAGTCGAACACAAGTGCGAGTTGAGGAGTTGTCGTGGTTACCAGTGTTGTTTGGGACGCCTAAAGATTATTCGTTTTTAGAAAATATTGCTTAATGTCATCGCAAAAAGAATAATTTTGTTTGCAGGAATACAATTTGAAAACCGGCGACATGCGTCCCAGTGTTAAAAGATAGTCGATAGTATTTCTATTGACTAGTTATTAAGATTTCTATGCTTGTCCCTATCACAATCATTCACGGGTCTCGGCTAGCCTTTCTTAAACTTGAACCTGTTGCAGAGCTCCGTATATAGGTCAGCTTCGGGTCGGCCGAGTAACCTTCACCCGGAGAACTTGGCCGCGAATCGCTTCCTGACGCGTACATATCAATATTACGCTTCTTTGATTGGAAAGTTATTGTTTCTGACAAATTATGTACGAAACTAACTAAACACTATTTAATTTTGTATTGTTTTTTCAACAAATTATATTTATTGAATAAAGTTAGGTCTAATTTAACGTGTTGAAATATTTTATATTACACATATTCGATATTTCATTTTTTTTTTAATTCTTATACTTTCTCTACAAAAATCCCTAATCCCACCAAGCTTCTAACTCGCATAGACTAAGTTATTAAAGTAAAAGCTCGTTATGTAAGGGCATGTCGAGTGCATATCTGACAATATTACATAAATTCGTATCGAATGAAAAACCTCCTTTTTTGACATCGGCAAATAATATAAAACGTCGCAGCAATTTTTCAACCTTCTTACCTCGGTACAAGGAAAAGCTAAACGCTTAACTAACTAAATGTATTGTGAACAGGTAAGTTTTACACAATTCGTAATAAAACTTGAGATAAATTTTCTATTCCGTGGAATATTTTCTTTTTAACAGCTCTTCTCCTGTACAAAGTAGCTTTTGCAATATAAGGCGCTTACACTTTGTAGAAAGGTTCAGCACATAAATAAAATCGTACATTCTAGGTACACTGAGCGGAGAGAGTGAGTAATTTAAGGCATTTGGTTAAAGCCTTTAAATACCCAATTTGAAATTTTATTAAGAGGAAGAAAATGTCCTCCAAAACCCTCTGGACTTGTTGATTTTCAATCCTATTGATACCAAATATGGCAAGATTGAAGTGGTTTGGGTGATATAAAATAACACCATGCGAAGTGTCTGCCAATGGTGAGAGTTGATTTCTATCATAACCGAGGTCAACATATCAAAAAATTTTTTTTTACAACTTCGTGTATTTAATTATCGTTTTAATTTCTATTAGAGACACAAACAGGGCAACTTTCAGCTTTTATAAAATAGCGGAATTGGGTGACCACTGGCTCTTAGACTTTAAAACTTTTAGATTCTAGAAGTCTCATTACTCAAAATATTTTTCAGGTGCATCCAATAACTTCTCCTTTGCAAATAAGATTCTGAAACTTAATTGCACAGTGTTACTGTGCTGTTGTTACACAGTGATTCTGCACTGAAAAAAATCATATTGCATGACGTGAAAATTTGCCCATCCTGAAGTAACATAGTACAGACAGTGTTTTTCCTTTAGATGTATAAATAGTTGCAGGTAAGCGATCGACTACTAGAATAAGCATTTTCTTCGTGGTTGAATAAGTAAATGAACATGATGTCAAATGACAAGCAATCATCTGAAAACATGGCTTTTAACCCAAGGGTGCATAATTCCGATTGACATGTTTACAAATACGGATTGTTACTTATGCATATATTAGTTACATATTCCTAAAATCGACAGAACAGGTCTCGTTAACATCTTATAAGGTAAATTGTATTGACATTATTTCACGTTGAACGACTCGCTTAATTTAGTATTTAGGTAATGTTATGTTTTTAAGTACTTTTTACTTAATGAATGGAAAATATATTTAAGTATGTAATGAACAATATAAAAGGGTATATATATATGGGGTGCATGAAAGGAGCCTCCCCGAGTGACGTACACAACGATTCCCTACGTCCGGCGCACCCTGGGCAATTTGCGAGTTCTCCAAAGCGAATTGGCTAATCCTTTCACCACGATGGCAAGTTTAAATAAAATTTGACTCAGCCAGACACGACGAAGAAGAAGAAGAATATGAAAGTTGTTATTATTGAAAATTATTTTATAGGTTGAAATAATCGCCGAATTAGAGATTTGGATAACCAAAACTTCATCGGGCTAAAATAAATAAAAATAATATCACACAACATACTCACAATGTCATCTAGTCCCAAACTAAGCAGAGCTTGTATTATGGGTACTCAAATAACTGATACTAATACATACATACTATTAAATGTTCATGAAAGATTTATATCACGGGAATCTCTATATATAAATATAGATATTTATATATTTAAAAGAAAGTTGTGTTAGTTATGCACTATTTATAACTCAAGGACGGCTGAACCGATTCAGCTGAAAATTACCAATTTTTAGTCAAATGGTAGCTAAAAACCAGGAAACGGATATAGGATAATTTTTATCCCGTTCCCGCGGGAAAAATGGGACGTGCTATAACAAAAGAAGCTGACATGGAATAACAAAACCCAACTGACAGCAAAACGAAAATTAGTCAGTCGATACATCGGTCTAGCCGTTTATTTGTTACGCGACGGAACGGTAACTGGACAAGCAGAAGCAAATGTATGAATTGTATAGAGCATTTTCACTACAATACGACGGCAGTTTGAGTTTATTAATATATTGGAAAGCCTTTTCCGCTTTTGCTATAAATTCTCGGTAGCTTTATCAAAAGTCAAAGATTTTCAGACAGAAAATAAACCTTATATATACCTGCTGCCTAAATTCGACGAATTCACTTTTATCTGATATTAAATGTAACGGAATACGTGTCGATCTCGAAAGCTTACCAACAAAGGTATTGCAGAGAGCATCTGTCATAACATGCATTACCAATATCCAATCGTGCTTAAACGCCACTATCTGAAATAGAGATAGCCGAGTCGATTTGAATTGGTATTCAAATACTTCTTTTACATTCGTCCCAACAAATCGAAGGAAAAAGGAATAGGAAGAGCCAGGAAGCAATGAAGGCGCCAACATTTCAAACTGTCTTCCAAAAAGGAGAAGATTCTACGTTCGACGCGTATATATTTTTTGATGGTTTGACAGCAATTTTGCATTCATTTGTCAACCGATTTAAAAAAGTCTTTTTATTTGTGAGAGGGTACAAACTATTATTATTATTTTTAGCTGCAGAGAAATTTCGCCTCCCTTAAGTACTTTTTGCACTTTAAAGGAGTGAGTATACTAAGCAGCTGACTGTACTGCCGAGATGGGACCGTTTCCATCAAGTCAGGATCTTAAGAAAGAATTCCAAAGAAATCGAGGGCAACACTCTTTTATAGGTCCTTACAGTGTTTTATTTATACTGTCTGAAGTTGTTTATATATTTGCATCTAGCAGTCAGGATTACGGGGATAATTATTTAAATACAGGCACCTTTAGACCGTTTACTGTATGCTTTCAAGTTATTTCAGATTATTGCTTCTCACTTTTGGTCTTACTACTTTGGAGAAAAAGGGATCGTTTTTTGTGACACATAATTTCTTTGGATTCTTTGGATTTCAACGAATTTTTTTTTTTATCACTTTCATTTTATTTTTGACGAGTAACTGTTTCACGGTCGAAATGCCTATGGCTATATTAAAAGAACGCAATAAATGTAGCAATAATTATTTTTTATTGATTTCTGCATATTATTTTTAATACTTTGGATGTTTAGAAACAATTGGCGCTGTGTTTGGTACTATTATTTAGAAACTTTGATTGCATTCATATATTTGACGGTGTCCATGTCCGATATATTTGCAAGATGGCTGATTTATATAATTAGAAGACTTGGGTTGTATTGATATCATTTATCGATTTACGCGTTCCTATATATCTGGATATTTTGTCTGTGATTTAACATAAGGCGGCGACTGTACAATAACAACATAAAAGTAAAAATACAGCTTACATTGTTACAAAACTCCTTTGAAAGACCGTAGGTAGACCTGTTGTTGTTGGTATTCTGTGACAATCACAGAATACCAGGCACCCACCCCTTATAGAAGTTCTGTTTGTTATCTAAGTTTTTAAAGGTACTATTTTTGTATACTTATGAGTGTATCTGTGAATTGTGTCTGTATGTGTGTATGTGTGGGTAGATATTCGTGTGTGTGCGAATGAAACAATGTAACTTGTGAAATATTATGTGCAGTTGGTTGAATAAGAAAGGAACCAACGTGTTAATATCTTCTTAACTTCATACTTTGTGAATGGGTATATTGATAGAAGCTGATTTATTTTTAAACGACTTTATTTATGTTTGTTCGCAGATTACTCGAAGACGTCTGGACCGATTTGTGAAATTCCTTTTTGTCAGAAAGAGTATAGTTTTCATGTGGTTCCATTTTCATCAGGTCACAACCTGATGATGGGATCCTAGAGACATCGACGGCAACCCTCATCAGGCTTTTATATTGTTTTTCGTTTATTACCTAAAGGTACTCGGATATTTGCATCTAACAGAGCATTTCATGTTGCTTAGCTGATGCTGGAAGGTACAACTTCTCAACGGTTAGGAGTACGGGGATAACTCTTTAAATATACCTATATATGTAATGAGGTTCGTCCTAGTCTAGCACTTAAGCCATCTATAAAAGTTTGCAGCTTACGGGCTCCCCAAGATATGTTATAATGCTATTGGTTTCTTGCTTTTTTCCTTCTGAAGCATTTGTGAAATCGTTGATAAAAGCTGCTCCGAAAGACTAAAGCTGGCGTCCCCTAAGGCTCCGTACTGTTCTCAACTGCGTTTTTGCTGCATATAAATGATATGATGACCATTGACATCATTCATTGTTATGCAGACGACAGCACTTTAGAGTATGGATACATGTCATACAGGTCATGCAAAAATCCTTCATTATAATTACATTCGTATGGCGTCTACTAAGATTATAATTTCTTTATTTTTAATTTTAACAGTATTTATGGCCAGACTAAGTAGACACCTTAAGGTTGTTTACTGTATCTTTCAAGTTATACACAGATCGTCGTTGCGACTTTAAAATCTCTTATGTGTAAAAATGACAATTACGAGAAAATCAATAAAAACAGTCTACTGAAAAAAAATCAAAGATATCACTCAAAGTTAAAGACGTAATTTATTACGTTATATAATTGTTCATTTTAATATGTTCATTTGAAGAATAAATAAACAGCGACTATTCTATAAAAAATGATTTTAACTTTTTTTGGTCACATAAGAGATTTTGATTGAGTGTTTTATATCATATCAGAGATTTTGATCTAAGATAAGTAATAAAAATTGAAATAAAATGCATGTTTTTTATTAATGTTTATTAAAAAAAAATGTTTTGTTATTATAATATCAAGTTTCAAGTTATCAAGTCAAAAGTTCAAGACGATTGTACAAAGAGTGCCTTGTAAGTTTTCCTTTTTAAGTACCCGGATTGCATGCTAAAGAATCGTAAAATGGATGATAATCTCGATCAACAACAGTTTTCAATTCCTGTAAATGTTTAAATTTGCTTTCAGTTATCTTTAATGGAGTCACGTACAATCGATTTGGTACCAGTGTGCTTTGGTTACTTCTTCGCTGTGGAAGTATGGTCCACTGATCGATATGTCTTAATCTATAAAATATAGATCCATCCGGCGAATATTTAAGACCCCTTATATCAACCACAACAGGGTCTCCCTTCTTTTTACCAGGGCGTATAGATTTTAGATTCGATTCCAATTCTTCATAATTCAGGAAAAAATCGAAATGAATTGATTTAACGTTATAGGGCTGCTGTGGTCTAGCTTGTCTTATCCGGGTTATATAGTCACTGGGTGCGTATATTGGGGGCTTAATGTATTGTTCAATGGTGGAATGCACACTATCAACCTCCATCATAGTATGCCCTTTTTCTAGATAAAGCTGTTCAATACAAATTTTCTTGTTTTGGGCCAAATCACTGAGGGCACTAGATAAAATTCGGTTTCGGTTTTGATGTGCGCATCCGTCAGAAATAATGATAATGCGTTTTGTCGAAGTTGGTAAATTTTGGCAGTAATTTATTAAGCAAGATGTAAACTCGTTTGCGGTAACATTACCGTCTGCTTCGTGCCAAAAATAAATTGTAACATCTTTTGATATTACATTAAATACTGTGAAGTTATGGCACTGTAATTTCATTTTGTAATACAGAGAACTTGCTAAAAGCTTTGGAGCTAGCAAAACGCTTTGCACGTCTACTGTTATAACAATAGTTTCTTCGTTTGCACTATCTATCGCGTTTTTTTTCGCCTCTCGGGCTTCATTTTTCTTCTCGATGTGATTTTCGTATTCTTGTTGTGAAATATTACCCGTTTTGTAACTGCAGCATGTATCGCATTGATCCTTACGCGGTTGGTGAATTCCAATTTTTTCTTGAGCAAGTACTCTCGTGAAAATCCTTCGGGAGGCTGCCCTGTAGTTATTTTCAATGCACCATTCTTTGAAAACTTGATGCATGTGGAGTACAGACCGAAATGTGGATTCAACGTAGATTTTTGTGGTAGTAGAACGACAGTAATGGCTAGGTACTTTAGGTAAAATTTCGAGCCAAGTTTTAATGGTTGTTTTCAGCACTGAATTCCGCCTTGGGCGTTCTACACTTGAAGTTGCCTCAAGTTGAAGGTTGTCTTCGTCTATATTTTCTTCATTGATGTTATCAGCATCTCTCGTCCAACGCCGAAAACTATCTTCTCCAATACAAATAGTATTAAAATCTCTTATGTGTCGCACAAACACTGAGGTATGAGACAGCAAAACATCTTATGTGTTACATTAGCACATAGGATATTTTATGTAGCATTTTTTATTGAGTTGTCACACAGGAGATTTTGAAACTCGTAAATAATATACGATTTTAATGCTATAAGCACATGAGAGTTTTTGTATACGGTACATCTTCAAATTTCAAATCGATTGTTGTTTAAAAGTCCATTTCACTAAAAGTGACACATAAGAGATTTTAAAGTCGCAACGACGAGATGAGGCAAAACGACGACGAGTAATACTCAAAAATTACTTTTTTATTTTAAGCATTTTTTTATTATTGAAGTCAGTTTTATTATGTAAAATCATTTTAGATACACATTAGTCACTTTGACTATTTTCTCCATTATTTGTGGGATCATAATCAAGGGAGGAATGAACTTTGAGAACAGTGTGATGATTAATAATTAGCTTAACTGTGAGTACATTTAATTTTTGGTAGACATCTGAGGAGGAATACAAGAATGGAAGAAATAAAGCCTCTAACTGCCAAATTTGGCAGTTATAAAAGAGAGACGAAACGCGCAGAACATTAATGTTCTGCGCGTTCAATGCTAATGAGATAGGATTTAGCCGTACCTCTCTAAGACGTAATACAATAAGTGACAATAGATTAGACCAGTGCACGGTGGTTCTGCCTTAGGTCATAAATGTTAAATGTCATTGGATAAATCTCCACTATTTAACAATATTATATATAATTAACCACCTATCCGCAGGTATAAATATATCACTTATTTTCCTTAATAATCATTTTTTGAAAGCCACCGCAAGGCAACCTGTTGTTATTAGTAAGTCGTCAATCACGTGTTTACGCGATATTGATTTTTCAGTTTTTATCTTTTGTAAGTTGTTTATGAGACATGGATTTGTGTATTTTTATAATACTTGTATGCTTACTTGTTTTTTAGATGCTACGCCAAATTAATATTAACTTATTATTGCATTCACGTAGACTAACAAAGTTTGGACCTTATTGTAATCACTTTTCACTTAGATTACAATGAACATTGAAATGTCAATTTTTTAGGGTTCCGTAGTACCTACAAGGAACCCTTAAATTTCGCCATGTCCGTCTGTCCGTCCGTCTGTCCAAGGCATAGCGACGACACCGTTGGTGCTAGAAAACTGAAATTTTGCATAAACATGTATGTTAACTATACAAAGAAAGTCGTAGGATAAAATTTGGAAAAATATTTTTTTTTCGGGTAGCTCCCCTATATGTAAAGTAGGGATGTTTTTTTTTTGTCGCCTACCCCATAGTGTGGGGTATTGTTAGATAGGACTTTTAAAAACGTTCAGGGGTTGCTAAGACAGTTTTTTGATTTAGAGATCCGTTTGCGAGATAATTAACTTTAAAGAGCAAATTTTTGTACGACTAGGGCGTGTCCCCCCCCCCCCCTCTAAAAGCTAAACTACTGGATCCCAAAATCTGAAAAAAATTGTGTCGGTAGTACATGTAATGAACTCATAAATATAGAATAGTACAAGATGAACAATGACATATTAAAGGCGATACAAAAACAAATTTACATGTGTCTAAGTGATTGTCGATGTGTGTGTGAAAAATAGTGATGTATGGACTGACTGATGTTAATTTCTCGATCCACGACCACAGAACATAATACTCTAACGGGATTATCTGTCCTGTAAAGAGGAGTGTATATAGTATTGTAGTAAATGCAAATGTTTTTAGTGAACGCATAATAATATAGTCTGGCACCGATATACATAAAATATGTGTATATTGTCAAATATGTGTAGTACTAACCGACTGTATTTAAAAACAACTCTAAAAAATCTAGCCTCGCAAGTTACACGGAGAAATATTTTTGAAAACTACTCATCAATGATTCATTCAATTTAAAGTCATTTTTACTTGCTAAACTGACCATAATCGCAAATCAAAAACTAACTGTTTCTACACTAAAATGTGTGATATTATAAAATTCCACACCAAATTTATTAGATACGGGCTATATAATAATTAATTAATTACCCTATTACGGGACACAATTTTTTTTTCTAAAAAACCCCAGTCTCCATTTTCCTTTGCCAGACAGTTTATAAAATTATGGTCATTTGAATTAATGACAGTATTATTGTTAAAAATACTATCGACTTTTTATCGATACTCATGATTTCATAATTTAGTCAAGCCCTAACGTAAACAAACATTTATATCTTTTACACAAGAAATGCTTTGATTCTTTGTTTATACGTGAAATATTATCACATTATCGGAGTAGACACGTAAATACGTCGGTCACAACTGTTTTCATCCAAATATAATGTATTATTTCTACAAAATGTGGTTCGCAAAAATTTAGTAGTCAGTTCATATTTACCTGTGGAATGTGTATTTGTCCGGGTTATTTCGTTTTGTGACACTGCAATTGATCACTGAACAAGACATCTTATTGATCACATGCACTTTTTAATTGGTTTATTGCAGGATTCTTATTTAAATTCACTAAATATGTGTTGACACAAAAACAAGCGGTCCGCTATGGACCCCTACTAGTCAAAAATGTGTTGCAACGCCATTTTTTCCTCTATCTCTCTTTCTCACACGTGGTATTCATATGAAAATGATTTCTCTTTTCCTCGCTATGTTTGTCTTTTAGCGGTAGCGCGCGAGATCCTAGGTCTATGAACGAACTTTAAAGGAAAACTATAGCGGATAAGTTCACTTCATTAGTTCAAGAGGAATAGGGGTCCGAAATGTCAGATGCAGTTACTCAGAATATTTCGTTCAAAATTCTTGAAACATAAATAAACATACATAATACATATTATTATATAAAATCACGCCTTTATCCCACGGGGGTAGGCAGAGACGATGGAACGCCATGTGCTTCGCTCCTTACATACTTCTTTCGCTTCCTCAACATTCATACATCTCGTCATACGTGCTAGCTGGTTTCGTGTACTACAAACATTTCCTTTCTGAAGGACGCCATTTATCTGGTCCCTATATGTCTTTCGAGGATAAAATAAATAATTTCGAGGATAACATAAATAAAATAAATTAAAAATAATCATTACATATCTAGGTCATACATAAGATCACGATTTTTATCTCAAGACGAACTACTAGAACAGGTTGAGTGAAAAATATAAATTATTTTACAAATTTTTGTACGAGTAGGGCGTCCCACCCCCCTCTAAAAGCTAAACCGATAGCTTAAAAAATCTGAAAAAAATCACGGTGGTAGTATATGTAATAAACTTTTCATGAAAACAATAGCGGTTACTTTAACTTAATTAGTTCTAGAGTAATTGGGGTCCAAAGTGTAAAATGCAGTTACTTAGAATAATTCGTGCATATTACAAAAACCTTTGAAAGTAATGACTTGTATGAAGATGTTACTTGTTTAATACAGATAGTAAATCCCTTTTAAGTCGAAATATGTTGTTACGACTAGCTACGGAACCTTACTGCGCGTGGCCCGACAAGCACTTGGCCGGTTTTATACTAATAGGCTTTGATTTGCACAAATGCGCCTCAATCTGTACTGTAGAGGGTCTACGGACCGTGCTTTATGTGAAGAACAAGGTCTTCAAAATATGCATAAATTACATTTTCTTTTTTTGCAGGTGCTTCGGTTGAAAGTACTTTTTCAAGGTTGCATTTATTTGAAATTTCGTTGCACATTCATGGAAAAGTGGTAAAAAAGGAAACACGTTATTATAATAGTTTTGGGACCTTTAGTCATACAGAGTTCAAAATATAAGATATCAAAATTTGTGTAAAAAAAACTCATAGCTATTGGAAAATTACGTTTAAGTTTAAAATAGATGCTTATACCGGCTACAATCATGTTTTCCGTCTCTACGACCCAGTAAGGATTTTTTTTATTTAATCGACAGTTAGCTCCAATTTTACAATGAAATTTCAAATGATTGTCTCGATAATTATGATGTATAAAAATGATAACCCCAAATATATGATATAAACTTATTTACTTTAATATTTATTAATTATTTCCTTGTTAAGATGCAAAAATCTCAGATTGAAAACATTAAGTATTCTTAGTACATTACATTTTTTTACTTTGAAGCGCATGCGCATAGTGCTCTCTCCCTCATACTTCTGGCTGAATAATTTTATCTTATGTTTGGTCACTCTAATTTGTCTGACTGATTGAATATAACTTTTAAATAAATACTTCAATAACATATTAAAAATCAGACATGTAAAAATAAGTAAATTTCATTTATTTTTTGGGTAGCTTAAAAGCGTCTGACAAAAGTTCTGGTCCATCAAAAGTGTCTGACACATATGATATTACTTTAAAATAATATTTTACATGACATATACAGGGTGTATTTTTGAAACGGGGCAGTAAGGGCAAGTACCTTAACCGTTGCAGTTACAGCAAAACGTTCTTAAAAGACCTTCCCTAACTTTTTGGGACATTTTGAACTGCATTCACAGATTTTGTAAAAAACTTACAGTTAGCAAAAAAAATGCTAAAAGTTCAATTTTTTTTTTATGCCAATCGATTCTATTTCATGTGGGGATCAAAAAACTCTATGGGACCATTTTAGCTTTCAGTACTAGAAAAGACAGAAATCGCCAAAAACGTTTCCCATACATTTCGGCAACAGAAACGAATTTCTACGATGGTCTAACTTTTTGTTATGGCCTGGAAGTGGGTAGAATTGACTGTAAAGTAAATAAAAAGAATTTTTACCCTCAAATTTCGAATTTGATTCGAAAATCTGTGTGTTATACTTAGTTTCAGCTGAGAAACTTCGTATGAGTTATTAATTAAGGATTTTCGCTAAAATGTCTTCTAATCGTGAAAAAATTGACTTATTAGAAGCGTATTTTGTCAATAATCGAAATGCGGGAGCTGCATTAGTGTGGTACCGCAATAAGTATCCGTTGCGGCATGTGCCAACAAGAAAGGTTATTACAAATCTTTTGAAAAACCTGGAATTGCAGAGTTCTTTCAAAATACGCTTCTAATAAGTCAATTTTTTCACGATTAGAAGACATTTTAGCGAAAATCCTTAATTAATAACTCATACGAAGTTTCTCAGCTGAAACTAAGTATAACACACAGATTTTCGAATCAAATTCGAAATTTGAGGGTAAAAATTCTTTTTATTTACTTTACAGTCAATTCTACCCACTTCCAGGCCATAACAAAAAGTTAGACCATCGTAGAAATTCGTTTCTGTTGCCGAAATGTATGGGAAACGTTTTTGGCGATTTCTGTCTTTTCTAGTACTGAAAGCTAAAATGCTCCCATAAAGTTTTTTGATCCCCACATGAAATAGAATCGTTGGCATAAAAAAAAATGTTTGAACTTTTTGCATTTTTTTTGCTAACTGTAAGTTTTTTACAAAATCTGTGAATGCAGTTCAAAATGTCCCAAAAAGTTAGGGAAGGTCTTTTAAGAACGTTTTGCTGTAACTGCAACGGTTAAGGTACTTGCCCTTACTGCCCCGTTTCAAAAATACACCCTGTATAAAAATCAGCTATGTGAATTTAAGTTAAATAATTCTTATTTTTAGTTACCTTTCTCACCTGGTACCTGCCCAGGTGTCACTTGGCAAGTTCCACAAAGCGCGTAGGTATTCAAGGCACACCGAGACGCTACTGAAAACTTCAGGTTTCATCCGTGTGCAAATAAGTTATGTCTGATTGCTCTGGGATCTTACTCTATTACGGTAATTGTACTCCACGCACAATGGACCAAATGAGAGTCTAAGTGCGGAAAAATGAGTCCACTTTCCTACGGTAATTGTAATTAATTGAAATATGATTACTACTACATGATTGATTAATAATAATAAAATTTTCACTTTTACCGGTAGGTTATTTAGTCAATTTTTAGCTAGCATTTCGATTATGGCTGCTTGCAGGTCACAATCAAACCAAACTTAACCTAGTTATAGGACCAAAAATTAAAAAGGTATTCCTCTCCTCTATTGCTCGATTGATCAGAAAGACGCTTAAATTACGTTATTTCAGAAAATGTATTACATTTATCGGTACTGTTATTTTGTTTATATTCACCGATAAAGACACGATAAATGTTTTTTTTTACCTCGCCTTTTGGTAATTATTAATAATCACCAATATTTATAATAATATATAAATATTCGAATCCCATTATACAATTTTTATGGTACAAGTGAGAAAAAGTTTATATTTCTGTTGTTAGTGCCAATTTTAAATCTTGAGCTTACGAAGTAGCCTTGAATTGAATCACGAGCGTAGCGAGTGATTCTAATAAAGACTACTTCGCAAGTGAAAGATTTAAGAGGTCACGAACTAGAAATTAAATTTTCTCACGGGTTACATACAAAACTTTTCACCTCTTCCAGTGAGAAAATATTAAGATTTATATATTTTAAACTCGTACTCGATTGCTCAACCAGGAATAATTCCATGAAATATTACAGTAATACCGATACTACCGATTCAGAATGCGTTTTAGGGCCTTTTGTAAGTCGCCACTAATTAAATAATGTCGTACGCTTTCAACTACTTTTCACGTGATTTTTCTGGTAAAAAGCAAACTTCTGTGTTAGAAGCAACTCTTTCGGAGTTCCACAAAGTTCTTCATCACCGGATTCACTATTTTTTTGTTAAAAAGTTCCAATAAACAATTAAACATAAACTGGAAAAAAAATATAGTTGCCCGTGGAATTATTATTGACACAGACAGACACAGGATTTTTTTTTAAGAATGCGTTCGGAAATTCGTTCCGTAACATTTATTTATAGAGTCTAATATTAAGTACCTGATTTTATTTAATTTAATGGTCAATCACGAATATAAAAACATTAAAATACTAAATAAGCGTGTATTTATATAATTTAAAATAATATAAACGTATCATTTGTAATTATTTAATAAAATTGATGTCAATGTTTATTACTAAACTACATGGTGGTTGCTTTGTTTTTTTTTTCAGCGCCTATTCATTGTAAGGATTTTGTGTTTCGAAATTTAAATCACTTTGCCTCACTAGTGAGTTAAAATAATAATATTAGAAAAGCCTGTATCGAGTATCTGGTAGTATGAAATATTAAGATGCCTTAATTCTCGAGCCTGCCTGTCGCGGCACGTCTCTAAGCCTGTGCCCATCGACCAGAAAATATGTAAACAACATTACCAAATAACTACAGGTGCTACAATACTAAAACACGAGTAAACCGAAGCATGTAGCCAGTCAATCTCTGAAGCACTTGATTCCTATCAAAGGAAAGCTAGCTTTTAGTAAAATTTTCTCGTCAGTATTCAGTTAAATTTGCTATCCAGGTCAGGTTGAACATTAGTGGGGATTCGACACGTGCGCCGCTGCAGCTAGTCGCCGACAAAAATATCGCTGGCTGATCGACTCAAAATCGGCGCGGGTTAACATAAATGTTACCACTGATTTGTGCTGATACTACTTGTTTTCCCATATAAATGTATAGCGGGCGCTTAATGTATTCTTTTACTTAGAGCATATCTACATATTTGCAACATCACTACTGTCGCGTTAAAAAAATTGATTTGAAAATATAATTGACTACTTTTATCAATACAGCAACCACGCTAGCGGAACTGCGGTCATATTTTAGTTAGTTTCTTTGAACTAGTAATGCAAGAGACTCAGTCGTTTAAAACCTATAAGAATGACTGGACTTTACTTTACACGACTTTCTCCTTTATTAAAAAAGACTCGGTCGGCTTACTGTACTAAAAAGAACTTCCTCAAAAGATTTTAACGACTGCAGCTTAAAACACCTTTAGCCCTGTGTCTTAGAAAGGTTTCGCGAGCGGCGACATTCATGGTCTGACAAAGGCTTAAAATGTTTGGAAAAGCCCAAATAACGGGTCCATATTGCGTCACCTTAAGTTCTTTTCCCGAAATTGTTCTTCCTAAACGATTTTGAATCAGAATGATCACTCTTCCTAAATTTTTTCATCCGAAAGTTTTTATTCATACCATTTGTAGTGCTACCAGCGTTGTTCATAACACTCATGTGACCGAAAATTGTTATTACTAATATCATTAGTGTAAATATATTAAAACTCCTACTTTTTTATCATAACGCTTTTATCCCTAAACCATAATATTTTCACTCATACTCAGAAAGAAACATTTACCATCTGTAATAAAAAATATATGTGGGAAGAAGATGATATTTATAATTTAATTTGAGGGTATGATTATTATTTGGGGGGTAAGCTTTACATAACGTACTAAGTTGTGCCTATTGCTTAGTTCAAGTATGATAATTATTTTTAAAAAACCAACTGTTTAGAATGATTAAAGATCATTTCACAGACTCATTTACGGTTATGTTTAGGTATGGCTGGGAGTTTATACCGCAGTTTTAACCGTACTTAAACCAATAACTATAGGACAGATTCGGTTCTGGCACGAACGGCACGGCGGTTGTGGTCACAGTTCTAACCGAACCTAAACCAGAATACACAAATAAAAGTGAATATTTTAAAGCTATAGCCGCTAATATTAAACTAATTCAATTGAAATGTGTATATGAAAACATGTATTTAACTACTAACTGGTACTGGTAGTATTTAATTAGTCTTATATGTTATACATGTTATGTGAAAATAACTAAATAACTAAAACTGTAAAAGTTACGTAAAAACGTTTCTGACGGTATTTACTATATTACAATCTTATAATACCTAAAACAAAACACTAAAACCCTTTTATTTTATTGATTAATAAATGGTTTTTTGAATTGTTTTATTGAAGCATTCCACATTCGGCCATAAAACCATTACTAGCACAGTTTTTATATGAAACTATAAACATCTAATGAAACAAAATCTTCTTCTTTTCTTGACAATGTACAAAGTATCTATGTATCTAGGCTTCGTTAACAGCGCTCTCTGTAGGTTCGTTTAGGTCGTCTAAGGAGCAGTTATCAAGACAATTTGGGCACTCAAGCAAGTGAAGCATTACAAAATAGGTATAAAATCGTGGAGAACCATTCTCTAATATAAAAAATCCAGCCGATATTCAACCGCCGCGCGCCGCCGCCGATGATTTCAATATCGCACAACTTTTGTAGGGATTATATATTTCTTGAGCTTCCATGAAATAAGTATCGAATAGAAAGCTATAGCGCGCCGTCGCTGAGTATGTTAGAAAACATTTCTACGATCTTATAATGTTCCACGTGAATGGTCAATCCAGAAGTAGCTCCTTCTGGATTGACCATTCACTTAGAACATTTCAAATCAGCCTACGTAGCAGACATAATATCGAAATTCCTCGAAAGCGTCGTTCGCGAAGTCACCTAGATATTGGCACAGTATTCTCAAGACTCAAGAGGCATTATAGTCTGAGATCCGGCCGTTAGATCTTGTAGGCATCAAGCTTCTTAATATAACCTTTTTTAAATGAATTGCTAGTAAATAAACAAATAGTACGAGAGCCCACGACCAAAATTTTTGTCTCATAGCAATACGGCCAAAACCGCATCAAATCGATAGATACGATTATCCTGAACTCGAAAATACCAATATCAGACATTTACCGCGTAGCGTTTGATCTGACCGAATTTTCAAAATTGTCAAAGAATTTTACCGAACTGCATCATAGCAATATGTCTGATTTGCAGACTGTAGTTGAATGATAGTTCTGAGATACCGGAAACATATTTTTCAGACGTTAGTGGTGTAGCGCAAACCCGTAAAATCACTTAAAAAAATTAAAAATGAGACAAAAAAAAATGTCTCATAGCAATACGTCTGAAAATCTTTTTTATTAGTAAATTTTGGTTATTTGATGCGAACAAAACAATTTTCAGACGGAAATGTGAACGCATTAAATTTTGAGACCGTTTTGAAAATGTTAACAAATTTTACCGATCGGTATCATAGCAATATGTCTGAAAATTGTTGGACATGATAAAATAAGTTGACCACATGTGCAAAAAATTTATATCAGACAAATTAAGTGTAGCACCTTCTCTATCAGACAACTTTTCGATACTCAGATATCATTTAAAAATCGTATTGAGGCATCTTGAATTTTCTGTTACAAACCAATGAATACTTTGAGACCCTGAATTTATTAGATGATAATTAACAAAGAATTTACCCGAAACCGTAACATTGAAGTTGAAGGACTGAAATAAATCGCACAAAAGGAAGCTGGCGAGTGAGCTGTATAATAGTAAGAAAGGGGCAGGAGCGTAACAAGCGCTGAGGCTGTTGAAATTAAATGCTGATTGATTTGATAGTTTTGGTTTTATTTAAAGCACACTTGAGTAACTTTTACTAAAGAAATAAGTAATGACATCTGTCATCTGTCAAAGTACATATAATAGACAAGGGAGATTCTTGACTATCTATGAAGGCTGTAAATTTAAAAAAACATTTAACAGAGGCGTCGGCCAGGCGACTCCGAAACGTTATTTTCGTTTTTGGGAGTATATGCTACACTTAAAGTGTCTGAAAACAGGTTTTTGGTAATCATGGCAGCAATACGAAAAGTTGAAAAAAAAAATTATCCGTATTGCTATGATACAGGTCGGCTAAATTTGTTGACATTTTCAAAAATGCGCTCAGGCTATATGCTACGCGCAAAATGTCTGAAAACAAACTTTTTCATAATACAATTATAAAATCTATGTACATTTTCACTATCAGACGTATTGCTATAATACCGACTGTCTTTTTTTTTTGACACAGCAGAAATGGCCTCCCACGCAGTTGCTACACTTTCGACCGTTACTACACACTTAGTCGGGTACAGAATCATACAATCTAACGATTTTATAGGGTTTTTGCCGTATTGCTATGAGACATGGTTTTGGTCGTGGGCTCTCGTACTAAAAGCATTAGTCCCAGATGCTGCATTACTGTTGCCGTTATAACAACAAATACTTATAACCGAAAATGAATATCTAGGGGGCCTCCCACATTAAAAAACGTGTTTCTTTGCTCGTTTTTAAAATTGTCACAGATAATGTATAACTATTTTCGATATAACAACCAATACTAAAAACTAAAAAAATATAATCAGATCTAAAATCAAAAAACTGTGTGAACAACCCCATTTTGTTTTTTAAAGACTTATTTAACGATAACACACACTATGAAGTACGCGATAGAAAAAGAAACAGCCTCACTTTACATGTAGGGTAGGTCAATCAAAAAAATATTTTTCAAGATTTTATTCTACCACTTTTTGGACAGAGTTAACATACAAATCCATAAAAAATTTAGTGGTTGTAAAAAATTAACTCATGGTTCACAATGCTAAATTCGTAAATTGTATAATTAAATTCGTTTAACAAGTAGCTCTGGTTTTCTGTTGTGACACTCTCAACAGAGGTTGTTGAGGAAACAAAACTAAATGGAAACTGTTCTCGCGGTTTGTTTGAACTACTAATTTCAAGTACTTTTCCATTGTATCCCACTTAAGATAGTAACAAATGCAGACCTCGCGTTAAATAGACCGCTAGACCAAGCAACCAAAGATCTTTTGTTTACTACAAAGTTACATCAACTGCTTAGGCCGGTCTGGAAATCTTTGAATAGACTTCGTACCCAGGTCGGTCGAAGTCGGGGAAACCTTGGGGTTTCTTGATGACTTTAAAGTGACATGTGAGTGTGTAGGTATACAATCGATGGCGCCCCACCTCACTAATTGCCGCAAATGCTTCCTACCTCATGCACAAGCGTTGCGCTCATGAACGCCGAAGACAGCGCCGTGTCAGGGGTCACATATTTGGTCAATAAAGTCTGACCTGCCGTCGACACAAAGAAGAAGACTTCAAAGTGACGAAGGCGACAAGGTAGTAGAGACACTGATTACGGCACCAAAATTGACTGACGTAAATAGTGTAATTGTATATGATAGTTCTCTTTCCTTATCTGTGAGTCATTTAATTATCACCGCGACAGAAGTATCTGGTTTAATGTGGAATCATTGAGTATGGATAAATTTTATCATTTGCTCTGGTCGAATGGGCGAATTATCTGTAATGTATGAAACATTTTAAATAACGGAAAATGTGGGTCCAAGGGGTAATAAGGGTTCCAGATGTTGACGTCCAAACAGCCCATTGTCTGGACCTTTAGCTTACGATCGAAAAAAGCTTACTACTTATTGGCTAATACAAATGACTATAGGCTGATCGTTTAACTGAGTCCTCGCCTGCGCGGTACAGGGGTGCGGGGGTATGACGACAAAGGGGACTGAAACAGGTGCGGGCGGTGGGCAAATTTTTGTAATTGTTCATTTCGTTCGCTACATGGGTAGCGATCGCATGTGTTGACTGTTGCAGACACCTTGTGAGAGGTACACATGTAATAACTATCTCAAGATGAATCGAAAATCTTCGGACATAAAGTAAACAGTTAGTGCAAGCAAATGGCTTTTAACGTATACGAATATTTTAGAAAAAAGAAACTGGACCCAAAAAATTTTTTGACTTTCTTACGATTTAATTATATGTTTAGATAACAAATAGTATAATAGTTTATTCCCAATTATGTTATTTACGTACATTAAGTTCATTAAAATTTTAACTATTTTTCATTTGATAAATCACTATTTCTTTTTTCCTATGATGTCACATATCTTAGGAAATATCTTGGTGCATTTCATCTCCTGTATATTTCATTAAGGGCCTCCACCACCCGCAACTGTTTCAGTCCTTTTTGTCGTCATACCCCCGCGCCCCTGTACCGCGCAGGCGAGGACTCAGTTAAACGGTCAGCCTATAGTTTTCTTGTTAACCCCTCCAGCTACGCTTAATTCACTTGTGTTAGAAGGAACTACACGTCCGTAGTGTAATGGCCAGGATTCGAACCCATGACCTCTCGATCGTAGGACCGGTGGCTTATCCATTGCGCCATGGCCGCTTATACAGTGTCGTGACCCAAGTCAGCTCGCTGACCACTGTCTAGTAACGGTATATTCTTCACTCGACCCTACCCCACAGGCACAAAGTAGATATGGCGATATAAGACGAAGTCTCGGATGAGACGCACTAGATTTTTTCAATCCTATCCTTGGTTGCCTATTTGCTTCTCTACAAACTTGATACATACCCAACGATTAGTAAAGGGTTCTGTTCCCTAGCGCAACAAGTCGAATCGAATTTCTGCCGTCCCTCACTACCCCCACTGCTGAAACTTGATGCATCACTTGCGAAGAAGAAAGCGAATAACTTTCATATTTAAATCTTGATGCTACAGGGGCAATACCTCCTCGACCATTAGTTTACGAGATTTATATGTCAGATAAACGCATTTGTCAGACCAAGGTTCGCTGTGTTGCAGAATCTGAACGTGAGCAATTCCAGCCATAGTAACTACTTGAAACCTCGCTCTTGAGCCGTCTCCAAACATATGTGCCGCGCCAGCTGAAAAATTTACTAAAAATCGGCTGGTCCTCCTACATTTGAGCGTATGTACTCTCTTCGGATGGAACGGCGCACACGTCTAGACCATACTAACGCGCCTCTACATGCCTTCTGGAAAAGTTACGAAATCTTGAAGTATGCTTATGTGCATCCTGTGCCGATAAAAGATAGCATAGCCGACTCTGCTATTTATGGGTGTGCTTGTGTGTATTTGGCCTTGTCATTGGGACCATTGGATAGTGTAATTGCTTCTGGCGTTCTATCTAATGTAAAAAATCCAAATTATATTTATTTTTTTAATTCATAGACCGATTTGAGTTCCTTCTATTTTCTGTTCGAGTATGGATGGAATGTGTACTGAATTAATGAATCCTGGCATACCTAGAGGTGAACGACATGCTCAGTGACCGTCAGTACGGGTTTCACCCAGGCCGTTCCATTGGAGATTTGCGTATAGATTTTATAGCCACACACATCTCGAGTGAGGCCATCGAGTATAGCGGTGAGACTTTAGCTGTCTCTCTAGATATCCCAATGACATTTGACAGGATCTTGCACGAGGACATTATAAGCAAGACCGTCGTACTGCCTATCCACTAGTCTTTGTGACGGGTTTCAGACTTTCTTTGGGATATATCGATGCCGACTGTCATATTCCACGTTTTTTGTCTTGTCGTGCTCAGTGACGCTTTAAGTGCTCCACATAAACGACCTGCAGAATCAAATTGGAAGTGAAGTAAGTAATAGAAAAATTTAAGTGGAAGTATACAGACTCCCTTCACTACAATATTCTTTTAGAGAATAGTGTAGTGCTTATTTAGCAATCTCCAGTTACATAAAGATTTCAATTGCATTCAAAGCTATACTTCGCGCATTAAAAACGTGCGCACATACGTACGTTAGTGCGAGCGAGACGACGACGCGACGTTTGTTATACGCGGGATATAGTTAGAAAAAACCTACCTACTATGAAGAAATACAGCACTGGATTATCAAATCACACCATTAATACCTAAAACGCGTTTGCTTCGATTTGGCCAAAGTTTTCTATCCCACTTCCTCCACACCTCACCTCTTAAGAAACCCTTAGACTGTTTTGACCGTGTCAATTTTGATAAAGTCTAATATATTAGGAGCTTACAAGAGCAAGGTATAGAGAAGCAGGACAGCAAAATTTGGCCAGTATGAAGCGAACAGGTAGTAGTTCATAGCTGTACATAATTCACTGACTATCCTTGCTAAATATCATCAGGTGCCATTTGCATCAGGCACTGGCATTGACAAACATGACAGAATAGTAAAACCACTGTATAATATGTCCATGCGAACGGTTTTCCTATTTTAATAAACCCAATTCATCAACTGAGTAAAAAGAGAACAGCACATATAGCAGATTATGCACCTGCCCATATACTTATTTATTTGGGATAAAAATACCATAGGACAGAATATCATTGAGGTTAGGTTCTTGTGAAGTCACTAAAATGTTGTACCATATTATACAGACCGTTTTTGGCAATTTTGGCCACCAGACCTCCAATACTTAGAAAGTAAATAATGTTGAATGGTGTGTGATATTTATTTATTTTTTATTATTTAACTATTGTTTGATCTTGATCTCTACAAATTCATAATTTTAATGATTTACAAGAATTAGTAGAAGTAATATCATTGATTCTTTGTAAAATTTAGTAGTACCTAAACTGATATTGTAGTTTCATCTCTACTGGTGCAAAGATTTTTATGTGTTTGTTTGTACCAAAAATCTTCAGATCTACTGGACTGATCTAAATTAAAATTGATGTGGAGAAAGTTCCGTTCCAAGCAGTAGATGGGCACAAGCAAGTTTTAAATCAAATGAGAAATCTTATTAAAATATGCAATAAATGATTTTGACAACACTAACAACACTAACAAACTTCCCAAGTAGCAAAATATTCCTATAGTAATTAGCTTACAAGACTGAACATCTTATAGAAATCTAATATACACTTTGACGAAGATCAGTGATCCTACAACAGCATCTTACAAGAGGATTTGCACCACAAGTACATACGGTTCTATAACTAGTTTTATAAACGTTTACAAGATTACTTTATATGACTTTTACTAGAACTTGGACTCCAATAAGCGCAAGTTATAAGACTTATTATCAAAGTGTCGGTTCTGATCCTATAAACGTATTTTATATGATTATTGCTCATGTTATACTATTTAAATTTATATTATACATTATAATATAAATTTCTAACAAAATATTAAGTATCTTTTGTCATTTGATTGTTGATGACAAAAGATACTTAATATTATGTTAGAAATTTATATTATACATTATAATATAAATTTCTAACATAATATTAAGTATCTTTTGTCATTTGATTGTTTTGTAAGGAATGCCCACTCAACTTGCGAAATTAATTTTATTGATAAAGTTTTTACTTACCATTTAAAAATAAAAAAGTATACAAACACACCAGCGCAGCACAATTGAATAAAGAATGACACGTGACATACGGTTAGAGGAGTAATCCCGCATGTTCCATGCGTTTACCGGTCCTTTATAGGACTAAATGTCTGGTAAAAGCACATAAAAAGATAATTATATATTGAAATTGCACTTTCCCGACCTTTAAAAAACTTCTATAATTATAGAGTAATATTCCTATAAACTGCGCCCAAATGTGGCTTTATAAACATTTTGAATATTACTATAGGACTTAAAAATACATGCTCCAAGGATAATTACAGAACCATATTTTGCTACTTGTGTTTATTATCAGATAAAGAATGCAAATTATACTGAGTGTGTTTGCATATATTAAGAGAAAGTGTCACTATCGGGTGTCAAACTAACAACAGCAGAACTGTAATTGTACACACTGCTTCACATCAACCTATACATTCAGTATAGGCAAGTTGTGCATTGCACAGGATGCCATTACAATTAAAGACCATCTTATACTGGAAATGTATAATGCGATGTGTGCTGGGAGTATTCAATTCAATTATTAAGATTTCTGTGTCCGTCTCAACTTTTCATAACTTTTGAACTTTATATAACTTTCAAGTGGAATGTTAAAATATGAAGTAATAATTATTTAAAATCAATAATTTAATTTTACTATACTATAATATATCAGCCCCTTTCTGTTCATGAAAGGTTTCAGTTCAGCATTGTTTTTGCGATCAACAGGTTGGTTAATATACTTTGTTTTACTAATACTTTTTGAAAACTTTTTTAATACTGTTTTATTTATCATTATAATAAGGTGATCTGTAATATTTAACAATATGAATTCATACATTATATTATATGTTTAATAGATTTGCATAACAAATATCATCAAAATACTGTACTAGATAAATTAAAGTATCTATGGTACAAAGAAGAATTTACTTGAATGCTAACATACCAAGTAATAGATCTATATTATAATATATATTTGTAGAAGTTTTGCCTGTTGACTGCCTCAGAAGTTCAAATGTAATGAGTTAAAAAAGTTTTTAGTTTCTTTTATTTACCAACCAGATTTTGTTATCTGAGCAAAGTTATATGCCAGGATAAGCACAATATACTTTGTTTCTTCACTTACCTGTTCGCATAAGTCTAAATTGATAGTGCCCTTGAGCCGCCTGCAATTCCGGTCCGCGTAGTAATCTAAGAAATACTGTCCTGGGAGCTCGCCCGATTGTCGCAAGGCAAACCACCTTCTCCGCCATTTCTACAAAGAACACATAACCAAGTTTTACTTCAACAAACAAAGCATAGCAATCCAAAAACACACGAATAAAATACTATACTGAAACTACCGTAGCCTGAAATGTTCGAGTAAATTTTTTATCCAACGATACATTCACATATTTCTGTCAACAAAGGTAAATGCCAAGCTCCAAAAGGTAAACTCACCGTTCGCCATATACGCTTATTAGGTGGAGACTTCGTCAACCAACCCTCGAAGACAATGTTTCGAGACATGTTTGCCTGATTTACTATAAATTCAAATCTAAACAAACCCACAAAACACTACAAAATTACAAAAGTACACTACATTCATCATTACTATTATTTTACACTTTTTTATCTTTACGACATAATGGATCACTGGTGTTACCAGCGTAGAAATTTTGGATCTGTATTCAAGATCGATATATCGATCCATCGATTTTCTTATTATCTTCGAGTTGGGTGATGATTTCGATTGCAATATTTTTAATAAATTCATGGACTATGCCTGCGGTATAATAGTAATAACGCTTTTGCATAAATAAATAACATGAATAAAAGAATTTAACAAAAATAATGAATGAAACAATCGGTAAAAAGTTGGTATCAATCATGCCATGAACATTCTTAGTAGAATTTTATCTCTCGATAACTTTGGAAAGTTTAGTTTTGCTCCATTTTGTAAAAAATTAATCGATACGATTTTAAGCCAAACTATTCCTGCAATTTAAATATTTTGTACAACTTTGTTACTTTTGGTGGCAATCAAAGAAACGAAAAATATGTTAAACGATTTATTCGGTACTATAGGCTGACCGTTTAACTCGCGTATCGCCCGCGCGGTGAGAAGGGGGCGGGGCGAGATATTATTACCGGGTGGGTGAGAGGGGTGCGCGGTGCAAAGAGCTCACGTCAAACGCTACGTAGTATTACATTATCTTTGTCAAACGCGGCAGTGCGCTGGCAGTGCTCGCAGCGCACGGTTGGTATTTTTGTTAAGGACGCTTGGACATTAACGCACAAGGTAGGTAAACGGTTTGCCAAGATTAATCCCAAAATGAATCGCTCTTCCTGTTTTGCAAAAAAAATCAACAAGCAAGCTAAACAAATAGCATATAATATGTATTACTTTTTTAAAACCAGAAAACAAGATCATAGTTCAAGACGTAAACGTAAACAAACTTGTTGCTGAAGCTACAGGACTCTCGGTGACTATCATAAGTAAAATAGTAAAAGAAGGAAATGAACTGAGAGATGAACAAAGTCAAGTAAAGTTTAAATCACCAACAAAAAATAAACAAATCCGAAAGAAAAAAATTAAGTACACGGTTTTACAGAGGGACACGGACTTTTGGACACGGCACGCATCGTGAGGAGGTTCCTCTCTCTGGAGCCCTAACTATCGGCAGCTCGGTCCCTGCACCTGATGTCGGTGGGACACTGTTTTTTATATTTTTAAATGTTTTTTTTATATTTTTATAAATCATATTTAAAAATATATAAAATAAGTTAAGAAATAAATAAAGAGAAATAATAATAATAATTGTAAAATTTTGATAATGTTATTTTTTCTTTCATAAGTTATTTTTCTTAAAATGTTAATTTTTTCTTTAAAATACAGATACTACAATTATATTTTTTACTTTGCACAATGTCTATCTCGAGATAAATCTTTGGATCAATGACTCCGTGTGTAGCCGTAGTAGTCCGTTACCTACCCCCGCTCGGCGCTCACTTCGCAGGCGATACGCGCGTTAAACGGTCGGTCTATAGTAAACTCGGTAATATATCAAAAAGTTGTACAAACGCTTTTATTTAGATATAGCAAACCGGCACCCGACCAGCACCACCTCGTAACTCAGTGTCCATTTGTGTACGATTGGAAGACGGGGCGATCCACGGTTAGAGGTCGTGAATCAACCAGTAATTATGTAAGTGGACCAACTTATTTACATTAATACCACGGTATCCATGAAAAAATCTTGAATTATATATACAGGTTGTCATGAATTAGATATTGGATAATCATTTACTTGCATCGCGCCCGATTGGTAATAGCAAAAAAATTTGAATGAGGTTACTCGTTTTTCACATATCTTGTATCCACTTTTTTATGCCATCCCATATTCATAAATCTTGGAGTTAACAAGTCTGCTTTTCAAATTCAACTATTGACTAGATGTAGGACTATCAAAAGTTCTATTGTACAATGATATAATTGAAAAATTATACCTACCTAACTTAAAAATTACATATGTCGGGCAAAATTATATTAATATATGCTGTAAGTACTTATCTTTGTTATTATGAAATAATGTTAATTTGCACCAACACCCGTTAAAATGAGTAGGTAAAAAGATCGATAAAAAATTATAAATTAATTATTAGGTGTCAGGAAAGGGACTAATGGATGGATGGACAAAAATAATAAATTTTGCATGTACCAATCAGGCGTAAAGGAATAACACTAAATTTAAGGACACTGTATAATAATAGCATAGCTAAATGATATAAAAATAATTAATAAAAACACTGTATAATATTATTATCATAATTATATAAAAAGCTTGTGTCACAGTGTTCGTAATATAACTCCTCCGAAACAGCTTGACCGCTTCTTACGTTTTTTTTTGCATATTCGGTGTGTGTAAGAATGTAGGTAGGGGAGACTGGGAACGGTTGAACCATTTTGTATTTAATCGTCTACAGCATTGGGACTAATTCAGTAAGCAATATAAAATATATTAAAACGAAATACCATTAATTATTTGTCTACTACAAGGCAATGTTATTTTAGATCACTGTACAGTATTTTATGAGATAAACGATTTTAAAAACTAATTTTAAAATAATAAAGATTTTTAACCTACCCCATGCTAGGGTCGGGGTAGGGAATAATGAAAATTATAATAAATTAACGTATTTTATTAATCATGTCATAATATTTATTCGATTAATTATAGCCCAATTTTACTACGCTAAAAGTTCCTATTGATTAACGTGACTTATGAATTTATATTTTTGGGTATAATTTATAACGGTATATGATAGTATTCAAATTAAATAATACAGTTAAGACGGTATTTTCTCATATATATGAAACCATTTTTGTCGTAAAAAATACTACTTGACGGGTAGGTATTCGACTTGACTTGACTCGTAGTAATTCTTTGACGAACCCTCGACTTTAAATAAACAAGAAAATTACAATACTTAATAGTTACTACTTACTGTGTACATTACATAAAAAAAAAACTATTTTTTTCAACTGTCTTCAACCCCCTTTCAGGTATTACACGGTTCACAGTGTTTATGGTAATAACTTAGAGTAGAAGCTGTTGTCATTAGCTTTAAAACATGAATTTTTGAGCAAAAATACTTACTTTTTGGTGAAAAATGAGGTCTCATAAGTACAAGCACAACTTGCGAAGAACAAAGCAATACTAATATTCGTGTTTTGACTATTCACCTGTTTAGTTCTTCCCTTGCACCCCTAACTTAATCACGTCGTGTACGGTTCACGAGATATTGGCTTTGTTTCAACCGCCCACTGTTTCTTTCGTACCCATTCTCCCCTAAGATATTTTTTATACGGCAAGGTTAAGTTTGACATACCACACGGGCGGATCCAATAGCAATAGCTAGTATCATAATATAAAAGCGCTGCAACTACAAAGTCTACTCCAGTATTCATTCCCCAAAAAATCTTACTTCGACTTCGGGAACTTACCGTGAATAAATTTGAATGTTATTTAGTACAGCATAAGTGCGATAGATGGCAGTGTATGTTTCTTTAATAATCATTATTTTTGTCGCACCATGACTTTACCATGATAATTTATATTTGGTTTTATAATAATTAATGAGAAATTTATTATGTATATATTATCATCACATTACAACACATAATGCCATTACAGTATTCTACTAAGCAATTTAGGTCACCTTACCTAAACTGGATTATTAGTAGATAAGATAATAATATATTCTATGTGTTCGTTGCATGCTGCACAGGGCCACTTCATTTAGGATTAACTTTTTTTAATAATTACTAATAACCACCTAGTCATCTTCACAAAACTAAATACTATTCTATGAGAACGGCAGTGTAGTCCACCTGATGATAGTGGCTACTATAAGTTCCTATATTGTGCTGCTATAGTATTTTAGGACTAAAATATCATAATATCATGCCTCATGTCCTAGTCATTCCAAAGCCTAATCTTATTATTAAATGGGAACACTCCATGCAGTGTAGAAAAGGCAAGGAACGCACACCTACGCTGAAGGGCTGAAAACATGACAAAGGTGACTAAATCTATCTCGCGCTTTATTATTTGTCGGCCGGTCAAAGTTGAGACGCTGGAGGTGCCTTCCCATCGAGTTTATAAGAGCTCTACCAAAATTTCCTCATCCATGGCCAATTTATCCGATTATTAAGCAAAATTGATTTTATAGCACCTAGGTAGTCTAGGTACGTCTTGCTGTACGGGTCACTCTCACCGATGTATGTCATAGTTCCAGTGGCCCGTCCAAAAGGTGAAGTATGTAGATTGAATGTGGACCCCCATAATCACATCGTCTCCCCAAAAGGGGTGGTATGCCGTCAGGAGCAAAAAATTATAATATGTAGATACCTCAAATTAACGTTCCTAATATATAAATTAAATTTCAAGATAGAAAGGCACTGTGGTTTAATTGAGAGAAAACTGTTTACAATTATCCCTCCTAGCTAAGGTCATTATCATGCTACTGTAATTTATAGGATGTAACCACATTTACTTTTATTTACAAGGACGTCGAATCTATCAAGGGTTGTACTCAGTGGCGTAGCTAAGTGGGCAAGGGCCCCGGTGCATAGAGAAAGAATCGGGCCCTCACCCCCTTTTTCACGTAGCTTGAACTTTTATTGCCCTTCAAAATTATAGATAGAAATAATAATGGGATACAGGATACAGTGGGTTGAACTTATAATTAGTAGTCTCTCCTACTCATGATTCTTAAACCATCGGCGGTATAGAATTAAAACAAAAAAACTGTGAAAAATATCTTGGTTTAAGACTTGACAGTACCTTAACTTGGAATTCGCATATTGATCATATTAGGAGTAAGTTATCATCACTACTTTGCTCAATACGACAAATAACACCGTGTATTCCAAGCAAATTACGATTTACTATCTATAACGCCCTAGTAAAGCCGCACCTTTTGTACTTGATAGAAATTTGGGGTAGTGCCACAAAAACAAATTTATCCAACCTTCAAATAGCCCAATACAAAATTATTAAAACTCTTTTTCGGTACCCTTATCTGACACCTACAAATAAAATATACAGTGATACCAAAATCATGCACGTTAAACTGTTATATATTTACAATACGTGTCTCTTTATAAGAAAGGTGCTTAATAATAAAATACATACAAACATAACTTTTACGAAACAAAAACAGCTAAGTAAACGCAGTACCCGTCGAGCTAGTTTTCTCGTATTACCTAAAGTTAGAACGAATTATGGTCAAAAATGTTTAACATACCAAGGAGCACAGCTATATAATAGATTACCTTCCATAATAAAAAATGTAAGCTCAATTAACATATTCAAATGCAAACTCGCTGAATACTTAATGGCTGATAACTCTCTTTAGATAAATAAGCTGGGTAACCATGGTAATATGTCAAAGGAGTTAGTTTATTTGTTCTGCTAATGTAATATTTTTAAGGCTAAAACGAAAATATGGTATTTTTTACTTTAAGTTTAATTATGTTCTCATAGAAGTGACTTGTAGTCTTATTTGAGAATAAATGTCTTTAAACCTAAACCTAAATCCAAACGTCATCTCTATGACGGGTAGAATAGGTTAATGGACAAAGGGCCCTCTGAGGTCCGGGGCCCTGGTGCGCTGCACCACCGGGCCCTACGATAGCTACGCCACTGGTTGTACTGCCCATACATTCAGGTTGACGATCGTTAGCAGGGACCTGCTTATGCAACACTGAATCTCAGGCCCTTCAAGTCCAGTTCGACACGAAGTTATAATTAAAAAGAAGATGTACATAAATTATGATACTTTAAGTGCAGGATGTATGTGAAGATTCTCGCTCGGACGGAATCCTAAAACAGGTAATCTATACTTAGATAATTGTACGCCTGATTGACTAATTCATCAACGCAGGGCCTAAACCACTAGGCTTATGAACTTGAAATTTTGTACAAAGCTTCTTTCCATGACGTAGGCGCGCATTAAGAAGGGATTTTTGGAAATTCGGCCTCTAACAGGGTGAAAAGTGGGACGAAAGTTTGTATGGAAGTCCGTCATTTTTGAAGTTACAAGCTTGAAATTTCGTATAGTTAAATTTGAATAAAAATTTCTGTACCGGGTTTTTTGTAAATTTTATTCCCAAGAGAGGGATTTTTTTTCAAATTTAACTTGGTTTTCCAGTACCTATAAAGTGTGTGGACGCAAAAATTCAATAGATGGCGTTGTTAATATTTTTTTCACCACAACAGCACGAAAAAGATCGTTTGCTTGCCAGAATTCAGTGAGTAAAACCGTTTTTACTCACTAGTGAGGCAAAGTGATTTAAATTTCGAAACACAAAATCCTTCCAATGAATAGGCGCTGAAAAAAAACAAAGCAGCCACCATGTAGGTTAGTAATAAACATTGACATCAATTTTATTAAATATCTACAAACGTTAAGTTTTAATTATGTTTACATATATATATTTATTATATATACACGCTTATTTTGTATTTTAATGTTTTTATATTCGTGATTGACCATTAAAATAATTAAAATCAGGTACTAAATATTAGACTCTATAAATAAATGTTAAGGAACGAATTCCCGAACGAATTCTTAAAAAAATAATTTTAACAAAAAAAAACCGACTTCAAAAAGTAGGTAAACTAAAAAGCAAAAAATAAATGTACTTCGCACAAAGAAATCCTTTTTTTCATTTAGTTAAATAGAAATTATTAAATAATTATTTTATAATTCTGAAGTCGGTGCCAAGTAAACAATGCCAAGTTGTGACAACTAGCTTCTAACACAGAAGTTTGCTTTTTACCAGAAAAATCACGTGAAAAGAAAGCGTACGACATATTTAATAAGTGGCGACTTAACAAAGGCCCTAAGACGCATTGTGAATCGGTATTACTGTCGTATTTCATGGAATTATCGCAGGTTGAGCAATCGAGTACGAGTTTATTTAAATCTTTATATTTGGAAGAGGTGTGTATGTAACGCGTTAGAAAAATTTAATTTCCAGTTCGTGACCTCTTAAATCTCTCGCTTGCGAAGTAGTCTTTATTAGAATCACTCGTTACGCTCGTGATTCAATTCAAGACTACTACGCTAGCTCAAGATTTAAAACTGGTAGTCACAACAGAAATAAAAACTTTTTCTCACTTGTACCATAAATAACTATTAACTTGCGGGGACCGGCCAGAATAACGCTTGACGAGGGTGAAACCGCGCAGGGCATCTAGTATCATCCACGTAAACTACTCAGATTGCAAAAACTTACTTGAAAGCTTCCTTGTAAGTTTTAACGAGAATCTAAGTGCATTTAAGCTGTGAAAGCTTAAATGCACACAGCAAAATTAAAACTAAAACACGTTTCTAAAACAAGTGAGTGGAGTGGCATAGATGTGATATGATACTTCATTGCTTTATAAGAACGACATATTTTGCGAACGGATTCGTAGTCCAGGTAATGAAGAATTGCATCAAGCATGAAAATCCTATAATAATAATTCTTGGTCTAGGCCCGCATAGCATGTAATTTACTCCTCTGAACAAGGAAGATAATAATCTTACAAATATAATAATAATAATAAATAAAGATAAATAATAATAAATTTATTTCGGAATAATCCATATCTGAGTTAGTTACAATCGTCTTAAAAGCTAATTATATATTAGTATCACGATTTAAAGAAACAAACAATCATAATCAATAATGTGTATCTAATTATACCACAATTGATAATAGCAAGACAGACAAGACAAAAGCAATCAAACGAAATTAAATTGCTATAATAAACTAACCCACTCAATCATAAACTGCATAAACAATTACATTAAATTAAATTAGATAAAATTCAAGTCAAAATAAATGAAATGCTAGGAATAATGGGCACTAACTTAACCCACCAGTATTTGCATCCATTTATGCTGAATCGGGCAGTTGAATTTTGACGCAATCATATTGAGGATGCCATACTACCTCCTCTGACGCGCTGTCGTAAGGAAGCAACTTTCGCCATGCGAACATGGGCGATGCACTGCAAATCCGAGGAAGCCGTAACAACACATCCTGAATATATTGTTATACAGAACGCGAAGAGCGTCCGCGGCTCGTCGGGTATGATTTATACATAGGCTGCTCGTGTAAAAGGATTGGCAATATGCCTTAAAAAGGATGATTTTCACCTATACCGAGCATAGAGTAAATCTACGCGCAACCATACTCCCTATGACTGCCAACGCTCTCCGCTCTCTTCCCATGTGTCAGCCATAATATGCCCTAGATATTTAGAACTAGTCAACACCCTCAGATTTACTCCATTTGCGAGAAGATGTAGTGAGTAGAGAGTCTAAAATGTTAAACCGGTTTAACCGGTTTAACATTTTATCTTCTTCTCAATTCACTTTATCCCTCTCTTACACACATACACACACCAACACACACACAAACACATACATCAAACTGACATGTTATAAACAACTCTTACACCCGCAACTCGCTTAATAACCTCTGAACAATTACCACCTAGGTACCACATATCCAATATGTCCTTTTAGTCTTTGGACATTGTTGTTCTTTAAAATTAAAGGGCAGGGGCCTGGTGACCTGAAATACAGGTATACACCTAGTTTGGGCACCAGTCTCCCCACAATATATCTGTAATATTTTTATGTTCTAAGGCTAATCAAATTGTATCAAGGTAATATTGTGGTGAGAAAATAAATCATTCATTATTATTATTATTATTATTTATCTTAATTGGCGGAACGTGCATTGGGACCTTAGCTCTGCCTTTAAAAATAAGCACTTCACTTTTGGCCTTGTTGTATTTTAGTTCATGCTCCACCGCATAAACCTCCAAGATTGCCAACAGTTTGTGAAAAGCACTCACCGATGGACCCAGCAATGCCATTTCCGCATAGCTTACATTAGTTACGCATGCGTTGTCAATAAAACACCCGTATGCATCAGCAATGCCATATCATCCGCATAGCTTACATTATTTGCTGCTGAGCGCACCGATCAGGTCATTTTCATAAAAATTGAACAACAGAGGAGAGGTAAGCCCGCCCTGCCGCACGCCGCACTATATGCCATACGTCTCGGACAAGGATTCGGCCCATCTTACCCTATTAGCTGTCCCTGATACCAGGATCTTAGCACTGCTGTGTCTTCACCTGGAACTCCCGCCCCATGTAGCTTGCCAACAGTTTGCTCGCCACAACTTGCTATGATACATATTATTTTATTTTATTTGTTGCCTCGATGGACTAGTGTTAAGCGTATGCGTATAATGTAATTTATTTAATTGTTTTATACTTCTTACTATATAATGATGATTCGTAGAGCCTTATCACCTCAGGAGGATTGAAAACTCCAATTGACATTTCAAGAATTAAAAGTTTATACCAGGGATTTGTGTGCACTGTTACATAGTGAAAGAGATGACAATGAGAAACTAACTCTAAATTAAAAGGTGACATTTTACATCTAGAATTTAGTTTTATTATTGGATTCAACACAAATTACATAATTATGATTTATCACTTAAAGAGAATAAAGAGTATTCAAAGGCCATGAGTGTTATGAAAATTTCATTGATCTCAAGAATGGCTGAGAAACGGGTAATATATTTAAAGGGAGTCGTAGTGCTATATACTTAAGAATAAAATACATACTCGAAAATAGTCCCACTTCTGCTTTTTTATATTTTATTTAAAAAGTTATTCTTATAAGTTCTTATATAGTGCGGCGATGTGTTCGGCGTCTGAACATTTTATAGCACTTATATATATATATATATATATATATATATATATATATACTTATTTATACTTTATTTTTTAATAAAAAAATATTTATACCTGATAAGTATGTCGTCCGCGGCGGTGCGCTATCAAAACCAAAACATTTTTAAGCTTTGACGTGAATTATATCTGGAACGCGCAGCTCTGCTCGCGCAGTGGTAATAACTTCATTTTAAACTTATAGTTCGCTCTAGTTAATGCATGCTCTCTGACTATACCTACCTTTCAGAAACATTATTTTGACAAACGTCATTGTCACCTCACTACAAAGTGTAAAGCAATAAAACATTAAAATAACCAATAAACTGAATAAACTACACTATGGAGCACCAACCTCACCCGAGTGACCCTCGAAGCAATGTTTCAAAATTCAGTGGATACGATCCTGACAAGTAAGTATGGTTGTAGTGGTAGGTACGTGGTTCAAAGTGCTTGCACACCAGGCTGCGAACTGCCAATATGGCATATTAATATGCATACAATATTATATTCTTAATACAGACACATGTAGTCTGTACTGCTGAATAGCTTTGGGCTCGATGCTTTTGAAAGCAAGCTGAAGCAAACTATTTATGAGCAATGAGCCATCAGTGTAGATATGTTGTTTGTTCGCATGTTATAGCCAAACTGTAGACCACAATACACACTCATTTTCTGTACTGGACAAAAAAACTAAACAATGTTAAAGCAGATTACTTAATATACAAGAATTACTCGTTAAATATGTACTTAAGGATAATAGACAATACGCCACCAAGCTTATTAACACAAAATAAATAGATACTGAAGTCTCCGAAACTTCGGAAGCGGGCCACTCGCGTGATTCAAAGTGGTCCTATTAGTCCTAAATATCTCGTCTATGAGCGATATCTATTATGAGTGTTGTTCAAGCCCGCGTTGTAAGTGAGCCATTCCGTGAAAAATTACCGTACCGTTACTAAGGTAATGGACAATTTCAAAATTTTCTTTTTTAGTTTTCCTTATGAATCGATGCGGCATTTATTAAAGATTTTTCATTGCTACCTGTCTCCGGTTAGGCGTGCCATGTGTTTCCCCGCATCGTTGTCGCTGTGGAGAAGCGGTCGATTGCCTCGGACACCACGGGCTTTCATGCAGCAGGAGTGCAGGGCGTATACCCCGACATTGTTATTTAAATGACATAATCCGTCGAGCTCTTGGTATCGCCGGCGTGCCTGCCGTACTGGAACCTAATGGTTTGGCGCGCGACGATGGTAAGAGACCAGACGGTATGTCATTACTGCCATGGAAGATGGGTAGGCCTTTGGTGTGGGACGCAACGTGTGTCGACACCCTTGCGCCATCACACCTTCCAGGCACAGCTGGCTGCGCCGGCACTGCTGCTGCATCTGCGGAGACTCTCAAGCGGCGCAAATACAGTAATCTTTCAGGGGATTACATATTTGAGCCGTTTGGGGTCGAGACGCTAGGTCCGTGGGGTCCGAGTGCGCGCTTATTATATAAAGATCTTTCCAAACGCTTAATCGACGCTTCCCGTGACCAGAAGGCTGGCTTTTACTTAGCACAAAGAATTAGCATTGCCATACAACGTGGCAATGCTGTCAGCCTTCTGAACACGGTCCCCACAACCGAGATCGATGCGGAGGAATACTATGACGCCTAACTTAATGTGCCTTTTTATTTTTACCTTTGTATATATTTTCAATTTATTGAATGTAACTTTATATTTCTTTAGTGTTTTTCAATAAATAATAAATAAAAAAAACTAAATACATAATAGTATACAGTTTAAAAAAACGGACTTTCTTAAACATGATCCACGTCAAGCACTGTCCATTCAGTAACGATCAAAAACGTAACATTTTATCAGCAATGCGAACTTTCTTTTACAAATTCTTAACAATGTTTCGTTAAAATATATATACTCTTTTTAAAACCAATTTCGTTTACCCTACTTGAAATTTATTTCTATCTTTAAATCACATATTAAAATATGTTCGTCACGTTTTAGGTCAATGCGACTTATATTTTCAACTTTGTTTTTAATTTAGCTCCTTGAAATTGATTCTAACTATTTTAAATGAAAATGAGCATCATTTGCTATTATATTTTAACCCAAAATAAACCATTACTAGTAATAAATTCCATTTTACAGCCTAAAACTTGGCGTATAAAATTGTGACAGTGACTTCGTAGGAAATGTCATCGTGACTAAATTGAAACATAAGCGGTGTTTATAACAAGTTTAATAATCAAAAATAATAATAAAAAAATCAAACATTAAAGTACAACCAAAAGAAAAAAAAAATGTTCATTTACAATCAACTTTACATATTACCACCTACCTACTTACATATTGATTTTGTAAAGTTTCCATTTATAACGAGGAGTAGCAAAATTCATCGGTTGGATAGTGATCGTAAAGACAAGAGTTGCAAAAAGTACACCAAATGTATGGCGATTTCAATAAACACTAAATTGTCTATTCATAGCTAAAGAGAAATGAATCAATCGTGAATCTTCATCAGCAACTGTGTTTTTGCATACAAAATACTTTTTTGCCAAAATAAAATGGGTTTTTTCCAAGGCTATTGAAGTCCATCATCAAAACATTTTATAAGATCATTAATAGTTAAAACTTTGTCAATGTCCACCAATATTCCCATTATTAATAGGTTTGCGTAGTACCTCTGAAAGGCAAATATACAAATACAAAATAAATGAAAATCCTAATTGGCTATTATTTATTAAATTAAATGCTTATGGTTTTTTGGATTAATACCTACAATAATATAAGCCAATCTGTTCTGTAAATAAAACGATAGTAAAAGTTCACTTAGGTAGTCAAAAGAAAGACCATCTATATAATAATATATAATTTAACAGAAACACATAACTCCATTTTAGTTGTTGTCAGTAAAACATGCAGCACGTAAACTTAGCCTTATATGTCCATTTCGTCACAATTATTGTTCCACTAATATGTCACGACACTAAATGGACGTGACGGACTCCGCTTACTAATGATAAAGACGACAACACTCAATATTCTTTGTTATTTTAGAGGAAATCATTATTCCACGACATACACACATACATAAGGCATAATTCGCAAATAAAAGAATGTTTATAGAACTTACCGGTATCTTGTTAATGCTGTGACTATAGTGGACTTCTTAATTGAGTACGTGTTAACGTCACGGCTTTCATCACCGATTACTGAGTTATAACTGCACGATAGGTAAAAATAAATGGCCGACCTACTACAGTATTGTTACCATGATAATAAAATAAATTGCTTTGGAAGTTTTTTAAAACTGAAAGCAAGTAGGTGACTAAAGTGGAATGTCCACTTTGGTGCAAATTTGATTATCATTTAATTTCATGTTTTTGTTGTAATACAATAAGATTAAAGGGTAAAATTTATGTAATAATTAAGAAAAAGCAATATTCTATAAAAACTCCCCAAAAACGCTGCAATATATTAAAAAAAAACAGTGAACTTTGGTTAGTTAAAGTTAGCGCTGTGACACCCTAAAATGTTCTTTTTTGCTTCTTATTTTTAATATTTAATCGGTTAAATTAACAGCAATTGACTCCATGATATATATTTTTTAAAGGTAATGATCTATACTGTACCTACATAAAATGCATTCAATAGATTATGAGATAGTCTTGTAAACTGTTTGTAAAAGTTTGTGACAGTACTTTTTTCTTACGATAATTTTTTTACGGATTGGCTCAAGTAGCTTGCATTTTGTACCTGGGTGTTTTATAAAGTAGCATTTTTCAATGTAATTCAACATTGTGTACGAACGTAAGAATATTTAAGCTTGAACCAAGCTTCAAACAATACTTTATGATATTCTTTAAAACGTGTATTCAAGTGCAAACCCTTTGGTTTAACCATAAGCCAATCGCAACAAAGATAAGCCATTACCGCTGGACATATTTTAGTGTTGAAGCGCCTACACAAAACTCAATTCTTTTATTCAGTACCAAGCGTCTGATAATTTGATGAGAATAATTTACTGCTCTTCTTCCGCAACGGCCTGACGCGATGACGTAAGAACAACTTGTGCACGCTTTTAGTTACCACTTTAGTGCTGAAGCGACTACACAAAACTCAATTCTTTTATTCAGTACCAAGCGTCTGATAATTTCATGAGAATATTTTACTGCTCTGCTTCCGCAACGGCCTGACGTAAGCACAACTTGTGTACCCTTTTAGTTACCACTATAAATGGCCCGGTAAGCAGGGGCTCTAAAGTAGCATTAAATGTGTGAAGACGTGCAAGTACTACCACTAGTATCATCAAGTCAACGATAAGACGATGATGGTCACCACCTCAAGCTTGTTCACAAGAACTCTACCGCAAGTCTAGTATAACTGCTTTTCTACGCTTGTAATATAAATAATAACAAATAGACACGATATTTTTCATTGACCTTGACCACGTTGAAAATCGATTTTCATAACGAGTACGGGGAACGGAGGCGATTTAATATTGAGAATATTGTGGTGTGCGCTATTTCCGCCTTTACTGTATTTGCGGAGTTTATCTAAACGAACAATGCGATGTCGTGCCAGTAATTAGAATGGTGACTGATCCATACATAGTAAAATATAGGATACCTTATCAAAATACATAAACTAAATGCAAGATTGAACTTATTTTATGATCAGGGTATCATAGTGTAAAAATAGGTAAGGGTGCGGGGGGGTAGCCGTTCGGCCACCCCTAAGTCGCCACTTGTTTATTTTACATCCAAAAAATATTATGTCGAATAAGGATAGTATTAAAATAGTAGGTATGCAAAAAGACAATTATGCCAAAAAAGCATTATGCCTAACAATAATAATGCGTAAAGTATATTATGTTAAAAAGAATATTGATGCTGGAAAGGCAACCTTGCTTATGCGCCAAATTTGCGAAAATAAGTTATATATATCATTAGAATCGCCTGATTTTTCTCTATCTGCAGATCTCAGTTCCATCGATTTCTGACCATTTTTGATGGTCGATAAGCAACCTGTGATTTCGATTTTTCAGGTGAATGAGTGACCAATTTTAGATCTTTTTATAAATTTTGTCGCATAAGCATAACTTTGTCACATTGTAGGTTAAGCAATATATCTTTTCCGAGATGTCACGCATATATTTACTTAAGAAACTTTGCTTCGCCATGAACCATGGAATAGTTTATACATCATACAATTAGCCGTGCTAAGGTTCCTCATAATATGGCACATCAGCAATTTATCTCCGCCGCGTCTAAAGCATATCTGCATATAAGCAATTTATCGAAAAAACTAAGTTATGCAATTGGGATATAAGCAATTTAGCTTAAACTTAGCAAGTTTACTCCGCTGTACATTTTAAAAGAAATAATCACTTACAACGCTCACCGATACACGGCCATACACGATGAACGGCGCTTAAGCGACATTTTTCATCCTAAAGCTCGACGATTCCCCGACAGTTTCATGATGAGTATTTAAAAATGTCTCATGGAAACATAAAGGATACTTTGCCAGACACAGAAAATCAAATCTGGAAGATAGTTACTGAATCATCGTCATCGATATTTATGTTTGTCACAATTTTTTTTTAATAATAAGTTTAAAAACTGACTGTGATTCTGATTGTTACTTAGCTAAAGGAACACATTAATATTTTAAGACTGAAATAGTTGTAGTGACGAAGCTGTTTGCTTTTAAAATACTGCAATGACAAATTTTATTGTTTCACGACTTGTTGTGATGTTTAAATTCATGGGAACAAAAGACTTACATACTAATAATTAAGAATTATAGTAATTATTAATGCGTCTTTTTTACGACAATAAACGTAACACTTTCACTTTATTGTAATTTCTTCTTTTATTTTTCTAAATCCTTGATTACACTTACCTATACGAAACATTTTCTATGCCACGCTTTCAGGTCAGTTAGAAGTTCAGAGTTTTTGCCAAATTACTTTTGGATAGTTTGATGACTATCACTGAATTATGCCGTCGTTTTTTTCTAATGACTAAAGAGTTGAGACATTTTGCTACGATATTTCTGACATACTTTTGGTCCATAAGCAATAAGTGCAGCCACATTATAAGCTGGACTTAGTCCTATAAGAAAATTAGCCTTGCCTGAGGTCTGGACATTTATTGCTTAACCGACCCCTAACTTGGTCCCCTGACGTATTTTAAATTATATTTTATAGTGAATCTGTGAAAAATCCTATTCTAGATATCCATGCCAATTTTCAGGCCATTTTGACAAAAAACAAACAATATTTATGATTTTTTTCAAAATTATCATTGTTTGAATCGCTCTCCTGTAAAGTTGCCAAATGGTGCATAAGCAAGGTAGCTTTTCCAGTGTCGATATGCGAATAAAGTTATGCAAAATTAATAGATTTCGTTCTATCTATCATTACTATAAATGAAGGTACGCGAACTTAAAATATGCCAAATAAAATTAAGCAACAATAGAGAACCTGTATTATTAAGTATACTATGTTATAGATTTCATTAGGTATTTGATTCCATTAATGGCAATAAAAACTTATCTGCCTTTTTAAATGTTTATCTAGAAAGGACTACCAACATTTTTCGCACTTCAGTTCTGATATGATGTCGCGGCACACAAGCGAGTAGGTCCTAAATGGCTTGTTGTCGCGGCGCACTCAATTACCAAGATTATTTATAGATAAAAATTGCAATTCTTCATCTTCTACGGCGCACCAGTGTGTCGCGACGCATATATTGTGCACCGGTGGTCTAGACTATTAACTGAATATTAGCTGAATTGTTTAATCCATCCGTAGTTATAACTAGTACTTCCAGTCAGTAAAATCTTCATCAACATCAATAATATTCAGCATCGAAAACTACGCCTGCAATAAAAAAAAAAATATGCATTTATGGAACGCATTAAAGGTGCTCTTTATAATATCGATGACCCAATAATTCATAATAATTATTGGGTCATCGATGTTATAAAGAGCGAAGGTTTCACTCAAATTCAAGCTGCTTATAAATATGATATATTTATATATGATTTTGTGAGTGAATGTGTGTATGTGACCCTGTCGTTGGGGCCATTGGATAGTGTAAAAATTGCTTCTGGCATTCTATAAAAAGTAAAAAAAAATGATTGTTGATTCTATTCTTTCCAGGCAAATTAGAGTAAACTAAAAAATATTATTATAACCTTCTGGGAATTTCATAAAAACTAAGAAAATATTCAATTAGGTATGTTTGCTAGAGATCGGTATAGAAGGTTGCTTAAAACCATTTATTTATGCTGTCTATTTACGGCTGTTCGATTTACTCCTTCGATAATTTCTTGGAAGTGTAGACTGTAGTAATGCAGCGTAGCATGAAATTCTTGCTACGATGATTCCTGCGATCTACGACTGCTACGAACATTTTATCGTTTAATAATTTCTAACTTGTAAATAAAATTTAAATTGTGAATTATCCCGATTTATCCCGCAAAATATAAAACAAAAAAGATTGAAGATGTATTTAGCGATCAGTGTAAATGTATGGTGGTAAGCTGAAAAACGGCTCGAGGGTATGTGGGGTCTGCCAACCCACACTTGGTCAGTTTAATGGGCTGTGACCTAACCAACCGAAGATTCCCGAGCCAACAGGCTAACGGGACAACACTTGACGCTCTTTCAAATTATACGTTTCTTGACGTCCTGCTGTTGTGGCGAATTGCCGCAACCGGCTTCCTATCAGCACCTGTGTAAAAATACGTCTAATCGAATTGTGAATTGTCGATCGTCTATTGCACTTTCCTGATAATATTCTTATAAAAATTTTAGCGCTCCAAAAAACAAGCACCAAATTTTATCTGAAAATTTTACCTATCAAACGATCACTGCCGCGTTGTCAAAAAGGACTAATTTGCACGGCAAAAATGGCGCGCTCTCGAACGTTGCGACACGGTGAAAATATAATAATTGGTTTTGTTTTATAGTTATCATAGGCTGGTTTTTTAACACTTTTTGGATGAATAAATTGGATTTTTGAGTGTTAAAGGCTCTGCATCAAATAGATGTGAACAACCTTGTTTTAACTTTACCATAGACCTGAAATCTGTTTGTTAAGAAAGATTTGATTTTGAGAATACAAATTGTACATGCCAAATAGTCAACATTTAAGTATGGAATGGAACGGGAAACGAGTTTATTTTGTATTTTCTCGTAAAGACAAGTGGGATGGATTTGTTTACTGATTCTGAACAACCGGTCCAATTTAAAAGTACGTTAATATAACCAAGGTTGTAGATAGGAACATTAGTAAATCATTACCACTAATTCCATTTCTTTTCTTCGTTAATCTCTATGATATTAAGTAACTATGTGATACTTGAAATACACAATATATTCCTAACAGAAGACAAAGACAAATCTAAACGAATACGTCAATTGCATGGGAGCCCTACATGGCTCTTATAAATAATGGGATGACGTAGTAGGTTTATGGAATCACGGCAGGCAGGGAGCCTTTCTGTTCACCACCCACAGATATGTCTAGAATGCTATTTGAGCCTACTCGCACTAACCCACCACCAACAATTGTCGACGTTTGATTTTATGTATTGTTAGCCAAGGAAGCATTCTTATATTGAATAAATTAAATAATAGTATAAACTGTGTTTACATTCATTCAAGCTTTAAGCGATAAAGCGACAGTTATTGAAATCACAGCTTGCATATATGGACAGTATTAATTTCCACCGGGACAAATTTTCTCTACAAATAAAATCTGTGGTTTCAATAAATGTCGATATGACGCATCCACCATTTCATTCTGTATAATATTACTATTATAATGTTTTCAATACAGAAAAATGAGAGTAAAATCTATAACGCTGTAAAAGAAATATATGATAAGAATCAGCGAAAAATGCGTGTAGTACGTACAATTCGCTAAATCTTTATTTCAGGATTATTTACAAAATTAAGATTAATATTAATACCGTTTAAATGTAAATAACACAATAGTATTTAATTAGTAGTTAGTAAAAACCCTCGAATCACGAATGATTGCGGCATTCCCTTTGTATGAGAAAGTCTTTCTCCGCAGGACCCTGAAGTCGTATGCACCTATGTGTGTTCAAAGTAAAGCAGGAAGGTCCTTTTCTTGCAGATACGCCTTCAGGAAGGTACCCCTAACAGTGCTGAGCCACGAATGCCTATCACCAGGCTGTGCACCTCGGTTGACGCAAGTGACAATCGACAAATACCTCGCGCCCACAACCTTGGAACTTGATGAAAAGCCTCCGAAGTAAGTTTGCCTACAAGTCAGTATCTAGGTATAGTCTAGTCGTACCATGCCAAAGAGAGTATTTGTAAGTTAAAAAATTAATACGCAAATAAAATAGGTTTTTACAAAACCGGCGATTTCATGAAGCTCGCACGTGGATAGTCAATTGTGGTCATGTTTTCTGTGAAAAACAGAATCCATAATATTGGGACTACCTGTAATATCACGTGTCGATGTCCATAATATCGCGCGTACTCCGACAACTAAACATTTTCATTTTACACTAGTATTGATCTATTCGAGGAAGCCCCTGAAGCATCGAAGTTCGCGACTATGAGCTTAATATTTTTCTAGTAATTGAAATATTTATCTTTTACGGTGCCACTAACAATACCTGCCTGTCAATGTCTATTTTGCTAATGACTCTCTATTTTTGTTAACAAAGGCTGCATTGTACTTTTATTATTTTTGATATCATTTATGTTTATCCATTATTATGGTGTCGTCTTCATTGAGGTCCTGACATTAATGGGGTGGGAGTGAGGACACCGCTGCAGACTAAATACGATACGTTTCAGCGCCATTGGAACCGTAAATATTCAAAGTCAAATGATGCCCATAAATATTACTAAGAATTTCGAAACGCTGATTATGATTTTACACTGAAATACTAAAAGGCTTCTGATTTTACAATAATGCATCGAATACGAATTATTATATTCGCCGAATAGCTAAATTACGTAATCAAACTGTATTTGTATATGATATAATACGTTGCAAATCAATATTTTCAACATTCTAGTGTTTGTGTTGCCGACGCGTTTAAGCATTATTATTAAGTAGATAGATATTGTCTACAAGACAATATCATCATAATTAAAAATCTTTAAAAAACTATATGAAATCAAGCAGCAATAGTGTTTAATGTTCTGTTACATGCCTACTACACCAAAAATTGGGATCGAATTCAATCTACACATCTGAGAGTAAAGTAAAACTTTTATTTAACTACTACTTCAGACCGACTATCAGTGAGTTGCCGGACGCTGTGATCGAACAAATGGTTAAAAGAGACAAAGCCTTCTGGGTAGACAAGCCAGGTGCTAACGCTTACACTCTGCACGATGCTTACTACAACTACGGAATGACAACTGAGGTGGTCTTACCAAGTATGTGCTTTTAACATAACTATGTTTATTTAATATCTGAATAAGCCTGAAATTCAGCTATATTATTTTGAGTAAATTTTCGCGGATATTCGCACAGATGACTCAGTAGCCCGCGGGCGGCCTTTAACATTGGTAAGAACGAAATAGTAAAATATACATTTATATAGATATAGTAAAATTTATTTTTTGGATAGCTCGTCAAGATGTGTTTCCTCGCTCGTACCAGTATGACCTCGACTGCGTCAAGTACCGTCGCCAGCATGCCTGTGACGGTATGAAGGAGACAACAGACGGTAAACGCGTAAGTACAAGTCATTGATACGTTACCTTAGGGCCGGATCACACTGCAAAGCGCGGCGTCGCCGATGACGGCGATCCGATATCGACGCATTGGATTGGATGCCGTTCGATCGCGTGCTCTCTATGCAATTTACATTAAATGCTCTTTACAACATATAATTATAAAGGAATATTTTCTTCCATTAAAGTGTTAATCCACCAATAAATTGGTCGATGTCTTTGGTTGACATCGATCGACGCCGACGTTGAGCTTTAGCTGATCGACAGTTGCGGCTAATAAACAATTTAACCGACCTCCGCTCCTATAGCCGTCGCCTTATCCTTTCTACTATCAATTATAATAGAGTTTAATCGATTGGTATAATAAAATTGGACCTCATACCATGAGATCGTATCAAAAAAAAGGCTTTGAATTTTAACCGCAATCTCAATGATACATAATACTTAATATGTAATTTCATTACCGTGCCTATTTATTTGTTTTCAAATAATTATATTATAAACCTTAATCGTATTTGTCAAACAATCACTATTAAATTACCCTGTTATAATCACACATGAAGTTAATTGTTACACACACATGCACACTATGTATTTGTAGATCCGTGTTTAAATTTTCATTGTTGTGGTTCAAAACCAAAATGCATAAAGCGCCTAATAGAACCTTTTAAGCACTTTTTGCCACCCACCTACTCTACCCACTCTAATTGAGTTGGTGAAACTGAATATTGTAAAACCATGTTACGTTCTCTGGATTATGATGTATGTAAGTATATATGACGCCGCGACGCTCACTCTATTATATTGACCACCAAATGAATATTACTCTACAGTGGCGATGATACTGTACTCCGAAACTGCGAAGAGTAGCGTCGTTCTCTGATTTCTGGATTCGGGATCGGTATGGTAAAATATTCTCGTATGTACGCACTCAGTACCGAAACAAAAATCTAGCGCCTACATTTCTCTAAGAATTTTATACTAAGAAAACGGCTCATGTCTGTTTGAGTGGCGTTACTATTGATACTATTCCATTGTATGACTATTTATGTTGTTAACCCTCTTCAGCTAAGCTTCATTCGCTTGTGTTAGGAGGAAGTTCACGTCCGTGGTGTAATGGCCAGTATTGGAACCCACGACGTCTCAATCGTAAGACCGATGCCCTATCCATTGCGCCATGGCTGCTTTTATATTCACCAATTATTCATATTCCGACCTTCTGCGTACTTCCGATTTTCTGCAAACTTCCAAAACAACACAATGAAACAATCCTTAACAATTATGAATTTCATTGCCAGAGATCGTAACAAATTCGCAGAAAATTTAATTGCACAGAATAATATTGACTAATTGCACCATTGGTCATTTATTTTGTTTAGATCGACTACGTTATACTGTAACGCGTGTTCGTCTCGCACGTGTCAAAGGTCATGGCTGAGCCTGCTTTAAATGCATTGTCATTTACTCTTGGGATACTGTTATCGGTTCAATCGCGAAAATGGTGTGTCAAAATCATTACAGTATACAGTCAAAATTGCGAATCACCTAACTTTTACCTGAGAACTACTTGATTCATTACTTATTAGATAGAATTAGAACATATAAATAGGTATCCTTTTAATGTTAAAGATATTCTCTAAAAGAAATATGACGTACAAACCCAGGCGTTTCAGTAATATAAATTTCTATTGCATTTTCTTTATTCTTTTGTTATTTTATTTTACGTTGGAAGTTCAGGGTGGCATTCCACAGACTGCGGGAGGAAAATGGACTTTATATTTTGTATTAAATAGAAAGAACGTTCATATTATGAAAAATATTTACGTAAGTTTGTCTCGTCACCTATATTTGGGCCTACTGTTTGTATGCTTTAAGTGCCAGTAATTTCAGGACGTAAACTCACCTACAAATTGAATCGCAGTGAAGTGCAAGCACCACAACCTATACCTTTCCCAAGCCTTTATTTACTTTTTGACAGATTGCCGTGCGCTAGTATGTAGTTTTTTACGTAACTATATTAATTTGTTTCTTAAAAGTGCCGCCCATTATTTGGATGAACCATCACCAGATGCACGGATGATCTGGTTAAGATCGTGGGGAGCCGTTGGATTCAGGCGGACCAAAACCGCGCGTAGTGGCGGAAATTAAGTGAGGTCTATGTCCAACAGAAGAATTATTTTTATTTTTTTTGATGATATTAATTTTTAAGACATTCAATTTTGGACCGCGAAGATGGTATTTAACTGATTTAAAATGTTGAAATCAAAGTTCAAGTTACAATATCTAAGAATTATGTAATAACCAATGATATTATAGAACTATAGATATGTTACGTTCATAGAAATTACGATTTAAATCCGTTCCGAGCTATTCCAAATTGCACACATTGACAAATGTAACTGATAAGTAAAACAAAAGATACGAAATAGCACGCAAATGAAAGAGATAGCTATAGTTTTAATGATTGCACTTCAGTGGTACGCACGTGACTGCGCTCGACGCAGGCCACACGCAAACTAAACACAAGACGTCCCAATTGGGACGTATTTGAGTATTCACAGCGCGAGCGCTTATAACATATCTGCTTTTGTTTTTATATAATATCATTGGTAATAACTTGAAATATCACTGTACAGTAGAAAATCATTATATTTATATGCGACTTCTACACAAAGTATAATTATTGCAGTACGTGGGTATTTCTAAAAATATTTTATTTACTGACTTCAATAAATATCGATATCAGCATTTGTAACACAATAGTCATCACTTTTTGTCCGTCATCTGTATCTATCAAAAGAAAACAGAGGCTTGGAAAGAGTACAATTGGCGGCACGTTAAATCGGGTCCACACCTAACGAACGAAGGCCAACCAACGGATTAGGTGGTCTTTTTTTAGATAGCTTAGCAAGCACCGACAACTCCTTCCCTACCGCCACGCTTCGTAGTGCCGTCGAACCAAAGCAAAGAACGTGTTCATTGGCCTTCGTTCGTTAGGTGTGGATTCGGCTTTAGAGGTGAGACGGAGTTGAATGATCTGATGCTTCTCTCGCTTGTTGAATCACCACTGAAATCTTTATATATACCGCATACATCCTTCTTGTATTTTACTGTAAAATCTTTAAAGTTTTTAATAATTATCGCGTTTAATAATGCTGGAGCTACAATGCTCTTTTCTCTTTGGTGGATAACTTGCCTTATATTGACATTGAAACCGGAGATGAATGGAGCTGAAAAGGACTGTCATTTATAGAAACATGCATTGTTTCCACAGAAGCCAATTAGCGCCCACTGCCGTGATTGCGGAAAAATGCACATACCCGCGCTGACTCCCTTTCAACTGGCGTGGGCGAAGGATCCTGGCCAAAGGAGATGGAGATATTATCCGGATCTCACAGCGACACTGACGTCGGAACAAATCCGGAAATCATTGAATACGTAACTTACATTTTAATTTTTATCATATCTCTGTTTTAGTAGGATATTATAATCATAAGCTTAATTTTTCAACTTGCGCGGTATTGTGGAATAAGTGTGTGGATGTGTGGTGTGAATGTCTGTAACTAAATATAGTACTTACGTAACATCCATCCTTCAAATTTAATTAAAATCGATAATTTTTCACACAGTTCTGCAGTCGCATTGCATAATTGAAATTAATTTTTTATCATAGCAACTATTTCGCACGAAATATAAATTTAACATAGAGAATTCGCCTGCCGATAATTCGAATACCTCATGCGTAAAATACCGATATGTAGTGAAAAATTTAAAATATTTATTTCCGTTAAAAAATTTCACGAGTTATTTGTCATGTTGACCACATTAGCCTAGCCTGCAGAGTGGGATTCCATTTCAATCAAATTACATATCGAAAATTCACATATCATATTAATTTTAAATTGTTAATAAATCAGTTGTTGTGACAATCGTAGTCATATCCATTCTCATAATCGAACACAAAACATCAACTATCTATCTTTATGGAGAGTAGTCTTTGGCACAACGAACGTAATGTTATGTTAAATAGCTTACAATTGACATCTGGAGTGGTATACTATGAGGATCTCGTATCGAACAGAATAAATTTCCGTGCATTTAGCCGTTTCTGCCATACCCAATGATATTATAGAACTATAGATATGTTACGTTCATAGAAATTACGATTTAAATCCGTTCCGAGCTATTCCAAATTGCACACATTGACAAATGTCCGCAGCGCACGCATCCTTATCGCTCTAACGTCAAAACAATATCGCTTTCTCTTTCTTAACTTGAACATGGCGCATGGCGTCTGGCACGTGACTGCGCTCGACGCAGGCCACACGCAAACTAAACACAAGACGTCCCAATTGGGACGTATTTGAGTATTCACAGCGCGAGCGCTTATAACATATCTGCTTTTGTTTTCATATAATATCATTGGCCATACCTATTATAGCAATCAAATTTAGGCCCCATAGTTTTGTCACTGTCCATGGTGTCTACACTCTTTCCATATAGACACTTTGTCTATATTTGACATTACTCAGTCTCCCGCTTTGCTTTGGAGGGAAGTAAAGATACATACTTTCCAACTCCAACTATATACTTCTGATTAAATTCGTTGCGGGTTCCAAGACAATTTTAACTCTCCCTGGGATTGCCCGTGTGTCATGGTTACCGCCGCTGTAGATCCTGGCGTCACCGGAGTCACAGTGGTGGGCGTGTGGGTGGGATTATATCCCGTTATCTATCTTTATCCCAATTACATAAGATTGTCATATCTTTCAAGGTTCATCTCATCCTTATCATCTTTTATTTAAGCTCCGATAGTATAAGCTCTTTTTAGTTTGGGACTAAATGACGTTGTGTGAATGTTATGTGACATTTACCTTTTATTCAGCATTTCTTTACCCGTGCAACCTTATCGATTACTTTTTCAGTTATATTATTAATTGTTTATACTTTATTGAATGTCGACCATGTCGACGTGTTGTTTTCTATTGCCCACAATTATTTTTATTTGTTTTCTTGTGACTGTTCTAAGAAGTGCTTACTAGACGGAATGTCTATTGCCCGATGCAAGTAAAATAATAAAAATATTTAATTGTTATTTCTATTTCGTGCTTCCTTTATACAATATCAATACTTTCAAAGCAGAGCCGTTACAAAACTCAACTATCAATAACTGAAATTATTTCATAAGTAGGAAGCTTTTTTTTATTTGTCAGAAAGGTAGCATTGCAGTTACATTTGTATTGTATTTACTTAATTATCCTCGTACACGTGCTGGGGCCGACGGCAAAATCCGAGTTAAAAATACATGCGTATATGTTAGTCCTTGAAAATATTGGCGGCAAATATTGCATGTTGGCATTTTCAAACAGCGTTACAACTTTGTAGGGATTTAAAAAATATTTCCAATAACTACCCATACACGTGTTGATTTAAAACGTGCCAGAAAGTGCTAGTCATTTTTGATTTCCGGTAATTCGACGTTATTTTGCCGATTCTTTGAAATGAAATGGCTGTACAGAGGCTTAATTTGATTAAAAACCTATTCTAGCTATCAGCACTTTTATGTTAGTAACTACAAAGAGGGTAGTTTTTGTAAATGGATATCTTATGGCACTATATAAGTCTTTCATGGTATGTGTGCCGTGAAAGCGCCGTTTTCTTTTTTTTTATAAAGTCGATACTTAAAATAATTTTAGTGGTGTTATCTATTTTATATTAGTTGAGTAACATTCTCAGATAAACTAACTATAGACAACACAAATTGTGTTCAGCATCATCATCAGCCTAGAAACGTCCACTGCAGGACATAGGCTTCACCAATCGATTTCGATAACGCGCGGTTTAGGGCCGACTGAAACCAACGACTCCCCGCGATCTTGACAAGATCGTCCGTCCATCTAGCCGGGGGCCTCCGTCCCACGTTGCGTTTGCCAGTTCGTGGAAGCCACTCAAGGGCTTTTGTTCAGAAAAAACTGGTCCTTTCATTCATACTATCCTCTAAACTAATCATCTTGGTGTTCACTGATCTTTTACTATGAGCATTGAGCATCATTTCATTTTATGTTATGAAATTAATTATACCAAGTTCAGTTTCAATGTTTGATCCAACGTATGTATTTTCGATAATTATTATAAGTTGCTATTTAATAAACAATAACAAATAATAATAGTAATAGCTTGCTAAAGAGTAAAAAGTAATCGATAATGATAATTATTCACAACTTAACATATCACCTTTATTAAGCAAAATGAATGCAGAGGTCCATTTACGTATTAAAATCTACACTGCATCTGCTATGTTTAGCTCCCATGTGACTTTAACTGTGTTGCTATCAATAATTGCCTAACAGAATAATCCTCAGCGAGGCTGTTTGTAACATAGTTATAATAATACACTTTTATGACACTGTTATTTTTGAACATTTATATTTTCCATATTTTTGCTTTAAAACCAAGGCATATAGTGAACCATTTTATTAAATAATACATACAGGATCGGGTTTTTTTAAGCACAGCTTCGATACATCGTCAGTATTCATTTTCAGCGAACCAAATTTGAATTTCACGACGTGATGGCACGACATAACCGTGTATCGAAGCTGTGGTTTTATTCAATATCGCCATGTCGTAACATTTACTAATGAAATTTAATAAAACCGAAGCTTGTATAATATAATAACCACCACTTTTATATAATCCACCCTATATAATATATCTGTTGCCACCCATGATTAACAATAACTAATATTATAACAAATATGTATTTATTTTAACTTTGCCACTTCTATTAGATAATAAAGGCCTGTGCAGATATTTGCGATTTTTGCATTTGATGCTTGATTGTTCGTCTGCGTAGTTTTGAAGCAGGTGCTCAGGTAGTGGGGGTGATATCCTCAAAGCTATTTGCTCCGGATACCTTCACGCTCTCGCCAGCGAAGCAAAAACTGTCGCAAGCTTGGCAAGCTTAAATTAGAAAATCGTTTTTTATTAAAAATATTATTCATATATTTTCATAATTTTTCTTTAGCGTATTGCAATAATAAAAAACTTATGTAATAAATCCTAATTTTAAACATATTACAAAAAATACACAAAAATACCTCTTTTTTCAGTGTCGGACGCCCGTTTAGAAATGAAGCTTGCAACTGGTACTACGAGAACTACCCTCCTCAAAAGTTTGAATGTATTGTACGAAAATTTGGAAAGTAAAAGATTAGCACATCATGTTTTTGGCTTTTTAAGTGGGATACTTTGTTGGTCCTAAAAATACCGAACCACGATTAGTCTAGTCTAAGGGCCAATGTCATCGGCCGGTTCAACGCTGAGCCACGGTTATCGATCTCTATGTCCCGTTCAAACTTACAACATTGAATTAAATAGAGGGATTGAAAGTCGTTTTCAGCATTGAGCTCGGTTCGGGTTAAGGGGTAACTCGTCCACATTGAAATCGAGACCTGGGACCAATTTAATCCTTTTATTGGTAGAGACAACTCATCCATTTTGAAACTGAGACCAGGGACCAATTCCACCTTATCTAATTCGTAAGGGTCAACTCGTCGATTTTGAATCCTACCTTATCGGTAATTTTGAATATATAATAAGATAATATATTTTGGTAATTTTGACGACCGCATGGCGGAGTGGGTAGTGTACCTGCCTGCGACGCCGAGGTCGCGGGTTCGATTCCCGCTTAAGACAAATCTTTGTGTGCATGAACATGGGGGTTTGGCTTAGTCTGGGTGTTTCTATGTATCATAAGTATGTATTTACAAAAGAAAAGTATATATGTATTAGTATCAGTTATTATAGTACCCATATTACAAGCTCTGCTTAGTTTGGGACTAGTTGGCGTTGTGTGTAAGTTTTTCGGTGTGGAGCATTAGCACTGCTTGGCATGATTTAGGCCGCAGCCAGCAGAGAGGAGAGAAGAGGAGCGGAGAAGTGCGCCGAAGCCGACAGGTCATTGCCACCAAAGCGGAGAGGAGGAGGAGAGATACGTAGCGGCGCGTCGTGGCGGCGCCCCGCCATTACAAAATAATTATATATATATATATATATTTTATATATAATAAATTTTTTTGAATTGACTTGACATGATGATACGTTAATTTCGCCATTGTGATTGCGCGAGCGTTCGCCGCACGCGAACTGACCCGAAGCATCCCGATAATTTACGAGTAAACAAATAATACGCGACCAATTTTTTTGCGTGCAGTTGTAAGGAGATATCGCATCCTCCCTTTTTTATTTTATCAATATCTATGCTCAATGCACATTTTTTCGTTCCTTTGTTTTTAGCTTGTTTGTCAGCAGAAATTAATAATATTAATTGGTTATACCCATCGCTTTATAGTTTTACCGAACTATTAAGTTATCATGTTTTCTTCTCGAAAACTGCTTACATTTTCACACATGAGACTATGTAAAAATATGCCTATACTTAGGATATTTTTTGTTTATTTTTTTTCTAACATTTTAATTGTTATTTGTATCATTCATTAGGTATGTTGCTTGATCGCGAAATAGTGATGACGGCACTGTTTGCGTTTGCATGCAAAGCTTATGGAAATGGTTTTTGAGGCATCGATAAGTGCTTTATTTGTGGAAAATTTAAAGAAGAGTAGACATCTGTGCTCCTCTTTTATTTAGGGGTAATTTTATCAGTTTCGGATAAGTCCAGGATAGCCTATTCGGAACTTATTAGCCAGATGAATTGTTAAATTTTTATAGAAATTTATAAAATTTAACAGTATTTATCTATACGGCATTTTATCACAATCTTTTAAAAAGTAGTCGGTCGATCGCAAAAATAATAATAATAGTATGTTTGTAGGTTATCCAAGAGTTCCATTTTTAACCGCAAAAAGAAGGGGTATTATAAGTTTGACCACTACGTCTGTATGTCTGTCTGTGGCACCGTCTTAAACGTTATCTAGAACTGATGTTGAAAAAAATATGGAATCGGCAGGATTTGAACGTGTGACCTCTGCATACCGGGCAGCTACACAATCAATATCCAAAAATAAACAATGCTAATAATATTTTACAATTCAACCGGGTTTAAATCCAAAGCTGTGTGCAATTTTTTTTTTTATCTGAGTGTGCAGACTTCGATTTTAATAAAAATCTATGTCATGGTTCCTAAGTACAGATTTGTGTTTACCTTATTATTATTAACATACCTCCCCATGTTGACCGATATAATAATTTATTTATTTATTTATTAAGACAACCTAGGTCCAATATTCTTCATACATCGAAAAAAATAACATAAATAATAATAATCAAAATTAAAAAACACAAAACAAACATTCACTAACTTCATGCCATTCATTAAATTACATTATAAATAAAAACTTAACCTAATTTATTAAAACCAAATTAATTTACTTTACAAAAAATAAAAATATAATTGAAATTGATTAATAAGATAATAACAACACACACAATTATCATAAAGTTTAATTTACTTGTGTAGAACCTGTCAGAATGTGGTTTGAAATAAGTCTCAACACTTTTCGAAAATAAATTTTATTCCTTTTCTACATATTAATTTTTATACGGTTGACAATAGATTTAAAATAGTACTTACTGGAATTAAATTTTGTAAAACACAACATTGTAATAAAATTTAATAAAATAAAATAAGATCTTATATTAGCAACTCAAAACAAATAAAACTGAAGATTATCTACCTAAACTGGTCCCTAACTAATAACTACCTACTTAGTGTTCGCATCGCGATGCACGGCAATCCAGTGTTTGAGAATGGGGCTATCCCAGTACTCAGATAATGTTATCAAAATTGTATTTTGAGAGTTACGGATGCGATCCCAAAACGATGCGACACGTGATCTGATGATGGCAAAAAAGTCAGTGACTCGAGCAGAGGCGAACATGTCCGACGCGGAACAATACCGCGGCAACCGCATAAGAATTCTGAACGCTTCGTTGTACTGCACTCGCATAATGCTTTTTGCCTTTTTGGTGTAGTAGCACCATAGCTGACAAGTATAAAATATGCGATTCTGTATTTCTAAACCTCAGAGTAAGTATTAGGTAGAGATGACATCAGCATTTAAGTTGCGTACACCCGTAAAGGACGGCAAGAAAGTACAGACATTTCATTCAGTGGTACCCAATTTTCCCCGAAATAATATTGTTATGCTAGACCTTTTCCATTTGTCAATGTACTAGGTAAAGAAGTTATATTTTGCAGTATACTAAAGCGGCTAAAATTACTGGCACACAACACAACTATAATCTGCTTTTGTGGATTGTTGATGTTCATGGGCTGTACTCCACTTACCATCAGGTGGACTACACGTTAGTTCGCTGTGTTTTTTTTCGCTTTCTCAACATTCATACATAAATAAAAAATAAGGTACTTGCAAAAGAACAAATATAATAAAAAATATATTAAGTAAGACCAATAGACGTTGGAACCAGCGTTTAATTGTGAAGTCAAATGATGAAGAAGTGGGTTAAATAAAACTCAAAATTAAATATGATTTGTATTACTATCCCTTAAACAAAATCAACTTAGTATAAAAATTTCTAATTTTTACTTGCTTGTCTTGGATTTTTTTTGTCCAATAATGAATGCGTACATTCAGATACTTTTTATAATATCAATGATAAATTATCACTTCGAACTCTGATCTACACATCATTTTCTACTTTAAGTTAAAACATTGAAACTGACAAGATTAATAAGCTTATTAATATGTCCTACTGAGTATATTATATTGACAAGAAATGCGAGTATATCTTGACAATGTAATAATTTTACTAATACTTACATTGAATGATCGGCAACTATTTCCAGCAGAAGGAAGAACAGGTGTAACATTTACTTCAGTATTCAGAACCTAAGATTTTTTTTATGATCAATTAAACAGTAAATATCCACCGTCCCTACTGCAATTCCCGACTTGGGTTAGTAATAGAAGTAGTCAAAGCTTCATCAGCCATTGGACAGATTTGCACAATAGATAAGAAACTAAAACAAATTATACAGTAAAAATACATAATTCATTTGTATGCAATTTGTTTGTATCGACACATACATTATGTGTGATAGTATACCTACTGATGTAGAAGGTATATCTATTGTTGGTGGGTTCTGTAAATTATAATGCGCTACTTAAGTAAATCTAACACGAAAAAAATACGCACGACTAGTAAGAAGCATACTTACATTACATTATGTAAAGTGTCGATACTGAAAATTCATAAAGATAGGTCATTCGTTGGGTCTTTCTAAAACATCTATTTTCAAAATGTCTTGAACATATTTTAGAGTGCTTAGTTGGTTCTCAATCTTGTCGTCCTGTAGATATTATCCACATAATTATGTCGTACGTGGGCTTCTTTGGGAAATCTAAAAAAAGATTTACAATCAATTATAAAAACTATATAAAAATTAAGTTATTTAATTATTCTAGTCTTTATTGATATCTTGAATATTATTATTTATCACAATGAAAAAAATTATACACGAATTAAACTTTCTACTCATTCCCAAATTCCAGGGAACGTTTCCACTTTTGGGCTGGTATCCCTAGAGAATATATAACCCAGCCAAACAGAAAAGTAACTATACCAATGGCAAATTCACATGTTTTTATGATAACAATAAGTTTATGGTAAATATTTCACAGTTTTATCGAATTCTTTGGTGTGAAGTTGTATTTTGACAGTAAAAATGGAGCAAATAATACGACATTATTCTAACGATAAAATTTTTTAACTGTCACAACGGCATACTACATTTGGTAGTGTTATACAACAAAACGTGATTTTTTAGAAAACTTATATTACTGAAATTAACTGTTTATTTGTATTGATTTGAGAATTGTCGGGCAACCAGATTCTAAGGGGATGCATTACTAACTGAAAACAAGCTATCCTCAGGTTTGAAGTGATACTTACTTGTGAAAAGTTATATTTTCCTGTTTACGCTCACTGCGGCTTTTGCAGCCAATTATACAACACTGCACCATGTTTATTGTTCACTACAGTCACTACGGTATGTTTAGGGCACGGAATATGGCTATGTAACTAGTTTAAACTAGGAAAAAAACGACTTCTTTCCACTACCGACACGATATAGGTTAGGCAAATTCAAATAGGTCAAACAATAAAAAGCTGTACGGTGACAGACACAAAAAATTTTTTTTAATAAGTTAATTCACTTATGCTATTAGTGTGGGACTGCTATACGATAAACGAATATTTAAACGATAGAATTTTACTGAAATCGAAACGTACGTAGTAACGTGGTTTCTTACGTAAAAAGTTCTTTGGATTAACATTTATGCAACTTTTTATTGACGTACCAAGTGAACGTTTTAGTAACGAAGCAGAACTTATGCTCTGTATGTAGTAGGTTGTTAAAAAAAAGTTAGAAAATTTTGTTGTTTCGGTATTTTACGAAAATAAAATTCATGTGTTCCAAACAAATTTAACATTAAAGAGAATCAATTTGTTTAGAAAAAGAGATTTTATATTGTGCTTTTTTGTAAAAACTAGTGGAATGGACCAAGTTTCCAAATCTGCAAAAAAAAAATAAAGTTGAAAATTAAACGGCCAATTTTTTTTTGGTGGTTTTAATTTTTAAATTAGTTTAGTTAAATATTATTAAGTTTTCTAAAAAGTACACGCATTAATATATCCGTGCTATTGTAGCTTTGCTATCAAGATCCAAGGAGCGCCGCAGCTACCGACTTTTTTGTATATTTTCTCGAAAAACTATAAAGAACCACCAAAATTGAGCGAATAAATTGTAATTTTGCCGTGGTAATCTTCTTTTTACGTGTCAATGGCATTGGTAATGAAATGTCTGTTTTTTTTTACCATACACCCCCGTTTGATCCCTCAAACTCTTTCAAATATTCTTTAACAATATATTTCAGATATTTGCTTTCATGTCCTCTTCCTATTACTTAAAGTGCTCTTTGTTTTTATGATCACAACCATAGACTACATAAAAAAAAGCAGGACATAGTCTCTTGAAACACTTACTGAAGCACCCATAGTAAGTCACACGTACACACAGAACACACACATTGACACAATAGTTAGTCAATCGCCCGCCATTACGCTTTGGACTGTGCTGATGCTCGGATCTTCAAGAAAAATAATTAAAAATGCCGTCTTGTGTTGTGTAAAGCTGCCGAAACCATAGCGCCTCGACAACAAAAAAACCAGGGGATCACTTTTCATAGGTAAGCAAGTAATATATTCAGCTTATTGCCGAAATTATATTGTTTTAGTAAAAAAATATACCAAAACTATCAGTGTTGACAGTCAATAAATATTTTCATTTACCCTGAATTTGGGTAAATATTTTTTAGTAGTATAATACATCGGGGTCACCAATGTGGGGGTTTATCATGGTAGTATATATGATGATGTTGAAGAGAGATGAGAGAAACGATAGGTCACTATTCTAAATGTTTTATATTTACTGGTACCAGGAACATATTATATAATAAACTTATCGACTACATTATTCTATCTTAACTACGACCTATCTCTAGCGATACGGGAAGGCGACTGGCGAACCGGGCGACTAAACTTAAGTATCCAGTGTATCCACTTAAATACATATGCGCCGGTTGCCCTGTGTCCCTACAGTATAAATTATTATTCTATGTTTTATAGATTTCCTGCTGCAAACGAAGCATGGAAAAATTTTTGGGTAAAAATAATTAGAAACTGCAGAAATTATAATAGTTGGTAAAATTAAATCAGCATAAGGGATTGTAAGTAATTGAAAAGCACACCACTGAACATTATTATTTACTGTAAAAAAAATGGAACGACACAATTAATTTTACTGTGCTAATGTTAATAAAGCAATTATTGCTTGAACATTTGCACAATAAAATTAAAAATAAATGTTAGTAATAATTACAAAAGAAGTTAATTTATAAAAAAACAATTTTACGAAGATTTTTTTTTTGTCAAATTTGATTTAAATGTCCTATTCATAGGATTAAATGTAATAGTGTCTGCTGTACGGGGAAGACGCTATCTCCTGCAACCCAGTTATTACTTGTGCAGGCGTTAGGGGATTCACAAGTTAAGGATGCTAGTTTATGTCAATAAAGATTTTTATTTTTGAAATAGTCAAAAAAAGTGTTAATAAAAATGAATATTTCGTTGATTATTGTGTAAAACACATGTACGATGTGATGTAACAAATGTACGATTTCTCACATTCGCGAATACGAATGTTGACCTTCAAATCAAGGGCCCGCAGAATGTCATACGAGTTTGAGATTTCGTGGCAGCCATGTTAAAACGAAACGATAAAAGAATTTAGGTGAAATGAAGCGGGTGTAAATTTTCCGTCCGTCACAGGGTGTAAATTTTCTCGATTATTTTAATTGCCAATATTTCTTTAAATATTGAAAAATCACATGTAAGTGAATATAAGCTCCGCAATTGTTTGTTTATTTTAACTTAGATATTTTATTTGGTTTGTACATTTTTTTTGACGTTTTCAAGCACTTTCTGATAGTTTATGTAATAAAGAATTTTTGATTTTGAATTGTTTTTTATTTTTTTGCTAACTGCCATAACTTATCCTACTATCCGATTTCGGCTCCAGGTCCTAAACTGGGACACCCTGTATATCACTAAAGCATCTTCACCATCTAAGAATCAGGAAGCGCCGTAGGAGTCGTAATTTTAAAATATTTTCCAAAAACTGGGTAGCTGCACTAAAGCATCTTCGCTGCCTTGCGTCAGGACTAGTCAGGAGTGCCCAGAGCAACGAATTTTGTACATATTCCTTTAATAAAAACAAACAACTTCCAACTGCAGGCCCGCATCGACTGCTAGAAATATAAAATCAACTTTGTTTCGAAATTCAAACATAAAGTTGTTTTATATTGTTTGGTTTTTGGCCACGGTAGTATAAAACTACCTATATCATGTTTGATGGTAAAAAGCAGCAAATAAAAAAATATTAGAACTAAACCTCTAAAATATTTATTTAAATTATTGTAAAAATGTGGGTAATATTTCTCATGGCTGGTAACCCCTAACACACGCACACATAAACAGACCGCCGCCATTTTGGTGCTTCCATCATTTTATAAGTGACATTCTCTCCTGCTTTTTTATGTACTCTATGATCACAACCAAACCAAATACGGGGGCTAATGATACTCTTTTTTACATAAGGTTGATGAATGCTAAAAAAGAAGAAAATAATTTGTCATTTTTCGTTTGACACTGCTTGACATTATTTTGAATCTTCTTTTATTTTTCAAAATGACAAAATTAACAGTATGCTAGGCAGATAACATTTCAAAAAATATATAAAAAATATTCCCTCCCATCCCCCAAAATGGCGAAGCAGAATGATGGCCTCTTCCTTCTGGAGGTTCTTATTGACAAGGTCGTGTTTTTAAAGAGTCCCTGCTTCTCCGACAGAGACTTCAGGACGTGTGTCAGCATTCAGTGTTCGTCGGTTGAGCCCCTGCTAATATGCGACGATGACCCCGGATCGATGGCAGCAAAAAGCGGAGGACCTTTCGTCAAATCATTTAACAGCGGCAAATCTTGTCTATTTTCACTTCAAGAAAGCGATATTAGCAAAGCAATGAGCAGTTTTCCAGTAAACGTGTCCGTATTCAAATCTCTTCCATGCGGCTGCTTACCTACGAAAATAATAATGGGTGAGGCTACTATAGATATGACAAAGGAATTTGTTCAGGCCCGCAAGAAGTTTTTGGATGATCCTACTAACGTCAGCTACGAAGCCCTGAAGGACGCCTTTCGTATTATTGGACCAGATAAGGCGGAAACGGGTGAAATTATCATGTTCCTTCGTATATCCTGTTTTGGGAAATTAATTATAACAAGATTTCAAGGCGCACGTGATCCCCCAAGCTTGTCAGGCGGTAGCGGTGGACAGTCAATCGTTGACCGATCATGCTTTCCCCGAAGAGATTTTCAAACAACCCAAGATCCTTGCGTTTGCGGTGCAGCGCAAGGGGCGTCTTCAGCTTCTGGCGCAGGTCCTTGCACTGGACCTTGTCATCCAGGAGGTCAAGAAAAGGGTTTTGGTGTTTGTCCACCAGGTATGCTACTTTAATTTTGGATATAGTATAAAGAAGAAGTAAATCCAGTGACATAATCTTCTTAATACCAAACATATTTTCAGCTCGAGATCCTTACAATTCAATGCCATGTGAAGATCCTGACGATCCGTGCTATTGTAGCGGGCCCAAGCCCCAAAAGCAAGCACCAGTGGCGTGCAGAAATATGGACCAGTATTGCCTGCACGTGCCAAGAGGTGAGATATTACAAATGATATTTCTATTTTACTGTGGTTATTAGACCAAAACATTAATTTTAATATTTTGCTGTTATTAAGTTTAGTTCGAAATAAGTATGTAGGACATTCAAATAAGCTAGTTGATGTTTGTAATGTGTATAGAATGCATGTGAATCAATTTCTTAATGGCCAGGTCGCAGTAAGCAATTTCAAGAGATAGGAACCAATTTGACTGGCAACGAGCTAAAGATAAAAGTACCTGTTAGCAGCGCAATCATTAAGAAGATCAGCCAGACCCACATGGCAATGCAACATCCGTATTCCAAAGTGTCGCAGGGGGGTGCTTGCGAATTACCTTGCGGCAAAAACCAAATAAGTTTAGCTTTGCCTAGTGAAGATACATGCTGCAATGATGTACGGCCACAAGATACTCAGTTTACATGCACCACGGAAGGGTGTGTTCAGCAATCAAAACATGCTCAGCAGTTTGCTCGTGGTGATGTTAACAAACCGCAGTTAAAAGTGACAAACAAGGATGTTTTTGTGTTAAAAGTAGCAAAAACTGCAACAGAAGGCGATAGAAAATGCAAACTAGAATTAGAATTGGTTACACCCAAGGGACCCGATAAAAAACCACCAATCCGCAAAGAAAACATAAGAATATCAACAGAGCCAGATTGCTATTGCTGTGCTAGACCCGTTTGTAAGACTAAAGGCCGCGGGAAAAGGAGACGATGAAATGTATTCTGCTGAATTATTGTTAATATCTGTTTTTTTTTGCCGTTTTATAATTATTCCTATTGATATTTAAAATTCTGTAGTAATTTTTCATTTATCTATTGATACGATCACGACATTGTGCAGATTGCTGTCCATCGGGGAACAAGATCATATTCCAAATGCCTTCGGACACCTGCGGCATGAATCACAAGCAACGAGCTCACTTTAACATCAACTACAACGGCGTGGGGGACGTTGCCAGGGATGACCCTGCTCAGCTCATGCCAACTACAGCTGAGGACTATCCTGGAGTTGTTTATGACTTACCAGATCAAACTATTAAAATCCGCATTGGAAAATCTGTAGAAATGCCTGGCCGAAAATCCAAGTTTGAATATAATTTTGTCACGCCTGTGATTACTTATGAAAAAATTGTACCCGTGAAAGATACTCGCACTGCACAATGTGTGCCCTGCTGCCAAGGCTGTTGCGGTACTAAACGATGTTAAATGTTTTTCATTAATATCAAAATTATAGTATTCATTAAAAGATTGTGCGAGTTCCTACGTGGCTTTGTTTTACTTGTAATTTATTACACAGTGAATAAAATCAATCGATCATTCTATCAATGAATGGTATTTCAGCATTTTAAATTCTTAAACATCGTACACGGGCAAGCGCATATCGTCGTGAGTATAAAAAAAAAGATAAACATCCTTAGGTGTGCAGAGGTTGTTCGACGCGTTTGACTCGGATATTATATGCAATCACAATTGGGAGTTCTGCAATTAGGTGCATATCCTAGCTAAGGCCGGACAGACTGGTACCTTGCTTAGCGGCTGTAGCCTAGTCACTTGAATTGCAAGCTAAACGCCAAGCACGCAGTGCGGCTGTTCATGAAAATATTGAAGCTTTTGGTTTCGCTAAGTGATTAGCTAGGCTTGAGGCGTAAAAAAAGCAGCCCGCCTATGCGGCCATAGCCTTAGGTTTTTTTTATCCACAGTAGAAATCAATTTTAACGAACATCTTGAAGCTTCTTGTTTGTAATGTAACCACACCGTTCGAGGAGACTATGTGGTTATGAAGAGCCTGCACCCACTAAAACACCATGACCATTCACCTAGTCTCGCTTTTAGGCGGACCATTGGAATTATGACATACATCAGTGACGTCTTGAAGTTACCAGCAAATATGTCTGTCTCAGTCCTTTGTACGATTCACACTTTTCGAACATTTTACTTTCGCTTATTGCAACTAACTTTGAGACTCGCGGCGGAATTATCGCTCGTTCGTGGAGATTCTCCGACGATATAAGGGCGGACTCGTCGCGATTCTCTCGCTCGTGGAGACAGCGCCTTAGTTATATATTCACCTGTTATAAAAACAGAACTAATTAATTAGTAATTATTTTACGACGTTAAGTTGAGATCTGAAAATTACAAACCGTCCAAACGTTTCAAACGTTCACTTTTGCTCGTAAAAAGTTAGTCTTTAGATCAACCTAAAGAACTGTGCCTCTATAGATTTTTTAAACTCAATGACCACATACCCAACCCGCAAATAGGGACATTTGACATTTTGGAGACCTTACGTCATAGAATATACTAATTTAAGTAACTTACATTACACAAGCAACCCCTAGCGGCGAATTCATACGCGATTGCCCTCATTGCTAATAATCTTTATGCTGTAACTCTCTTTTCTACCGCTATTTCTATTCAACTACATCTTGTGTTATTCTATTTACCCACAGCTTTCAAATTTCTTCACAAGAAACTAGATACAAAAATTAAAAAGTGTAAATTTACCTGCGATTTGAGGTTTATTATTTTTAGTATTTATATATTTCTATGATCGTAACGGAAAAAAGAGACAATTTTGAGGTTATATTTATAGTAGAATAATGAACCTTGCTGGGAATAATTTAATTTTATTGGCCCATTAGGAATGTGTGGGGTTGTTTATGTCCCGCAAACTAACTCACCTGATAGACATACATTGCAAGCCCTTCCCCTTAAAAGCTAAAGCATTCTGAGACTTATTTTCTATTTACATAATAATATAACAAAAATATAATTTAGTCAACTAATCCCAGGTGCCCTGCCGAGCTTGCCGTATAGTCAAGAACGAGAGGATGAAATATTCAATATGCATTCAGCAAATGACGAACCGAGAAATATTTACCCAGAAGATTACATAATTAGTACTTTATTCCCAACCGGCTCTTCGGTACCATGTTCTGAAACAATTACCACGGTCGATGAATATGCAAATCTTGAAGCAATCTCACTATCAACAGGATTGTTTCTACCTGAAGATGAAATGCCACCGTATTCTATGTTTACCAGCAGTATGCGCAACGTTTCGCTCTCTGCCACAATAGCCGCGTTTTCAAAATCTGTTGATCATTTCTATGACTATCAAAAAGATAACAAAAAAAAATGTGGAAGCTTTGGAAAAAAAGAATTAGTATACATGACGCTGTGTAATGAACTTTGTCTCCACCGAACATGGGGAACACAAGCAACAGCTTCCGTTAATAAATGTTTGCAAGTATCTTGTAAAAATATCTATAATAATGTAACATGCAGTGCAAGTAACGCAGTTAGCTGGGATTCAACTACTAACATGACTTATCAAGATCATAGTTGTAAGAAAAATAGTATACCAGAACAATGTAGAAATTCAGAAATATATTTTTTTGGAAGAAAAAATCATAAGTTGGAAAACGTTAGTGATATGGGGATGGGATGCTCAGGATTGAAACGTAAAAAACCAAGGTCAGCAGGCTCTACGACTTACAGATCTAATGAGGTTCAAGCCAAAAGTCCAAGTAGCACTACTGGGGTACAAACGAAGAAGGATTCTTGTGGTAAAGCGGTTTCTATCAAAGATCCAGCGTGTATAGGGCCAGCTTGCGTAGGGAACTCAGATATGCTCGCGACCATATCGCACATTAAAATTGCACCGAAAGAGCCTTGTTCTATCCACGGAATGGCACCATGTCAAGGCCCCAAATGTATGGTGATGACAGCAGCACAAGATGAACAAGCACCTGTTAAAATTACTACAGCATCAAATCCGCGCCGTGGTGTATTCGAATTAGTCATTCGTAGGATGACAGGCGCACCTCTTGCGAAGAATGAATTAATGCTGGAGTGGACACCACCCCCGGGCGCACCACCTCCATGCCCATCTTCAACGATGTGCTCACCGCCTGTTTGTCGCCCTAGATGTAAGTTGAAAAGATGTCGAATAACATGCAGACCTAAGAGCTGCAAAAAATCTTGTAAGAAACCCAAAACTTGTTGTCTACCATGTAGAAAACCGTGTGGCCCACCATGTAGAAAACCTTGTGGGCCACCTTGTAGATCACCTTGTGGGCCACCATGTAGATCACCTTGTGGGCCTCCATGTAGATCACCGTGTGGGCCTCCATGTAGAACACCTTGTGGGTCTCCATGTATTAAACCTTGTGGGCCCCCATGTAGAAAACCTTGTGGGCCTCCATGTAGAAAACCTTGTGGGCCTCCATGTAGAAAACCTTGTCGACCACGATGTAGAAAACCTTGTGGGCCGCCATGTGGAGTACCCTGTGGGACGCCATGCGGGTCAACATGCGGGTCGACTTGCGGGCCTCCATGCGGGCCACCATCATGCAAACCTCCATGCGGTCGGTCCTGTGGACTAGGATGCCCAGTAGTGCCTTGCAAGCCTTCACCTGGGTCTTGTAAGAAATGTTGCCAGCCCTGTGCCCCAGAACCATGTAACCCTTGCACTTCTGTATGCAAAAGTTCTCCCTGCCTTCGTCCGTGTCCTATTGGATACAAGAAACCTCGTAGATCGCGTAGCCAACCAAAAATAAAAACTCATAAGAAAAAAATGTCACCCTGCCACAATCGTTCTCCATCTTGCCCAGTGGCGCGCTGTTGTAGCGGACCTTGCATTAAGTGTTGTGGTCCAACTCCTTGTTCTAAACGGAAATGCAGTAGAATCTTCCGCTGCCCAACAGTTCCATGTTGCAAGAGCGCATGTTCTAGCACATGTATATTACCAACTTCAAAATAATACAGAACATCTTACAAAGAAACAAGATGATTTTAGTATATTACGTAAATCATATCAAAATTACAATATTTAACTGATGATTTACTTTACCTTCAATGTAAAACTGTACGCAGAGTAATGCTGATGACACAATAATTCTTAGCCTAACCAACAACATCATTCGAATATAACTACTACTTACTATAAATAATACCTACTTTATAACATATATACGAGTATGAGCAGTTTAGTCAATTAGTGTACCACTAAAAGCCCAGATAACACATATTTAGAAACAAATGAATATATTAAAAACGGTTTTTAGATTACTGAGAATTTCTTCACTAGAATACTTTAATTTTGCCTGGTCCTACTAGTCACACAGAAAAACTATTAGAGCTTGACTCATGGGAATTAATCAAAATAAGTAAAATCAATGGCCAGCGACTACGCCCTCGTCGTACGCCGATAAAAAGAACCCATTTCCTCTTAAAAGTTTACAACCATCTCACGCGACAATTTTCATCAAGATTGTTTTTTTGGGTTAGCCGTGAAATTGTAACAGACAGACAGACGTTAGGATTTATAATATTATTAAGGTTGTCGTCAGGTAGCACGACTGCATTTTCTTGATTATTTTTGTTATGACATGATTCTAGCTACAATAATCACAAGCCAATATAATATATTTCAGAAGCGAAAATACCAGTTATTGATGAATTATTGTGATGGAACATCAGTTGAATGTCTGTTCGTCAGTCAGAAGCAGAGTAAAAGGTGGGACAAAGCTAATCAATAAAATAGGTGTGCCAGAATCTCACAAAACAATAAAAAATATGATTTATGGCCATACAATGTGTATGTATTATTTATGGTATGGTCAAGTTGCACGAATTTGATCCTTTTTGCTATGACATATATATCATTATTTTACGAAATAATTTAAAGTTTATTTTTATTCGATTGGATTATTTTTGCAAAGTTACAAATAAATAAAATGCGTATAATACAAATTTTTGAACATACTGAATCTAAATTTTAAATTATATTGATATTTTGGTACAAAAAAAAATGTGATAGATATATTATAAATGAGTGAGAGATCTTTGAACGATCATTTATTATGAGTATTTAAGTATAAAAGTAGTTTGTGGTAGACCCACAACAGTATCAATATAAAATGATGTAAGAATGAAGTTTCTGCAAAACATCAGATTAGCGAAGTCATTTAGGTCATCATGGTTAAAAAAATATACCAAAATTTATTACACTCAGCTGAGACTTGCCTTAAACAAAACACTGCTTTTGTCTTTTTCTCTCAAAGGTATACACTAAGATTTAGTTCATTGAATAGATCTCATCTTTGGCTTATGCTTATTAAAAATAAACAGAAAAACTTCAAAACTTCATTTTACACTTTTTAGTCCCATTTAAATGATATTCCTTCACAATAATTCAATAGATTTCTTGGTTGTTATCGCTCAGAAAATTCAAATTTTACAGTCAGTGGTTAGTTAAATATTGTTCAGTCTTAACAAAAGTATTCAGTCGTGCTACATAACGATACCATCAAATAATATAGTCATAGTTCTAATCATGTTTTCCTTATTTTTATGAGACTCTGGTTCATCTATAACTAGTTATTTCTTTCTATTTGTTTTTATACTTACAATATACCCCAAATAAACAGTTTTCCAAATTGTTTGTGTTTTGTGTACATACCTAGATAATTATTATGTATACGATCTCGCGACGCGGTTTTCACCCGCACTATTTTTATCATACATATCTGCCCGCAACCGTTGCGGGCGCGGCAGAATGCGCGTTGTATGCCGCCATGGTGAACATATATGTAGCAGAAGAAAAATAAAAGAAAGTCTTGACCATAATCACGCTTTTATTAATATGGACGTGGATAATATTTAACACAGTTTAACAAACAGATTTTTTTAAGATATCCGCTCAAGCAAAAGTCAAGATTGAAGTCAAGCAAAATCGTATCGTCCGGCAAAATTGTCTGTTCCTCGCTATGGTACAGTTACAGTCAGCTATGGTTAGCTCAAGGTCACCTATACTATGTGTCCATAGTCCAATGTATCGCTTTGATCGGCTTCGGTTTGCTGCAATCTGTGATTCGCCGTCATAAGCATGGTAAGGCTGGTGTGGGCTGGTGTTACACATACTTACTACTTCGATAGGTCCTACGACTAGTGCGATGTGCAAAAACCGTTTTTAATCTCTCTGATTCGTTCAAACAATGAATGAGAGAAAAAGAGAGAGAGAGAGAGAGAGTGATCGACAATCGGGTTTAGCGTTGACTGAGTTCGGTAAAAACTTTAAAAACCTCTCCTGTAAAAATATGTTTTTGCAGGTGTACTAGTGTACGTAAGAGCCGTCGACTTCATAAGTGTTGCTCGCCTGAGCGTCGGAGTTCTCTTCGAGCTCGCTGCGACGGCGACGATGAATTGAAATTGGAAATTCCTCCTTTCATACAAAGATTCATCATCTTTGGATCTACTTCTATATGATCGTGCCGAGCCATGGTCTAGCAACTCATCTAGTGGCTAGCACGGGCTTTTCCGCGGCGAGGTCACGGATTCGATTCTAGGTTCGGACAAAAATAGATATAAAGCTGAGTCCACGTTAGTATCACTTGCCTGATCCAATCATCGTATCTGTATAACCGCGCCAGCACTTATTCTAGATGGCAATAGCCACGAATGAAATGTACATAGGAGGAGGAATAGACAGAATATTCATATCGCCGCCGGCTACTAATGCGGAAAATAAAAATGAAAAACAAGGTACATAAATTCCCATATAGAGCTGAAAATTGGTAAGAATGTTCGGAACACCATTATAAATAAATACTACAAACCGTACAAAATCGTCCAAGATCTCTAAAATTTTATTTTTCAGTAAAACGGCAAGTTTTATCATAAAATGATGTTAGACAACATTGTAGATCAAACCATTATCTTTAAAAACAACTTGTTGCCGCGACGTTCCTCGTGTGCAATTCGTTATATAAACCAATTGCTACTACCATGAAGTTTGGTGTGATGGTGTGATGTTAGTTATCTTTTAACCATTCTTACTAATTAGACTACCAAAGGCAATAAAAAATATTGCAATCCAATCAGTCATTCCCGAGATTACCGTTATCGAACAAACAATCAAACCGACTTCCCTTATCGTCCCCTACAGCTAATAGCGTGATTATATTATGTAGTCTACGTGTTGAACCGACTTCTTGTAAATATCCATGCATCTTTTGAATTCAATCCATCTACAGCCCACTCTGAAAAACTCTTAAAATAGTAATGAAACTATTATATTCATAAATTGCCGCAGAGAATGTGGCATTGAGGAAAAAAGATTGTAGACATCGTTTATAGATAATTATATGTTACGTTTTGTCTTAAATAATTTCATGATAAAACTTGCTGTTCGCTAGGTGTCCGTATACCCACCAGGGCCCTACGTCTATTCCGATTGAAAGCTAATGCATATCGTTCGTCGTATTCGGTACTTTCCGAAATGTTTAAGTAAAAAAATAGTACCGTAAAGGCTACAGAGAAATCTTGAATTTCTTTCAGCGTATTGCCAGCAGGGCCCTTCTCAGTTTTTAGGGTCAAGACCAATATTACTTATTATCCCGTTTAGCGGTGTTTTAGTACCGTCGAAATACCTTGGTTTTATTTTAAAATAATTATTAATTCATGAGGAATATACCTTCAAAACTTTTGTCAAGCCAGCAGGGCCCTTTTTTGTTTGTACACTTTCAGACCAAATAGTTACATTTTTTATTAGCATTTTAATAGTACTTTTCAAATAACTTTACATATAGTTCGAAAAGTTTTTATTTTGGCAGATAATTTGCTTTAAAATGTATATCACGATAGCCATAATATTTTAGCGCTGCAGTGCTTGCCACCAATCATGGCAGATCAGCGCCGTGCTTATTTTGACAACTGGCCTTTGGCAAATAGCATGAAGAATAATTTGTCCATTTTATTAATATTTCAGACACTATTGGTCATTAATACTTACTTTCAGTTCTTACTAACCTTCGGCCATGATTTTTGGCGCGGACTCTAGTACTACATTGACAGATGCGACACAGGAGTTATTCCTAGTGCGGGTTTTTAAAAAAAAGAAAAAAAAAAAAGGGTGTAGTCATTCACAGCAGTACTACAGTCCGCGTCATTTTTCGTGGCCAACGGCGAGACCGCCGTGGTATAAGTTTTGAAGCAAATTATATACTAAAATACAAACGTTTCTAACTAAACGTATGGTTATTTGAAAAGTACTATTAAAATGCTAATAAAAAATATAACTATTTGGTCTGAAAGTGTACAAACAAAAAAGGGCCCTGCTGGCTTGACAAAAGTTTTGAAGGTATATTTCTCATGAATTAATAATTATTTTAAAATAAAACCAAGGTATTTCGACGGTACTAAAACACCGCTAAACGGGATAATAAGTAATATTAGTCTTGACCCTAAAAACTGAAAAGGGCCCTGCTGGCAATACGCTGAAAGAAATTCAAGATTTCTCTGTAGCCTTTACGGTACTATTTTTTTACTTAAACATTTCGGAAAGTACCGAATACGACGAACGATATGCATTAGCTTTCAATCGGAATAGACGTAGGGCCCTGGTGGGTATACGGACACGTTCGCTAGTGAGGTGTGGACCCTAGTCTATTTCGTGGCTAGTTTTGGACGCCTTTATTAGAACTTCATATTAAACCGGGTCCATATTTGTATCACTTGGCCTAACTATAATCACCGTATCCGTATCACCGACGCATATTATTATAAATTGCATTTTCGGAGGGGTTAGTTTTGATACGCCGACGCTCTGACACGGCATGCGATACCGCCTAATAATTACTGTATCCGTATCTCCGTAATACGTATCTAGTTTTAAGCGCCTTTATAAAGACTACATAATAATAATAACCATACAAGGTGTGAATGACATCGTGATGAAGTCGCTTTTCAGTGAGTCAGTACCTGATTTTGGGACCATGGGTGAAAAAAAACACCCAAAAATACATTATTTATAGCAGAAAATTATCGTTTTCAAGATTTTACCGACTGAATAGCAATGTTTCCGTAGACAATTCAAATACATATGCAATTTGCCGGTAAACTGAGAGATATTCCGAGAATTTTTCAATATTCATTGCAAAATTTAAAAAATCATAATCATTTTCTTAATCATTCAAAGCGTTTTTGAATGCTTATTCTTAAACATTTGCGATTTTCATGTGATAAATAAAAAAAACCTAAGACCGATTTATCATGTGAAGAACTGTGAATAAAAATGTTCACCCATGATCTCTAATCATGTACAAGTCATTTAAACCCTGTATAAGAACAACAACAATTAGTCCTAATTCCAGAAAGCAGATTCATATAGTTTACAGATTGTTTAGTAAATATAGACAGATTTATTATCATTCTAAAAACTTTGCTTTAAGTTCAATATACCCAGCCAACACATTTCCTTAAGACGACATAAAACGTAGAAAGTTGAAGCAAAACGGTAGCAGTATAAAGTCTAGATACCAAGTTTCTACAATATTGGTTTCAGGATGGCTTCAAGTAGTATTATCGGCCTAGCGGTTATTGCCATCTAAAGTTTTTTTTTTTTCTATAGCAAAAAGTCACTCCTGGTTTGAAATTTCGTATCTACTTAAAACATATTTTAATAGGTAATATTAATTAGAAAATCATGTCTCATTCATCAAACGGTGGGCTATAAAGTTAAAAACAGTAATAAACTTACTTTGAAATGTTCACATAATAAAGTTTGAAGATGGTAACAATACACGAACACTACTATTAAAAAATACAACATTTTCTTTCTAAATTATTATAAAAGACAAAACAGCAAAGAGATAAACACAAAGATATGAAACGTCACAAATATTTTATGATAATTCAATGTAAGCACTTTAGGCAGCGACAGAACAGTTTAGGTAGATCATCGGAAATAGCCTTCTTTGCCTCATCTTCCTTACAACTTTCAGTCCGAAGGCTTTAAACGAGGTGATTTATTAATTCCGTTTGCCTTGACAGCCAAATAAGCGAACAATTATATGTTTTTGCGGTGCAGCTTATACACCTGGGCGAATTAAAACATCTTATTACGAAATATTTTTTTATATTAGGTTCTCTTATTAAAAGGCAACAGTAGCCCTTCAAAAACATTGAGTCAGGGGCAGCGAGAAAAAAAGATGCCTATATTATCTTTCCACATATCAAAATCAGTAATGATTTTTTTACTAAGCAGGATTTCTGGAGGTGACAAAAGAGAAATAAGGTATTTTTATAATAATAACGTTGCGTGGGTGATACGGATACGGCACAGTATAAATATGTATAAACAGTACGGCAACTGCCTACAAACGTTCGAAACGGCACGCACACATAAACATGCACACCGACGAGACCACTTTTTTTTTTTTTTTGTTTTTTTTGTTACGCGAGGAAATGCATTTACGCATACCACCCCACCCCGGGGAAGGGCAGAGTGGTTATGTGGGACTCACACGTGCCTAAAGATGGTAAACGGCACGAGAATACCCACTAAAACCCCGCGGTGCTCCCGCACTCGCCTTGATGGGAGGATCATGGGAAACCGCAGCGCAGCCTTAACAACCACGACCCTCCCGGCGATTCCCGCCGAAGCAGGCCCCTCATGGCCCCCAAAGAAGGGGCTGGCGCAAGCCAGCGACCAGCGCGAGGACCGCGTGCAAAGCCATCAGACATCCCCATATCTGATAGCCTGGTCCTCTCGCGGCGAGACAGGTGGTCGGTCCCGCCGCCCATCACGCCGCAGTTCTAACGGCTGTGGCCCCGCTGGGACCGCGGACGGCAGGGAATGCGGGGCATCGAAAAACGACGCGCGCACCGACACTCCTCCCCGCCGCGGCCCCGTAACCACCCGGCCGCGGTGTCAGCTTGCGCCAACACCGCAGCCCGGCCTGTTGGGCCACTCCTCCATGGGCCAACCCAACCAGTCAGCCCGAGGAGCAGCCCCCCGTGTCGAGTTATTGGCCAACGCAAAAAGAAATCCCCCGTAGGAGAAGTTTTTTTGCGAAGTTTCCAGGGTGCACCAAACCCAAAGACTATTGTTCCGCCCTAATCCTCGCGGATTAATAAGGGACCAATAGCCCCGGATCATCTAGGAGGTTACTCGACATAGCACCCCACCGACGAGACCCCTAAGCGATTGTCGCGGTGCTCTCAGTAGCGAGTGCCGCGTGGAAGCGAGTGGTCACGTTTAAAATTTCGCTGACCATCAGATGATTTTGTTCAATATATCGAGAAAATGGATGAAATTTTTCGTTAATGCTTTAAAAAACAACACATAAACTGATAAAGTAGCTGAATTCATTTACAAAGAATTAGACAAAATCACTTTTATAGTACCCTGTCCTTGTTTATTTAATAATAAAGAATTTCGTACCTAACTTAATTAAGTAAATAATTTGTAACTTTTACCCTTTTAGCCCTCTCTTTTATTTTAATTTGTAATGTTATGTTAAATTACATTTTGTACGCCGCGTGCTGTAATATTTAGATAAATATCTACAAAACAAAAACAAAGATCTACAAGTTGTTATGTGTCAATATTAAACTGTGTATCGTATTTTGTTGAGATTAACCGATTGTAACGAAATGTAGTTCTTAACACTAAATGCTTGTAATAAAACTGCAATTGAGCACTATTTTCTTTATTGCGACCACACGGTTACAAATCCACAATTAAACCGCCATATTACTCTGCAATATTGCCGCCATGTTGACTGCACAACTCGAATATCAAACTAGCACACTTTTAATTACTTTTTTACGTTTAACAATTCAAATAAATAGAAATACAGCATAACAAATTAGTTAAACAATTAATAATGATTTCTAAAGTATTTTCATTAAAACTAAACATAGTTTTCTAATGCAATTCTGCAACGGATATAGAAAGCAAGAATCGGAAGTCCATTTTGACGTGTTGCCATTATAGAATCAATAAAAATAGTCTAATTTACTACCAAATTAAAAAGAATCACAACACTCGGCCATCCGATTGCGTGCTATCTCCCGAGCACGCATAAATCACAACACACTTAAAAATAATTACTCTAAACAACAAAAATGTAGCTATAAAAATATATAATTTAATCACGACGTACTATTCGGTACTTAGATGAAGACTACAGTATAATATACCAACTGATAATAATTCTCAAGTTGATTGATTAAATAATAATAACTACGTACTGTATAAAAATCAAAATGATGAGACAACTATATGAAAAATACATTTCTTTATAATTAAATGTAGAAAGAAGTATTACATGTGTATTATTTATTTTGTACACTTGATGACATGTCATCAGAGTCAGAGGATGACGATTCAGAACCAGATGATTTATCAACTTGTAAAGCCGAAACATTAATCTATGGTCTCATTATATCAGAAGCAATAACACTTAGGTATTTTTTTTTTTAGCTTTAGATCCTGGTACGTTAGAAATAGTAGTATAGTAAAATATTTTTACTTTTACCATCATTCTTAAAATTAGTTTTTGTAATTTTTACTAGATCACCTACAAAGTATACAATAGCTGGCAACCTTTTTGCATCATATTTAGCCTTTTGACGTTCCTGACTTAGTTTTATGTTTGCTGTTGCTTGTTGCCTAATATTATCAATACCCAAGGGAGCCTCAGTAGTGGTTGATGTAGACTCAGAGGCTAGTTCGTCAGCGTCAGGAGCATCTACAGAATATACTGGATACGGAGTTATTTCACGATCAATGAGTTATCCGGTGCGACTTCCAGCGACGGTTCTGGGGTCTCACTATCATTATTTTCTATAGAATGAAGATACCTAGTACGTGTACGAGCAGCATCGTCTTTATTGTAAGCACAATCAATGCATGCAGCGACGTACTTTTTTTATAAATCGTCTTAATTTCGGGAACCAGTAACGATTCTGAATCAAGTCAAATGTTTTTAAGAAACCAAAATGTCCAACATCATCGTGGTTGGATTTACAAATTAGCCACCTCGCGTCTTTGGGAACTACTAAACGTAACTCTTCGCCGATTTTTCTGTATATAGGTAATGCATAATTTTTAATGACATAGCTTTTTTTCTTAATTTCCGATACATTCGGGTCAAGATTGGGCTTAACAATTTTAAATATATGTTCTAATTTTGGGTCAGCTAGCTGTAACGTTAAAATCCAACTATCAGTATTTATTCTTAGGGTATCTACTACAATCGTCGCGTTTTCACGTGGTGGGTTTACTTAACGCATCGAAAAATAAACTTTCTTTATCTTTTAGTACTGTAACAGCAGGTAATTCAGGAAATTCTGCCCTACCAACAAAGTAGTAAGAATCGAAGAAGTCTAGTTGCAAGTAAGAATCTTCAACAGCCAGAAAGATCAAATCTGCTTCTATTTTATCTATTCTAATTTTAAATATACATTTAAATAAAGAAGCTACTACCGAATCCCCAAAACCTCTTATCGTCGGTAAGTTGTCCTAACACATATTACAGTAAAATTTTGTTGCTACTGAATATTTTATCAAGCTACAATTGCTTCCAAAATCTATGTATGCTCTCAACATAACCCCATTAACACAGGCATTTTTATTGAATTTCTGATTAGCATCTGTTGAAACGTTACCATAATAAAATGCAACTTGTTTTAATTGATCAACATCATGTTTAGAATTAACAAAGTCTATTGATTTGAAGTTATAGTTTCCACTCCCTTATTAGACACAACTTAAAGAACATTTTTGTCTAAGGTTTGATTGTTCTGGCTACCACCATTGTAAGACTGTAACGGTTTCCTAGTACAGTCATCGAAATTGTGACCGACTCTATCACACTTACTACACTTTACTATCGGTTTGGTACAGCTTTTATAAATGTGTCCCCGCTCCTTACAATTAAAACAAAATATATCATCACTAGTGATAGAACTAGAATTCCTATTAATGCTATTATTACTACGAAAGCCACGCCTCTTAAGAGAACTATCTGCCGTTGATTCCTTAACAGAATCTCTAGAATCAGACGGTTGTTGAGAAGCTAAATAATTTAACAAATCCTCTGGTTCTTCACACTTTAGGGCCTGAGCTCCATTTCTAATTGAACTTTCGGTTATTCCAAAAATAATACAGTCAACTGCTTTTCGACCGACAATCTCGCATCTGCTCAGTAAAGACAATTTATCATAAAAATACTCTCTAAGCGTTTCATCAGTGCGAGATTTTCGGTGTAACATTTCTTCGAGTAATTTGCCAAAGTTAACGTCATTTGGAAAAGCCCTCTTTAACTTAGATTGCCACACCTCCCATGTATAGTCAAGGGATGGAAGTGACTCATACCAACTCTTTGCTAAACCACAAAGTTTTTGTAATGCGTAATGAATCGTCTGTTTGTTGTCCCAATTGTATATAACAGAACACTCGTTCACTTTTCGTAACCAGCGTTCTACATCTTGGGACTTGTTGTCAGGATTAAACTCTGGTACAACGTTATTACTAGGACTATTCTTACTTGAACCATTTTGGATAGCAGATACGAGCTTCAATAAATCATCAGCAGTTAATCCTCCCGAGCTCCTTTTCCGTTTTCTGGTTACTCCGTCTCGTTCACTGGAGTCTGATCTGGAGCGTCTACGGCTGCGACGTCTAGCAGGAGTGTAACTGGTATCACCATCACCTGAAAATTATTTTTGCAGCACTTCATATCTTTTCGTGAGTATAATATGTCGCTTACTAACTAAGAACTCAGTATAATTACATAGCACATAGCATTGCATTATAATAATGTCTGTCAGTGCTTCAAAAATTGCTGCACTGTAAAATGTGATCCCCATGTGGTAGCACACCTACATGGTTTTAATTACCTTCCGTGCATGCAGTACATGGCAGTAAACTATCAGCTCACATACATGGCTGTAAAACATCAGCTCACCTACATGGCTGTAAAATATCAGCTCACCTACATGGCTGTAAAATATTGGCTCACCTACATGGCCGTAAAACATCAGCTCACCTACATGGCTGTAAAATATCAGCTCACCTACATGGCTGTAAAACATCAGCTCACCTACATGGCTGTAAAACATCAGCTCACCTACATGGCTGTAAAATAACAGCTCACCTACATGGCTGTAAAATATTGGCTCACCTACATGGCCGTAAAACATCAGCTCACCTACATGGCTGTAAAATATCAGCTCACCTACATGGCTGTAAAATATCGGCTCACCTACATGGCCGTAAAACATCAGCTCACCTACATGGCTGTAAAATATCAGCTCACCTACATGGCTGTAAAATATTGGCTCACCTACATGGCCGTAAAACATCAGCTCACCTACATGGCTGTAAAATATCAGCTCACCTACATGGCTGTAAAATATCAGCTCACCTAAATGGCTGTAAAATATCGGCTCACCTACATGGCCGTAAAACATCAGCTCACCTACATGGCTGTAAAATATCAGCTCACCTACATGGCCGCAAAACATCAGCTCACCTACATGGCTGTAAAATATTGGCTCACCTACATGGCCGTAAAACATCAGCTCACCTACATGGCTGTAAAATATCAGCTCACCTACATGGCTGTAAAATATCAGCTCACCTACATGGCTGTAAAACATCAGCTCACCTACATGGCTGATCAGCTCACCTACATGGCTGTAAAATATTGGCTCACCTACATGGCCGTAAAACATCAGCTCACCTACATGGCTGTAAAATATTGGCTCACCTACATGGCCGTAAAACATCAGCTCACCTACATGGCTGTAAAATATCAGCTCACCTACATGGCTGTAAAACATCAGCTCACCTACATGGCTGTAAAATATCAGCTCACCTACATGGCTGTAAAATATTGGCTCACCTACATGGCCGTAAAACATCAGCTCACCTACATGGCTGTAAAATATCAGCTCACCTACATGGCTGTAAAACATCAGCTCACCTACATGGCTGTAAAACATCAGCTCACCTACATGGCTGTAAAATAACAGCTCACCTACATGGCTGTAAAATATTGGCTCACCTACATGGCCGTAAAACATCAGCTCACCTACATGGCTGTAAAATATCAGCTCACCTACATGGCTGTAAAACATCAGCTCACCTACATGGCTGTAAAACATCAGCTCACCTACATGGCTGTAAAATAACAGCTCACCTACATGGCTGTAAAATATTGGCTCACCTACATGGCCGTAAAACATCAGCTCACCTACATGGCTGTAAAATATCAGCTCACCTACATGGCTGTAAAATATCGGCTCACCTACATGGCCGTAAAACATCAGCTCACCTACATGGCTGATATGGCTATACACATGGTGTCAGCACACCTGTATGGTTATACATAGAACACGAACACGCCTTCATGACTGATTTCTAGTTCACTATTAACATAATCATTGCTACTGGGTTAAATTACTTTTCATATTTATTTATTTTTTTTACATATCAGCATTCGTCAATATTAAATGAGTAACTGTATTAATCGATCAAATTTATAAAATAACTTTATTAAAATGAAAAGAAAAAAAAATCTTTCATTCCTTAGACTTCACAAAGCACTTAAAATCTTCGTAAAAGAATGTCTCACCTTAACCTTGTACATAAGTGTAATTCTAATCAGATCGAATTCTTTTGTTAGATATTCTTTAAATATTATTTTATACGACTATAAAATACAACAGAATGTTATTTATTAACAGCTCCGAGTAACATTTGATTCCTGGTGGCTCACTGCACTTTTATTAACAGTCATCATGCTAATTACGTAGGAATAAAAATTTAAAAAGTACTTACTATTCTTATCCGACATCGCTGTTCGCAGGTTATCCCACTTCTGACTTGTAACGAAATGTAGTTCTTAACACTAAATGCTTGTAATAAAACTGCAATTGAGCACTATTTTCTTTATTGCGACCACACGGTTACAAATCCACAATTAAACCGCCATATTACTCTGCAATATTGCCGCCATGTTGACTGCACAACTCGAATATCAAACTAGCACACTTTTAATTACTTTTTTACGTTTAACAATTCAAATAAATAGAAATACAGCATAACAAATTAGTTAAACAATTAATAATGATTTCTAAAGTATTTTCATTAAAACTAAACATAGTTTTCTAATGCAATTCTGCAACGGATATAGAAAGCAAGAATCGGAAGTCCATTTTGACGTGCTGCCATTATAGAATCAATAAAAATAGTCTAATTTACTACCAAATTAAAAAGAATCACAACACGATGCTCTGAGATTACCTATTTAAATTTTATTTGTTAACTAGTTATTCCAATAGGATTGAATAATCACTAAAAAACACTTTTTTTTTTCATAAAAAGTCAATATCAAAAAGTTTGAAAGTATCAACCCTATAGCTTCAATAGAGCGTAGGTAATTATTTTATGAAATAGGCTTAGTTTCCATACTGTTACATATTTATACTGTGGATACGGTGAACGGATAGGCCAAGTGATACAAATATGAATTCGGTTAAATATGAAGTTCTTTTATAGGCATCTAAAACTAGCCACGAGATAGACTCCGCGCCAAAGATACCGTGTCCACTCCTCACTTACATATTTTTACCAATTGTCCGGCTCCTATGGTAGCATTCCGGGTAAATAGAGGCCAAAGTTTTTGTTATAGTTCATAGGTATGAGAGAATAAAAAAAAACAAAATTCTTTGATTCTAAGGATTCTAGATATCACGCTGCCATTCATTGCCTACGGCAATAGCTAGATCCTAGATCGGAATGTAAGTGACTTAGAGAGGCTGCACACGCACGTCTCGGTTCGTTTCGTTTCGTGTCGGAACGTAAAATTCATGAATCTAGAATGTACTATACTATACTATACTATACTATGTACAATACTTACTCTGAGGTAAAATTCTACCAAATGGAATGTATATGGTCATTCTGTCTGAATGTTACAATTCGTCACGAATCTTTCTGAATTGGAACGTTTGGACCAGAGACAATAGATGTCAAATGCATGCTCTCTGGTTTGGACAATTAAAAACAATGACTTATTAAATCATTTAATATAATATAATATAATATTATATAATATACGACGTCAATGATTAATAGTTATTTATGCAACTGTTCTATAATGAGGGGTATTAAAACACGAGTGTGGGTTTATCACATTACATGAGTGTTTTAATACCTAATTATAACAGTTGCATACAAGACTTTATCTACACCTAGGATATGAATCCTCTATAAATGTTCTGAAACCATAGGGTATTAGGGTACAGTGTTGTAAGAACTCTATGTAAATTCATGGAAAGTTTAATTAGTGAGTATCTAATACAAAAAAACTATGTATAGGTAATAATATAATTATTTATTGTAATAATTATTTACATTTTGGATCGTACAATTATTAAAAAGTATTTTTTCAATACTATTATTGAACAAAAATGGCGGGATACGACGTCAATTCAAAAATTCGAATAAGTTTTTATTTAAATTACGGCGCTGTGGTAGTGAAACGCGCGTGCATGACGTGTTCTTTTTTTGAAATTCATAAAAATGCCATGAGAATGTGGCTGTTCGATGAGTAAATAAGGAGTTGCATAATGAATTTCAGTACAACATTATAACACCCGTTTGGGTGTTATCAGGTGTTATAATGGTTATTATGACACTGGCTGTTTTAATGTTGGCAATTAGCTAACTGTTTCAAGAACGTTTATAGAGGATTTATAGCATGGGTGTAGATAAAAACCTATTATGTGACCAGATCAAATACGAAATTACTATTTAACTATTTTTTATAAAAAAATATAAAATAAAATATAAAATATATTTATTCAATACCACATGTATATAAATTCTTTACATTAAAAAAACTTATTGCTAAACATACGTTAAGATGTTCCTTATGTAAAGAATTAGGTAATTTCTAAAAAACTCCTGCACTAGGCTAGGCCTGTCCTGCAGAAGGTTTTTATTTTCTAAATTACATTGTTTGTAATGGCGGTAAATTTACATTGATTCGATTGGATCGACGGTTCCTTAAATATTAATATACTCTTCACGAGTGGAGCCTATTACGCCCGAAACATGCCTATTCTATGACATAGGTAAGGGCTACTGAGGCGTGCTAGTCCAGGGCTATGATCAGAATTTCATTCATTTGAAACGATAATAATAATAATATATTTGTAAAAGTTGAAAGATTGTTGAAGCAGATTTTTTCAGTCAGCAGTTTATCCAACGGGTTCATCTAAATATCACTATTTTTATGCGTAGAGCAACTGCCATCAGAGCTACCCAGCCTAAGAAATATGGATATGACTAGCAAGGAACTCATTACAACAGCATTTTTGCTATCCGAGGAAGAAAAACAAAAGTCATCGGCGTCGACGATATTGGGTGCTCCCTCTAAACACCCAAAGGCTAACGTGTGTACTACATACAGCAAAAAAAACTGCGGGATCATCCCAGTGAATACAGAAAATACTACAGAATGTCCATCAATTCATTTGATGATCTTCATAATGGAATCCGCCATAAACAAATACTCGTATGCGTTAAGCATTAGACAATATAATTTATTTATTAACTTAAAATTATACATGTACACAAATAAGTAAAACACATACTTGCAGACTTATTCTATTCTAAATAATTGAATGGACAATAACTTTAGAACATCAGCATAAAGATTTCAACTTAAAAATTACTTTTTGTCCATAATGTAAATAAAACATAAGTCTAACTATACATTGCCAAGTTGATTGATAGCCGGTAGTGTAGGAACTTAAAAAAAAATTTTTTTTTTTGTCTACTGTAGAAAAACTGGCCATAACATTGTATTAACAGTGTTAGGTTTGCCAAACATTTAACTGGTCACACATTTTCGGTTGCCTATTATGCGGTAACTTGAAAGTATCTGATACCAAGCCGAAAAAAAACTTTCGTTTCGAACGTCAGTGCATTAGGAATACAAAATTCACCAGTCAAAATATCAGCTCTTTTAAAAAGTTGGTATGTTTTCTGTTTGTTGAAATCTCTTCTTTCTGATGGTGAAAAAATATATATATGTTACTATAGTAAATCTTCACAGAAAATGCAAAACAAAGATCGAAAAAAACTATTAATATATAATTAATATATATACAATTTTGAGTTATTTATTAAAATATACACTTTATTTACTCGAAAATATTAATTTTATAAACTTATTTGTTACAAACAAATAAGTTTAGAAATAAGAATAGTTCAAAATTGTATATATTAATAGTTTTTTCGATCTTTGTTTTGCATTTTCTGTGAAGATTTACTATGGTAACATATACGGGGTGGATGCGACATAGCGACATTTATTGAAACCACAGCTTCTATACATGGTAAGTATCAATTTCCACCGGATAAAAATTCTCTGGCGAAAAAAAAAAATCACGTTCTCCGAACAATTTGAACATTGCGATCGTGCAATTTGTTCGGAAGACGTGGATTTTTTATTTCGCCAGCGAATTTTTTATCCGGTGGAAATGCATACTGGCCATGTATAGAAGCTGTGGTTTCAATAAATGTCGCTATGTCGCATCCACACTGTATTATATATTTTCACCATCAGAAAGAAGAGATTTCAACGAACAGAAAACATACCAATTTTTTGAAAAAAGCTGATATTTTGACGGGTGACTTTTCGATCGAAAATAAGGGTGAAAAATCGATATTAATTAAAAATAAGGTGAAAAAATAAATATTTCTAATCAAATAAATTACAGCGTATTTGGGACATAAAAAGGTAAGTTTTCACCAAATTTCGAATTTTTTCCATAGGACTTTTAGCTTTGCCGGAAATCGAGAAAAACCGTTAAACCCCCCCCCCTCTTCCCCTTCCCGACCTCAGATCGCCCGTAAATTATTTTTCCTTTAATTTTTATAATATTCTCCTCCTTTTCTAATGGGTTTCATCCTACTATTATTTTTTTTACTTTTTATCATTTTTAAAGGGATCTACTCTGGTCTAAGATGTCAAAGAAGAAATATAAAGGCAATTTGACAGTTACACATTTGCAAAAAATTTATTGTCACTGCTATAGTGATGTATCGAAAGATTGCATTGCATACTATGTCAATATAATAACGGGTGGCGCAAAAGTAAAGACCCTATTTGGTTCAGCTATAACATTTTTTCTAAATTAGAAAACTAGATTTAGATTTTTTTAAATGTATATTTGTGCCATTAAATTTCGTACCATTAGGATTTAAAGATGATGTCTTTTAAATGGTGACCTCCAGAGTTGATACACATTTGAGCCCTATTTATGACATTTTGCATAACTTGCCGTAACACTTCCTGCGATATGTTCGTTATTTCTTGACGAATGTTTTCTTTTAGAGCTGCGAGAGTCTGTGGCTTGTTCACATACACCCGAGATTTCAAAAAACCCCAAAGAAAGAAGTCTGGACTGGTCAGATCGGGTGATCTTGCAGGCCAAGGCAAATCGCCAAAACGAGAGATAACTCGGTCTGGAAAAGCGTCCCTCACTAAGTCCATAGTGTCGCGCGCTGTGTGTGCCGTAGCGCCGTCTTGTTGAAACCAGATGTGCTCCAGCCCCAATTCGTCCAAACTGGGTATCAAAAACTCACGTAACATGGTTCTGTAGCGTTCTCCAGTGACAGTTATCGCATTGCCTCCAGCGTCTTCGAAAAAATAGGGTCCGATCACTCTGTCAACACAGATGCCACACCATACAGTAACTTTTAGTGGGTGTAGAGGTGTTTCTTGAATAATGCGCGGATTATCAGTGCCCCAGAACCGAGTATTCTGCTTATTGACATGCCCTGAGAGATGGAAATGCGCTTCGTCACTCATAACCAATTTTGAAGGAAAATCATCCTCTTCAAGGTGTATCAACTCTGGAGGTCACCATTTAAAAGACATCATCTTTAAATCCTAATGGTACGAAATTTAATGGCACAAATATACATTTAAAAAAATCTAAATCTAGTTTTCTAATTTAGAAAAAATGTTATAGCTGAACCAAATAGGGTCTTTACTTTTGCGCCACCCAGTATAAGATATTTTAATATTCAGGGAATTCGTGTTCCTAAAGAAGATTGTGAAGACGCTGTTGCATTAAAAAAAAAACAAGAAATAGGTAACATGAAATACATTTATTTATTACACAAGAAATTAGAAAATACAATAATACAAATATGATCACTTGTACAAATTGGCCTCAAATGCAATTTCGTAGCAGTTGAAATCTAACATTGTGACATGAGACTTTTATCAAATTGGCCTCAAATGCAATTTCGTAGCAGTTGAAATCTAACATTGTGACATGAGACTTTTATCGATACTTTCACAACACTACTTAGTTCTAGTAAACTGAATATTTTTAGTTTTTAGCATATAAAAACTACATTAAGAGCCTATACAACCTCAGCTCAAATTCAAATTTCGCCCCCACTTCCCCGCGCCTCCTCACTCTCTATCTCGCTCGCACAATACTACTCGCGGTGACGCGGGCACACAAGCGATTTTGTAAACTATTTTATCGGACGAGTACTAACCAAGCACTGCATAAATTCTACTGCCACAAAAAACTAGTCAAACGCGAGCCACCATTGCGCTGAGGGTTTTGTAGTTACAATGGCTTGGTAGTAAGTTTACAATTTTCTATTTTACAATCTTATAATATTATATAGTTTTCGCCTTGTATTATCCTACTATTATATTATTATTCTTGTACTACTTTCTTAGTTATTATGCATCTATATAACAATGAATTGCCCAAATGTATGTACGCGCTGTACGCGCATAAGTTCCGAAGGACTGCACCAAATTGGATAATTCTTTTTTGTTGTGTTCGTGATTCTCATTATAAGGTTTGTATAAATACAAGACAATAAGATACTTATCTAAAGTATAGGTAGGATAGGTAGGTAAGTAGATAAGTATGTGAGTAGGTAGGTAGGATAGGTGGTACGTAGATAGGAAAGTATGTCGGTAGGTAGGAAGGTAGGTAAGTACGTAGGTAGGTGGGTAGGGTAGGGTAGGTAGCTATGTATGGTATATAGTAGAGATGCCACGAATAGTGAATTGGCCGAATACCGAATATTCGGCAACGCTGTCGGCCGATGCGCCGAATATTCGGCCGCTGAATATTCGGCGACGAGAGTGGGATAGTAACTTTTAACGCGAGTAAAACCGCGCGGATCAGCAAGCGGCATTGTTATTGTTTTTCTCACTAAAATGCACTTGAGCACTTGATACAAGTATTTACCTAACTAATGTTCTAATTACCTAGCCTACTTACGATACATTATATATAAAAGCTATTTACAATATAAATATGAAGTACACGGTCATGAATTGGCGCGAAATTCAAAAGACCGTCCGTCCACTAAGAAACAGCGCCAAAACAGTAATGAAAATAATTTGGTAATCAAACTTTCTTTCCGAAATTACGATAGTTAAATTAGTAGGACACGTGTATCGGTCTATCTATTCACCTAGATCGGAAGGCCTATCCTTACAAGTGGTGGTCAGCAAACGAAAAACAATATAAAGTTTATCTTTCTTTGCCTGGAAGTAGCGTTTATAGTGAGAGGTTATTTTCTGAGGCTGGTAACGTTTACGATGAAAAGCGATCTCGATCTTTGCTACCAAAAAATGCTGAAAAGCTCGTTTTTATCCATCACAACTTACCACTGATTAATTTTAAGTACTAAAATGTTGTAATTTGGAAATAAATACATAATTTTGAGTAAAATAACGTGTCTTTTTTTACATGATTTGCTATTCGGTATTCGGCCAAATAGTACGCACTATTCGGCCGAATACCTAATAGCAAAAAAAGTGGCCGAATAGGCCGAATACCGAATAGCAAAAAAAGTGGCCGAATAGGCCGAATACCGAATAGTTGCCGAATATTCGTGGCATCTTTAGTACACACGATTCCACGGTTCGGTATTCGGCCGAATAGTGCCTACTATTTGGCTGAATAGGCCAAATACCGAATAGCAAAAAAAGTGGCCGAATAGGCCGAATACCGAATAGTTGCCGAATATTCGTGGCATCTTTAGTATATAGGTACCATACATTTTTGAAAGTAATTAAACATTGTCAAAATTATACAACAATCATTTTAATTCGCTTAAATCTCTAATTGGCATATTTCGAACATGCCTGGGATCGCATAACTCAGGCAACATGCATGTTATATAAAAATGTTATATAAACCTATTTGTTGTAGGTATGTTGTCAAAATAAAAACAGATAACTTTTTTTTTTTAAGTTGTCCCACCTGAATTTCTTCTGAATCGTGGACGGTGGTTTACGAACACAAATCACATGCAGAAACACCTGCGACTCGTAGCGCAGCAGCCAACCGCTTAGCCACTGCACCAAACTTATGCTATCTAACTACTAATCACTAACTTTGTACTAATGTTTGTAATCACTAATATTGCAGTAAATAGGTCGGTAGATACTTACTTCATAACGTTTATTATTTATGTTTGCCTGTTTCTTTACGCCAACCCAGACGCTTCTTATTTTTATTACGCTTATTTCCCATTGCGCCAACACTAGAAACCTAAGTACCTACTTCAATTTTACGTAGTCCTGTTGCGTATTGTGTGTTCTGAGCGCATGCGACACAGCTATCCCGTCCGAAAGCCGAAGCGAGACTGAACGGGGGTGTCGGGCGGAAGGGAATGAGCTTCAAGACGCCGATAGTATAGGTATTTTTTTTATTAAAGTGAAAATAATGGTAATTTTAAAAATTTACCTAACATAAGACCTGCTTTATAGTTAGTTCAGTAAGTATGCAAAGTTTCATGATTCAATTTGACGTATTTTTTTAATTACAGCGGTTTTTTTTATCGTTTTGGAGGTAACTTTGGGATTTTTTTCTATCGAGAAAATTTTATGGAATCGTGTTTTCGGCTAACATAGTACCTAACATTAATCCTCAACTTTACCATATATTTATTTCAAAATTAATGCTGCAGTATTTTCGACGTAACGAAGGATCATGCTAAGCCATTTGAGATAGTATAGGCTCTTAAGCGAGGTGTTAGACCCTATGTAGACTTGGCTAAACATCCAATAATCGTCATTGAATTGTATTATTAGTAGAGTTTTGAGATTCACGGATGGAAACTGAATAATATTAAAATCGACTTACCGATGGAAAGAAACTTTAACGTTATTCGGCGACATATCACCCGTTTTGCTTTCGCAGCAGGGTACTGTACACCATACCATTGTATCCTACAGGGTTTTTTACTTTTTTGAAGAGATTTTGTTGGTTTAATTTTAAAAAACACCAAGCGAAATAAGATCCGCGCCGGGCGCGCCGGGTCTTTAACGTAGACGTCAAATTATCTGGCACGCGCAGCTTTTTACGCGCAGTAGGAATTGGTAAGACTAAAAAGTTTATGTTACGTCTAGTCAACAAGCGGAGCGAGTGATGCTTTGTCTATGGAATTATCACAATTCTGAATGAAACGAATGAAAAGTCGGACAATTACAGGCTGTCAAGAAAGAGTTGAAATTATACGAATCGGAATATACTTGGAATATACCTTGGATGAAGGATAGTACTGGATTTGGCATGGCTCGTAACCATAGTAACCATAGTACTTTAAAAAGAGATGGCCATATACAAAATCAGTAGGAACGACAGAGAAAGCAATATTATTTTTTTGTCTCTGTCACCGTACAGCTTTTTATTGTTTGCCCAATTTGAATTTGCCTAACCTATATCGTGTCGGTAGTGGAAAGAAGTGGTTTTTTTCCTAGTTTAAATTAGTTACATAGCCATATTCCGTGCCCTAAACATACCGTTGTGACTGTAGTGAACAATAAACATGGTGCAGTGTTGTATAATTGGCTGCAAAAGCCGCAGTGAGCGTAAACAGGAAAATATAACTTTTCACAAGTAAGTATCAACCTTAGGATAGCTTGTTTTCAGTTAGTAATGCATCCCCTTAGAATCTGGTTGCCCGACAATTCTCAAATCAATACAAATAAACAGTTAATTTCAGTAATATAAGTTTTCTAAAAAATCACGTTTTGTTGTATAACACTACCAAATGTAGTATGCCGTTGTGACAGTTAAAAAAATTTATCGTTAGAATAATGTCGTATTATTTGCTCCATTTTTACTGTCAACATACAACTTTACACCAAAGAATTCGATAAAACTGTGAAATATTTACCATAAACTTATTGTTATCATAAAAACATGTGAATTTGCCATTGGTATAGTTACTTTTCTGTTTGGCTGGGTTATACATTCTCTAGGGATACCTGCCCAAAAGTGGAAACTTTCCCTGGAATTTGGGAATGAGTAGAAAGTTTAATTCGTGTATAGTTTTTTTCATTGTGATAAATAATAATATTCAAGATATCAATAAAGACTAGAATAATTAAATAACTTAATTTTTATATAGTTTTTATAATTGATTGTAAATCTTTTTTTAGATTTCCCAAAGAAGCCCACGTACGACATAATTATGTGGATAATATCTACAGGACGACAAGATTGAGAACCAACTAAGCACTCTAAAATATGTTCAAGACATTTTGAAAATAGATGTTTTAGAAAGACCCAACGAATGACCTATCTTTATGAATTTTCAGTATCGACACTTTACATATGTAATGTAAGTATGCTTCTTATTAGTCGTGCGTATTTTTTTCGTGTTAGATTTACTTAAGTAGCGCATTATAATTTACAGAATCCACCAACAATAGATATACCTTCTACATACCTTAAACAAATTGCATACAAATTAATGATGTATTTTTACTGTTTATTTTGTTTTAGTTTCTTATCTATTGTGCAAATCTGTCCAATGGCTGATGAAGCTTTGACTACTTCTATTACTAACCCAAGTCGGGAATTGCAGTAGGGACGGTGGATATTTACTGTTTAATTGATCATAAAAAAAATCTTAGGTTCTGAATACTGAAGTAAATGTTACACCTGTTCTTCCTTCTGCTGGAAATAGTTGCTGATCATTCAATGTAAGTATTAGTAAAATTATTACAATATCAAGATACAATATCATACTCGCATTTCTTGTCAATTTAGTATACTCAGTAGGACATATTAATAAGCTTATTAATCATGTCAGTTTCAATGTTTTAACTTAAAGTAGAAAATGATGTGTAGATCAGAGTTCGAAGTGATAATTTATCATTGATATTATAAAAAGTATCTGAATGTACGCATTCATTATTGGACAAAAAAATCCAAGATAAGCAAGTAAAAATTAGAAATTTTTATACTAAGTTGATTTTGTTTACGGGATAGTAATACAAATCATATTTAATTTTGAGTTTTATTTAACCCACTTCTTCATCATTTGACTTCACAATTAAACGCTGGTTCGAACGTCTATTGGTCTTATTTAATATATTCTTTATTATATTTGTTCTTTTGCAAGTACCTTATTTTTTATTTATGTATGAATGTTGAGAAAGCGAAAAAAAACACAGCGGACGAACGTGTAGTCCACCTGATGGTAAGTGGAGTACAGCCCATGAACATCAACATTCCACAAAAGCAGATTATAGTTGCGTCGCTGCAGCTGAGGACTACGGTGTTATGCCTCATGTGCCAGTAATTTTAGCCGCTTTAGTACTGCAAAATATAACTTCTTTGCCTAGTACATTGACAAATGGAAAAGGTCTAGCATAACAATATTATTTCGGGGAAAATTGGGTACCACTGGTAACCCCATGAAATGTCTGTATTTTCTTGCCGTCCTTTACGGGTGTACGCAACTTAAATGCTCATGTCATCTCTACCTAATACTTACTCTGAGGAATATACAGACTGTTTTCCCATACATTTTTGGCAGCTATAGACAAGAATTTTCCGTGAATGCGCTGAGGATAAGGAGAGTGAACAAATGGACAAAATTATCGTTATTCTATTGGTCATTACGTATAGTTCTGGCTATTGCCGTCATCAACTTGGGTCGGCAATGAGTGCTGGCTGTCCTCAGAGTAAGTATTGGGCTGTCACTTTATCTAATTATAATATAAGTCTATGATTTTTAAATCTACACATCACGTCTCATCACGTCATCAAGCTTTGTCACCCAAGTTTTATTGATTTGTAAACGTTCTTCCATAGACTAATATATAATACCGTCCTTCAATGGCGTATTCAAAATTATTTGTATTTAAGTAAATTCAACATTATGTCTAGTCCAAAAAGTGGTAAATCCTCGCCTGCTAAGGGAAATTTAAGAAATCCTCCGTCACAAGGTCAGGAACGAAAGAAGAAAGGACCATGTCCTTGGCTGTGCGATCCAGTGCCGGTGAACGTACCAGGACCTGGTGAAGCGCAGGCTGTGTTGCATCCTAGGAAAGATGTTTTTGTTCTTAAGGTAAAGTTATTTTATTAATAGACGTGTGTGTAGCGAACCCACTTGCCTTACAACAAGTTACTGGATATATAAACACTTTGCACGTCTGGAATCTGTGTCAAAGAGTATATCTATATCGTATCCAACCTGTATATTTAACGATGAGACAGTGCGGTGCTTCTTCAAGTTCGTTCACTAAATCATAAATGGACTGAGGCATCGAATTTGTATGTGAGTATTAAAAATAATACGGCAGGGCGGCAACCACCATCTCACCTTTAACCTGCCGCCAAATAGTAGTAGATACGTGTGAGATTAGTCCCTAAATTTACTGGCACATGAGACATAACACCACTTACCATCAGCTGTAGTACACGTCCGTTTGATTTTTACGTCCAATAAAAAACTGTAATATTTTTCCATGCTTTAGGTTGCGAAAGTGGGTCCGAACGGTGATCGTCGGTTTAAAATGGAGCTGGAATTAGTCACTCCAAAGGGCCCTGAGAAAAAACCTCTAAATCGTATTGACACCAGAGAAACACAATGCGAGCCAGACCCGGAGCCATGCGCTTGCATGAGGCATAAAAAAAAGAAATAGGTATATCTAATAACTTCAAAAAATCCTTAGATCACACTGTACCTCTTTATTTTCAATCAACTTATATCTTTCTTAATACATTATTAGTACTTATATAGTTTTATTTAGGTTCAGTCATTAACGAACATACCGGTGAGGATTGCCGAACTATGTTTCGTAATAAAAACATTTTATTAACAGAATAAAACTTGTAAATGATGTAAGTTATCGTATGTTTTAATAATACTAATAATTTCGTCCCTAGTCGCAGCCCGCCGCTAAAAACCGACTATCTAGATACATTGTTGATTATCTAATCAACATTGTATCTGCTTACGAAACGCTGCATTACGTGGGCTTTGATATATGACTAATACCTTAGTTCCCTGAACCCGACCGAGTACTCGCTGTGTTATACAAGCAAGTGACAAAAGGGTGGTTTATATACGCACTAAATACTAGACCTAGTACCTACTCTGTTCGTGTGACAAAGCCAATGTTACAGCGAATACGCTTCGCCACGTCTATTCATATTCATCGTTGACAACGTGTCGATGTATATAACAACGTTGTACAATTCAATTGTTCTTCAATGACCACTATGGGACCACCCAAGAGAATGCCTTTCTATCTAACTGTACAAGACAAAATACTAATTTCGTCTCACATTTGTCCGTAAGTATCTTCGTGAAGCCCGCTAAATTGTTAGTGATGGTAAGTTGAAATTTTGATTGAATATCGAAGAAAAATAACCAGCCCGACTTTAAATGTTGGGAGATGATACCGCTTTGTCGCGGGTCGCCATAGTTAACATTTAACATACATATTCAATCGAAATTTCAGCTTGTCATCGCTAGCTTGGAGTGGACCGGGGTATAAATATTACAAGTAAAAGCACTAATGCATATTACTTAAATATTTTAGCGGTTGCGTAATCCATTAGTATTATCCAATATTATAATTAGAGTATTACCCAGTGCTTTGCTAGTGCGCTTATTAATATTATATGCACATGTCGTACATTCAAAGGCACTATCCAGTATTGCGCAATAATCTAAGGTGAGATTATAGATTGGAGTGCAGCTGACCAGTCTAGGCGCGTCTTTACTCAATATTATATTATTATAATATTATTTTATAATTTATGTCAATGGTCTTGTTCATCAAATTATAACTGAAAACCTTTATTTATTTTTTAATTTTATCTGTGGGTTCCATCATTTTTGAGCTGTAGGTGTTGCATTTTGAGTAATCTACACGGCTCCTCATCAAGCACAAACCAGTTTACAGATGGTCTCTCATTGGCTTTTCGTGCAAATTTCTACAGAAACTATTTACGTTATAAAATCTGGCTTCACTCCATCTGTTGCACAAACAGTTTGTATAAAAAATCGTTCTGCGGGCTTTCTTGCTTGCACAAATTGAAATCTTTACAAATTTGAAATTTGCTCATACTTTGTATGTAAGATTGAGCCAAAGCATTAGAGGAGTCACCCGCCCCGGCGCGTGATTCCGTGCATTGCCCACTCGATCTCGTGTCCCATATTGCAGCAAGTAAATAAAATAAAATTGACGTATAACCTTATCTAACATTTTCCGCGAACATTTCCTTTCAATTTGTATTTTCAATGTCATATTCACATTACCTGTGCAGGGTCAGACCACAGAGTAGACAGACCGCGTTCAGAGAAATCCATTCATACAAGTATAAGGACCCTATTACGGTATGAACAGAACTGCTTTCTACCGGCTCGGCAATGCCCGTGCGAATGGTTATCTCACACTCTTGGTCAGCGCGATTTGAGATTTCATCTGCCGTAAATTAGTAATGCGATGGAACCGTCAAACAATTAACTGCTAGTATACCTACTTATGAATTAGTAAAAAAAAAAGTAAAAATATTTATTAGAACACCATCAAATTATTATTAAAAATTAAAATTAAAATAAAAATCTATTTCAGGAACTATAAAATAAAAATAAATACAGAATGATTACAATAATACAGTGCCTATATACTACATAATACAAGTTGCAACTGAATTCTACTGACTGCTATGATAGTGCCTAAAAGGCCACAGCTCAACATAATTATTGTTGCCAGAAAATTAAGCAACGTTAACTTTCAGCTGGAACCTAAGGTGACAAATGAGATAAAATAAAATAAGTTAGGTATTACCAAATTAAAGTAGTTGTTGGACTTTTATTTTATCTCAATTAAATCTTTACTACACTTGTTATAGGGGAAAGTGGTACTTTTGAACTGAAAGCAAATTTTCTCAGTCCTTTTTTTTTTTTAAATACTGTTCCCGCCTTTTGATTTCTGTGTCGCGGAGGGCTCTGCAAACATACAACTAACACACAAATGTTTTAAATTAATTAACGCAGTACAAGCGTACTGCTCTGCATGCGAGGCCGTCGTTTAGACCACTAATGCCGCCCGTGTAGAAATTGTACTAGTTACTTGGTTTATCCTTTTGTGCCAACTCTAACAAAATAAGTATATTATTATATTATGCATGTTCTTTAGAAGCTTCGCATCTGTTCTACTCTGTGGTAGGACTTCCTACTGTATGAAGCCTAGCACTTGCATGTGTACGAGAAATAACATGGGTTAAATGGGCATAAATGGACAAGTTCAAGCTGTCAAGTATTTTGCCTCATTGGTCTAGTAGTCTTGTCTCTCTAAGGACTTCTGAGGCTAGTTTAACCGACTGCTGACCGAAAGAACTCAGGTTGAATACCCCGAGTCGCGCAAAAATGCTAAAGCTTGTCAAAATAGTTTGTCTTCAAACAGAACCTGATTTATACCTGCTGGTAACATTATGACAAAGTTTTCTACAATAAACGTAAAAGATACCTAAAGAAAATAAACTGATTCACCTAATGCACAAGGGCTCATATTGTCCTCAGAATTAGTTCCCTTAGATTACTCTGTAAAAATCTAAAGCGCAAATTATTTGAACTCCATACAACATATTAGTATGGTTACGATTGGCCCCACTCTACCCTCAATATGCATGTTCTCCAAGAAATTCCAATAGGTTTCCTGCAATAACTGATATAGATATTCAAAGATTTAATATCACAAATATCAAATCTCGGCACCCATCATCTTCATAATATTACATTATTATGTAAGGCTTGCTCCAGTATTGCTTGGTGGACGCAATACTAGGAATTGCTGTGGTTGGCACTAGGAAAATTATTATAATAAAATAAATAAAAATAAAATAAAAATGTTTATTTGACACAAATAAAGTAAAATACATATTTTCACTTCTATTTTGGCAGGAACCTGTATTTTAGCTAACAGTGTTCAGTCGCAGGAAGTGACACTTCATCAGATATGTTAGCAGTTAGCAAATATGTTTGAAAGACATTTAGATTTATATTAACAAAAAATACAGGGTTTAAATGCCACCGTGTCGAAGTCGTTTGCCAGTGTTGCGTACATGGTTCTAAGACCTGGTACCCAAAATTGTTTGATCGGCAATTTGATCGGAAACGGCTTCGCCACGATTTTATTTACACCCTGTATTATTATGTCGTACAACCGAAATTGTATAACTTAATCAGACATAACATAACATAACACCTTATTACTCGAGGGGTTTGGTAGAGTTGTATACCACACACACACTTCACCTGTTATGTGTAGTGCTCATGTGATAGAGGATAAGCCCATCGCCATCCTCTGTTTAACTATTGAGAATTTCCTGACTGAAAAATTGCAAATTGACGTTTGCGCGATCCAGGAATTGGATTCGAGACCACGCAGTGAGCGGCTGCATACCGTAACCACTAGATGACTCTAAATTAAAACCAAAATCTATAATAAATAAAAATCAAATAAAATACATACTTAAACATAAATGTCTGCCGCACAATTCCCCTTGTCACGCAAGGGATAAAAGTTAGAAGTTAAAAAAAAAACACTAGATGACTAGACAATCGAGGCAGTTAATATAACTAATAAGGACAAACTTATTAGTTAATATGAGCTAGTATAGCTTTATTAGTTAATATGAGCTAGTATAGCTTTATTAGTTAATATGAGCTAGTATAGCTTTATTAGTTAATATGAGCTAGTATAGCTTTATTAGTTAATATGAGCTAGTATAGCTTTATTAGTTAATATGAGCTAGTATAGCTTTATTAGTTAATATGAGCTAGTATAGCTTTATTAGTTAATATGAGCTAGTATAGCTTTATTAGTTAATATGAGCTAGTATAGCTTTATTAGTTAATATGAGCTAGTATAGCTTTATTAGTTAATATGAGCTAGTATAGCTTTATTAGTTAATATGAGCTAGTATAGCTTTATTAGTTAATATGAGCTAGTATAGCTTTATTAGTTAATATGAGCTAGTATAGCTTTATTAGTTAATATGAGCTAGTATAGCTTTATTAGTTAATATGAGCTAGTATAGCTTTATTAGTTAATATGAGCTAGTATAGCTTTATTAGTTAATATGAGCTAGTATAGCTTTATTAGTTAATATGAGCTAGTATAGCTTTATTAGTTAATATGAGCTAGTATAGCTTTATTAGAAAGCCATTAAGTTAAGGCTGATTTACTTTGATCCAGTAGCCTGAATATCCTATTATATAAAACGAGCAATTCATATTCATAGTGTACCTGCCTGCGACGCTGAGGTCGCGGGTTCGATTCCCGCTTAAGATAAATCTTTGTGCGCCTGAACATTGTGGTTTGTCTTAGTCTGGATGTTTCTATGTATAATAATATTTACAAAAGAAAATACATACTTATTATAAATGCATATATGAATTCGTATCAGTTATTCTAGTACCCATAGTGCAAGCTCTACTTAGTTAGGGAATAGGTAGCGTTGTGTAAGTTGTGAGATATTTATATATTTACGTGTGGTGTAGTGGTTTAAGCGGTCGCCTCGCCGCTCTCCACTGCACTGGTGTTGTGGGTTCGATCCCCACATGGGACAAATCTTTGTGTGATTCGCAAAGATTTGTTCTGAGACTGGGTATTTGGCCTTGTCATTGGGACCATTGGATAGTGTAATTGCTTCTGGCGTTCTAAATAATGTTAAAAAGCCAAAATATAATATAATATTATGTATCGGATGATCTTAAAAACGGCTCTATAGATTTCCATGTAACTTTGTATATATAATAATGAATTTATAGTTTGTGACTGATGCTATAATCGACTTGGTTTTAACAATTATTGTAACATTACTATTTGCATGTCAATATTATTAGACAAAGATGTGTTGATCGCTAATCGTATTTGTAACATCTAATGTACCTACCACATTTTACTGCAAATAAAGATTCTATTCTATTCTATTCTTTAAGAAAAGCAGGTTTTTGGGGCGAAAATAAGATCTAGATGGGACTTCAAGTTGGTATGGAGATTCTTAGTACATTTAGGTTTAATCTTTGAAATTGCTTCAAAGTCAGTTTTGCTTATCGGATGTGGTTAAGATTTGGTACACGGGTAGAAATCGAATGAATTATTAATATAATGAGATTTAAGACTTAAGCTGATGCTGGAGCCAACATATACCGAGGGGTTCTTCGATTCTGGTTTGGCAGCGAGTTGGGCTCCTTGGATTTTCCTCAATAAGTCCTTTGATAACATCTGGTGGCATGATAAAAACTGGAAGGTAACCAGCAGTTCTCACGGTGGTACATGTTAAAATTTTTGTGGCCTGTGAGATTTTTCTAATAAATAGCTTTAGTATTTTTAATATATCTCCGTGGGCAATTGGATTAATATCTAAAAATAATCCCTTTAGAACTCATTTTAAAGGCTTTTATAATTTTACTACCTTAAAACTGAGCAAGGCTAGGAACTTATTATATTATTTAGTATCAGGAATTTTGGCGCTGGATCGGAGCAGACTACGTTCTTGTATCCTAAAAATGTTAAAATGCACATGCTGTTATAAATACCGATGCAGCGTTGAAATTCCATGAAACTGGATCTTAGGCATTCGAATAATGTAAATCTGCCTTCATCACATTTAAGCCATAGAAAATAATACAAACTCTCTTAACATAACTCTTACATAACTACTCTTTCTTGGCCTCCTTAGTGACTCAAATAATTCGTTTATGGTATACTTCTTTGGTTTCTGCCATTATTCTGAGCTTTTGACGTTTGCGCTTTTGCCATTAATTCTGTCAAAATTTTAGTATCTGCGACATCACCAGCTTTTAAATTTTAGTTTACCTATTTGGGTATATAAATGGAATCGTAATGGCAACCGCTGTACAAAAAAAGCCGTCGAAACCTAAAAAACCCTTTGAAGAAATAAGTGCTATATTTAACGGGAACGAGGTAAGGCAAATGTTATCGGAGAGTTAGCTGGCGCGTATGATTATGTGGTTTGTTTTTTCAAAGCAAAGTTTCAGTAATTTATTATTCATTATGCATCATGCTGCCATACTTCATACAGACTTAAAAGAATCACACACCCACACACCGTAGTGGAGTATAAGTAATAATGAGGCTTCCGTCAACTGAGACCGCAATTATTAACTGGACCCACGGGATCAGTTGCCGGATTCGAAAAATAAATTATTTTTCTTCCGTTAACTGGGACCACCACACACACACACAAGTAATCTATTGTCCAAGCCACAAGTAGTACAGTCAACAACAAAAATAATGTTCGCTAAAATAGTTAATTATAGTGTTACGTGCATGTCGTGTATACCTTTTAGATAATCCGTGATGGTAAATCAAAAACTTTTTTGGCTACGGGTAATGGGCTGCCAAGCTGCATACAATGCACCATAGTTTGGCAACCCATTCCATAATAATAATTATTAAATATTACTGATATTCTTTGAAATGTTAATATAATGCAAAATAAATATTCCAAACGTATGTGCTTATTTCGCATGTTATGTATATATGTAGTATATATAAAATTAAATCAGTTGCCACTTTAAAAAAATCTCTAGCTATTATTATAATTCTAAAGTTTTCATTTTAAAAATGTGTTAGCGACATTATTATGGTAAGCCATATTTTCCCGTGCTAATTGATGTAAAAGTATATGAATAATGTTATTATTCTAATATTATTATATAATTAGGTAAATCCAAAAATGAGGCAAATTCAATATTTTTGATCTGGCAACATAATATATAGGTATAAAAAATCACAAAAACCGTCATTCGTCTTGTCACTTTGCTTGATGTCGCTCATTACGGGTGTTCTTTTGCATGTTTTGATTTTTAACGACCGACCCGGCTTTGTTTTTGGACGTGGTATTTTCCTTGGACTGACAACCTATTGGCTACTCGTGAAGGATACAATGCACCATAGTTTGGCAACCCATTCCATAATAATAATTATTAAATATTACTGATATTCTTTGAAATGTTAATATAATGCAAAATAAATATTCCAAACGGATGTGCATTTATTTATTTTTCGAATCCGGCAACTGATCCCGTGGGTCTAGTTAATTGCGGTCTCAGACCTCAAATCAAAACAATTTATTTCCATGGGCCTTAAGGGGCGCTTGAACACGTCAAAACAAACATCAAAATACAAAAAATATAGAATAAAAATTAAACTTAGCTTACTAAATTATAATACTTATTGTAATAAAATGATTTGACACCGGAGCTTAGATTGACTTTAATTTAACTTAGAGATTTGAATTAAAATCAATCCAAGTACCAGCTCCAATGGGTATTGCATCATGAGAAGAGCTGGTGAGAAACTCATGTGTGCACCATCTTTTCAAATAATTCATACAATATTTGTATTAAAATTAAGATTAAGTATAATTTTGTAAGATAAACAACATTATGGCTAAAGATGGCTAGAAAGAGAAAATAAACTTAAATATAGAAATGGAATCAAATTAATACTTATAAATAACTCCATAGTACATAAGGTTGCAATATCTTACACTTCAAGCAGAAAATAAAGGAGTAAAAGAAATGTGTGTATACTACTGTATATATAAGGGTTCCAGAGCAGACAAAAAAAAAATATATATATGTTAATAACAAAAACTATTTATACTCCATAAAAAATAATTAAAAAAAGATGTACACACAGATTGCCTAAACTTAACAGTATTTGAAATAACATGAAATGAGGTTATACAAATCAAATTTAATGAGTGAATAAGAGAAACTATATAATTATGAATTAATTTTCATTAATCATCATATCAAATAATAAAAATAATGGTGCATGAAAGGAGCCTCCCCGAGTGACGTACACTACGATTCCCTACGTCCGGCGCACCCTGGGCAATTCACGAGTTCTCCAAAGCGAATAGGCTAATCCTTTCACCACGATGGCAAGTCAAATAAAATTTGACTCAGGCATCGACACGACGAAGAAGAAGAAGATGAAAATAATGTATTGATATTCATTATAATGTAATATACCTCTAATAATATATTATGCAACTTCAAAACCTAATAGCCTCTATCAAGAATTCCTTAACATCCATTAAATCAATAGTTTATTCTGACATAAGAAAGTTTATAATAAACATGGAGCAACTTCCTTATGCTACACTCTCGAGATACGGTGCTTTTTTAAGATTGAATAATAGGAAAGGAAAAGTGGAAGATAGACCTTTTCCATCTGGTAACCTGATGAGACTTAGTGGTCCATCTTCAAGATGTTCTACAAGGCATTCTCTTGCTATTCCTGCCTTTTTTATCGCGATAAACAAAGCAAGCATTATAGATAGATTTGCTTTGCGAAAATTGAATCGGATAAATAAATAGGGCCTAATTTTTAATCAAATACCTACTATTTTACTTACAAACAAGCCTATAATAGGTTGCCTATCGGCAATTGTTTATGGGCAATTTTAATTACATCAATTTGTTCGTCAGGTTAAGATTCGAGTACCCAAGAGTACCTTTAAGCCGCCAAAGTTGACCCCATCACAGTTGAAGCTGCAGCAAAACTGTACTTGTGAAGATGACATGTCGGTGTGCTCGGAAACCTGCGGTATGGGAGCGGACGGCGGAAATAACAACAGAATCAATTTCCAGGTAACCAAAGAATTGAAAATATAACTTGTATTGGCTTCGAACACTTGATATGTCAGCGTGCCACTGACTTCTTTTTAAACGGCTTCCTACATTGTCATCTTCTACACATAGAATAAAATTTGCCATATCTGAACTACATTGAAGATATTTATGAAAAATTTATGCAAGAGCTGTTTATAACAGCAACATATATATTTTGTCTGTCTGGTTGTGTGTCTGTCTGTATGTTATATACGTATCACGCAAAAATGGAATTGGAAGCGGTTCTCACAGTTGTGTAGCTGAAGTCTAAATTAAAAACTGGTATATGTTTTATCGTTGTATTTTATCTCTATGGGGGTAAATTAGGGGGCATAAGTTAATATGGGTTGTTCGTAAATTTTTAAGTAAAATGATTAAAATTCTGCTCGTAGGTTCCTTACATGAGTTTAATGAACTGAAAGATAGATTTTTAGTTTATTAGGGGTTGTAAGTTTATATAGGCAGTAAGTCAGTTTTGTTGGAAATAGCGAGGCAATATCGAATTCCACGCGAGCGAAGTCGTGGACAACAGCTAGTTTATAATAAATCCTTACTACCCCTTTCCTTACTTCCTTACTAATGTTATAAATGAGAAAATAACTCTGTCTGCCTATCTATCGCTCTGTCACGGCTAAACTACTGAACTGATCTTGATCAGCATGGAAATCGTTATAGACCAAGGACATAGGTTACATTAAATCGACATACAGACCACGCGGGCAGAGCTGCGCGCAGTATCTAGTATTTGTAAAATTATTAAAACAGATTTCTCGCTGACTTTTGCAGGCGCGTTTTCCTCAACCTTCTTTTCAATGTCGCATGAAGTTGTGTAATACCCGTTGCATCACTATAAAAAGCTTATTTATGCTGCATTCGTTCCAGCGATATTTATTGAATGACACAAACACATTTCTTGCGTAAAGCCGAGGAACGTGTACCTGATTTACCCTGAAGTAGTTTTCAATTTCCTATTTTCCCTTCCCACGATCAGTTACATTTTTTAATATAACTTGTATAATTCACAACACCAAGACACTGATTCATTTTTTGGATTTGTCTAGTATATTGGATAAAACTGCCTCGGTAGTTTAGTGGTTAGCGTATGCGCCTCTCACGGCGAGTCTCGGGTTCGATTCCCGGGTCAGGCAAAGTGTTATTTGTGAATTTTCTGTCAGAAAATTCACAATAGCAGCACGGAGTGGGAATTGTTTTCGATGGATAGAGATAGCCTTGCTCCCTTTCCCATGGGACCTAAACATAACAGAGGGTGTTATACACTCTGCTACACCCTTCTGGGTAATATTGGCGTGATGTTATGTTATGTAAGTAATAACTATCAAGAACGATCAACAATAATAACCTACATTATTTAGATACCAGATGACATTTGCGAGGCTCTCACCAATCGCACTCAATTGAACTCCGAGATGGTGATGGCTATGGAAGAGAAGCATAACAATCTATGCAACGTCTGCAACGTCACGCCGAAGGACGCCCCCAAAGGGGTGCAAGCACAGAAGGTCTTACACCCCGACAAGGATGTCTTCGTCTTGAAGATAGGCAAGCAAACTGACGAGCCCAACCGCACTGGCAACATCGAGGTAAATAACCAAAAAGCTTTTCTAATACTATTACTATTTCTTCGCTATTTTTATTTCTAGATGGCAATGAAAAAACGCGTACAACGCGTGCAATCTATTATTATCAAAAAAGTAGATTCATGATCCACCATAATACTATCTTTGTATAGACATTTATAATCACTAACGGTTAGATTCAATTGTTTTATGAACTAATGTCAACCTTTTCGACAATTTCAAAGGAAATATTTGTCAAAAGGAGCATGAACAAATTTTACTGATGTTACCTAAAATACCAAAATTCATTATTATAGAGGTAGAGCTTTTAGTAACGAGTTTGAGGGTGAAACCGCCACCGTTTCACCATTGAACGGTCGCTAAATAGTAGTGCTACTGTGAGATCAGACCCTGAAATAACTGGCACATGAGGCATAAACCTGTAGTCCTTGATGAAGTGACACATCTATAATCTGCTGTTGTGAAATATAGATTTTGATGGATGATGATCACTTACTATCGTAGCGTTAGACTATACGCTCGCCTGCTACGCTACATAAGTCGCATATCAATAAAAACAAGAAGATTTTCAAAGCACAGGTATCAATTTACATGACATTTATTACTTCATTTCAACAGCTGAAGCATCTGTGCAGTCATATATTTACGGGGTATGAGACCACAACATGCAAACTTTGAATAAATAAGAATTATAGTTTATTTGTTAGGATTTTCAAACGTGTCATAGTGTGGTTAATGAAATGTTGTTCAGTTAAATGTATAAAAGCTAGCCTTAGACGTTATTAGTAGATAGGTATATTCAATTAACTCTAAGTTTAAAGCCTTTCATACTCAGAGATGGCTATATGTTTTGACTATGCTATGACGTATCGAAATAAGGCTGACCCCACATTAGAATTGCGCGTTCGTCGGGCTTGTGGTCGCGCACGCCTTATGTGGGTCAGGCTTTTAGCCTGTATTCACTGCCAACTGTATGATTACCTCGCTGCGCCAGTCTAGTGTTACATTGAAAAATACGAAGCTCGACAAAACTTTCATTTTGTTCGCGAACTCTCGGGTTTCATTTCCGGGACAAGCAGAGTGTTATTTGGTTTTTTTTTTATATGGAAATTCTGAAGCAGCACGGTATTGGAATTGTGGCCGATGGATGGCGACAGGCTCACACCCTGTTTGTCACACAAGACCTAAAAAACAGCGGGTGAAGTGTGGATTATAAACACCTCTGCCCTCGTTCATTATGTATGAATATGGTGGCATAAAATGTATTGCAGAATGATGCAACCGTCAATATCACTCGTTCTCGGAACATCAGAGCATTGCACGCCTCGGTATGCATTCTTTGCCCAAAAGCGAACAGCATCGAATCTGATTTCAGTGTAAAAGGATACGCGCTCTGCGACTTATATTGCATTACATTTAAGAATGTCACAGCTCATTTTATTATGTCAACTCTTGAGCGTATTATACGTAGCTGATACCTCCTTTTTTCTACGAGACAGACTTTTGGCTTATCAGCGTCATTGGACCCGATAACATTGGATTCGGCTTTTAGTCTAATGGAATCTGCTGATTATCAGTATTTTACGTTGAGCAACTGTCATCAGACCTTCGCAACCCGAGGAAATCTTACATCTTCAAATGACAACTGGAACCGGGTGATGTTAAAATGGTCACCCATCCAGCGGATGACCACGGTTAGCAATGCTTGACCTGTAATCGATTGTTTCGCGCGGTTTCCACTTACCACGAACGTCTTTTACACAACATATCGCTCAAAAATAATTATACGAATATCATTTTGAATTCGCTGCATATCTAAAAAGTTTCTTGAAATCTTATTAAATTCTTATACTATAAAGTAATGTCTCGATGCTTGTTACTGTTTCACGCAAACGCCACAATGGATTGGTATTGATAAAACAACGCACTAATTGGCACGTATGTAGCTTAATCCTGGCTTTACTTATTATACGCTGTATATAAGTACATATCTACAGGATTTAAATGACGTCATGGTGAAGCCGCTCACCGCTATTTTGTATCGGGTACTCTAGATTTCAAGAGGACCTTTCTCTTCCATAGTTAACGAAACGAAAAAAATAACGAAAAACTAATATATCTCTCGGAAATCATAACATTTTTGTAGCTAGCGTCTCGAAATCATGTTCTGAATTACAAGTAAGTGGCCTCGTCACAATGTAATATACTCACACCGTGTATATCATGTTGGCGTTACTCTTTATCGATACCACGCGAGCGGAGCCACGGGCGAGAGAAATGAGAAATACATTCAAGTGAAAGTGCACGAAGCACCCACATCTCAAGGACTCTTTTTGTATACTTCACTGGAAATAGCATCACACATAAGAGTCAGTTCCAATATTAAATTATTAATGCTCTGATATTACGAGAAACTTATTCAGGTATACAATTTTATAAGGCAGCAATTGCTAGTTCACTTTGTAAATTATTTATATAACTTAAGTAGTAAGCCCTGGAGCGTATAACTACGAGTACATACTTCACTTGATTCTATGTTGCATCAATGCACCGCTATGCAATGCGTCGCTACATCTAATGACTTTGTTCTAGAATGTCAAGTCTCAGCCTGTAATTTCAGAACCTAACATATGTACCCATATGACCCACGCACCATACCGGGACACAGTACTGCAACTGTGTCCCGGTATGGTGCGTGGGTCACAATATTACTTAACGACTACTGAAATAAAATAAATACGTCAGTACCTATCATCAGTTCCCAGATCCACTCCACTATTTTACGAGAAAAACGAAAAAAAGCCGATTGCCATACATTTTGACTTGAATGTGAATCGAGTGGAAGGGATTTGGTTACGGATTCTGAATAATGGTTTTCAGTTTTCTAGAAAAGTGGTCAGTATCACTTAAGCTTGTATAAGGAGGCATTTGTCTCCCTGGTTCATGATAGTCTCTTGTCTGTAGGTGGAACTGGTGACGCCTCGTGCTCCAGCGAAATTCAAGCCGGCCACACACAACTGCGTGCAGATCCAGTGTGAGGAGAATGAGCTGCCAGGGTGTATGCCCTGTGGAGCCTGCCAAAGCCGAGCCGCTCCAGGCAAGAGGAGGAAGTGCAGGCGCGCTCGGTGTTGCCATTGACGCACATTACCATATTCATTCTTCAATTTACTACGTTGTCCTAGGTGAGTGCCTAGTGCGACGCAACGCCAGGCTTCAGAGGCGATTGCTCCACATGCCTGTCGCGTGTAATATTTAGAACGCGTCGCGTCGCGTTGGTCGCTCGGGTAGGACAACAAGCAGATGGACTCTAAACATCAAGCTATACATTTCCCAGTAGAGGACGGTCTTGCGTTGTATCCAAGGCTTCCCGTGCTATGCTATTGATGTACGTGTATACTATAACTAGAATATTAACGTTTCACAGCGTCCTTTCACAGTAACTTTGTAAGTGCCGGTACTTACAAAGTTGCAGTGAAGTGATAAGTTCGTTCTTGTAATACTACATTGGACAATACACGCGTTTCAGTTGTGCTGATATTTCAGCCCATTTAACGTACTGTTTAGTTAATATTGTTTTATGAATTAAAAGTAGGTATATAATGATGAAAAAGCTAATTCTTGTTATATTTTAAAGTAAATTATAGCTTTGCTGTGCCTTTTCGTTTTTTTTATGAACCAAGTAAGGTTCGTCTAGCTAAGGTATATAATATGCTTATGGGCTATGACACAGGCACAATAAAAGTTGAGAAATTTCAAATCTAGTAGCATACAAATCCATGGCCGAATTGGCAAAGCACCAAGGGCGTTTACCCAGGGGGTGCAGGTTCAAACCCTGCTGGATTCTTAGTTTTCGACTTTAATATTATATAAAATAAAAAAGCAAATTGTACAGTCATAATTAAAAAGCTAAAACGTTTATAAAAGATACTGTGGGCGCCATATGTGAATGTGTTGCATACTCCATTGGTTTATTTGCAGTGAAGCAATTAAAGTCATCATAAATGTCGCATAGTCCCCCACAGTCCTATCTTTTTTGTCAGTCCATAGTAATATGTCGCCCAAAAAGAGGTTGAATAATTTAAGACATAATTTGCAAATGTACGAGTATAACCATGAACTCATTTGTAACTCAGAATTTCTATTGATGACGCATTTTGAAATATTCACTGATACTTATAGTCCCACGTAAGTTATTCTCGTATAGGAAAATTACCTGAATTAATTTAAATAAACCTAACCAAGTAGTGTACACGTGTATCTATTTTAATACAAGTTTTATCACAAAGGCAATTATGGCTCGATTCAGATCAAACAAATACTGAAATATTTGGCTTTATTAATTTTCATTGCATTTTCCTTTTTAATGACACGTCCTACGCTCGGAATAACTCGTGTACCACGGGAGTTATACAAACATTTACACAACCACACACACTCACACACACGCACAAATCCCTCTCAGACTCAAATTAAAGCTGTCCTCACACTCACTCTCACCACAAAGATGATTTAGCACACATTGTCACTTGGCGTCAAACCCCCAATCGATATCGATTGGGGGAGTGTATATACTCTAAAAACGCTACGTAGTTAGAGTAGAAACACTAGCTACTGCGTGCGGCTCCGCCCGCGTGGTACAGTCAAGTTCATTAATAAGCCAGCAGTTTTGGACCTTATTAGGTAATACCTAGGTAATACACTATTAAACTTTCAGAAATTATAAAACTTAATGGTTTTATGTCAGACTTTTAAACTTTAGGGTGGTTTTAAAGTCAGGGGGTTGGAACCAATATCAGTGTTTGCGAATGATGGGGGATGAGTTCTGCTATCACCATGGAAAACATATCCAACAATTACGCTTTATACTTTCGACGTTACTTTTTTTTACAACTTTTTTTAAATATCTATTAACGTCACCGCAATCCAAATATTATATTTGGTGATCATTTTAACCTCCATTATAGGCACAAACAAGGAAACTTTCAGCTTTTATAAAACGACGTGAGCTGGCCGCTAACGGACTCCTTAGTCTTATCTCATAACGTGATGCCACACACGACTGCTATAAGGTATAATATGTTACGACATTAAGTTTAACTTAAGCATTTTTCAGCGAGCGTTCTAGAAATGGCGACGCCATAATATGTAAAAGCCGGACTTATACAGTTTGCTTGAAGCATAATATACATATTTACATCTTGCCAAATTTTATGGCAAGTTGGGATGAGATGTATCGAGCTAATATAACATCTTAACATTATAACTGCAACGTGTGAAACGCTAATATTAGACCAACACAATTCTATTGTCTACATGAACGTTGTGTCGCAATTACTTACATGGGTAAGTAATTGACATTCAGAGCATATGTATCGATCTAGTACAATTCAGTCAGGCAGTCTAATCATGGACAATGATAGTGGTCCTCCAAGCGCTACGTCACTGCTCTACACATAACACGCAACGCATTGTCTTAATCCTGCTGAGGTATTGTATTGCAATTCCACTCATAGCGATTCATTCCAAGCGAGTGGACATACAATTTCATTAGGCAATTGTTGTAGGTACTAACAGAAAACCATCCAATGATAAATAGGTATGCTAAGGCACTTTCCTCTTTCACCACTTGACCTTTGAGCACAGACTCCTCCTCACTTGCACAAACGTTTGCACAAGTAGGTCTGGCTATAAGCTTAATTCTATTTTTCTAATGGATTCTGCAAACCTTAGCCTGATACGCGCCATCATACCTGTACAGACAGATTATGCAAGCTGTATATTTAAGTGAGACCATAAATACATTTACATAACTTTTACCGGCCTCCAAAAGAATGAAGGTAGTGTTCGCCTGAATATTGAATAAAGATAAAGCGCATAGCCAGTCTGTCGGCACTAATTTTAATTATTATTTTCTCTTGTTGCTTTTTCATGTGACTTATGAAGGCTTTGAAGCGAACTGGCTTTATTAATATACCGAAACAAACATATATATAATAATTATTTAACTAAGATTAAGGCTGCGTTTTTAGCAGAGATGTGCAAGGATGCGTAGGTAAGGATGGGTTTGTTATAAACCAATAGAACCGTGTCATTTACCTTTTTTTTCCCATGGCCCCCCCATCACTCGCCGTGATGGGGGGGCCATGGGAATCCGGCACAGCCTTTACGTCCACGACCCCCCCGGCGATGCCCGCCTAGGCAGGCCCCTCATGGCTCCCAAAATGTGGGGGGACCGACACCGAGGACCGCGTGCAATGGCCGTCAGACACCCCGTATCTGACGGCCCGGTCCTCCGCGGCGGAACAGATGTTCGTCCCGCCGCCAACCACTTTTCGGTCGCAGAGGATAGGGAGAGCGGCAACGTAACACCGACACTCCTCCTCCCCTGCGACCCCACCACGCCGCAGTACTAACGGCTGCGGCCCCACCGGGGCCGCGGAAGGCAGGGAAAGCGGCAACGAAACACCAACAGTCCTCTCCCGCCGCGGCCCCGCAACTCCTCGGCCGCAGTGCCGACTAACCTCACGCCAGCACTGCAGGCCCTCCTGTTGCAGAGCCTCCCCATAAAGGCCCTGCAACATGGGCGGCTCCCACATGGGCTTTACTCCAAAAGCCCGAAGAGCAGCCCCCTCCTCGGGGTCCACTTGGCTTCACCGTGGCTCGGGGGCGCCACGGTTACTGAGCCCCACCGCGACGACAACGCGGGACACCCGTTGGTGGGGACCGTGTCATTTACCTTTTTTTTTTTTTTTTTCTTACGCGAGGAAATGCATTTACGCATACCACCCCACCCCTGGGGAAGGGCAGAGTGGTTATGTGGGACTCGCACGTGCCTAAAGATGGTAAACGGCACGAGAATACCCACTAAAACCCCGCGGTGCTCCCGCACTCGCCTTGATGGGAGGGTCATGGGAAACCGGCGCAGCCTTAACAACCACGACCCTCCCGGCGATGCCCGCCGAAGCAGGCCCCTCATGGCCCCCAAAGAAGGGGCTGGCGCAAGCCAGCGACCAGCGCGAGGACCGCGTGCAAAGCCATCAGACATCCCCATATCTGACGGCCTGGTCCTCTCGCGGCGAGACAGGTGGTCGGTCCCGCCGCCCACCACGCCGCAGTTCTAACGGCTGCGTCCCCGCCAGGACCGCGGAAGGCAGGGAATGCGGGGCATCGATAAACGACGCGCGCACCGACACTCCTACCCGCCGCGGCCCCGTAACCACCCGCCCGCGGTGTCAGCTTGCGCCAACACCGCAGCCCGGGCTGTTGGGCCACTCCTCCATGGGCCAACCCAACCAGTCAGCCCGAGGAGCAGCCCCGTGTCGAGTTATTAGCCAACGCAAAAAGAAATCCCCCGAAGGAGAAGTTTTTTTGCGAAGTTACCAGGGTGCACCAAACCCAAAGACTATTGTTCCCCCCTAATCCTCGCGGATTAATAAGGGACCAATAGCCCCGGATCGTCTAGGAGGTTACTCGACATAGCACCCCACCGTGTCATTTACCTTTTTTTTTTTTTATTACGTGGGGAAATGCATTTACGCATACCACCCCACCCCGGGGAAGGGCAGATTGGTTATGTGGGACTCGCCCGTGCCAAAGATGGTAAACGGCACGGGAATACCCACTAAAACCCCACGGCGCTCCCGCACTCGCCTTGATGGGAGGGTCATGGGAATCTGGCGCAGCCTTTACGTCCACGACCCTCCCGGCGATGCCCGCCGAAGCGGGCCCCTCATGGCCCCCAAAGAGGGGGCTGGCGCAAGCCACCGACCAGCGCGAGGACCGCGTGCAAAGCCATCGGACATTCCCCATGTCCGACGGCCTGGTCCTCTCGCGGCGAGACAGGTGGTCGGTCCCGCCGCCCACCACGCCGCAGTTCAACGGCTGCGGCCCCGCCGGGACCGCGGAAGGCAGGGAATGCGGGGCATCGAAAACGACGCGCGCACCGACACTCCTACCCGCCGCGGCCCCGTAAACCACCGGGCCACAGTGCCAGCTTGCGCCAACACCGCAGCCCGGCCTTGCCCGCCGAGGCAGGCCCCTCATGGCCCCAAAATGTGGGGGGACCGGCACCGAGGGCCGCGTGCAAAGCCGTCAGACACTTTCGTATCTGACGGCCTGGCCCTCCGCGGTGAGACAGATGTTCGTCCCACCGCCCACCACGCCGCAGTACTGACGGCTGCGGCCCCGCCGGGACCGCGGAAGGCAGGGAAAGCGGCAACGGAACACCGACAGTCCTCTCCCGCCGCGGCCCCGCAACTCCTCGGCCGCAGTGCCGACTCACGCCGACACCGCAGGCCCTCCTGTTGCAGAGCCCCCCCATAAGAGCCCTGCAACATGGGCTGCTCCCACATGGACTTCCAGCCAAAGCCCGAAGAGCAGCCCCCCTCTGGGGTCCACTTGGCTTCGCCATGGCTCGGGGTCGCCACGGGTACTAAGCCCCACCGCGACGACAACGCGGGACCCGTTGGTGGGGACCGTGTCATTTACCTTTTTTTTTTTTTTTTTTTTTTTACGTGTGGAAATGCATTTACGCATACCACCCCACCCCGGGGAAGGGCAGAGTGGTTATGTGGGACTCGCCCGTGCCTAAAGATGGTAAACGGCACGGGAATACCCACTAAAACCCCACGGTGCTCCCGCACTCGCCTTGATGGGGGGGTCATGGGAATCCGGCACAGCCTTTACATCCACAACCCCCCCGGCGATGCCCGCCGAAGCAGGCCCCTCATGGCCCCCAAAAGGTGGGGGGACCGGCGCCGAGGACCGCGTGCAAAACCGTCGGACATTCCCCATGTCCGACGGCCTGGTCCTCTCGCGGCGAGACAGGTGGTCGGTCCCGCCGCCCACCACGCCGCAGTTCAACGGCTGCGGCCCCGCCGGGACCGCGGAAGGCAGGGAAAGTGGCAACGACACACCAACAGTCCTCTCCCGCCGCGGCCCCGTAAACCACCGGGCCACAGTGCCAGCTTGCGCCAACACCGCAGCCCGGCCTTGCCCGCCAAGGCAGGCCCCTCATGGCCCCCAAAAATGTGGGGGGACCGGCACCGAGGGCCGCGTGCAAAGCCGTCAGACACTTTCGTATCTGACGGCCTGGCCCTCCGCGGTGAGACAGATGTTCGTCCCACCGCCCACCACGCCGCAGTACTGACGGCTGCGGCCCCGCCGGGACCGCGGAAGGTAGGGAAAGCGGCAACGGAACACCGACAGTCCTCTCCCGCCGCGGCCCCGCAACTCCTCGGCCGCGGTGCCAACTCACGCCAACACCGCAGGCCCTCCTGTTGCAGAGCCCCCCCATAAGGGCCCTGCAACATGGGCCGCTCCACAAGGGCTTCACTCCCAAAACCCGAGGAGCAGCCCCCCTCTGGGGTCCACTTGGCTTCGCCGTGGCGTGGAGGGCGCCACGGGTACTAAGCCCCACCGCGACGACAACGCGGGACCCGTTGAGCTTAACTCAGTGCAACTTGAAACAAAAGCGAATTTTATGGTTATAAGGTTATAAGTGTTAAAATAGCGACGCATCCTCGTACAGTCAGCAACACTTTTCAAAGTTACATACAACTCACAATAGCAGCAAGTAGTTGGAATTGTGCCCGGTGGGTGGCGATAGCCGCATGGGACATAAACATAACAGGTGAAGTGTGGGTGTTGTACACCTCTGCCAAACCCTTTTGGGTAATATAGGCGTGATGTTATATTTATGTTATGTTATACAACTCACAATTTTAAATTAAAAATATCAAATTAAATAATGCACTTGTTATCGATTACTCTTAGTTTTCATTCATCAAATCATGAAGTAATGGCAATTTCTTGAGATATGTATGACTAGTTCTAGTTTTTAAGTGTGCAACGATTTACCTCTAAAACTGTACATCTCTGGTGAAAACGCAGTCTAATCCTGAGACGGTGGTATTTCAATTCACTGAGGTATTTTGCTCTTTGTAGAACAGAATGTGAATAGGATATTATGTTACTACTTGGCGGCAAATTAATTCAGGCAGTGGTGCTAAATCCCTCAGCCTCTATTAAATATCTAGCGCCGCTCTATTTAAGTTAACTCAAAGTTATGGGTTCAACCAGATCTGTTTTTAATGTTCCGTACACTAAGGGTTAAAACGAGAACCTATTACTTAGACTATGCTGTCCGTCCGTCTGTCATTTCATTTCAGACACAAGATTGAATCGGCAAGTTAACTGCGTCAACTCATGGCAAAGTTTTCTGACGCAGAAACGACTGATAGCGGAACTGCAAGCCAAAACGACGTCATCGGCCGCTGATAAGAGGCAGCGTTAACTTTTAAAATGGCGGTTATTTGAATCATTACTGTGTTTTGGATAACTTCTCTATAAATTTATTTAAGTTTTTTATACTCAGTCCATTGACGTATAAAGTACTTCTTTTATTTAATGGCAACTGGGTCTCCTTGCGGTGACCATTTCTGCCAGTGTCAAGTGTGAAATATAATTAAAATACGTCTAAAGTAACTCAGTCGAACAAATTTTATCACTTCATTTAACGTTGACAGTTAATACTTGTCAGTTTGACGCATTTCATTTCTATCCGAAACTTGTTTCTGTGGAGTTTCTGTGCTATACATTTAAGTCCATAGTTTGAAACTCAGTTTTTTCAGTTATGTGCATAGAGGTATTAAGCGGTGTAGGACTTAAGACTTTTCTTAGGTTTTCTTTTATTCATAGTTATTTTATATAACATTATTTATTGATATTTATATATATATATATATTATTTATTATTTACAAAAATATATTGATGTGATTGATGATTTTAATGACAGTTTTATCGCTTGTTCTTTATCTTCTGCGTCTGATGTTAGCTATGCTAGTGCGTTCAGTGAAAACAACTCTTCAAATCTACATGAAAATTTGTCTTTTATTTTCTTTTTTTCCAAATTTCTTTAACGCTGTCTACTTTAATGCTCAAAGTGTTCTCGGTCATTACCCTGACCTTGTCTTGTCCTTTGATGCCAATCTTGTCCATGCTGTCCTAGTTTTTGAAACCTTTGTGAAATTACTGGCATTAGAGGCATAGCACCGTAGTCCTCAGCTGCAGCGACGCATCTGCAATCTGCTTTTGTGGATTGTTGATGTCCTTGTGCTGTACTCACTACACGTTCATCTGCTGTGGGCGTAGTATAATAAAAAAAAAACCTTCCTAAAACTCCCACTCCCTTCTACGCAGTACTCTCTGCCAGGTTATAAGCTGGAGCGTAATGACAGGACAGGCAAAGGTGGAGGGGGAATTGGAATATATCTTCGGGAAGCTATCCCATTCAAGGTCATTGATCAGTCTCCAAGTGAGTATTGTGAAACCGCAGACCATAATACATAATACGGGATCGCCGGCACGCGTCTCGCGCCACTGACTAGCGGTCGGCACTGAACTTCCCAAACTCAACCTTAGTCGAGCTCTTTCACTTGCGAGCGACCATGATGTAATAATTCAAACCGGTAGATAATGCTGTAACCTTAGATATTTTGTTACTAATACATAACTTAGGTATATCTAACTTTGGCGGAATATTTTCATTTTTTTTTGCCTATGGCTCCAAATAAGTTTTAATTAAGTGTTGGTTTGTTTAATAATCTTACAATAATTATAATTGCTGTGTGTCAAGGATCACTTTCTTTGGTTATCCATTAAAACGGACGTATCACCTACAAATTTCGCTAGTAAGCACTAATATAGATTCAATTAGATTCTCATTTAGATAATAGGGCTATTCTATTGAAAAGGTTTTTATGGTAGCTTTCACAAACTTCATTATCTCCCGCCTAGTGTTGATGAGCTATTAAAGCTTCCCCATCCTAATTGAAAGGGAAATATTGTGATCAAAACGTTGCAGTTATTTTACTTTATTGTTATCTCTTTCCTAATATTGATATTCGTCCTGAAGCCTCTATTTACATATTTATGTATAGGAGGCACTCATAACTATACGAGCGTTTATCTAATTACATAGAGGTTGGCTATTACTTTTAAGGGTTTCAGTTAAATATCAGAATTTTACGTGGAGCGACTGCACCACCAAGGCCGTGTTCAGATTTCACGATCCGGTAGTGGTGCACTCAAATATTATATCATAAACTTCGGACGCTCGGTACCAAAACATAACCGAGCGCCATTAATAATTTGCAGGTCTCTCCCGCGCCGAGTAATTAGAAAACAGGCTATACGTACGAGGGAGCGATACGATACTCTTTTGTTAGACTTTCTGGCCTTTAACTGACTTGTTTCAACTGTCATACATAGATAGGACCGTGCTCTCCAAATCACACAAGAATCTGAGTAATTTTATAATGGTCCCCCATCACCTGGCCGATCTCAGGAAGCATCACTTAACCTGGCGCGCGTGCCTCTCTATGTCAGGTGATCAAGTTCCTGGTATGGGTATAAAATATAAACTGTTTTACGGCTAAAATGTTGCACATATTATTATGTAGAGGTATCTCTTTGTCCCGAATACTGTCTTATATTCGAAGGCAAAGTTCCAAAGGCCACCCACGACTTCGTCTTTTAGTTTAGTTTCGCTATATCACTGAAATATTCCAACGAAAGGATTCTTACACGTGTGTCGTAGGAAATCTTTTCAGTAAAATGTGTTACTATACACTGTACTAATACTTATGTAGTAATCCTAGTTGGACTACTATCTTTATCTTTCTCGTACTGGAGTCGAACCGGCGTAAGAGCAGATAGATGTGCAATAGGTGCAAAAGATAGGTCAGCGTTAAGCAGCGATAAATTAGAACAATACTTGTTACAACGAAACAAAAGGCAAATGCAACATAAATAAGTATGGAAGTTAAGTAAGACGAGATAGCCCGAAGCGAGCGGAAGCGTTGTGGTTTTTCAAAATCTTCGCGCAGACGTTTATAAGGACTTTGCGTAGGCTGTGCGGAGCGCTCCGCGGACTCCCTGTCCGCGCGTCATTGCCGCACCGGCTTACGCAAGAACAATAGGGTGTCCGCAGACACCGATCCTCGCTGTGACGTTGACTCCCTGTCCGCGCGTCATCGCAGCACCGGCGCGGCGCGGCGGGCCGCGAGAACAATAGAGCGTGCGCAGGTACTGGCACAGTATAAATATGTACAAACAGTATGGAAACTGCCTACAAACGTTCGAAACGGCACTCACACATAAACGTGCACATCGACGAGACCCCTAAGCGATTGTCGCGGTGCTGTCAGTCAGTAGCGAGTGCCGCGTGGAAGCGAGTGGTCACGTTTAAAATTTCGCCGACCACCAGACCAGACCTTTTTTTTTTTTTTTTTTTTTACGTGGGGAAATGCATTTACGCATACCACCCCACCCCGGGGAAGGGCAGAGTGGTTATGTGGGACTCGCCCGTGCCTAAAGATGGTAAACGGCACGGGATTACCCACTAAAACTCCACGGTGCTCCCGCACTCGCCTTGATGGAGGGGTCATGGGAATCTGGCACAGCTTTTACGTCCACAACCCCCCCGGCGATGCCCGCCGAAGCAGGCCCCTCATGGCCCCCAAAATGTGGGGGGGACCGGCGCCGAGGACCGCGTGCAAAGCCATCGGACATTCCCCATGTCCGACGGCCTGGTCCTCTCGCGGCGAGACAGGTGGTCGGTCCCGCCGCCCACCACGCCGCAGTTCAACGGCTGCGGCCCCGCCGGGACCGCGGAAGGTAGGGAAAGTGGCAACGAAACACCAACAGTCCTCTCCCGCCTCGGCCCCGTAAACCACCGGGCCACAGTGCCAGCTTGCGCCAACACCGCAGCCCGGCCCTGCCCGCCTAGGCAGGCCCCTCATGGCCCCCAAAATGTGGGGGGACCGGCACCGAGGACCGCGTGCAAAGCACCGTCAGACACTTTCGTATCTGACGGCCTGGCCCTCCGCGGTGAGACAGATGTTCGTCCCACCGCCCACCACGCCGCAGTACTAACGGCTGCGGCCCCGCCGGGACCGCGGAAGGCAGGGAAAGCGGCAACGAAACACCGACAGTCCTCTCCCGCCGCGGCCCCGCAACTCCTCGGCCGCAGTGCCGACTCACGCCAACACCGCAGGCCCTCCTGTTGCAGAGCCCCCCCATAAGGGCCCTGCAACATGGGCTGCTCCACAAGGGCTTCGCTGCCCAAAGCCCGAAGAGCAGCCCCCCTCTGGGGTCCACTTGGCTTCGCCGTGGTGTGGAGGCACCACGGGTACTAAGCCCCACCGCGACGACAACGCGGGACCCGTTGGTGGGGACCAGACCAGACCTAACCTAACCTATTTTGTTCAATTTGTCGAGAATAAGGATGAAATTATTCGTTATTGCTTTAAAAAACAACACATAAACTACAAAGTAGCTGAATTCATTTACAAAGAATTAGACAAAAATATCACTTTTATAGTACCCTGTCCTTGTTTATTTAAAAAAGCTGTTTATAAGAATGAGAATTTTTTACACAATTAAATTTAATAATAAAGAATTTCGTACCTGTCGTAGCAGACGAAAGTATTTTTCAGTAAATAATTTGTAACTTTTACCCTTTTAGTCCTCTCTTTTATTTTAATTTGTAATGTTATGTTAAATTACATTTTGTACGCCGCGTGCTGTAATATTTAGATAAATATCTTCAAAACAAAAACAAAGATCTACAAGTTGTTATGTGTCAATATTAAACTGTGTATCGTATTTTGTTGAGATTAACCGATGCTCTGAGATTACCTATTTAAATTTTATTTGTTAACTAGTTATTCTAATACGATTGAATGATCACTAAAAAACACTTTTTTTTTCATAAAAAGTCAATATCAAAAAGTTTGAAAGTGTCAACCCTAAAGCTTCAATAGAGCGTAGGTAATTATTTTATGAAATATATTTTGTTTCTTTACTGTTACATATTTATACTGTGGTACCGGTGTTCGCTGTGACGACGTCAACGGTGCCAGATTGTCGCGCATGTTGGGGTCGTTGTTTGCGGCGGCACCAGAGTGTAAGCTACACTTATTTAAAATTTACGTGAATTAAAATATATGTTTATGTTGCTACTTAGGTATGTTAATGATGCATGTAGCAAACAAATTAATATGCCATGGGTAAACGCATGGTTAACCCACCAACCCACAAAAAAAAGCAGCCATAGACAAGTGAGAGACCGTAGGACGGCTAAGTTAAATGTCTTGAAACATGCTTCGAACCCACGCCACACACCACTGTCAATAAATCGTTAAAATTCAATCTTTTCGAAAATATGTATTTATGATGAAAACTATCGCTGGCTGACGGTGAATGGAATATTGTGAGGAAACCTGCTTATCTGAGACTGCCTTAAGTGCTTGAGGGTGTGTAGTTTACCAATCGGCACTTGGTCAGCGTAGTACACTAAGGCCTAATCCTTCTCAGCATGAGAAGAGGCCCGTTCCCAGCAGTGGGACATGTAAAGGTAAACAGAGCTGCTTTTATTAACCCGCGATCTATCAGAATCCACAATACATATTATAGCGTCTTATGTGCCAATAATAGACGACCGGATGGCGGAGTGGGTAGTGTACCTGCCTGCGACGCCGAGGTCGTGGGTTCGATTCCCACTTAAGACAAATCTTTGTGTGCATGAACATGGGGGTTTGTCTTAGTCTGGGTGTTTCTATGTATAATATGTATGTATTTACAAAAGAAAAGTATATATGTATTAGTATCAGTTATTCTAGTAACCATAGTACAAGCTCTGCTTAGTTTGGGACTAGATCGCGTTGTGTGTGAGTTGGGAAATATTTATTTATTTATTTATTTAATCATTTCAGAGCCTAGAAACCACCAAACCAGGTTAAAGGTTAGACGGTGGTGCCCTTGCCTCGAGCTTGTTCATAGGATCTACCACCATTAAAAAATAGATTAAATTTAAAACATTTTTCTAACTCAGTAGCAAATGCGCACAGTCATATTGTTCCATGTTCCATTTCATTATCCGTCCACTGTTTTGAGACACCGTGTTACTACAAAAAAATGTAACGAAATATTTTTCAAATGAATCGAATGAATGAACGACGACTCGAAGGCTGCATGGCGAGCAGTAACACTTACCACTTAAGTCTTTGAGTATATCTTTGGTCTAATAGCTACGGCGAAATAAGACAGTAAAAATTTAAAAGCACTTTTAAAAATTCCACGACATCTATTTTCCTTGAGAAACGGTGAGCTTCTTAGAATAAGATCAGATCTTTGCTTTCGCTACGTTGAACGATGAAGTTTTCGTTGTAGTAATTATATAGTGCACTTAGGAGCTTTTAGTTACTCCTTTTAAAATCCTAGATTATTCCGCGTAATATCTAATGACATGATGTTGGTCTATTCGTTTTCCGTACACATGGCTACGTGTCTAGCTTTACATTGCCAGAACAAGCTGGCCTCGTATTGCACGGGGATCTTAAATAATGTACGATTATCTTATTCTAGCTTCCGTACGCCACTCCACCACCGTGGATCGTCGATAAAAAGTAGCCTATATAATTCCTTGGGTTTTGAACTATCTCCACACCAATTTTTATTATTATTGGTCCAGTAGTTGCGATGATTTTTTACCGAGTTTTCTTTGGGTACAAACAGAAAACAATAAATATTTTGTACCGATTTTTCTTAAGATCCAATCTTATTTATAATATTATAATAGCATGGACATGAAACGTTTAGCTTCGTGTGTAGCCGTGTGTATTTACGATTAACAATATAATTTTAATGTAACGGACTCGTCCGAGGAACAGTTATAATCCGCGGTAAGTAATTGCATGAAATAACTGGCCAATGCTTCGCGTACTCAGGACTGGAAACTCATACTCAAGACACTGAAAAGTTATACTCAAGAAAATTCGTTAGACCGATTTGTCGATGTGAAATAATTTCCGATGAAAAATTATACCCTTCACCCGTTGTCTAATCATTTACTAAATCCCTGGTAATCGACATTGTCGCGATGTCATTGACACCTTGTATAATATTACATTGTGTCACGATATTTTTAGAATACTCATACTTATCTTAACGTAAGTAGGATAGTTATTTGAGTAATATTCGCTGGCTTTACGCCAAAGTACATCGAACTCAATGACTAATTATTTCTGCTAGGTAGTCGTAAAACTATTGTAATTAGAACAGTAATTTGTGGTGTTCTCAAATAGCTGTAAAGAAAATTACTTTTGTTCCAATTTTGGAAATAATGTGTAATGTCAGAAGGCGTATTAGTACGTTTAGTAATTCAGAGATTAATTAACATGAACACAATCTAAAAAATGTATATTGTATATGTATACATAACATAACATCATGGCCAAGGTGTTCAATACCGACATTTCTGTTATGTTTAGGTCCCATCGGATAGGGGGTGAGCCAATCGCCATCCACCGGGCACACTTCCAACTCCATGCTGCTATTAAAAATTTCTTGATGGAAAGTCCACAAATAACACTTTGCCCGGCCCGCGAATCGAACGCGAGACCTCGCGGTAAGAGCCGCATACGCTAACCACTAGACCATCGAGGCGTTTAGAATCGACGTTTTAGAACGAATGGTCAGCGATACGAGAAAGTAGCGGCAACATAGATAGTGAAACGAGATGCATTTATTCAGCACCAATGACATTTATAATTATATCAATGTTCAGCACACACATCAAAAAGTTGAAAAAAAAATCTATGTAGTCTTTAAGAGTATTTTTGGTAAAATAAAAAAAGTTACAGTTCTTGTAGTAACTTTTATTGTAACTTGGTTTTTTGATCTCTGATGTGAGGTTCTGATGAAACATAGGTACAACGCCGCAAAAATCGTTTTTCTTTAGAATATTTCATTTTCTTAGCTAACTTGTATAGATCTAGACCAGGGTAGAAGAAGCCTTTAAAAATGATAAAAGTTGAAAAAAAATAGTAGGATGAAACCCATTAGAAAAGGAGGAAAATATTATAAAAATTAAAGGAAAAATAATTCACGGGCGATCTGAGGTCGGGAAGGGGAAGAGGGGGAGGGGGGGTTTAAGGGTAAAAATGTTGGAGTATGAACGCACCTTCTTGAATATTTACTTATGTTTTTACATTGACTACATAAAAAAAGGCAGGACTCCGTCTCTTGAAACACTTACTGAAGCACCCATAGTAAGTCACACGTACACACAGAACACACACATTGACACAATAGTAAGTCAATCGCCCGCCATTACGCTTTGGACTGTGCTGTTGCTCGGATGTTCAAGTAAAATAAATAAAAATGCCGTCTTGTGTTGTGAAAAGCTGCCGAAACCATAGCGCCTCGATAAAAAAAACCAGGGGATCACTTTTCATAGGTAAGCAAGTAATATATTCAGCTTATTGCCGAAATTATATTGTTTTCGTAAAAAAATATACCAAAACTATCAGTGTTGACAGTCAATAAATATTTTCATTTACCCTGAATTTGGGTAAATATTTTTTAGTAGTATAATACATTTAGTATAAATTATTATTCTATGTTTTATAGATTTCCTGCTGCAAACGACGCATGGAAATATTTTTGGGTAGAAATAATTAGAAACTGCAGAAATTATAACAGTTGGTAAAATTAAATCAGCATAAGAGATTGTAAGTAATTGAAAAGCACACCACTGATCATTATTATTTATTGTAAAAAAATGGAACGACACAATTAATTTTACTGTGCTAATGTTAAAGCAATTATTGCTTGAACATTTGCACAATAAAATTAAAAATAAATGTTAGTAATAATTACAAAAGAAGTTAATTTATAAAAAACAATTTTACGAAGAATTTTTTTTTGTAAAATTTGATTTAAATTGTCCTATTCATAACATTAAATGTAATAGTGTCTGCTGTACGGGGAAGACGCTATCTCCTGCAACCCAGTTATTACTTGTGCAGGCGTTAGGGGATTCACAAGTTAAGGATGCTAGTGGTCAATAAAGATTTTTATTTTTGAAATAGTCAAAAAAACTGTTAATAAAAATGAATATTTCGTTGATTATTGTGTAAAACACATGTACGATGTGATGTAACAAATCGTATGATTTCTCACATTTGCGAATACGAATGTTGACCTTCAAATCAAGGGCCCGCAGAATGTCATACGAGTTTGAGATTTCGTGGCAGCCATGTTAAAACGAAACGATAAAAGAATTTAGGTGAAATGAAGCGGGAAGTCCGTCACAGGGTGTAAATTTTCTCGATTATTTTAATTGCCAATATTTCTTTAAATATTGAAAAATCGCATGTAAGTGAATATAAGCTCCGCAATTGTTTGTTTATTTTAACTTACATATTTTATTTGGTTTGTACATTTTGTTGACGTTTTCAAGCACTTTCTGATAGTTTATGTAATAAAGAATTTTTGATTTTGAATTGTTTTTAATTTTCTTTGCTAACTGCCATAACTTATCCTACTATCCGATTTCGGCTCCAGGTCCTAAACTGGGACACCCTGTATATCACTAAAGCATCTTTACCATCTAAGAATCAGGAAGGAACTTATATAATATATTATGTACAAAATTCGTTGCTTTGGGCACTCCTGACGCAAGGCAGCGAAGATGCTTTAGTGCAGCTACCCAGTTTTTGGAAAATATTTTAAAATTACGACTCCTACGGCGCTTCCTGATTCTTAGATGGTAAAGATGCTTTCACCTGCAGGCCCGCATCGACTGCTAGAAATATAAAATCAACTTTGTTTCGAAATTCAAACATAAAGTTGTTTTATATTGTTTGGTTTTTGGCCACGGTAGTATAAAACTACCTATATCATGTTTGATGGTAAAAAGCAGCAAATAAAAAAATATAAGAACTAAACCTCTAAAACATTTATTTAAATTATTGTAAAAATGTGGGTAATATTTCTCATGGCTGGTAACCCCTAACACACGCACACATAAACAGACCGCCGCCATTTTGGTGCTTCCATTATTTTATAGGTGACATTCTCTCCTGCTTTTTTTATGTACTCTATGTGTTTTTATAATTGTCTCTGCTCTCTCTCTGTCCGGCTCCGTGACATGACAATTTGTTTCCGCATATATTTTTCTGTTTATTAATATAAAATATAGTTTGTTGTAAAATCAATGCTTTCATTTATCAACAGGTTATGGGCCCAGCCTGCCTGTTAAAATTCCAAAGTAAATCGTAAATAAATTCCGGGAAAGAAATTTTTTCATTTTTCAGCTCGTGTCCGTAACGTTCAACAAAATGGCGTTAAACACATTATCAATTCAAAAATTGACTGGAAGAGATAATTTTTCGACTTGGAAATTTGCGATGGAAGCATATTTGCAACATGAGGATTTGTGGGAATGATACAGTCTGATGCTTGTGATTCTAAAAAGGACACTAAAGCTAGAACGAAAATAATTTTACTGATAGACCCACAACTGTACGTTCACGTTCAAGATGCTAAGACTGCGAAACAGGTATGGAGTAATTTACTTAAAGCATTCGAAGACACAGGTCTGCTCCGAAAAGTGGGACTCCTTAGGGATTTAATTACAACCAACCTAGAATCTAGTACAAATATAGAAGAATATATAAACAAATTGATGTCAACAGCACACAAATTGAGAGGAATAGGTTTCAGTGTAGATGATGAGTGGCTCGGAACCCTTATGTTGGCCGGGTTGTCAGATGAATACAAACCTATGATAATGGGCTTAGAGAGCTCAGGCATAACAATTAGTGCTGATATGATAAAAGTAAAGTTACTACAAGAAGTAAAGAATAAATCAGAAAGCACTACCGTGTTTTATGCAAAGTCTAAGAAAATAAACAATACTCAACATAAAGGCAGTCACTCAGAAAAACCTAAAGGCCCCCGTTGTTTCAACTGTAATAAATTAGGGCATATGGGCAAGCAATGTTGGTTCCGAAATAAAAATAAAGACAAAGAAGTCAAAGAAGAGGAACAAAAAGGTATTAAAAATAGTTTTGTCACAGCATTTTCAGCTACATCTGTGAATGATGCAAGTAGTTGGTTTGTGGACTCCGGAGCATCAGCTCACATGACAATGAACCGTGACTGGTTAGAAAATGAAACTGCACCGCCTGTACAAAATGTCAGGATCGCAGATAACAAAGTTCTCACTGTGCAAAGCTGTGGCACCGTAAATATTCAAGTACCAAATAACAATACAGGAAAACTCGAATGGATTCAGGTGAATAATGTATTATAAATATTCCCAATTTATCTACAAATTTGCTTTCTGTGAGCAAGATAATAAAGAATGGCAATAAAGTTGCATTTGACAGCTCAGGTTGCTCAATAACGAACAGTAACAATCAGATAGTAGCCAATGCAAAGTTAGTAAATGATAAATACAAATTACTAACCTACCAAATTGGTCAGGCAATGGCAGCTACAGCTGAAGACAAGTAAATATTTATGGCACCAGAGACTAGGTCACTTAAATTTTAATGATATAAATAAGATTCCAGATTGTACTCTTGGTGTGAAGTTATCTCAACAAGATGAGGACTACATATGTACATCTTGTCCGGAGGTAATCACCTCTGAGGAACGCTGGACTGAAATTAAGCCTGACTTTAGTCATAAGAAGAAAGTCTTTGGTTTCCAAGCAATGGTTCATATACCAAAGAAAAAGCGTCAAAAATTTGATGCTAAGTCACAAGAAACTGTCAAGCAGAATAAAAGGATTAAAGTTACCCGTAGTGCTGAAACGGGAGATAAAGAGTGTAAAGAATTAGTGAAAGAGAAAAATAAAATAAAAGAAAGGAATTTGAATACGTTTACAAAGAAACCTTATTACTGTAGTGAAGAGAATGATGGTTCATTTAATGACAGTACCAGTTCTCCTGAAATATTTAATGTAAACCTCAGACCTCGTCGACAGAGACAGGAAGGAAAAGTACACAGTGACAATTCAAACCTCAGTATTTTTATGCATTAATTCAGAATCAGCAATGAGTTTATTGGATAATGATCCACAAAATCACACTGAAGCACTAAACAGTGAAAATTCTGAATTATGGAAGGAAGCTATGGAAGCTGAATATAATTCTTTGATTGAAAATCACACTTGGAATGTTGTAGATTTACCGGTTGGCAAAAAAGTGATTCCCTGCAAATGGGTTTTTAAAACTAAGAGAGATGATGCTGGAAATATTACAAGATACAAAGCACGTCTTGTCATAAAAGGTTTTAAACAAACAAAAGGTATAGACTACCATGAAGTATATGCTCCAGTTATACGCTATCCATCTCTCAGATATTTGTTTGGTCTCGCGGCTAAATACAGGCTAAAACTTCATCAATTGGATGCCATCACGGCTTTTTTGCAAGGAGATGTAGAAGAAGAAATTTACATGTTACTACCACCATGTTATGAAGTTGAAAATAAGGTATGTCGGCTTAACAAAGCTTTGTATGGTCTAAAACAGGCCAGCCGTCAATGGAATAAAAAATTAAATGCTGCTCTTATTGACATTGGGTTGAAGCGCTCCAAAATAGATCCTTGTGTCTATTACAGAATTATAAGTGAAGAGGACATACTATTTTTAGCAGTGTATGTCGATGATTTGCTCTTTATGTTCAATAATGAAAATACAGCATCGTTTATGAGAGAAAAGCTACAAGAAAATTTCAAAATGAAGGACCTTGGCACAGCTAAACAATGTATTGGTTTTAAAATAACACAAAACAGTAATTTAGATGAAATATCATTAGATCAAACATTGTATATTGAAAAAATCTTACAAAGATTCAAGATGTATGATTGTAAGCCTGTACCAACACCTTTTGAAGCTGGAACTCAATTAAAAAATCCAGAAAATGAAACTGAAGTATTACAAAATGTACCTTACCAAGAAGCTGTAGGCTGTCTCTTGTATTTATCGCAAGGTACACGGCCTGACATAGCCTATGCTGTTAATACTGTCAGTAGATTTAATAATAATCCAACAATGCAACATTGGACTGCTGTCAAGAGAATATTTTGTTACTTGAAAGGATCGATGGATTTAAAACTTACGTTCAAAAGGGATGATAAAAACATAGTTGGTTATTGCGATGCAGATTGGGCTAGCGACCCCATCGATCGAAGATCCTGCACTGGCTTTTTATTTGTATTTCAGGGTGCATGTATAAGTTGGAATTCTAGAAAGCAAGCCACAGTAGCATTGTCCAGCACCGAGGCTGAGTACATGTCACTCGCATCAGCCGTACAAGAGGCGCTCTGGTTGAAGCAGTTCATTAGCGATATCTGGCATAATTTTACAGATATAGCAATGACTATATATTGTGATAATAAAAGCGCTATTAGTCTTTCAGGCTCGCAGCAAACATATAGACGTTCGCTTCCATTTCGTCAAAGACAGAGTTGCTGCGAAAGATATACATGAGGAGTACATAAGCACCGAGTACATGTTGGCGGATGCACTAACTAAGGGACTACATCGACCGAAGCTCTGCAATCTCACAGTTGGAATGGGTTTGCGTTCAGGAGAGGGTGTTGGAGTATGAACGCACCTTCTTGAATATTTACTTATGTTTTTATAATTGTCTCTGCTCTCTCTCTGTCCGGCTCCGTGACATGACAATTTGTTTCCGCATATATTTTTCTGTTTATTAATATAAAATATAGTTTGTTGTAAATTCAATGCTTTCATTTATCAACAAAAAAACGGTTTTTCTCGATTTCCGGCAAAACTAAAAGTCCTATGAAAAAAAGTTGAATGGCCAAATTGTTGGTAATAAAAAGAACTAAAACTTTTGTATTTACACTTTTTTCATATAAACTCAAAATTTATGTGAAAATTTTTTATCTTTTACAAACAATTTAGGTTTTTCACGAAATTTGGTAAAAACTTACCTTTTTATGTCCCAAATTTGCTGTAATTTATTTAATTGGAAATATTTATTTTGAATATCAAATATATAATTATTATATATTAATATATAATAATTATTATTTTTTTATTTTCTTTTGCATTGCGCATTGAAAATATCAAAGTCTAATTCGGCTGACGTCGACTAACGTCAAATTTAATTTAAAATAGAGGTAAGCGTCTAGTTTCATAAGAGTTTCATCAACCTAAAAGGTACCTTCAAAATAATGTGTCCATTTCAAACAACAACTCAAATCGGTCATGAAGTTTGTAATCTAGGTCATGAATCTATTGTTTTAATACTTCCTACACTGCCAGAATTCACTCTATGCGGGTAAGGTCAATATCACTACACGAAAATAAACAAAACCTTTGACCCCACAGTACAACAGCCAGGTTAAGTAAATAGGTCGGTCAGCTCAGTGGTCGATCTACCAATGCCTGGGATCCTGGGATCGTTAAACTCTCAGCTGTTGTGAACTTGATCAAGAGAAATTATTAACGAGGAAAACATGTGTGCCCTTTTTGACGGACGAATTACAACCAGAAATTGGAGATAGGTTTTTTGCTTTTTAATTTTTTTGTCTGCACGTGTGGTGTAGTGGTTTAAGCGGTCACCTCGCCGCTCTCCACTGCACTGGAGTTGGGGGTTTGATCCCCACGTGGGACAAATCTTTGTGTGATTCGCAAAGATTTGTTCTGAGACTGGGTGTTCTTGTGTGAGTGAATGTGTGTATTTGGCCTTGTTATTGGGACGATTGGATAGAGTTATTGCTTCTGGCGTTTTATCTTTGAAAAAAAATAAAAAAATTAACTAAGTATTACGAGTTCGCTTTGTTTTGGCCAATTTTTACCGCCACATTTCTTCATATCGTTTTACTAATAATAATGACCTTTTTAACTGTTTTGATCGTGTAATTTTTGACAAGTTAGGAGCATACAAGATGTGAGATATGGAAAAGCGAGATAGGAAAATTTGGGCACTTTTAAGCAAACGGGTATATACTGGCAGAAGAACTACACGAGCAGCTCTCTCTTTTTAACAGTCATCAGACAAGGCATATAGTAGTACCTCGATATAAAACGTTGAGAACTTAAAAACCTTAATAAATTAAACAAAATCTAATTACATGACATCACGCCTATATTAACCAGAAGGACATACGGCAGAGCTGTACAACACTCACATATCACCCGTTATGTTAAGGTCCCATGGGATAAGGGGTGAGCCTTTCGCCATCCACCGGACACAATGCCAATCCCTTCACTTAAGGGATTGAAAACCTCTTTTACTTAATCAAAGAAGGCTATAATACAAATTATTTGGGTGTTGAACCTCTGTAACTTAAGCGTTTCGTTTTGTAAATTAGACATAACGAAATTAGTTACATGAAACGAAGCAATGTATTCTAAAAATGGGGTGCAAGAAAGGAGCCTCCCCGAGTGACGTACACAACGATTCCCTACGTCCGGCGCACCCTAGGCAATTCGCGAGTTCTCAAAAGCGAATTGGCTAATTGACAATAATTTTAATAAACTCTTCATATTAAATAATGAAATTACCCGAACTCTTACATACCACCACGCCTATATTACCCGTCAAAGAGTGGCAGAGTTGTATAACAAACACACTTCATCTGTTATGTTTAGTTCGCTTGAGATAGGGAATGAGCCTATCGCTATCCACCGGGCACAATCCAATCAAAAAATCCATAACTTGTGCCAGACCCCCAGACGCCCAGAGCATCATTTGTGTTTTGTAAATACGGACTTAATGCATTATTTTACGGTTTACCAAGCTTCGATAAAATATAAGATTTTTTAACGCCAATTAATATTCCGTCAAACAACTGCCACACCATGTCATCTAGTCCCAAACTAAGCAGAACTGGTACTACGGGTACTATTTCGAGCTGCTGAGATAAAAAGTTAAATGTGCGACACGAGAGCAAAGTTATTTACATCTCGTGCTTTTGAGTCCCACACTACGCTCAAGATTCTAACCTAAGTCTGATGATCTGATTCGAACACGAGATTCTTATTTATGCCTAGAATCACTCGCTACGCTTGCTGCACTCAAAATTAGCACGCAAAGAAAATGCGAGTTTTGCTCTCTTGTTACACAAATAAGTATATAAATTATTAATAATAGCAGCCATGTATCTAATACATATGTCCAACTGCTGGGCTTGGTCTCTTCCCATGAGGGGAAGGGTTAGGCCATAGTCCACCACGCTGGGCAAGTGCGTATTAGTAGAATTTACACGACCTCAAGTACTTTTAGGCACTCTCAGGCATGCAGGCTTCCTCACGATGTTTTCCTTTACCGTTAGCAAGCGATAATTTATATGATAAACCGGCCAAGTGCGTGTCGGGCCACGCGCAGTAGGGTTTCGTAGAATTTTTTTTTTAATTTTACTTTTTAACTAAATGGCGTCCTTCAGAAAGGAAATGTTTGTAGTACACGAAACCAGCTAACACGTATGACGAGATGTATGAATGTTGAGGAAGCGAAAGAAGTATGTAAGGAGCGAAGCACATGGCGTTCCATCGTCTCTGCCTACCCCCGTGGGATAAAGGCGTGATTTTATATATGTATTATGTATGTTTATTTATGTTTCAAGAATTTTGAACGAAATATTCTGAGTAACTGCATCTGACATTTCGGACCCCTATTCCTCTTGAACTAATGAAGTGAACTTATCCGCTATAGTTTTCCTTTAAAGTTCATTACATGTACTACCGACACAATTTTTTTCAGATTTTGGGATCCAGTAGTTTAGCTTTTAGAGGGGGGGGGACGCCCTACTCGAACAAAAAATTGCTCTTTAAAGTTAATTATCTCGCAAACGGATCTCTAAATAAAAAAACTGTCTGAGCAACCCCTAAATGTTTTTAAAAGTCCTATCTAACAATATCTCACACTATGGGGTAGGCGACAAAAAAAAAAACATCCCTACTTTACATGTAGGGGAGCTACCTGAAAAAAAATTTTTTTCCAAATTTTATTCTACGACTTTCTTTGTTTAGTTAACATACATGTTCATGCAAAATTTCAGTTTTCTAGCACCAACGGTTTCGTCGCTATGCCTCGGACAGACGGACGGACAGACGGACATGGCGAAACTATAAGGGTTCCTTGTAGGTACTACGGAACCCTAAAAAAACCGAATCTTAACGATTTATTGACAGAGGTGTGTGTTGACTGCGCAGTCCTACAGTCGCCAGTCGGCTATCGTTGCTTATAGTATTTAAATAACTTGCTTTTAATTCACGATTGAAATAGTTACACATGTTATGACTTTGAAAATCATTTCAACTACAGCACTAATTAATAGTGCTTACTTCTATATTTCTTTGAGCATCACAAAATCCAAAGTTAGTGTAATTTTCATCTTGAGAATAACACGAGGTTGAACGACATTCATTAAAGACTTTAATATGTGTGTTATACGGTTCATCTTGGCTTGAGATGTATAGTATTTTAACAAGATATTAATTTATTAACGCAAGGATCCTCAAAATCTGTCATGCAGCAAATTTGCTGACATACAAAGATATTCACATTTAACCTATGCTTCAGTAATGTTAGTGCCTTGCGGATGATGGTGTATTATCCTTGCTAATATTATAAAAGCGAAAGTCTGCCTGTCTGTCTGTCTGTACACTTGCATGGCTAAACTACTGAACCAATCTTATAAATTGGTATGGAGATAGTTCAATACCTGAGAAAGGGCATAGGTGTGCGTGGAACCAATTTATCATGATACAATAAAATAAATTTGAAGTGTTTGTTTTAATGTCAAAATAACAATGTTTAAACTGATATGGTTAATTCACAGACTTGGGGGTTAATAGCATGATATCTGGCGCTAAAATCTAGATTTTTATATTTGTCTGCTTGTTTGTATCAGCTTATCTTCAAAACGGCTTAATGTTTTGAAGATTAGGCGATAGAAGAGATTGAAGATTATTTTGATAAAATTTTACGAGCAGGTAACTGACTACTGGCCGCGGAACATAGGCTATTTTGAATGTTTTACCTACCACTGAATCGAAACCGCGGGAAAGGGTAAATTTGGTTGTTTTGATAGCGCTAATCTCGAGAACTACTGGTCAGATTTAATTCTCCTTTTTGTGGTTGATACTCTAATTCCTTAATCATGTGCCTTCACTGAGCTTTAGTCTGGATAGTGTAAAGAGTCCGAGTATATTCATAAATCGGGCTCCATTTACATAATTATGTACATTTTAATTAATCATGGACTTTTCAGACCCTCTTCTTCTTTCATACTGCATTGCGTTGTAGCGAAAGTTGATGAATACATCTAGTATGTAGGATAAAACTTGCTTTATGTATTATCTGTGTTTAACATTTAAATAAATCTATTCAGTCATTATACATTTTGAATATTATAATAATATACGAGTATGCAGATACATAGTCGCTGCAGCAATAAAATATTTAGGGTCCTCAAATAATTAATTTTATTACAGGAAAACCGGTTAGTGCGTGTCACGCAAAAGGATGCCGTATTAAGTCGTTACAACATATTTGGACTTAAAAGGGATTAGCTATCTATACTTAGCTGGTGGTACTGGTGGTAGAGTTCTTGTGAATCACCAATCGTTTCCGATGGCTCAATTGTTGGTCTGCCTCCTAATGTCAAGGACCTTGCCCTCTTTATTGACTCCACTTTAAACTGGCAAGCACAAGTGACTAACGTTATTCAAAGATTTACCGGTACCCTGCGTGATCTATACCAGTTGGAGAACTTCTTGCCTTCAAGTATTAAGACCACAATTGTGTAGACCCTTATCTTCCCTGTGATTGACTATGGTGATGTGTGCTATTATGACCTCAATGCAGAACATCTCAATAAATACGACCGTATTCTCAATAACTGCATTCGATTCATTTTCAATATTCGTAAGTATGATCACGTGTCTACTCATCGCTCACAATTACATTGGTTATCTATTCGTCAACGCCGTAGTTTTCGTGCTCTCACAACCCTTTTTTCTATCCTGATGTCTCCTACTTACCTAACGCCCTATTTCCAATACCTGTGTGATAACCACGATAGAAACCTTCGCTCCTCCAATAATCTTCTCTTACTATGTCCTTCTCATACTACTAGTTTTGTAAATTCATTTGTAATTAAAATTGTCAGAAGACAGGGAAGGAAGAATTTACAAACGGCAATTTGAGGAGAAGAATCTCCTCAACAACAATGAATCGCCACCTTAATATTTCTCATTCGTTCATATATTTATACATATTTTATTTTTTAATTATTTCCTTGTATTTAAGTATTTTGTTATGTAGGTATTATGCATATATTTACGCATATATTTTCATTATGTATTCATTAATTGTATTGATTTTTATTAGCTTTTATTTCTAATCAAAATGCTATATTTTATAACTTCAACTGCCTTGTTAATCTCTGCATAACCCAAAGGTAGACTGGTAGAGAATGCCTATGGCATTAAGTCCGCTTTGTATACAAATTTTGTATATGAAGTTTTTTAAATAAGTAAATAAAAAAAATAAGCAAATAACATGTCCATACAAGTCGTTATTTTCAAATATTTTTGTATTATATACGATGTATTTTTGGAATTGTTCGTACATAATAATAAAAAATACCTGCTAATACCGGCTTTTTACAATTTGCACACCTATTGTTCTTGAACTAACATAGTTTTCTTTAAAGCATGTACTATTACCACACAATGTTTCAGATTTTACGAGCCTCCGGTTTAGCTTTAAGAGGCGGCGGTTCCACCCTACTCGAATGAAAATTTGCTCTGAAAAGTTAATTATCTAGCAAACGAATTTCTTAATCGAAAAAATGCTTACTATTTTTGAAAGACCTGTCTGACGATATCCACACTATGACGTAGGCGTTGAAAAAATAACATCCTCACTTTACATGTAGTAGAGAAACACGAAATTTTTTTTTTTAGTTTGAGTCGATGTAGATGCAATAACACCCTAAAATAAACGGTTTTGACGCTATCCCTTGACTGACTGATTTTCTTAATGTTGTGTGTTGTTTCGGCCAATCATTTTGACCTTATGGACTGCCTCATATAGCTAAAAAACGTATCTAGATATCTTCTTAGATAGTCGGTGCGGAATCGTCCTTTCTTATTCGGTATAGAAGAATGAATCCTCCATTATTTCTTTCCGAGATCCAGTTTGAAACTGTTTCAGTGTGGTGCCATGGTGTCTTGTTGCCCTTGTTGGAATATACCAGCGCCAACTATGCAGCAATGTTAAACCCAGTCGGCTCTAATATAGCTGCAAAGTTGGCGCCTTAGCCGTGACGATAATAAGAGACCTGACGGAATGGCTCTAGTTCCCTGAAAGCTGGTATGGCTGATACTTGTGTAGACACACTGGCGCTATCACATCTGCCTGGGACTCAGGAAAAGGCTGGTGCGGCGGCGGAATCAGTAGAGTGCTTTAAGAGGAGCAAAGAAGTGGATATACGTATTTGCCTTGTTGGATAGTGATGTTTGGGACCTTGCGTGGAGACTAGGTGCCTTCAATTAAATTAAACTAGAGGCCACACGTTCTTATTTAAAAGAAGCAATTTATTAATTACAAATACCCATAGAATTATTAATCTGTAAGAATACTAAGTATTTTAAATACGAATAGCGCTCATTACCTACATAGTGAACTTATTGCGAAATTCCAATGTTGAAGATAGAACGATTTCAATTATAAATTGCTGCAGTCGATATCATATTTCACTCTTTTATTATCTTTGTAGTGCAACCTTTCAGGATCGATCTTGCTGGTTAAGCAATGCTTACCGCGGTCGGCCGTTGAATGAGTGAAAATTTAACATAGCGAGTTTTCCTCCGTGCTCTCCAAAGCACGGTAAGGCGTCGGTCCCGGTTGCCATTTGAAGATCTATGGCCGACTGCCATAGATGTTACGGTTAGTCGGAGGCCAGGAACTCTGACTACTAGACTTACAAAGAGTATCGTATCACCTCATACTGGGTTTTTTTTTTATATTATAAGAAATCAATTATTAAAATTATGATATCTTATTTACATTACAATCTAGCCTATAAAGACTAATAAGTAATATTATGTTAACCTAAATTGCTACGTTATAATATAATCTAAGAATGCGTCCATTAACACTTTTCTTAGTTTTTGTTAAGGGGAAGGTCACTTTGTTCATGTGTTCTTTATAACGACACTTATCGCACTAATTTATTTGTCACTTATCACTACACTAATTCGAAAGGTTTCGTTCGTTTTAGTCTTTTCACTAGTTCCGTGTTATCAAGGAGCTGGATTGCCTCGATGTTGACGTGATGATGAAGTCTTCGTTCGTGAGCTTCTGCATGTTTTTGTATGACTCTGTCAACAACGTCTATATTGAGGTCCCGGTGAAGATCGCTGTTTCTTATGTACCTCGTACTGGGTTGTGGAGATCTGATGGCAGTCGCTCCACGTAAAATACTGATATTCAGCTAAATTCGCTAGACTACTACTAGAAACCGACCCACAGTAATTGGGCAAATGCTCGGCAGATTGATTGTAATGTAAACTTTGTAAAATTAAATTTTATAAAGTTTGTTGTGTAAAATACACAAAGCAGAGTGGAGCGGATCACGCTACGGGTTTATTTATTTTATTGGAGTCACCCCGCCCCGCTTGAGTCTGCTCTGCCTAGCTCAGGGCTGCGTGTTTATTTGTTTTCTTTCAAATTCCGCGCAGCCGAAGAAGGGCAGAAAGGAGCGCAGCAGACTCACACGGTCTCAAGAACTGTGATAGGTCACAGATACGGTCCGCTTCGCATAAATGGACACCCTTGATTTTCACCCGAATTCATTGGAGATCAGTAGGGACTGATCCATTTTCAACTTGAGGGTAGAGGGCTATACCCTCAAGTAGAAAATGGGTGATTTATTGTAGCGCTGGATGCAGACAATATAAGGATAGACTTCCGATATCTCTGCTTTCTTTTTATATTCGTACGAATGTAGCGAGTGAAGATAACGGCCCACAGACAACGCAGTCTACTCAAGCAGATTGTAGAAGCGTCGGTTCATACGAGGACTGCTATGCCTCATGTGCCAGTGATATCAGGGCCTGATCTCACCACCAAGAAAATAACCAGAAAGGACTTGCCGGCAGGTTCAAGGTAAGATGGTAGTGCTTCCGTCTTCGAGCTCGTTTATTGGCTTCGTCTGTCGCCTACCACTACAACGCGAATTACGCTTACAATGTATTCCATATACATAGTCTGCACGTGTGGCGTAGTGGTTTAAGCGGTCGCCTCGCCGCTCTCCACTGCACTGGTGTTGTGGGTTCGATCCCCACATGGGACAAATCTTTGTGTGATTCGCAAAGATTTGTTCTGAGACTGGGTGTGCTTGTGTGAGTGAATGTGTGTATTTGGCCTTGTCATTGGGACCATTGGATAGTGTAATTGCTTCTGGCGTTCTATCTAATGTAAAAAATCCAAATTATAGTAAGCGTAATTCTCTTCTTGTACGACCATGTTTTACCTAATTAATACCTACTATTCAAGTACTAAGCAAGTTCAGTGTACGGCGAAACAATGTTATAACATTGTTTCGCCGTACACTGAATATGCGTAAACTACCAACGCGGCGACGGTTCCGGACTGAATAAAAATAAAAATTGTGACGATCAAGTGAGGGTAGTCGACAATATCCGCCCTTCACGGAAACCATGCTGAGCTTCATTAGTCTGCTTGTGTTGTGACCACGAATGATACAAATCATTTTGAAACGTCGAACATAGGTATTTATTTACCTTCATAATAATTACGCGATTAAGACCCGTTGTCTTCGTTTAAATAACTAACTATATTAGAATAGAGATGTTAGTTTAAGGGTTCATTTATTATATTGACTATATTTTTAGTTTGAGTAAAGGCAGACAAACGTAACGTGGGGAAGACGTCTTTAGGAAAGTAGCTCGTATAGGTCCTGCATGGACCCGAATGGCAAAGGATTGAGAGTAGTAGAAATTCTTAGAAGCAACACAAAACAAGCTTAGAGCTAGAACTGGTTGTCCAATGAAATATTTTCAAAAATAATGTAACGATAAGTTAATTTTTTTTGTTAAGTGATTTGAACTTGGCTTAGATCGGTAATTAAAGCTCATTTTATTTTATTCTTTTATTGAACAAAAATATTTTAGCGGCACCGCAATGCAATAACTTCCCTTTATTTCATCACATTGCATGTGCTCTATTGTGCACTGGACTCCAGCAGTGTGGGGCCCTTAATTAAATTTTATTGTAAGATTTTTCGTTTTACCATCCCAACTGAAACGCCCGCCTTTACGTAAAGTTTAAAGCTGTGGGTATTTTAAGCGATTATTGATTTTGCCTACATAATTAAGGGTGTTTATGTGAATAACACTTAAATCGATCGATTTTTTTTTTCGCTAAAACAGTCGAATACATTAAAATGTCACCTGTTATGCTTAAATCCCATCAGTCCTATGAAATAAGCCTCTGGACACATATCGGGCTGAGTTCCAGACTCGGAGCAACTAAGTTTTTTTTTATATTTGAATTTTAGGCACGAACGCCCTCCCCTCCCCTTCTGACTCTGTTCCTCTGAACTGTCCGAAATTTATTTATTATACTTATTTTTACCTCTAGCTAAAAAGCCGCCATTTTGTACTTAGTATCGTATAATATTCAGGACAAGTTTCATAGGTGCCGGATAGGTCTTATCCATAAATTACACGTGAAAAATTAACACAGCTGTCATTTTAATTTTTGTGTATTTATGCGGTTTATCTTGCTAATAAGGTTTATCTAATACCGAAAGAGCTTAATGTTATAATCTTTAAATAGTAAAACGTATGCGCACTGCAAAATGAAAAGAGCGGCAACAGCTATTCCATACTGCTACTAGTCCGGTCAAATTAGACCAAAAAATAAGAGTAAAGTTACATAAATTCCCACTAAGCTGAAAATCGGTAAGATTGTTAAAAATATCATTAAAAACAAAATTTGAAAGTTCCCCATCTTTCCCCTGTAAGGAAAAAAAAATTTCAAGGTCAAAGGTAAAAAAATGAGTTTTTCGCGATTTTCAGCAAAACGGTAAGTTTTATCATAAAAATATTTCAAACAAAAATTGTAGATCATAAAATTATCTACAAAAAATAAATTAATACTTTTTACGCTAAGTACACTACCTCATAGGTGGCGAGGAAACGTGTGCATATTATGAAGATTTACAACAATTACAACTTTTACAACTTTTTGAATCGTTATATCTAAAAAACGGTGGCTCGTAGAAAAAAAGTATTAATTAATTTTGTGTAGATATTTTTATGATCTACAATTTTTGTTAGATATTTTTATGATAAAACTTACCTTTTTGCTGAAAATCGCGGAAAACTCATTTTTTACCTTTGACCTTGAATATTTATTTTTCCTTACAGGGGAAAGATGGGGAACTTTCAAATTTTGTTTTTCAATGATATTTTCAACAATCTTACCGATTTTCAGCTTGTTGGGAATTTAGGTAACTTCGAATGTCTAAATTGACCTGACTATACTATTACATCATTACTTACGACGTCGACGCCTAGTATAAGATCCCTTGAACAACGACCTTCACCGAGTTGTTTATTTGATGAAACGTATTTTATATTTAATTTAATATGTCAATAGATATATTGCATATGGGTTGCCTAACAAATTTCAGTCCAGGATATGATTAATTAATAATTGAAAAAAAAAATTTTTTTAATCATTTCAACGGTTTGATTATTAGACAAATTCTATACCAATCGAAAGTCTGAAGCCTATAGAATATGCAAACGTTGGGTTGCCTATTCTTTTCCGGTCACAACTCTTGGGTAGCCAGGTATAAACAGGTAAATCGATATACCATTTTGCACCGGTCTGATTATTGAATTAAAATTAATTGACAATAAAGATTATTTCATTATGAAAACGATGGTATAGGGTTGCCTGCGAAAAATCAGTCCCGAATGCCGGTTGTCGAATTTTGAAAAGTGAAATATTTCTGCGAGTGTTGTTTTTTTAGAAGAGGACACAAGATAGCAGCTGTTTAAAGCCCGTCCATTTAAAGAAAGAGATTGCGCATGCTATTTGTTCTTGAAAATGAAAACGATAGCTATAGACTCGTATATACCTACTGTGTATGATTTTGGAGTAGTTTATTATTAAAATAGAGGATTTTTTTTTATCTTAATCAATTAGTTATTTGTGTGTATATGTTTTATGTGACACTAAAGTATATTATAATTATACATTTTTAGTAAAAAAGGTAAGACATATATAATACTAATCTTGCAAATTTTATCTTTATTATTAGAAGACAAAATAAAAAAACAACAATTAAAAAAGAACTTCAGTTTATTGTAAAAAATTATAAATATGATTATTTTTAAATTTTTTCAATTATTCAGGTTCCGAGTCATCGGACATATAACTATGATCTCCAACTTCTGAACCTTCTTCGTCATCACTCTCCGTTTCAGTTCTTTCGACAATGTCTTCTATTTTTAAAGGTGTATGATCCCCAATGAATCCTACTGGTTTTAAATATTCATCTATGAACCAACCGCAATTCTCAGGCTGAAGTTTCACGCATGATGGATCCGTTGCATTAACCCACATGGAATTTACGATAATAGTTCGTAAAATTTTCTGAGTTAATGATATCCAGCATGGTGGTATGGAGTTGGAGTCAAAGCCTTTTATTTATTTTAAAAACTGCTCGCTGTCTTCTTTAGCAGAGTAATTTTTCATAAAAATGCGATATCTCGCATCATTCACATTGGTGCAGTTCTTGATACCATACATGCTAGCCGTAAATTCTTGAACGGTCTTCATTTTTTCATCAATGAAAATATCAGCAGCATCTGTTAATGATGCAAAAACTGTTTGATATTTTTCATTTTTCGAAAATATCTGAAAAGGTTTTACTTTTCCTTTATTATAAAATGCTGCCGTGTAATCGCAACCTGTAAACGCATGGAAGGCAGGAAGACTTTGGCATAATTTGATGCCTAACTTCAACGCTAAATCGGTGCAATTAATGCAATCAACAGTTTGTAACTCAACAACAGTAACTCGCATACCTCTGGTTTTGTAAACTTTTCCTTCTATGTTCAATCTGTCCTACTCTGGACCGCGCTTCCACTCGAAACCAGGATGGCGACATTACGTTTTTCATTCAAGATGAAGGTTCGTGATCTACTCCTATTTGATGAATTGGCCGAATCATCTTATCATTATGTCTTAAACTATGTATAATTTAGTACTAAGTCCGCCCGCCCGCCTTTGTACATTTTAGTACATAAAGTATTTCACTTTTAAAAATTCGACAACCGGCATTCGGGACTGATTTTTCGCAGGCAACCCTATACCATCGTGTTCATAATGAAATAATCTTTATTTTCAATTAATTTTCATTCAATAATCAGACCGGTGCAAAATGGTATATCAATTTACCTGTTTATACCTGGCTACCCGAGAGTTGTGACCGGAAAAGAATAGGCAACCCAACGTTTGCATATTCTATAGGCTTCAGACTTTCGATTGGTATAGAATTTGTCTAATAATCAAACCGTTGAAATGATTAAAAAATATTTTTTTTTCAATTATTAATTAATCATATCCTGGACTGAAATTTGTTAGGCAACCCATATGCAATATATCTATTGACATATTAAATTAAATATAAAATACGTTTCATCAAATAAACATCTCGATGAAGGTCGTTGTTCAAGGGATCTTATACTAACCGATTATGCGATAGTTAAGACGTGCGAAACTTTCATATTCTTAGTAATACATTTTGCACAACACCATGAAAATTGGTGACGTACAATTTTGTTATCAAAACACCGCCGATTTGTAACTTGATAAACAACTTTAACTAGAAGCTGATTGTAACGCATATTAAGCTGCGTCTCCACCAGAGATTTGCAATACCATGTTACCAATAGAATAATAAAATACATATTTTCAAATATACCGGAATGGAGTATCAAATCAACTGAAAGAACACAATGTGATTACTAAACTGGATAATATAATAAAATCGGTGAGTAAGCCAAAAAGATTAAGCAAGTCTCCTTACCAATCTATATCAAAATGTCGTATAGGGGTCTTTAAATTTAACACATCCTTAGCTATGCATCTTCGCACATCAAAACTGTTTTGCTTTTGTCCACACGTGCCGAGTAAACGGGGGACGATGCGCTCACGAGACTATCTACTGTGTTGCGCATTCACACGATTCTCCTCGCATACCATACTATTGATATGATTTGAACGGGCATTAACGCGATTAAATTTTATTTAGCTTTCGGTGCTTGACGTTTCGACAAGGGTGCACTTTGTCATGGTCTGTAGGCAGACTGATTCAGCAGCGCCCCTGCTCCGTTCCTGAGGTTGATGATTTTTTGAAAACCACCCTACTTTTGATGGTTTTTAATTTTTCAATGTTCATCCGTCACACACTACACTAATCGAGTCCGGTTTATGGGAGTTCGTTAATCGCAGGAACGGGCGAGCTTTTGTGATGTTTATCACTGGATTCAACGTCGGAGATAGTTTGAAACCCTCCTCCCGATTGAACGTCCTGTGTTTTCGGATTTCAATCGCTTTACGTACTACCCTTGACTAGAAGTGACGATCAGTGGAGAAATAAATATAAATTAATCGCTTTAATTTCCGTAAAAATCATCAAATTCCGGTCAAATTATACCATACTATGGCAGTAAATACATACAATTATTTTAGTTGTGCTGTAATAGAGTAAGTACATAGCTTTTATTTTAAACGGATATTTTCCAATCGTAAATATACTTACTATAACTGCTTCGTTGGTCTACTAGCTAGTGGTTATCACATGCGGCCATTCACCTTATATGGGATTATTCCCTCATAGCACAAGAAAAATAAACATTCATTCATCTCTATTTAGCCAGGTTCTTTTGCATTTATCTAAGAAGATGAAGTTATAATTTTCTCGGTCTCGCAGGAAATTCTAAATAGAAGCACGCACGGTGTTGGAATTGAGCCTGGTGAATAGCGATAGGCTCACCCGCTATGTCATGGAGCCTAAACTTAATAGGTGACGTGCGAGTGTTACACACCTCTGCCACACTGTTCTGGGTAATATAACCATGCTTAAATAAACTCTCCATCATGCTATGAAATGCGTCCACCTGAAATCATGTCGCAGTAAAGTGTATCGTTCTTTATCAATTGTAACGTAGGACATATTGCCATAACATAACATCATTTATCAGAACTGTGATTGCGTAATAACCCTGTCGGTGTAATTTTCATTTTAATAGGTGTGCTCGCGTTACTCGCGTAGTTTAAATTAATCCATTATTAGAGCGAGCATAGCAGTATCGAGTTTGTAAAATATGCACGTGTACTTTTATTTATTTAGAGGTTAGGATGGTTATCCAGGTCAATTTACCTTTACACGTGTAAAGTTCACGAAAATAGGTTGACAAAGTATTAGATTTTCAACGAGCAATTTGCTTATCATTTATCCTTTTATTTTTTATCGTGGACGGTAATACAGCTAATCAATTTAAATATCAAGGTCGAGTGCGAAAACGCTTAAGGTATTATACTGGCTCCAGATGCTGACTGTTGGTCACAAACAGGAAACTCAACTCTTTTTTCTCTGCTGCTGCTGGTAACCAGACCACGTGGTTTTTTAGGGAACTTTCGACTTCGCAGTTCTACGGTCTCCCACTTACTATCGCTGATCATGTGACCTCTAACGTGATGAAAATAGCTTATAGCTTTTACTAATCATTCAATCTATATCACATCCGGGCAGTAAGGATATACAAGGGTACAGAAATTGCCATAGAGCTGAAATTTTTTATAAATGTTCGGAACACCATTATAAAAAAAAATAAAAACTGCCCATCGGAATCGTACCTGGAAAAAGAAAATTAAACGTCAAAGGTCTTTGAAATTGGTTTATCGCGTTTTTCAGCAAAATGACAAACTTTATCATAAAATTATGTGAGACAACATTGTAGATACTACTATCTATAAATACTAACTGTTTGCCGCGACGTTTCCCGCGTGCATTTAGTTAAATTAAGTAATAGCTACTCCCGTCACGGTTGGCGTAGCGGTCAAAGCGGTCGCCTCTCCGCTTTCAACTACGCTGGTGTTGTGGGTTCGATCACCACATGGGACAAATCTTTGTGTGATTCGCAAAGATTTGTTCTGACTCTGGGTGTGCTTTGTCTGTGTGAAATGTAAGTTTGTGAACACCCCCGCGACACAGGAGTCGTTCCTAGTGCGGGTGTCGTTTTTTAAAGAAAAAAAAAATTAAACTTAGCTGGAGTAGGTTAACAAGAATACTAGTAATTTGTATTTACAAATTTCTAGTAGGCTTTCATTAAGTAAAAAAAATCCAAATAAAAAACCGAGGTTTTTTCATTTAGTTAAATAGAAATTATTAAATAATTATTTTATTATTATTTTATTTAATTATTGATAATTAAGAACGAATATTCAGCCAGAAAATAGTTGTTAGAAAGATTGATATACAGCTATACAGAGTTATTGTTTACTTGGCACCGACTTCAGAATTATAAAATAATTATTTAATAATTTCTATTTAACAAAATGAAAAAACGTATTATTTTGTGCGAAGTAAATTTATTTTTTTGCTTTTTAGTTTACCTACTTTTTGAAGTCGGTTTTTTTTTGTTAAAAATTATTTTATTTTACGATTTTAAGTGATGGGTAGACCGAGCAAGAATGTTTCTCGAATGAGAAGATGACGGTTACTTGAGACGAAAAACTTCTCAAATCGGTCCAGACGCCTTCGAGTAATCGGCGAACAAACATAAAAAAAACATACAACCGAATTGAGAACCTCCTCCTTTTTTTTGAAGTTGGTTAAAAATGGGAGATTTTAAACAAATAATAGCTGCCTTATCAAAGTGGCAATTTTAAATGAAACATTCGTCAAATGGGTTATGCATCTATTGATCTGGTAGTACCTACTATATTGACCGACCATATACATTATTATTATGTGAGACAATTAACATCAAAGGACACTTCTTGCACGGCCAATGTTGGAATGTTTGTTGTCAGTTGATATGTAACACGAAATACTATATCGTTGTTATCCTATACATGAGCGATGAGTTGCATGCGACACATAAATAGATAGATAGAGAATTACTGTGTCTTAGTATAATTTGCTAAGCATAGCTAAATGCTATAAAAATAATCAAAGTTAAGATAGAAAAAATTTTTATTGTACGCAATAAAGGTACGATATGTACTGGCCTAAATGCCTTATCACTATAAAGTGATCTCTTCCAGGCAACCATATAGTATATAATAGCCATAGTAATTCAAATTGCCTCGGCTATAAGTACTAAGGCAGTGATATAGTCATACTAAGAAGCAGTTGAAAAATATGGGACCGGAATTTGAACCTGAGACCTTCTGCACACCGGGCACTGCACGGCACTGCAGCCGCTTTTACCAACCAGCTGCGGTCAACTGCTAGGACCCTAAATTTCTCAACGTATATTACGTCATTTCGCGTCGTCACGTTCATCCATTTGTGTCTATCTTAAGTAGGATACTAGTCTATAAAATGGCAAGTGGCGGCTGTCCAGTGTGCAGAAGGTCGCAGGTTCAAATCCTGCCGGTCATATAATTTTCAACTGTTATACAGGGTGGATGCGACATAGCGACATTTATTGAAACCACAGCTTCTATACATGGCCAGTATGCATTTCCACCGGATAAAAAATTCTCTGGCGAAAAAAAAAATCCACGTCTTCCGAACAAATTGCACGATCGCAATGTTCAAATTGTTCGGAGAACGTGATTTTTTTTTTTTCGCCACAGAATTTTTATCCGGTGGAAATTGATACTTATATGTATAGGTAGAAGCTGTGGTTTCAATAAATGTCGCTATGTCGCATCCACCCCGTATAGTATAATTTGAAAAAGCATAAGTAAAATGCTATAGAAATAACCAATAAGGCAGTTATACAGGTGCATTAAAACCTCAAACTTGCGCGATGGTGGCACCGGGCCATATCCGTATACTACCCGTTTGCTTCAAGATGGATAAATATTCCCGTCCCTTCTTTTCAATACCTCACCTCTTGTAACATGTTATTAATAACACCGTCAAAGCTTCTTTCTCACTTTCTTTCTGTCTCTTCTTTCTTACATTTAATCTTTTAAAACAGTCAAATAAGGGATTAGAAGAAATAATATTTAGAGAAACGAGTCAATAAAATTTGGCCAATTCAAAGTAAAAGTGGAGTTAGGGGAATGTACATTTTTTTTTAAATATTTGATATTAAGAACTAGTTTCTGAGTTTTCGGATAGATCTCATCCGACCCATAAAATGTAACCTGGCCGAATTAAAAAGGGACACAAGTTATACTTGAAAAAAGAACACCGATGTCACTTTCATTTATGAAATGAAGCGTACAATACAGCATCGACTTACGTTCAAAGCAGTATATGAGCAGCATATGTAACACTATATCAGCCGTAAAAGAGTTTATCTATAAGCTCAATATAATAAAATTGTTAGACAGCATTATATCCTAATGTAAAAAGCTTTTACGACGACGATAGTACAGCTTTTAAACAGCTTTTTAAATTACAATGCCAAAGTTACGTTTTATTCTAAGGCTGAACGTTTTATTTACACATTGTACATTTGCCCAGCGTCACTTTAATGTATTAGCACCTACACTATACAACAAAATTTTAAAAACCCGAATGAACTGTAAAAATCTGACCAAATATAAATTTCGAACAACTGTACTACAATGGCTTAGCGCGAAAAGTTATGATGATGTTGAGAACATTTTAATGAAAAAAGATAATTATGTATGACTATGTATGTAATTTATGTCACATGCACGCACTAACACACACACACAAACCCGCACGCACGTACACTCACACACACACACACACACACACACACACACTCACACACACACACACACACACACACACACACACACACACGCACTCATGCAAACCCACACTTTTGAATTTTTGTTACATTAATAATATTATTATGATACTGTATAACATGACATATTTAAGTACCTAATCATAAGGCGAAGACACTAGCTCCTGAAATACAGTTTTTACTAGTTCAGGGGTTAGGGAATTCAAACCACCTGTAAAAAGTTTATGTCAATAAATCATAATTTTATTTTTATTTATTTATTTTCTTTATACAAAAGTATTTGAAAAAACTTATGTTCCATTTGATTATTTCGTTTAGTGTATTGCAGTGCATTGGTGTTGTGCGGAGATGTTCTAATGTGTCTTCATTGAAAGTAATTTATCATAAGGTAAGTCAATCATCAATTTTATTTTTTAAATGCAAATGAGCTGGACGTATCAGTCTTATGTGAAAATAATGTGTTTGTGGCTTATAATTCACACAATTTTAACCTTTTGTTATTTTTTAACGATTTGATTAATTTTAACTTATAAAATTGCTTTTATCGATACTTCGCTTATAGGGAAAACCTAATAAGTACTATTTCATTCATATGTGTGCTATAATTTTTTTTTTTATGTTAGAGAAAACAGAAAGCAAATGGCGTCATACAATAATAATGTTTTAAACTTTCAACTTGTGTCTTTTAATGTTGTCAGTCTTATTATAATATTAAAAAATAGCTTATGTCATTCAACCTACATATAAAACATCTAAGTGATATCTTTAGCATTATTGTAAAACTTTTTAGGCATGTTATAATGTTCATTACCCTTAAACGTCATAAAAATGGATTGCTATAGTGTTAATCAGGGTACCGAAATAATAATTTAGAATCCTTTAATCACATGATACCCTACTCCACGTCTTTCATATTTTATGTCTCCAGTTAGGTATTTTGACAAGTGTAAGTATAAAATCATTATCACAATAAATGAGTTGGGAAATTCCCTGAATCGTAAGCCAGAATAGAACGAACGGGACGTGCGACTTAAAGTGGAGTAACATTTGACAGTTTATTTATGCAAAGAAAAATATACCTTACGCTAAAGGAATAAAACTCAAGAAAACAACATCAGTTTCTTTAATACGATTATTTATTTAGAAAATTAGACTCTACTCTTGGTGTACATAAGTAGCACTTTGCTTGTTCTTATTATTCCTGCAATACTAATATTCTATGAATAAAGACATGAGGGCAACAGACATTTGCTTTTAAAATCAACTTAAATTTAAAAAATTAATGTATCAAACCGCTCTTTCTTTGTTTTCAGATAATCCATTCACAACCAAATTCATCCGCTGTAACACAACTTCAGCAGCAGCCAATAGCAGAAGATACTATTTGGCTTATAGGAGACCCAAATGAAATAGCAACAAATTCGGAGCCAGTCATTCCACCTCAGCCTGACACACACAAACTGAATACAATTATAGAAAACCAAAACAAAATCATGGATATGCAAAATAAATTACATTTTCAAATATACGGAACCACTTGATGGAATTTCTTGACTAGTGTTTGGCTCATACACAACTACCAATTGTTCTGTATTTTGTGTATCAAGAGTATCATTGTTTGTAAAATTGTAACACGTTTTTCATTACTTAAACCAGATATTAAGTTTGAATATTCCGTTTTTATCTTTCTCTTTACTCCACCTGTTCTCTTAGTCTTTTTCCACTGTTTCTTCATGACAACAACGTGACACGTGCGACATAAATGTACTAATGAGTATACTAACGCACAAATGAAAATAATCTTAGTACTCGTGGTTTTATGGCCAAATTATGACCTATAGTAATAAAATTACATTTATACTACACCTACGTAGAAAGTACCTCTTTGCAGTATCTAATACGGAGAATACCTATCTATCAAAGAAAGTTAGTCTTTTCAGACGAGTTCTGAAAAGCAACATGTAAAGTATGTTAGAGGTCTGAAATATTACTCCTAAATTCATTACTCCCATGGGAGTAGTGAACTTTTTTTAAATTTCTTTTTTTTTCATTTTGTTTTCTGTACTTTTTGGTAAACCATAAATAAAAAAGGATATTAAAAGAATAAATTAACTACTTTTATAAAAATAAATAAATTAATGTAACTTAATTATATTATAACTCCATAAATAAACCACTAAAATCACTATTATAACCTGTTACAAAATAATTACAAACGTTTTTTCACAAATCAACTTCATAAAGTGTAGCTGGCTGCATGCGATTGTTACCCGTGTCTCTATGCGCGTATGAAAGAAAAAATTGTGAAAATTTTTGCATTTCGCTCCAAATTCCTCATCATTTTAAAACTTTTGAATAAACAATTTGTTACAAGAACTTAATATGTCGAGTGATAGTGATACTGACGATTTATTGACTCCGGAGGAATTGAAAGTAACTGCTCAAGCAGTGATTGCGGACCTCTTACCACAAAAGTCAAGGATCAGATATAATAAAGCGTATGCAGATTTTCTGCAATGGAGAAGTGAGAAAAATGCACAATCTTTTTATTTTCCTTGTAGGTGTAGTATAAAGCACTATGTATAACTCGGGCGAAAGTTTGATTTCTTTCGGGTGTATTAAGGCCCTCGGCTACGCTTCGGGCCTCAAACTACACCATGAAATCAACTACTTTCATCCCTTGGTGTACAATGTACTATTTTATTTACCTAAATAGTGCTGAAAGCTTTAAAGTAACAATAAAATAAGAAGATAACAGAGCTAAAACTTTAGTAAATGTTTGGCTAATGCTTAGCTGTAAATAAGCATAAAAAAAGATCTTAAAAAAGCGTTTAATCTTAAAAATGTGTTAATAAATCTAAGTTCACTATAAAATATTTCGACAACGTTTATTTAATGTATCAGGTTTTCTTATTTACTAATATAAGGTCTTAACCTATGTGTTAGTGTAAATGCTGTTTAAGGTGCTGTATATTAGAAGTAATTAATGTTTTAGTATGGTTATAAGCCAATTAACTTTATTTTTTAGACCATACAATAGCTTCATGCATTTTAAATTTTACCACATTCTACTCAAAAGCATTTAAACTAAGTCAAAACTGATTTAAAGTGATAGTCTGACTTTAAAACGTTAATCAGTCTTTACTTTAATGAATATACAGATTATGTGCTGCCGTGGTATAACTAAAATGCCGTTATCTGCTAAAACCATTTTTTTGGATACCAAATAAAAACCGCGGCAAAAATTTAAACCATCGAAAAGTATGTAACATACTTTTCGATGACAAAACTTATTTAAGATTCAAAGATACCAAAACATAGATAAAATAAGTTAGGTGCCTAGCATTTGTGAAATTAGGGCTAAGAATATTTTTTATTAATTTATTCAATTTACACGATACATGATAATAACTTAGATATAATTCAATGTCACACAAAACAGTACTTACATTTGTTCAAAATTAGTCACGTAATTCGCACATGCATATCGATTGCAGTCAGTTTTCACATTGGCGTAGAAGTTTTTACCCTGCATATCAGATTACTTAGCCCACTGTACGTGCGCTTTTAAAAATTAAAAGGAGAAATTGCCTTTTTATAGACAACAGGCCCTCGTTAACCGCAATTACATAAATCGGCGCTCATACCTTTGCATTTGTATTTTTTTAGGGTAAAAACACTTTATTATTTCTAAATTTTGCCTGTAATAAAATGACACATTTTATTTAAAAACCCTGACCTATAACAAAAATATCTCTTTTGCTAGAAGTTAAACAAGCTAACCAATTTGGGAAAAATATATTTGAAAAATTGTTGTTCTATGGCTTATACCGTTCAAAGCCACCCTAAATTACTACACATGTTTTTTTGTGCTCTAAACTTTAAAGAGTTCTACGCAAATTTTACTTTAATTATCTATAAAGACTTATAAATAATAATATTTAAACAACATTTTAAAGATAAACACCAAAAGATTACTGTTTACAATAAGTTTTATACATTTAATTACGATTCTAAATTATGAGCAATAAACACTACCAATATTATTATAAACATTACCTTGACAAATTAGAATAAATTGTTAAATTAAAACAATAATAATTTATGTTAAACTTTTGTTGGCTACAAAACATTATAGGCAATTGGTTTCACACCGCTACGATATAGAAATGATTCCATTTTTGCCAATAAAAAAATAATCTTTTTGACAAAAAGATTCAGAACTCCTTCTTTTAAAAAATATTTGATATAGTTGGCGTATTTTACGCTCTCAGACTATTAGTGGCAAAGATGGTTCAGTGGCACTTCTTTGTTTTAAATAAAATATTAAAAATTAGGCTGCTTCGGCGCGCCTTTACTCGTAGTGACGAATATGCTTAGGTGCTGCTTCGTAGTTTTTAAAGAAAATATTAATATAAAACGGCGCCTGACATTTGGTGGCAAAAACGCTGGTAGCACTTTTTTATATTTTAAATAAAATGTGAATAAGTCAGTGCCTTCGGCGCTCCCTGATATTTGACAGCAAAGACGTTGGTAACATTTCTGAGTTAAAAGAAAAACAATGGAAAAATGTCAGCACTTTCTAATACTTGCCGGCGGAGATACTAGGATATTTCCAAAATTTTAGCAAATCATGTGCTTCGGGGTTTGTAGGAGGCACCACTTGAATTGATTGCTTAGGGCATCAAATAGTCTTTATCCGGCACTGCCCGACACCCGATACTCGACTGTCGTCATAACGAGCAGACCATTCTCTTATAAGAGCATGGAAACAATAACAGAGTTTCGATTTTATTTTTTTTTGGAACGATTACAGAAAGATTAATCATAATATTAAAGTAAGAATAAAAAAATATTAATAAAAAACTAATCTATATACAGGGTTATTGGGTAAGTCGACCTAGATCCGTTAAGAGGTGGTAGTTCCCATCATTTCTGACTGATCTGACTATGAAACACCCCACCCTAAACCTAACCGTTTTCGAGATATTGGACTTAGAAGGTTTTTTTAAAAAATATCCCGATTTCTTAACTATAGCCTATTTTTTTTGTATCCTATGCCTTTTATTTTTTTTTAATTCTGATTTTTGTGTGCCAGATAAGTTTGTTTATAATTCTCAACCCAAAAAGTGCAAGTATCTGAACCAATGGCATCGTAGTAGACGATTGATACCGTAAAAAAGTAATTAATTTGAAAAAAAAAATTGTTTCTTTTAGTAATATTTAAAAAAAAATCTATGGCGTTAGTTCTGCAGATGTTTTAAATAATATCTACGTTCCATTAGCTATCCAACAAGGTATCACAAGCTAGGGTCTTATCACAATTCATAGAAAAAAAATCGATAAAAGGCTCCCAGGTAGTAAAAAAAAACAATGGTACTTAAGATTAAACTTCTCTTTTGGGCCAGGAAACGAAATAAAACAATACAAATAATAATTAAACAACATTTATTTAAATTTATAAATCTTGTTCTACATGGCCGCCTCTGTTTCGCACACACACTCTCATTCGGTGTCTTAGTCCGCTTTTAACTACTACAGTCGTTAAGTCTCTTCGAATTTCGTCAGCAGCCTCAATAATCTTCTGTCTTAATATGTCAATAGTTTCAATTGGATTATTCTCATTGTAGACTAATGTCTTCATGTGTCCCCACACATAAAAATCCATGGGAGTCAGGTCAGGACTTCTTGCTGGCCACGGTATGGGTCCACCTCTTCCGATCCACCTATTAGGATACTCGTTGTCTAGCCATTCCCTGACCCCTCTTCTGTAATGTGCAGGGCAACCGTCGTGTTGGAACTTCATGTTTCTAATCAGATTTAGGGGTAAATCCTCTAATAAATTTGGTCACTCTTCTCTTAGAAAATGTTCGTAAAATTCTCCGTTTAAATTATCAGGTAGAAAGAAGGGCCCAATTAATTTGTTTGCTATGATTCCCATCCAGACATTTAAACTAAATCTTCTTTGTGCGGCTTTTGTCCTCTTCTGGTTAGGATTTTTTTGCGCTTTTGGGGCCCAATAATGAGCGTTGTGGTAATTTGTAATTCCATCTTTATCAAATTTTGATTCATCTGTCCACAAGATTTGTTTTAAAAATGCTGGGTCTTCTAAATCTCCATGAAGCATAAATCTACAAAAGTCTAACCTCCTCACTGGATCTCCCTCTTCGATAACATGTACTGGCGTGTAGTGATAGGGGTAGAGGCCTGCAGTATTCCCCGTAAACCACACTTTCCACTGCGAGAGTCCAAGTTCTCGGGCAACAGCATTAGTTGAAGTAGTTGGATCCGCTCTAAACCGTTGAACTATTTGATTATCTTCATCTTCATCATCAACAATGATCCGTGGTCGGCCTAGGTCTGCTCGACGCCTTAAAACAGAGCCAGTCTCTCTGAGTCGCCGGTAAGCGCCGTCAAAGACAGTGACATCCGGTATTCGGCGGCCGGGATAACGTGCAATGTATTCGTCACGAGCTCGTGCAGAAACACCATTGCAGTACCCATAACAAAGTAGAATATCCGCGTATTCCTCGTTCGTGAAGGTTGCCATCTTCAACAGTTCCAATTCAGAAGCACAATTCAAAGTCCAGTTAACAAGCACAGTCACAATTTGTAGGAAACAGTCCAGAAATACAAGCCAAGTCGGGTAAGAAATGAAGAGCACTAAATATCGCATCTACTACGGACGAATCACGGAAGCTGACTAAAACGAAACAATAACAACAAATTGGCCGGGATTATTTTATCTCGCTTGCACCTGGTCAGTTTGTCCCGCTCGCACGCACCACAGCTCCGTGGAAGAACAATAGGACCAAAGAACCCAAATTTGTACTGCTACCTGAGAGCCTTTTATCGATTTTTTTTCTATGAATTGTGATAAGACCCTAGCTTGTGATACCTTGTTGGATAGCTAATGGAACGTAGATATTATTTAAAACATCTGCAGAACTAACGCCATAGATTTTTTTTTAAATATTACTAAAAGAAACAATTTTTTTTTTCAAATTAATTACTTTTTTACGGTATCAATCGTCTACTACGATCCCATTGGTTCAGATACTTGCACTTTTTGGGTTGAGAATTATAAACAAACTTATCTGGCACACAAAAATCAGAATTAAAAAAAAATAAAAGGCATAGGATACAAAAAAAATAGGCTATAGTTAAGAAATCGGGATATTTTTTAAAAAAACCTTCTAAGTCCAATATCTCGAAAACGGTTAGGTTTAGGGTGGGGTGTTTCATAGTCAGATCAGTCAGAAATGATGGGAACTACCACCTCTTAACGGATCTAGGTCGACTTACCCAATAACCCTGTATATAAAAGAAAGTCGTGTTAGTTACACCATTTATAACTCAAGAACGGCTGAACCGATTTGGCTGAAAATTGGTGGGGAGGTAGCTTAGAACCGGGAGAAGGACATAGGATACTTTTAAAATATTTTCGAGGGCAAAATTTTATCGAGGGTGAAGCCGCGCGGGGCAGCTAGTTAATCTATATTGAAATTATGGAAAGAGAATTAAAAAACAAGTAACAAAACGTTTTATGATATTAAACATTCAAATGGTAGTAGGTGGTATGGTAGCGGGACGTTACTGTTATCTTTAACTGATAGTTCAGATCCCTTATCATTCAGTTGCCTTTCCCACAACGTCATGACCTTTTAATCAGAAAAGTTTTGAGTAAGTTTTATTTAAAAACAATTTGAATTGTGGATACTTTATGCACCTACCCGAACATATCTCTGCACCTCCTTAAGGTTGACTGGTAGAAAATGCCTTTGGCATTAAGTCCGCCTTCGTCACATGTATCTGTGCGAGAAGTTAAATAAATAAATAAATAAATAAAAGCCATGCAAACTTGTTCTAAGGGATCCACCTGTTTATAAAGTTATTAACATGATGACTGGTCTTCTTCCACTCCAGATTTCAATTTACTGGACTACGAGTTATAGCAGCATTTACCAACGAAAGCCTTCGCTATACTTCATCTACGAACATCTCCAATTAAAGTAGCGGCAGATAACGATATTAATCCAGTGCGTGCTACGGCCAATCCCGAGTGCCCGCGTGGATTAAGAGCTAGTAGTCATGACGTGTCGGCTATACCAAAACGTAACTGAAAACGGGTATCATCTCTCTAACGTACCGTATCGGTATTAAAATATTTACCAACGGTTATCAGGTATTAGTATGAAACTATGAAGTAAGTACCGAATCACTGCGTCCCCGCGTCAACGTAGTTTGAAAACCGAACCCACATCATATCTAATAACTAAATAACTGACAACCAAAACCAACTGAATCCTCGCAACCGATCAAAACTAACTAACTTATCTATCTCTCTCTTACAAGTGATACTATCGCATGCATAAAAGAAAAGGGGTGAGAGTGGCGCAAACCATTCAAGGTTATTGTTGTAAGCCAAAGTCGACCTTATATCTACTGCGCTACGGCTATATCAAACTGTAAACGAGTGCGGTCGCTCTCGCTACCTTAGCTTAAAACGTTTGTAAACGCTATAGCTAGAATAACTGTAGTAACTGTACCTAAAATATCGGTATTCGGCAACGGGTGTCTATACCGGTATTGTATCACCATACCGGTGTAATACCGGCACAGAGTAACGTGTGATACCGGTTACCAAAAATATCTAATTCCGCCCATGACTAAGATTCTAAATAGGTAAAAACCGTGTCTAAGTCGAAGTCACGTAGACCGATCCAGTTTGCACGTGCAATGCTAACCGTGGTCGGCCGTGGATGGCTAAACATCTTTAACATAATTTGAGTTTCCCTCGTTAAGACGTCGCGCGTCGGTCGCGGTTGCCATTTGAACATCTATGGCAGTCGTTACAAGTAGTCATAGATTAGACATCAAGTCCAACTAAGTGTATCGTATTAAATACTTAAGTTAATTACTGATATTCAGCTAAATCCATTAGACTATAAACCGACCCAATGTTAGTGGAAAAAGGCTCGGAAGATGATGATTGCAAATAAAAAAAATAATATCTAAATTTAAGAATAAAATTTGAATTCTATATAAAATTAACTTTTATTTGATATATCATTTTAAAAGATTTTTATAAAATGTGTCATTAAATTACATGTCATAAATAGTTTGTAACAGTATTTTTGGCTAGACTAAATATACAGTTTGACTGTGAGATCAAATTTGTTACCATCTATTGTAGGTTATCAAATATAAGTCTGAAATGATGTTAAAAGTAAACATAAGTATTATTATAAAATATATTTATATGTATTACTAGCTTTTGCCCGCGACTTTGTCGCCTTGGATTTCGTTGTATTAAGTGGTAGCTGCTCCCACGCATTGACCCGCGTAAAACCTTACTGCTCAGCTCCCGTGAGGGTTAGCATAATGTTAAATATCTAAAGGCTTTTATTGAAAGTTAGTCTATCAAATACAAAAATAATTATCTAAATACGACCAGTAGTTCTCCAGATATGCACTACCATACAAACAAACTAACTTTCTCCCGCGGTTTCGTCTGCGTGATATACATGATATATATACATAAACAAAAAGTAGCCTATATTTCGCGTTTTTTAATCAGTTACCTACATCTAACAATTTAATAATATCGCTCCAGTCGTTTAGAAGATTAGCCGTTACAAACAAACAGACAGATAAACATTTTAAAAATGGGCAAATTGCTGTACTTTTTTGCAAAGTTGTTTTCCAAGCTGAAATAGTTGTTATCAGTGGAATAGTTGGTATAGTTGTTTGCATGATACAAACAGCTATTCCAGCTTGGAAAACATTGTTATTTTGTCACGAAAAACAGACACTTCAGTTTTATTATTTGTTTTGATGTAGTACCTAATGCTGCGATGCGTAGTCGTCTTCCAATATATTTTTTTTGTGTCAGGCTTTATGTGAAGTAGTTTAACGAATACCTTTATTATTTTTCGACTGAAAAAAAATACAATATCGCGAAACTTGAAATAAGCGGCGGTCGAGATATGGCGTCAATTTGAAAACAATTTCTAATGCAAGGAGGAGACATTCTTGTACCCGTTGTAATTATTTTCAATATAAGTATCATGTATTGTCTTCTTATTTTTGAAATATGCAAATTAACGGATTCCTATGTAATAAAATAACGGACACGTTACTAAAGGCTACGTAAGTTTACGTTCGAATACTTACACTTAACATTATTAGAACGCCCGCTGAGAGCTGTCGGACTATCGCAAAGGAATGTCATTCACTCATTCACGTTTATTACAAGTGCTCCAAATAACTATACATACTAGCCCTATTACCCGATAAGAGTATGATGCAATTCTATTGATATTATTACAATTCAAGGCCCTAAACAACCGCAATTGGTTGTGCATTCGGTCAGGTTAGTTCACCGCTGAAAAAGCGCTCTTTCGCCGCGGGCAGCTGATTGCATTGACTGCAAATTCCTAGTTTTTTGTGTGATCGCTTGAGACACGGTGTTAACAAAATAGTGGCAGTAAAAAGTGCGATTGTGATGTTATTCTGGTAGTGAGAGATCTGTAGCCACGGATTATTATTTTAAAGAATGTCTAAATGTGAAAACATTTGTTATATAAAGCTATCTGCATTTCGTTTGTTGTTCCAAAAATACAAGATTATGCATGCGTTCTTATTCTGAAATAAAAAGGTGGGTATCGGACTTTGTTGCGTAAAAACAATGAGCAAAACTCTATATAGCTTCTAGCGTCATTGATGTCATTTAAGCGAAGTCAAAACAAGCTAATCGAAAATGTGAAATACGTTAGTTCTATTATCTCTGTCTCTTTTACATCGGTAGTAAAAAGAAAAATAGAATATTATCCAATTATTACATTCGGGTTTCTCAGTAGATGCCATTCCTTTTACTAGACCCTGAGGGAACGATATTTTGTGTATGGTAGGCCCAACACAGAGTCAAGACAATATTCAGAAAATCGTTGAATAATTATGTATCTTAAGTATTATTTGCTCAAAAATTTCAATTTACATTTAGATAAACATACAAATGAATGAAATAGTAGTATAAATGATATAATATGATAAATGATATCAGAATAAATGTATGAATGCATAATTACAAACCTTTTATGAAGTTTTCTGAAACCAGGGCTCACCCGAAAACCAAAACCAGCAAGTTAACAATTATAACTAAATAAAATTTGTTTAAAATAAGTTCAAAAAAGGATATTATTACATATAATATTAGAATATGAGGACAGACTTCATAAAATAAGTTTTCGGCAATATTTTGCTTTGTAAGGTTTAGGCACATTAGGGCTAATTCTCATTATGGCCACTTCTCATTTTGGCTACTTCTGCTTAGGGCTACTTCTTATGTTTATTGAAATAAGTACTGTCTTTATATATTTAAACATATACTCGTATATATAAAGAAATTTAGATTAAGAATAAATCAACATTAATAGAACCAATGTAATAGGTAAGTATACAATATTATACGTATAATATACTTCTTGTAATAATTTCAGCCTTTTTTTTCAATTTATTTATGTGCGAATATGGGATTTTAAAATGTTGTTACATAATAAATGACTATTACCATTTTGAGCATTTCAGCATACAAAATGAACTTAATAATTTTAAAAAGGTTTATAAAATACTAAGTATCAAGATTATATTAAGATTAGATTATATATATATATATATATATATATATTTTAATAATAAGAATAATTTAAACCTGAATAGAATAATTTCAGCCTGGTTTGAAACTAACATTTATTTATTTATAACATATATAAATCATTCGTTTAAGGATACGTAAACATTACTAGGTGACACTTTTTTTTATTACTTTTTAATAAAATTAACATAAATCCACACAATAATCAACAAACAATATTAATTAGGTATTTTTCTTTATATAAGTGTAAATCAACACTATAACTAACAGTCCGTATTAATTATTAGATTCCTTTATATTTGAAGCTGGTAATAAGTCATTTTATCTAAAAATGTATAATATAACTGTTATTTGACCATTTTTTACTTTCCTAAGTACTTTTTTATACTTTTTGTCGAAATTAATGTACTTGTTAAGCCGTTTTTTGCTTGAATACGGCTGTTCTTGAGTTTGGAGTCAAAATTATTGGCTTCCTTTCAAAGCTTCTATAAAATAAACTTAAACGCTTGGGAATTTTCACATTAATCCGATGGTGCCACAACTCAAGAGAGTTGGTAGTGCGGTGGCGTTGTCTAGATTAACTAAGAAGCGCAGGGTTCATTCTTGGATACCACTGTTTTGCAAAGTATTTTAAAAACGTTTCAAACAATGGTAACAACGATTCATTTTCTTTAATCTTTGTTAGTTTGAGGCAACCGTCTGGAATATTCTTTGCGGGTATAAGTGGTAAAATAGCTAATTTCTTATAATCTGTATGGTATTTTTATTTTTTTTAGTCAAATTTAATTCTTTCGCCTTGTTTCAGGTGGTTTTTTGATAGTGAAAATTACACCTGGTTATTTGCGTGTCAAAGTACATGGTTTTTACACAAAGAAAGTACTTATTTCAATAAACAAATAAAAAAAAACATTTATGGCCATAATGAGAAGTAGTCCATTAGCGACTCGGTTCCCATAATTAGAATTAGCCCTAATGCGCCTAAACCGTGACAACGAAATTATACTGACCATTGGGTTTGAAAAACACTGTGAAGTATGCAGAATAAAGTTTTATTTTCACCTTATTCTTTGTTTCTAAACATTATTTTCTCACAGCTGAGTTAAAAAGTTATAATTATGTGCGATACGAGATCGAAGTTATTTACATCTCGTGCTTTTGAGTCGTTACGTTTTAAATTCTAACCTAGAATCGCGAACATAGCCGAGAGAGACTAATATGGAATCTTTTGCTTATTTCGGACTCAAAATAAGCACTCGAAGCAAATACGTACTTAACAACTATGAATACACAAATGACTTTAGTACACAAACTATCCAAAAGGTCAAAGGCAGATTACGGTCCAATTACGGTCCAGGCGATAACAGGAACATAATTTTTTTTTATTTGAATTTGTTTTATTTCAGTACTGAACTTGTCCAAATCTTACTTTGCAGTTGTTTTTGGTGGGTGCATCAAAATAATATGAAATAATATTTATTTATTGCATCATTTCACGTACACTTGCAGAATAAAAGGAATTACAGGAAATAATACATGTACCTATTAACTTATATATTTACCTACCGGCATTCTTACACACACATTTATAAATGGAGTTACATTGACATTGACCGATTTCCACTAGCTAATAATATAATCTAATAATATTATTATTACCTAACGGTGGTATTTCTGGAGCGTAGGTACAATAAAGAGTTATTTATGTTGTGTTACGATTTTGTTCAGTAAACGACTACCGCCAAATTATTCTAATTGAATTTGGTGAATTATGAAGTTGCTCCCAGACCAGCTGTAATGTTACGATGCGAAGTCGAATGCTTGTGACAAATACAATTCGAAATTTTGTTCTAAGGGCTTCTACACAAAACTGCGAATCGGTGCGATGCGAAAAAATTAAGGTTTGAAAATTCCGCATTACTCTTCTGTATTAATTCAGATTATATTATATTTTGTATGTAAGTTAACAAAACCTTTCTTGCGTCAATTTTGGGTGACCTACTAACATAGTTTTAACGCAAACATCATCTATTTATAAATGTCTGTGTCATTCACCATTTTATATCTAAATATAGTTAGCACTCGTGAGTTCGTGAGTCATCTCATCACTTCGTAAAGTGGGGCCTCGATCCCCAATCTCAGCTGAGATCAGCTTCTTATCAATTAGTGGGTGCCAGTGATATAACTGGACTGGCCAGTGAACTTTAATAAACGATACAGAAAAAATATCAATGTCTGTAATAATGTAAGTTATTTTTGAAAGGTTATGCAGCCTCTTTATTACGATTAATTTTGATTGTGATTGCATCAGATTTATGTGTCAAAATTAGTACGAAAAATTGACATTGGAATCTGACTCAATATCGTAATAAGGGGGCTGTTTCTTGCTCCTCAAAAGTAGGATATGAATAACTCAGAATTCGACGTTTTCTATACTAAAAGGTAGTTTGAAAAAAATATTGCTAAGAATCAAAATGTCACGATTAGCACGCACTATTCGTGCTGCCCAAGCCGCATTTCTTTACACTGCACGTCGTCCAGTACCGTAGTAGTACAACCAATAAATTTCAAAAACACGTATACTACTACTTATGATGTATTGTGATTAAAGAATGTTTACGGCCAACGAACCAAATGAAAACGTCAATGTAAATGTTAGCGCCACGTAATCGAAGGGAAGCGCTGGCAATCGGGCGGGTAGTACGCGCCATGCGCCACCGCACCAGGTGGGGGCCGTGCCAGCGGCAAATCGTGGAGACGCCAGCGTTGCTACTCCATACCCTATGACTATGACGCAACAATCAGTCTCGCTTGCTTGTGCTGTGCGGCTTGTGCCTGCGTATTGTCTGCGTCTGCTTTGGCATGGCGGATTGGGTTGACGCGGCATCGTTCATTCCGTTTTTAACTCGCGAGTTGGTCGCTCGCGCTCCGCCCGCTAAATATAAAGCACGTGGCCCAGTGCTTCGGTTCGGTTTTGCTCATAACCTATAACCCTTCCGTCGGAAGCCGGTGCGAGCTGTTCCCAAAGGGTGAGTGTGTGTGTTTGTACTATTTTGTTTATTGAATGTATTTTGAAACTAGAGGATTAGACTGTGCGATCGAAATAAATATCGGAAGCTTTGCCATAGTCACATATGGGTGCATTTATAAGCATATTGCATTGCACTTAATTTGCTCGAGTCCACGCAAGGTTTTAAAAAAACATTGGACGTGTTATAACGATGCGTTTAATGTTTAGCTAAAGATTATAAACTCATAGTATAACATATTTCTGTCAAAGTTTTATCAAACATAAGGACGTTGATAGAGGAGCTACTTAACAGGAAAGCACAAAATCGATAAACTAATTGGAGCTGCGATTGGTTAGTGTCGAAGTGATAAATATATGATTAGGTTTACGAACTATATTGTTTTTGCCGTCATGTGTTGAACGTTGAAGATTGAACGTATGTTCGTGTTAAATGTCATTCTCGTTACTTGACGATGCCACATAATGCACGGTGAGTGCACATTATCTTCAACCTCCTTCAACAATTTCACTGCTTGATTTGCTAAAGTATTTTGGATCGTCTTTATTTTTATTAAATAAGACATTTAGAATATTTTAATTAAAACGTCTGATTATTCAGGTCAAGCTTGTTGGCAACAATCACATTTAAATAAAATTCAATATTTTATGCGGAAAACCATTTCCTATTATGATAATATTTTCAATATTACGTTTCCTGTTATTCCAGTAGGAAATCATGATACAAGAAGACATTTGCATTCATTTTTAAATATTCATGACTTAAACTGCAATTTTCTGTACTTATTTCGTACTCATACTTACCTATAGGTATATTATGATTGGGCAAGAGTTTCATATAAGTATGAATACTGTATTTTATATTAATTTTATCTTCTTTATTATAATATACGAAACTTGAGAATAAGTGAACCGAGTTTAATACTTACTTACTTATATAGCAGAATAATGGATAAAATATAAAAAAATAAAACCATATTTTACCACCAAGCATTTTTTTTTAATTGTAACAAAATAGTCGGGTCATCGCGTTTAATAAACATATTAGTTCAGATACGTTAAAGAGAAACCACAATAATTATAACAAAAAACACCAAATATAAATATTATCCTTAAAATAAGTTTTGTTTAGTTTTTGTCTCGAGTTCGAGTCTGAACGAAATCGCTTAGTCAATATTTGGTGTCTTCATTCACCATTTTTTGTTCTAAGAATTCAAGTAGCATGAATAGGCCATGTTCGTGTTAATGGTGACTTTAGTAAACAAAGTTATCGCCACTTGAAGATAAACGGTGATTGTAAATATGGACTCGGACGACGACTGACTTATTTACCTTAAAGTTGTACCGTAGTAGGTACTAGTAGGGTGTGAAATTGTTTATGTAAATATTTATCTGAATTCATAATCATTATGATGTGTATTCATTTAAATATTTATTATGAATAGTAACGTAGCATATTTTAGTTTTTTTGTACTTTTGAATTATATTTTACACCAGCCAGTTAATTAAAAAAAAGATTTTTTTGTACTCCCGTTGTTCGGCGATCGAACCTAGTGACGTCACAGCATTTTGTACATACCTGACGATCTATTTAGGGTGAGAAAAGCAAATGACAATGGAATTGGACTAATAAGCAAAAACATTTAGTTATCAATTTTGAAGAGCTGATTAAAATAAATAGTGTCTAGTAATTTAGATAGATATAAATATATACACACAACGTCAACTATCGCACAACATACACACAACGTCATCTAGTCTCAAACTAAGCAGAGCTTGTACTATATAATAATTATAATTCTTTTTTAATGGAGGACAATACTTAATTACCTAATAAAGGAGAAGCAAAAAGTAGAGCGTTATGATTTAATTTAAAATTGCCTGTGTATTTTAAATTTACGTAGCGCTTAAGCTATTCATTATTGATGAATAAGGGTGCCAATCAATTCGTTATTTACATTATTCCGGCCTAACATAATGCTAAATTTTAACAGACTTTAACAATAGGTGGAGTTGATTTAATTTCCATAGTCGAGGTATAGTTTATTAAAATTTTCAAAGCTTTTTAAAACTTGCAGTTTTTATTTGACTATAATCCGCGCCCGGCTTTGCTCGCGTGGCAATTCAATCGTAACAAACATAGAAAAAAATACATATTTCATAACAACATCACGCCAATATTACCCGGAAGGGTCTTGCAGAGATGTATAGCACCCACACTTTACCTTATATGGGCCCGATCACCCCCTATCCCATAGGACTTTGAGCCTATCGCCATCCAACGGGAACAATTCCAACTCCGTGCTGTTATTGAAAATTTCCTGACGGAAATAACACATTGCCCGACCAGGGAATCAAACCCGAGACCTTGCGGTGAGAAGCGCAGATGCTAATCACTAGACCATCACGGCATTCAATATTTCGTCTTAGAAATATTAGTCCAGGGTAGTGAACTTCAGTCAGTTTATTTATATTATAAAAAACTACTGAGGTGTCAAGGGACACCCGGATGGAACGAAGTTCGGTAATTCCAAATAACAACAAATCAGGATTCGCACCCGAGATTGCAGTAAAAGATATATTATGCGAACTTAACCACTAAACAAATAAAACAGTCTATTAATAAACAAAATACGGTAACAAAAATTTAAACAAAAGGCGGGAATTGTATATTTTTTTTAAGTTATGATATTATTTTTTTTAAGTTACTTTATTAATCAAAGAGAGACAAAATGAAAATATTTCGCTTGCTTTCTCTATGCGCAGCATATTTCTGTAGCACCAATTAGTTCCGAAGCCGCGCGATAGATGGCGTTGGGATCGAATTAGATCGCGCTATGGTTTCGTTACAAGGTCCTGTATACAGGGTTATTGGGTAAGTCGACCTAGATCCGTTAAGAGGTGGTAGTTCCCATCATTTCTGACTGATCTAACTATGAAACACCCCACCCTAAACCTAACCGTTTTCGAGATATTGGACTTAGAAGGTTTTTTTAAAAAATATCCCGATTTCTTAACTATAGCCTATTTTTTTTGTATCCTATGCCTTTTATTTTTTTTTAATTCTGATTTTTGTGTGCCAGATAAGTTTGTTTATAATTCTCAACCTAAAAAGTGCAAGTATCTGAACCAATGGGATCGTAGTAGACGATTGATACCGTAAAAAAGTAATTAATTTGAAAAAAAAAATTGTTTCTTTTAGTAATATTTAAAAAAAAATCTATGGCGTTAGTTCTGCAGATGTTTTAAATAATATCTACGTTCCATTAGCTATCCAACAAGGTATCACAAGCTAGGGTCTTATCACAATTCATAGAAAAAAAATCGATAAAAGGCTCCCAGGTAGTAAAAAAAAACAATGGTACTTAAGATTAAACTTCTCTTTTGGGCCAGGAAACGAAATAAAACAATACAAATAATTATTAAACAACATTTATTTAAATTTATAAATCTTGTTCTGCATGGCCGCCTCTGTTTCGCACACACACTCTCATTCGGTGTCTTAGTCCGCTTTTAACTACTACAGTCGTTAAGTCTCTTCGAATTTCGTCAGCAGCCTCAATAATCTTCTGTCTTAATATGTCAATAGTTTCAATTGGATTATTCTCATTGTAGACTAATGTTTTCATGTGTCCCCACACATAAAAATCCATGGGAGTCAGGTCAGGACTTCTTGCTGGCCACGGTATGGGTCCACCTCTTCCGATCCACCTATTAGGATACTCGTTGTCTAGCCATTCCCTGACCCCTCTTCTGTAATGTGCAGGGCAACCGTCGTGTTGGAACTTCATGTTTCTAATCAGATTTAGGGGTAAATCCTCTAATAAATTTGGTAACTCTTCTCTTAGAAAATGTTCGTAAAATTCTCCGTTTAAATTATCAGGTAGAAAGAAGGGCCCAATTAATTTGTTTGCTATGATTACCATCCAGACATTTAAACTAAATCTTTTTTGTGCGGCTTTTGTCCTCTTCTGGTTAGGATTTTTTTGCGCTTTTGGGGCCCAATAATGAGCGTTGTGGTAATTTGTAATTCCATCTTTATCAAATTTTGATTCATCTGTCCACAAGATTTGTTTTAAAAATGCTGGGTCTTCTAAATCTCCATGAAGCATAAATCTACAAAAGTCTAACCTCCTCACTGGATCTCCCTCTTCGATAACATGTACTGGCGTGTAGTGATAGGGGTAGAGGCCTGCAGTATTCACCGTAAACCACACTTTCCACTGCGAGAGTCCAAGTTCTCGGGCAACAGCATTAGTTGAAGTAGTTGGATCCGCTCTAAACCGTTGAACTATTTGATTATCTTCATCTTCATCATCAACAATGATCCGTGGTCGGCCTAGGTCTGCTCGACGCCTTAAAACAGAGCCAGTCTCTCTGAGTCGCCGGTAAGCGCCGTCAAAGACAGTGACATCCGGTATTCGGCGGCCGGGATAACGTGCAATGTATTCGTCACGAGCTCGTGCAGAAACACCATTGCAGTACCCATAACAAAGTAGAATATCCGCGTATTCCTCGTTCGTGAAGGTTGCCATCTTCAACAGTTCCACTTCAGAAGCACAATTCAAAGTCCAGTTAACAAGCACAGTCACAATTTGTAGGAAACAGTCCAGAAATACAAGCCAAGTCGGGTAAGAAATGAAGAGCACTAAATATCGCATCTACTACGGACGAATCACGGAAGCAGACTAAAACGAAACAATAACAACAAATTGGCCGGGATTATTTTATCTCGCTTGCACCTGGTCAGTTTGTCCCGCTCGCACGCACCACAGCTCCGTGGAAGAACAATAGGACCAAAGAACCCAAATTTGTACTGCTACCTGAGAGCCTTTTATCGATTTTTTTTCTATGAATTGTGATAAGACCCTAGCTTGTGATACCTTGTTGGATAGCTAATGGAACGTAGATATTATTTAAAACATCTGCAGAACTAACGCCATAGATTTTTTTTTAAATATTACTAAAAGAAACAATTTTTTTTTTCAAATTAATTACTTTTTTACGGTATCAATCGTCTACTACGATCCCATTGGTTCAGATACTTGCACTTTTTGGGTTGAGAATTATAAACAAACTTATCTGGCACACAAAAATCAGAATTAAAAAAAAATAAAAGGCATAGGATACAAAAAAAATAGGCTATAGTTAAGAAATCGGGATATTTTTTAAAAAGACCTTCTAAGTCCAATATCTCGAAAACGGTTAGGTTTAGGGTGGGGTGTTTCATAGTCAGATCAGTCAGAAATGATGGGAACTACCACCTCTTAACGGATCTAGGTCGACTTACCCAATAACCCTGTATAAGGTGCGCATTTTTTTTTTAGGAACTCAATTCTAGTATTTTTTTTCTTTTTTGTTTTTTTTTTAAATTTAATTTATCTCTTTTTTTCTATAAGCGAGAAAGAGAGACGGTTTTGTCTGATGATGTAGCACCGTAGCTGTAACGTAGCATATAATTACTACGCTGCTACGAGAATTGCTACGAAAAGTGTCGTTACAACTTTTCGTTCCTTTTTTTTCCGCCTAGCCCCCTTTCGCAACGCGCAATAAGGAACTTCGTTCCAAAATCGCAGTTCTGTATCTAATATTAATGACCCACTGCTGGGCTCGGACCTCTTTTTATGATGAGAGGGGTTATATATATAAAAATGAATTGCTGTTTGTTAGTCTCGCTAAAACTCGAGAACCGGCTGGACCGATTTGGCTAATTTTGGTCTTGAATTATTTCTGGAAGTCCAGAGAAGTTTTAAAAGGTGAATAAATATGAAAGTTGTTAACTATCTATCAGATTATTTTATGTGGATTGATAAAATACGGAGGATTTTTTTTATTAATTATTTCTTTCTTTTGTTTGTTTTAAATTTATTTTTTACAAAAGTTTAGGTCTTTTACTTATCGATTTAGGCAGTACGAAGTCTGCCAGGCCAGCTAGGCCGTTTATATTATAATCATCAAATTAAAAATAGTTCGAGCCAAATGTATTTTTAAGGTTCCGTAGCCGAATGGCAAAAAACGAACCCTTATGGATTCGTCATGTCTGTCCGTCCGTCTGTCCGTCCGTATGTCACAGCCACTTTTTTTCGTAACTATAAGAGCTATATTGTGGAGCCTTGGACTGGAGATGTATTCGGTGAACCGCATTAAGATTTTCATACAAAAATAGAAAAAAAATACAATTACATTTTGGGGTTCCCCATACTTAGAACTGAAACTCATTTTATTTTTTCATCAAACACATACGTGTAGGTACACGTATGGATAGGTCTTCAAAAATAATATTGATGTTTCTAATATATTTTTTTTCTTAACTGAATAGTTTGCGCGAGAGACGCTTTCAAAGTGGAAAATGTGTGTCTCCCCGCCCCGTAACTTCTAAAATAAGGGAATATGATAAATGTAAAAAGAATATATGATGTACATTACCATGCAAACTTGCATCGAAAATTGATTTGAACCAGATCTAATTATTAGTTTTTAAAGTTTGTAAACCGCATGTTACCTTTCATTCAATCAACTCCAATATAATAATAAGATGTATAGTGGCACGGAACCCTACGTGCGCGACTCCGACTCGCATTTGGCTGGTTTTTTATATATACACTAGCGTCCTTCCGCGTCTCCGCCCGTTTGTTATCTCGTCAATAAAAGTCGCAATACTTTTTGGAGTCCTAAACTACTATTTTTGGAGCCTATGGGGTCCAAACAAACATAATATACTTTCTCTTTATAATGTTAGTTATATAAAATGGCAATAAACCTAAATTGCCACGGTCTAAATTTGTACATCATAGCAAAACAAGCATACATGCTGATAGCTGACAAATCAAAAATCAATAAATCAGCATTAAAATTATTTATGTATTAAGTACACGTGTACAATACAATAGGTAATGTCAGTGATCCGTAGTATTATTACTATTCATCATAACCATCAGTAGGGGAGACCTAGGAGAGTTGTGTCAATTTTTACTTAAATGAACATATCTCAATATAGAATCATACCACGATAATAAACTCTATACCTTACTATAGCTCAATTCTTCCTCTTTTAAAAACAGTCATCAAAGTCTATAGAAATTACAAGGTTTCTAAGAAATTCCACGTAATCTGGCAGAACTCCTTTTGTCACAACTCTCCTAACACCAAGGTAAGTTGTGACAAGTACCAAGGTAAGTTGTGACAGCCGAGTATCTTTAGTATATTTCGTAGATAAAATAATTTTATATGAGTTATGAATAAAACACGCGTTGTTTTGCATAAATATACTTTAATAATCAACATTTGCATACATTATAGGAACTGCAATCATATTAAATACTAAAATAACAAGTATTTAATCTTCTTTAGGTAATTATAATATTATTTTGAGATCAATTGTAAGAAAATCAGTCAAAAATCTAAATTAATCTGATAAACAATTATGACACACGTATTGCAGCTCGCCTCCAGTGCAATCCTCGTGAGACCAGCCTTTGCATTCGAGACACTGGACCCACTTCTCATTTGATCTGCTACTGGCATACTATTCAAGGCAGCACATGCAAAAACAATTATTTTCTGCATCTTCTTCCGCATCATCTTCACTTTTCTTGTTGGTCTTCTTCTTCTTTTTTTAGGTCTATTATTATCTTCAGTAAGAATTTCTGTAAGAAATTCTGAAATTAAAAAAAACAATAGCAATTTAGCAAGCAAACACCAAACCACATGCCCAAATAAAAACCTGACAAAAATGACACATTTAAGATAGACTTAAATTGCCGAACACCTTTTATGTCAAATTAAGGTTTTAATAATTAGTTAAAACAAACAAACATACACATAAATAGAATTTAAAAAATGCTAATAGCGTGTTAATTAAACTTAACAGAGAATAAATTAAAATAGGAGAGTTGTGACAGCATGTCACAACTCTCCTATGTGGCAAAAATCGCGACCTGGCCAGCATAATAATTCATAATTTCAAAACATGATGAAAACACAACAAATCAATGCCACTTGTTGATACTTCAAAAACCGCAGAATATAGGAAAGAAAAGCATAGCCACATTCATTCAATACTTCACGATATAAATACAATCGAAATATTGATAAAAAACTTACTTTTCGTTTTTTTTTCCATCAAGGCGCCGCACTCACGCAAACGCTTGCCGTGCGCCTTTGGCGCGTACTGCGTCAAGTAGCTCGTCTCTCAATGACTATTGCGCGACGTTGCCAGCTCGCTAACGGTCATAGGTTCCGCGAAATCGTCTTACAGTTAATGAAAATAAAAACAGAATCAATTAAAAAAAAATATTTACTATTTTAAATAGTAGTAATACAATGATTTAATTCTTGTAAAATCATTCAAATCATTTTCTCAAATGTTCTTTACTTTTTCTCTAGAAGTCTTCGCAACCCCAGCGTGGCTTCGCGTTGTAAAACTTTAAAAAGGTACACGCCTATTAAAATCGGTTCAGTTCTTTTTAACTTAAATCGTTGCAAACAAACACAAATACTTTTTTTTAAATATTAGTATTGAAGATTTTGTAAATGAATTTTAAAAAACAGCAACAAAATTACTAAAATTCTCTTTTGGTCCGTAACGTTACTTTTTTAGAAGAGTAAAATTGTTTTGTCTTTGACCATCATTGTTTCTACCAACCATTAAGTATAATGGTAACATGCTATTGTAACAGAATAGGAACAAAAACTGCTATTATAATAAAAACGATAGGTAAGCTAGTTAATTTGTAATTCATACCATTTTTTTGTTGTCGTCTAATGTTCATCGAAAATTGGGGTTACTGTACTCAGCAACAATTCGAAAGATACCTAAAGTAAGTACTATCAGACCAATAGATTTATGACCTATTTGGCAAATGTTTGCTGACATTTGGGTGCTGCAATTAGTACCTATCTCGAAAATTTCAGGCATCAGCGGGAAGTAACAACGACTGATAAGACAAACAAACGTAACGATCGATAGAGATAACCAGCGTCCTTACCATCACCTATTTTACTTCTGAAATGCAATGCAAAACTGCATAGCTTCTTTGTTTTTTGTAAATTTAGCAGCAGATCTTAATGATCGTCAATCTAAAGTAGCATTCGAATTAAATTGATCGTTCTACACGAGCGCATTTTGAGATTAATCATAAGGAAAAAAGTTAAATTAACATTTCACAAAAAATACCTATTTTCATGACAATAATAATATCATAAAAATAAAGTCTGTGTTGGAAACTCATAGAATTAGCTTTAAGATGTTCAATAAAAGGGTAATCTGAAGTACATAATTTCATAAAACTCAAACAAGAAATGCACGTTGGACATTTCGATTTTTTTTATACAACAATAAGTCTTTGGTAGATTGTGGTTGTTAAAGTTACCACTTACCATTCAGATTACTCGCTGTTCACCACATAGAGTTACTTCTATTAAAAAATGTTAAAAATATTGATTAGTAGCGTTAGCCTTGACGATTATAAATTACCATATCTGCATTTAACTACACTTATACCAATGAATGAGTCGAGGTTGTTAATACTATGTCGGTCCATGATATAAGCTGTATTCACATGTAACGATACGATATAGTAGTACGTTAGTCTTAACATGTCTACAAGTATTATGTATACTGTCCCACGGACCACGCGATACTGCCTGTCCTAAAACCACAAAAATAACACATGAAAAAAAAATCATGGTCATTTTTTAAGTAACTCTCATACAACCTTTACACTTAGTAGTCTAGTTATTTCTACTGCATTAGAAATTTCAGCGGCTAAATGAATTTCTACCCTAAACTCGTAAGACGACATTCTGTCGTGCCGTGTGGGCACCACAGGAGGTGAGGTGTTTACAGCTCCACCACTCCCACGATATCCTCGAGACAAGGTCATTGCTTTCATGTTCAACTTCAAAATTCTAGTTAGCTGTCATTCCACTCTTAAATACCAGTTCGATCTGGTTCAAAGCGGTTCGGATGAAAAGTCTTGCAAGTGACTTTTTGCGGCACTATCTCGCCACAAAACCAGTTACAATAGGTACAGCTATATTATTATTATTGGCTAGTATAAAAATTAATGTTCTGCAAGACTTGGTTATGAACTCGTAGTTTGACAGGTTTTTTTTGGTAGAGAGAATTAATAGGTCATTATTACGCAGCGTTTTACCGTTTGTAGTAGCATTATCCTCTTAAAGTGTCAAAACTGAACACGTGTATTTTTTTTTGCTTAATTTTTTACTACTTTAAGGTTACACACCTGTCTTATTGTAGGTATAACGTATTTTAATGCTTAGTCAAAACTTAATTAATTTAAATGAATAGATACAAGATTAGTTTAGCGATAATACAGCCGTTGCCAAACCTCAGATTTAGAAAAATAGCGTGACCAAACAACCCATAGATAGACGGTCTTCTTCTTCTTCTTCGTCGTGTCGATGGCTGAGTCAAATTTTATTGGCCCAATAAGTGGCCACTGTTATGGTGCTCTCGTCGGCGTTCATGAGCGCCTCTCTTGTGCAGGTGGAAGGGCATTTTGGAGAGTCAGTAATGTAGTCAAGGTTTTGACTTGCCATCGTGGTGAAAGGATTAGCCAATTCGCTTTTAAGAACTCACGAATTGCCCAGGGTGCGCCGGACGTAGAGAGTTCTTGTGTACGTCACTCGGGGAGGCTCCTTTCATGCACCCCATAGACGGTTAGAAATGGGCAGGTATCCACGACGCGTTTTTATTTACAAATTGCCCTATGAAAGACATCAACGCTATTTCTTACGGCGTCTTTTTCTAGTGCTATCCTTTTAACACGCCACGTATTACGGTCATTCTTGCCCCCGCTTCATCTTACCTCGATTAGCTGACTGAATTTGATTCGCTAGACAGTATCGAACTTTTATATTTTTATTATTTAATTATTTATTGAGGTAAAAGTGACCTAAGTGTCTTAGGGCCTTCAGAGGTTCCGGGTAGTTCTTATCCGACCCATAAAATATAACCTGAATGAATTTAAAAGTGACACAAGTTAAGTTAAAAAAGAACTCAACTGTCACTTTAATTTATGCTCGTTATATGCTTACCGTGCCAATAAGGTTTATGTAACACCTGTGAAATTTAGGGTTCAGTCTTTTAGTTCCATGGGACCTAGATGTAATTTAGTTAGAAGATTACCATAACGTGGTGTGTTCGTTCAAAAGGCGACTCAACTTTCACTTGAACATACTTAAAATATAATAATATACTTAGTTAAACAGATATTCATCTCAGCCATTGAAGCAATTCTTAAAATGCATACCAACGCATTCGCCAGTCAGTACATCGCCTTCTCAAATAAGCTACAAAAAATTAAAAAGTAATAATAACCACGTGTTGTTTCTTGGAAGGATCATTGCTGATCCGTGACCGAGCATTTAACTTGAATAAATATAAAACAATGAGCGCAAATGTTATGCCATTGTTTTTGTTCATCTTTGCAGTATTATTTACACAGCTGGCAACGTTGCTCGGTGCACTGCCACGGTTATCAATAACGTCTGTTCTGAGCCTTTAAACTATTATATCTATGAACTTACAAGGTCATTTTTATATAATAACTTGAATTTCTTCAGCACCAACTTAGATCAATTAAAATATCGTAACCGAAAGTGAATGAAACCAAAGTTATGTACCTCCTAAATACAGGGGGGCACGTGTCCAAGTAACATTTATGAAAACCACATTTTATACGAGGCTCGTTTTCTCTTTAGTCAATTTATTTTTTGACGGTTAAATTTATTTCAGTTAAAGTTACAGCGGTTGAATAGACAATGTTTATATTCGGTTATAGACTCATCCCGTATGACATTGGATCTTTATAACGGGTGCAGTGAAGTTGTTAATACTTTTATATACCCTTCTGGATCAAAAAGGCGTTATGCTACGATTTTTTTTCATATTTATATAATTATGAAAAAAGTACAAATGAAAATAAAAGATCTATCTTTCTATATATCTTTGTGTGCATGGACATAGAGGTTTGTATTAGTCTGGGTGTATCTATGTATAATATGTATGTATTTACAAAAGAAAAGTATACGGGGTGGATGCGACATAGCGACATTTATTGAAACCACAGCTTCTATACATGGTAAGTATCAATTTCCACCGGATAAAAATTCTCTGGCGAAAAAAAAAAAATCACGTTCTCCGAACAATTTGAACATTGCGATCGTGCAATTTGTTCGGAAGACGTGGATTTTTTTTTCGCCAGATAATTTTTTATCCGGTGGAAATGCATACTGGCCATGTATAGAAGCTGTGGTTTCAATAAATGTCGCTATGTCGCATCCACCCTGTATATGTATTAGTATCAGTTATTTTAGTACCCATAGTACCTACAAGCTCTGCTTAATTTGAGACTAAATGGCGTTGTGTGTAAGTTGTATTTATTAATTTATCTATATTAAGCCGCACTCAATATCACTTTACAGATCGAATCTAATTTTCTTTGAAGTAACGAAATACGAACCCCATAACATACCCTTATCGAAAGACAGCAAGCTTGCTAAATGCTGATGGAAGTAAAATGTGATATCTTGTAAGCAGACACCGACTTGTTGATGCTCTACACTACAATAATACAAAACCTAACTATTTGTACATAATTATATCAGTAATCAAGTATACAATTATTATGAAGAAAAATATTATTACAAAAACAACAACTGACTACAAACGACTGCTAAAATAACTTTAATCTTAATTGATATTGTGATACTTGTTTTTCTCTTTCTGTTTGTTATTTTAGCAGTCGGATTGTTGTTTTTGTAATAATATTTTTTATAATACAAATAATATTATTGCATACATGACTGCCTCGTTGGTCTAGTTGTTAGCGTATGCGCCTCTCACCACGAGGTCTCGAGTTCGATTCCCGGGTCGGGAAGAGTGTGAAATTAGGGTATTGTACACCTCTGCCACACCCGTCTGGGTAATATGCGTGATTTGTGCTTTTTTTAGATTGTGTTTAATCGGTTATCAATACATTTCAATCAAGTAGAATATGGTCTCGCGTTGTACAGGCTTTCCATGCAATGCGAGACCACCATGTATGATGTATAGGTGTGTACAGAGATAGTCGAAAGAGATGAACATATCCTATCTCTTTAGTTGTATAGCCACAACGCGGGCGGAGCCGCGGCGGATAGCTAGTTTAGTATAAAACGCTAAATATTCATTTACATGCCCACTAAAAGATTGACATGTTGACGCCAAACACTGCATATACTCAATAGCAAATTGCTCTTATAACGGACGAACTCAGGCAATCACGTAAATAGCTGCCTCAGTGTTTATTAATGTTCAATGAACACCAATTCACTGAAACTGGAAAATAATCATTCCAATTAGTGATGCACCTATAAAATATTCGTTTCCGACGCATATCCATAGGATTTGGTTTATTGGTCAATATTAAATTCATTGAATACCAAAATGATATTCGTAGCAATGTTCCAGTATTGTACTGAAATATTAGTGTACGAATGTCATTTTGTAATACTATCACCGTATTAGATAATGACATTCGGACACTAATATTCACCGCACTTATAATTATCAAAATCGGCTCATAAATGACGTACCGGTGCTGCACAGACCTTAAAAATTCGTATAAAAACATTTGTTTACATTAAATAAACGCATTCTTTCTATATCAGGTATGCAAAAACCCGGGTTGATAACTTTAACTTTGTAACAACAAAGTATTCAGTACCATCAAATATAAAAAGACTGCGACATGTAAAGGTAAAATTTAAATAAAAGTTTGTAAAAAAAGTATGGTTACATCACTAATTACTATTATGCAACGGCTCCCCGATTGAGAAATCGGAAACGCATACCGATGCAAATATGAGGTACCTATTTAATAAATAAAAAGGTAAGGTATATAACCTAGACGCTAATGTTAAAACACTTTTAATTCCGTGATATTCCAATTTGTTCTTGAAACCAGGGTAATTCTAAAAATACTTATTACCTCTTAATGTTAACCTCTCTCTTTCATGAGTAACTGTCCCCCATCATACAGAACTATAATTGGGAAAACGTACCATCATCGTTGAAATGCCATTTAAGCAGATGTCCTCAGATTTCATATAGTTTGTATACTAATGAATCATTTGCATTCATCGAATATTGTATTTAAAAAAATCCTAAGGTATAGTTGTTTAGAATGCACATACCTTCAGCGTAGCAAGAAACATTTTGTCTTGTGTGTATAAGATTATGTAGCTGTGTTAATAGTCTTAAAATAACCCTGTATATTTTGACGTATTGGTCATGATTGATTATGACATATTGGCAAGTCACGGATTTGCCGCGTCCACTACCATAGCAGTTGACTTTGATAAGACTATTTCATAATATTTATAGTTGCGGCATTGCCGTTACACGTTCCTAGGTCATCTAAAAATGAAAGGAGCCAACAATCAAACATTTTGACCTTTGAACATTGAAAAAAATGACACATCTACAAGTTAAGTTAAGACTGAAGCTGAGTGTGCACTACGTGTGTGTGTGTGAGCGTGTAATTAGTTATTATCGCTGCGACAAATCACGAGTGCTGATATGTAGGTGGTACAATAAAAACTAAATATTTATGCTTTATATCAACATTTTCCTTGACAGATTAAGAATGTCTATACTGAATACTACTGAATACTGGATATGCCGACGCATTCCACAGATTTTTATGACCAGTCTTTCACAGTTGAATCCGTTCGCTTGTGGAATGCGTTGCCTGTTGCGATCAGACAAGCGCAAAGTTTGTATTGTTTCAAGAAAATGCTTTACGACCATTATCAAAATAATTCACCTTGAAACTGTATGTATTATATTGGATTTATATTAGTATATGTTTATGTATATATATATATATATATATATATGTATATATTATTAAAATTGTTATATATCATATGTATTATAATAAAAATAGCATATTAACTTATTTTAGTATTATACCTACCTATTATTATTTCTTTCCTCTTTTTTCGTTGCTGTCTAAAACTACCTTCTGTAAATCTTTTACACTAATGTCCATCCAAAGGTTGCCTGGAAGAAATCGCGTTAAGCGATAAGGCCGCCCTTTGTGCATATATTGTAATTGAAACTTTCGTACAAAATGTATTTCCTATGTCCTAAGCACAAATAAAGTTTTTATCTATCTATCTATCTATCTATCTGTCTATTACCCAACCGTGTTAATCTTCGAGCTATTATTATTTCGCTCAGTTTGCGAGAGTCCTTATTACTTTTGTCGGTAACTCGATATACTGTATTCGTTATAATAATTAGCCTATTATAAGAAAATCGTAGACTTCACGGATGCTTTAATTCAACTCTCGAATGACTGATTAATGTTAACGAGTGATTGTAATGATGATGATGATGGCTTTCAATCATTTATAAACCCTTCGTCAAGTTTATTGGCCGCAGTTCACCCTAGATTACAATTCCACAAAATAACACTATATTTTCTCGTAGGTACTAAAATAATCAGAAGGCCTATTGGCAATCTTTTACCTGGTTTTATATGATGGGGCAACCTTAAAGTTAGGGCCTAGCCAAAAATCATTAAGTTTTCGTTAAGTAGCGGCAAGAAAAGAACCCGTTAGGCCAAAAAAACAAAGCATTCAACTTGCTCACAATCTCAGTACCATTGTTATTTTATTTTTGTCTTTTGAGGATCCTGTTACTTGATTGACAGTATTGTTAGCTCAAGCCCAATGAAGGCACAACTACCACTTTGCTTACCTGAGCACCATGACCTCATATCACTCATTTGCTTGCCGAAAGTAGTGTTTTATTTCACTGTACATTAAACAAAGCGTGATCAGTGTAGTGTGATCCTGTTTTGAATCACGATGCGGTGGCAATTAAAGGTCAGGGTACGACCGCTGCAGTCTATTTAAACACAAGGCCTACTTTTAGTTGCTAAAACGTCGAATCCGATGCCGCAATCGAGCTGTTCCAATAAAACAGTAAATTGTTTTGGTTGGAACAGTCGCTAAAAGTAGCGGTTGTGATTAAAGTCAAAATGAATAACCTACAGGAAAATTACCTAAAGGAAAAATACCTCAGTTGTTTTGTTTTCAGTATTAAATTTTGGCTTCAATCTGATTGATCGCAGGGTCGTTTGTGTTATCGATATTATCACCACAATACTAAAACAATGATAAGGAAATGTTTCATCATTTTAAATCATCACAACAACGTACACAACTTTGGATGACTGATAATGATTTACACTGATCGACAAAGCGATGCGCCTTTCTTTATATATTGCGTTATCAATAAGATCAGCTTTTCTTATCTGTTCTATTAATAATGTAAATAAATACAAAAGCATAACAGAAAATTGTTTCACATATATTGGGCGATAGATATATCTGTGTAATATTATTTTCACCACACAAGCACGAAAAAGATCATTTGCTTGCCAGAATTCAGTGAATAAAAACCGTTTTTACTCACTAGTGAGGCAAAGTGATTCAAATTTCGAAACACAGAATCCTTCCAATGAATAGGCGCTCGAAAAAAAACAAAGCAGCCACCATGTAGGTTATTAATAAACATTGACATCAATTTTATTAAATAACTACAAACGATGCGTTTTAAATTATTTTAAATTATATAAATGCACGCTTATTTAGTATTTTAATGTTTTTATAATCGTGATTAACCATTCAATTAATTTAAATAAAAAATAAATAAATGTTAAATTAACGGAACGAAGTGCCGAACGCATTCTAAAAATAAAATTCGCGGGCAACTATAAATTCTTTTTAGTTTATGTTTAATTGTTTACTGGAACTTTTTAACAAAATATAGTGAATCCAGTGATGAAGAACTTTGTGGAACTCCAAAAGAGTTGCGACAACTTGCTTCTAACACAGAAGGTTGCTTTTTACCAGAAAAATCACGTGAAAGCGTACGACGTATTTAATAAGTGGCGACTTACAAAAGGCTCTAAAACGCATTCTAAATCGGTATTACTGTCGTATTTCATGGAATTATCCCAGGTTAAGCAATTGAGTACGAGTTTATTTAAATCTTAATATTTTAAAGAGGTGAAAAGTTTTGTATGTAACGCGTGAGACAAAAATAATTTCCAGTTCGTGACCTCTTAAAATCTTTCGCTTGCGAAGTAGTCTTTATTAGAATCACTAGCTATGCTCGTGATTAAATTCAAGACTACTTCGCAAGCTCAAGATTTATAATTGGCACTCACAACAGAAATATAAACTTTTTCTCACTTGTACCATAAATAACTATTAATACATAAACCAAATATTCGGTTTCCTTCCACGTTTGTCTGTAGTCAAACAATCTGCCGAAACATTGAGGTCGGCTTCTAGTGTAACGGATTTAGCTGAATATCAATAATTCATTAGTGAAGCGACTCAGAGAAGAGGCCATAAGACCTCCACAACCCAGTCTTGTACTCTTTGTCAGACTAATTGCCAGACTTTCTGGCCTCTGTCTACCCGTAACGACTGCCATAGTTCAAATGGCAACTGGTACCGACGGCTTAACGTGCTCGCCGAGGCACGGAGGAAAACTCGTTATGTTAAAGATGGTCACCCATCCACGGCTGATCGCGGTCATCATTGCTTAACCTGCAAGATCGATCGGTGCGCGCGCCTTATCTTAGCCGAGCTTCTCGTTGGTCGACGTTTGTCCGAATTAGAAATAATCGGGTATTATTGAAATTACACAAGATACATATGATATGATGCGGTTTCCGCTATCATAAGCGGCTTCTTTCGTGTTTATCATTCATTGGAATTATAGGTATAGATATCATAGATTTATCAATGTTTATTTTTGTTGTTGTAATCACTTCTTATCATCAGACCTTGACCATATACTAAACATGTTGTAACAAAACATTTTGGTGCAAATGGACCTGTGAATAAAATACCACCTGATAATTTAACCTAAAATCAATATGATATTATAATTTTACCTTATGCGGCTTCTTATTACTCAATACTCTCCACTTCTTGGTACTCAATACTCTCCGGCGGCGAGCTGTAACTGTAATCGTTGCATGGACTGTAACCAAAACAACATAGTGTGTGTGTACGTGAGTAGCTTGCAAATCAGTCGCGAACCACGTACAGTGGGCCAACGAGTTAGGTATGCAGGGCAAAGCTTCTTAGTGATAGTAAAAGACTTACTACACTAGTTATGGATAAGTGAGGTACATATCTAAGTAGTCGGTATATTACACTTATTAAATATGTAACTCACACATGCATATATATTGCAGTCAGTTTTCTTTATGATGTAGATGTTTTTGCCCTTCATACCTAATTGCTTAGCCCACTGTATACTAGATGCAACGGTTACGCTTACGGCTTCGGTAAGTACCCGACTCGAGATCGAGTCCCGGGTTTAATTTTTAAAAGTTTAATTCCGGCTTTTTCACTCAGCAATTCTCAATAGCTGCATGGAGTTGGAATAGTGGTCGGTGAATAACCATAACCATAGGTAAAAGTGGGTCATAGGGAACGACCTCGCTCTGCCGGCCGTGGTTCCGTCCATGGGCAGCGCGAGGTCGTGGGAAGCGGTCGCATCCTTCTGCGAGGAAGTCATCTCGCAGAAGGAGGCGGCGGAGCGGATCAGGGAGGACTCACTCCTGGCTGATCCGCTTCGTCGCCGGCGAGCTGGGCGCGCGTACGCCGCGCACCTAATGCCGCCCTGAGCGAGGCCGCGGGCGGTGGAAGGGGGATTTTCCGCCGCCCGCTGATGCCTTCCGCGACGGAGCGGCGCCCTGGGTGTGCCCGGGGCGCCACTAGGAGAGGAGGAATTAGAGTCGGGTGCCCGGTGGCAGTCGGACTGGGCACGGTCGCCGCGGCGAGCCCTGTGGATGTAAGATCGATCCAGGGCTCGCCGACCCACCATCTTTCGGCGACGAGGGCACACCGCGGGGTTTTAGTGGGTATATCCGTGCCGTTTAACATTCGTAGGCACGGGGAGTCCCACATAACCGCCCTGCCCGCCCCCCACGGGCGGGGTGGTATGCGTATATCATTTCCCCGCGAAAAAAAAAAAAAAAAGGTAAAAGTGGGTATTATACACCTTTCGTATAGAATGATGTCATGTTACATATTATATTATCTATCCTAGGTCAATATTATTCAAGTAGGTGTCTAAAAACCGTCTACCAGAAGATAAATAATAAATAATAATATGTTTATGCTTAATTGGCTACTTACGTATGTATGTAGACAATTTGTACGAGTATGTTTTAAATTCCTATTTGTCTGTCTTGTTCAACGACATTTGCGGCGACTGAATTACGATTATCTATTTGACTACACGTGTGGTTAAATGGTTTAAACATTCGCGAATACATGAACATTTTATTTATTCATTGTTATTAATGCCGTAACTTAGGGCTCTCACACACGACCGATTTTCTGACCGATTTGAGGTTATTAGAGGTTGGCAACTAAACAGTGTGAATGGAGTATTACCGGTGATTCAACGATATCCGGTGCTCGATGGATTAAAACGGAGAAAGGGTTGCATTTATTAAGCGAATCTTTGTATGATTCGAGTGGACTTTACGTAAAAAGTTCTATTAAGTGAAGCTGAATAATTAAAGTCTGGATTAATGCTTCTTTCTTTGTGTAATGTTTATCACATCAAAAGATTAATTTCAGATGTAATTAGATCACTGTGCATCACCGTTTTTTTTTGCAAACGTCTATTTGAAGTTTGTTTTTAAATCGGTCACAGCGCCTCGGTCTTGTGGGAGAGCCCTTAGAGCTTGTGTTTAAGTCGAAGCTGCGCGGACCAATCTATCTCGCAGGTTAAGCAATGCTGACCGCGGTTGGCCGTGGATTGGTAACCATCTTAACCATAGAAATCTTAATAACTAGTCAATAGAAATGCTATCGACTATCTTTTAACACTGGGACGCATGTCGCCGTTTTTCAAATACCACTTTTTGTATTCCTGCAAACAAAATTATTCTTTTTGGCGATGACATTAAGACGACAATTCCTCAACTCGCACTTGTGTTCGATTAGACTCATGCGCTTGTATTCCTGCAAACAAAATTATTCTTTTTGCGATGACATTAAGACGACAATTCCTCAACTCGCACTTGTGTTTGACTAGACAGATGCGCGGCGACAAGGTCACGCGTCTTTGACATTTCTATTGCCTTATTATTAAGACTTCTATGATCTTAACATTACGGACTAGTGTTCCTCCGTGCCTCGGAGAGTACGTTGAGCCGTCGTCGGTTACCATTTGAACATCTACTCGATGTCGTTAGGGGTAGTTAGATACCAGAAAGTCTGACAACTAGTCTACTAGGGTTGTGGAGCTGTGATGGCAGACGCTTCACGTAAAATACTGATGTTCAGCGAAATCCGTAAGAAGTCAATGTAATTGGGTAAAGGCTCGGCGAATTAATGATGAATACCGTAACTTTGGACATCAATATCGAAGTATGTAACTATACAAAACGGTCGCACTACGCAATCCGGCGCGTTCATACAATATTATCATTATGTACACATAACAAGACGTGCGCAGAAACGTCATTTATCATCACGTGTGTAAACAAACCAAAAATTTTATGTATTGAAAATATGTTATCGCATCACTGCCAAGCTTCTATTGTACTTGTACACATGGCTACCGATCAACTTATTAATTGCCAGTATAAGATTTTCGCGTGTGTATAGGCTCCCCGCGCGATGCGAGACCAGCTTATACAGGATATGTATAGGTTGATGTGTTGCTGTCTGTACCACAATTATAGAATAAGTATATATGCCGTGATTGTACTTTGTATACGTATACAGTACACTCGCTATTTATGTACGTTAATAGTTGCAAATAGGTGTATATGCATACCTAAACGTCTTTATACCAAGTTTACGTAATGATAATTTAAAAAAGCAAGCTCAAGCTAGAGGCCATGAAAAATAGAACAGAGGCATTGGAACGCCATGTGCTACGTTATAATATTGGTTTCTTCAATGTTTAGTTAGTCAGAAGTGTGTGAAAAACAAATAAAATGATGTCGTCCAAATAAACCACATAATGTGCAATGAAACCGACCTGGGAGTCGTACCAGAAACCTCGCATCGAGACCGCATACGCTACACATAACGAGGCAAATTTTTAATTTAGTAAGTAAAAACATGTTTAACTAAAAATCATACGTATGTGTATTTGCTACCGATCGTTATCACAGTTTTCTCGGCCCAGCTCAATAAATTACTCGTTTCTTTGCACAATTTTATTTTACTTTGATTTATCGCGTCCGCGTGTTCGCCAATCTGATTTCGCACGTTTCAGCTTTCTCCGTTAAAATATAAAGGAAGCACTTGCTTTAGATAACGTTAATTAGCTCAAGTACTTTTGCTTATCATTTTCCATCACAAGTGCGTTATACTTGACGAAAATACTTCATTATCTTCAGTTCCCATGGCCTTAATATCTGAGACACTAATAAATAAAGATCTTATTGATATAATAATATATACTCTGTTCCTGAATCAGAGAGACAAAAATCGAGCGAGTATAGTTTCGATTGCTGGTTGAGGAAGCTTATTTTTAAAAATCTTTGAATACTTAGCCGCTCTACGCGCTGGTGCTCTTTCACAAGAGCTCTTCCAGTGAAAGCTTTGTTTTGTACGTAGTTATCAAAAGTAGACATGTATTGAAAAAGCATCTCTATTACACCCTAATTTGTCTTTTAAACATACTAGGTAGTATGAGGTATTCTATATAAAAATTGAGGGACGGTACTGGGTAATCTTCGTAATTTAAGTTCTTACTGCACCATGACAGTTATACTACGATTTGGCAAGGATAATAAAAAACATCCATGAATTTGAAGTTATAATTTTATATACATATTTTAAAAAAGAAATCAATCGGCTCTAGGTTCTGACACTCTTGACATTCATATTCAGCTATCACGTAGTTACAAACATGGAAAGGTTTAAAGGCAAAAGAAAAAAGCAAGCCGTGCCATAGCTGCAAAGGCGTATTATTCAAAAATAGAACTCTATATATAGCCCGTAAAGGATTACGTTGCCGAGGCAAAAGGGGTCATGACCTCAGAAGTTTTGTTTTGTCTGCAATCTGTTGAGCATTGTTTTGACTGTCAAGCTTAAGCATAATATATCGACCAGGATGAATACGCCACGTAAGAGACAAGCGTAGTCCAAGACAGTTTGTTTTTAATTGAATTATAAACTTTCTTTGTCATGGTTCTTATTTTATTTTTCATATAAGTGTGCGTTAATTGTCATAGGTCAATTCAATGAGTGATCGGGAAGCCTTTTGTATCTTATCACACTAGCGTTTCGTCGGCGGTTTCGCTTGTGTGGTACGTCAGTAGCTACCTCAATATAAGCTAGCCTATATTTTCCTGGGGTGTTGAAACAATTTTCATCAAGATCTGTCCGGTAGCTTTGGCGCCTAATGCGAACAAACAAACAAAATATTTTTCCTCTGTCTTATATTAGTATAGATAATACCGGCTGCTTTCCTAGTAGCACAATATTATTTTATTTATCAACCATTTGATATGTATGTATGACTGTAATCCCACACAATTAGGCATTTTAATGAATGATTAAATTGTGTTCATAATATACAATTTGTATGTTAATGCACTTTTTGTTTTGCGTAGATTTGCCTCATAAAAGTTTATAAGTAGATCTACGCCTCCTTATGAGTTTTAGTCCCAATTACACAGGTGTTAGATAAACCTTATTGGCAGGATAAGCCAAGAACAGCCGTGTTCTTTATTCGAGTGTTACTTATGTCATTTTATATTTAGTCAGGTTATATTTAATAGGGCAGAGAAGAGCTATGCAGAACCTCTGAATTGGCCGTTAAAAATAGGCTTATATTCATTACGTTAATTAATACTAATAGTACCGAAGTCAAAGTAGTAGATGTCGTGAAAATGTTATAAAATAGGAACTTACGACACTTTTTCTTATGATATTTTAATTTATATTTCTAGTATGCTAATTAGACATAAAACCTAGGCTTAACCAAACGCAAGCGTACGAATAAAAATAAATTGTAAAATGAGTAAAATGCGCAGATTCCCTTTGGATTATTTTCAAGATCAGCAGACAATACAATCAAAATGAATTCGCACAAACAAATAATAAAATAAATCCTGTAGGATTTATGTAGCTTTGTGTATATTTGCAAATGTTTGGATGTTGAACACTAATTGGCGGATTACGATCTATTTTTATTCATATACTTGCTTACTACTTAACTAGCTACTTTTTTAGACATACGAACCACGTGGACATTCATATATTTACATAAGATGTCTCAAAGTGTAAATTATAAATGGCAATAATTTTAATAAGTCTGGTAGAAATACAAATGTTTAAACACAGTTAGTCACGCCCTTCATACATATTAATATCATTCAAATATGACCTTCAAATCAAAGTCCTAGTTTGATACAGCTGAATAAACGAATAAAATGTTGATATAACAACTGAATATGAGCGTGTAGGTGGCAAGCCGTCCACCTGCACGCTGCGTTCATACAATAGTATCACATAATATAAATATCGCCAGACTTTCGCACAGCACAAGAGTACGCTATACCAAGTACTCGTAAAGATACCTTTTTACTAATAAGTAATCACTCTTTACAGCACTATAGTATTAGTACAGGAGATACCTACGCCAGATCTCCTTGCTGACTTCCTGAGTATACACGGACACCTATACAATAGTATCTAAATTATTGATTTTTAGAGAAGTCAAATATAAAAAACATGGCTCCCAAAATCGTCCGCGCCACACTTTAGTTGATATACATAACATCATCACGCTTATATCACCCAGAAGGCCGTTACGGAGGTGTACAAGACCCACATTTCACCTGTTATGTTTAGGTCCCATGTGATACGGGGTGAGCCTATCGCCATCTACAGGACACGATTCCAACTCCGAGCTGCTACACGGAACTCTTTTAACCCACCCAGGAATAAAACCCGGGACCCGGCAGTGAGCGATATGAAAATTAAAGCGCCAGCTAGACCAACTAGGCATTTTTTTATCATTTGTTCTTTGATTTTTTAATGTCTTGAAACTATTACATAAACTCAAAATACCACGTGTGTATTTTCAAAAAGAGCTTTGAGTTGCATGTTACTATCATTTTTTGGGTTGTGCCCATCTACCTATCTATCTATAGGACACCGTACCGATACTAAAATTGTCATTCGAAAAATCCGGGAATAAATAAATAAATAAATAAATAAATAAATAAACATTTCACAACCCACACACAACGCCATCTAGTCCCAAACTAAGCAGAGCTAGTAATATGGGTACTAGAATAACTGATACTAATACACATTATACTTTTCATTTGTAAATACATACTTATTATACATTGAAACACCCAGACTAAGACAAACCCCCATGTTCATGCACACAAAGATTTGTCTTAAGTGGGAATCGAACCCACGACCTCGGCGTTGCAGGCAGGTACACTACCCACTCCGCCATCCGGTCGTCGGAATTTAACCCGATTCTTCACAATTGGCATATTCTTAGCTCTCTGACTATGTACCTACTAACTAACCTTTCGCAAAATGTATTCATATTGGTGTGTATAAAAGTGAACCTTTATTACTTTGGCTGTTGCCACACACGTGTCACTGTTACGATTGTCTACTGAATCTATAACGATATCATATTATCAAAACATTAATGTCATTCCTAATTAGATGGTACACCGATTAATATTAAACGGGCAAAGGGCATCATAATGTATTTGTATTATCTCGTTCCGATTCTTATAAACCTTAGAAACATTATTTCATAACATCACGCCTATACTGCCTCGATTTGTCTAGTCTTCTTCTTCTTCGTCGTGTCGATGGCAGAGTAAAATTTTATTGGCCCAATAAGTGGCCACTGTTATGGAACTCTCGTCGGCGTTCATGAGCGCCTCTCTTGTAGTCAAGGTTTTGACTTGCCATCGTGGTGAAAGGATTAGCCAATTCGCTTTTAAGAACTCGCGAATTGCCCAGGGTGCGCCGGACGTAGGGAGTTGTTGTGTACGTCACTCAGGGAGGCTCCTTTCATGCACCCCTATTTGTCTAGTGGTTAGCGTATACGTCTCTCGCCGCAAAGTAAGTCACAATAAATAGCAGCACGGAGTTGCAATTGTGCCCGGTGGAAGGCGATATGCTCACACCCTATCTTATGGGACCTAAAGGGGTGCATGAAAGGAGCCTCCCCGAGTGACGTACACAACGATTCCCTACGTCCGGCGCACCCTGGGCAATTCACAAGTTCTCCAAAGCGAATTGGCTAATTCTTCACCACGATGGTGGGTCAAAATAAAATTTGACTCAGTCATCTACACGACGTAGAAGAAGGGACCTAAATGCGAAATGTGGGTGTTGTACACTTCTGCCACACCCTTTTAGGTAAATAGGCGTGATGTTTTTATCTTATGTTATCACACCTGTATTACCCCTCAAGGGTATGGTAGAAACGTATTAACTTTTAACACACACTTTTCACCAGTAAGGTCCCTTGTGAGTAAGACTATCGCCTTGTACCGGATATAATTCCAGCTGCTATCAGCAATGGCATAGATACGATAACCACTAGAGACTAGACCCGTGCACTAGCTCAACGAGAAAGATTATTTACGTCCTTTAATTAGTTAATAACCAATATAATTATATAGGTAACCTTTCCCCATCTAATACCTAGTTGTTTGACGGTACATGTGTGTAATCACGAAATACTATACTATTTTCTACCAGAATAATTGCTCATTTTAAAAAATTATTGTCGCAGGCGTTACAGTGGGTAAAAACTAGTTAAAACTAGTCTTCTTCGTCGTGTCGATGGCTAAATCTAATTTGATTTTGACTTGCCATCGTGGTAAAAGGATTGGCCAATTCGCTTTGGAGAACTCGCGAATTGCCCAGGGTGCGCAGGACGTAGGGAATCGTTGTGTACGTCACTCGGGGAGGCTCCTTTCAGGCACCCCGTTAAAACTAGTATAATGCCTTGAAGAAGTCATGGCCTTATCACTTATCCGTCCTGACGAAGGCGCGAACGATATTGCGATATCTGTGATATTTGTGATGTCTGCAATCAATCTTCAAGAGTTCAATTAGATGCGATAGCGGTGTTTATTTGTCCGATAACGCGGTATTTGCTCACTTTATCTTATAAACATAACATCTAACTACGTTTGTTATTATGAACAACTCATTTACTAATTAATACATCATTTGTGATACAAGTTCCGGCAGGATTGTAACCGTTTTATAGAGGTTATCAATTAAATCGTTATATCAGTATGCATTTAAAATTAAGGAGACATAAATCATTGTATACCTTGTCGCATTTTATTAAAATGTATCTAATGATTAAGATATCGATAAATTTATAAAATCAATTTGTAGAGTTTCGTAGTGACTTCAAGGAGCCCTTAAAGTTCCGCCTTGTCCGTCTGTTCGTCTGTCCGAGACATAGCGTCAAATCCGCATCGGAGAGCGTTGTCACACCCCTGAAAAAAATCGTGTCAACATGTGCTTGTGTGCGTGCACTTTAAAAAAAACTATAGCGCCTAAGCTAACTTTGTAAGTTCAAGAGTAATAGGGGTCCAAAATGTATGCAGGTACTTAATTTCGTACAAAAAAGAAAACTTGATTTGAGAAACCTCATCCGTTTTTTTTTCGTCGGTTAAAAATACAAAAAATATCGATAATCATGCAACGGTGCCTGCGGAACCCTATATGGCGATTGTTTATTGTACAACTATTTACAAACATATTATATCTATGTTTTTATTATTTAAAATAAATAAAAATAATAATGCCAATGCTGGGCTGGGGTTAGGGTTGGTAGACTTTACACTTCTTTCTTTACATAGCATAAAATAAAGTCGCTTACGCTGTTGGTTCGCTTCAAAGATTTAAAGTACTCAACGGATTTAATGTAATTTTCACCAATAGATAGCGAGATTCATGAGGCAGGTTTATAATTATGCGTAATACGTGCATATATTATATCATAGTACAAAGGCGCCGCTAAAAAATACAAGCAAACTGCTTCAAGCATGGTAACGGGCATGTCCTCTTAAGTAGATGTTTGTTATAGAAATTGTTGTCACAAACTGATAGATGATAAGCTGCTAACGCAAATAACTTATCGTTGAAACAGTACAAATATTATTTATTTATTTAAACTTCATATACAGAATTTGTATACAAGGCGGACTTAATGCCATAGGCATTCTCTGCCAGTCTACTTTTGGGTGATGCAGAGATTAACAAGGCAGGTGGAGTTATAAAATATTGCGTTTTGATTTGAAATGAAAGGTAATAAAAATCAATACAATTAATGAATACATAATGAAAATATGTGCGTTATATATACGCACATAATACCTACATAACAAAATACTTCAATATAAGTAAATATTTAATAAATAAAATATATGAACTAATAATAAATATTATGGTGGCGATTCATTTTTGTTGAGAAGACTCCGAACCTTGATTTTAAAGGCGTATCGACTGGTGGCGGTCCTAATTTCGAGAGGGAATATTGTGTTCTCATAACCGATGTATCGTATGTACTTATTTTACGAAACACCCAACTTCTATAAATGATTTATATTAAACGGTATCTGGGTACACAACTAGTGTTGCATTTAAATATTTAGCATGTGGTGCGTCGAATAATACAAAATATAGCGGTTTTAAATGCATCTTAATTTAAACGTAACACTTTTGTAGTCGCCGACCACTCAGCAGAACTCATAGTCGGCGAATCTTTCATAATAATATGCTTATCAAAAAGAGGTCGACGTCCTTAACGGGGCCTTGGCACAATTTCATCCACGTGCAAATAATGGATTCACCGTTCATGATACTTTTTACAGGGGTAAATGAACTGCGGGTTTTCTTACAATGCATAGTAATTTATATTCGGCGCACAAAACGTAGTACACAAAATTGGATGTCACATACCTAACTGAATAAAAATATATAATTAAACTGTATAATTACAGCTATTTTTTTCTTAACTGAGATATGTCCTGTTAACTAACAATCGGATCGGTTTTGCTTACTTTTTATTGAAAAATTATTTCAGGCTTCTTTTATTTTAGGACAATATTTACATTTCATCGATTATTTCTTATGGGTTTTGTTGTTTTCACACAATGATGAGTTTATAACGATTCAACTCAGCCGAAGTCGGGGCAGCAGTTAGTATAGACAATAGGACACTTAGTCGGCTTCATTCTTCGGGTGGGTATGTAGTAGGCCTTGGCCGGCTTCAGATTTCGCTGACGGTATTGGTATGTATGAACGTATAAGTGTATGGCTGGGGTATGTATGGCTGACGCTGCTGGTGCCTGAAATGCGACGCCTCTACGCCTTTGATGCGTAGCGTATCAATTTCACTGCTTTCGTAGGCTAGGTGTAAACAATACATAGCAGGAAATTATTTCGCGATTGAACTTGAGGACAGAGCGAAAAAGTTGTATTTAAAAACTTAAGCTGCCTGGTTGGTCAGTGTATGTTGATATATTGGGTTCGATGCACGGGTCAGGCGAAAGTTTTATTTGGAATTCTTCCTTCAGATATTTCTCAATAGCAGTGCGGCATTGGATCGACATGGAACCTACGCTGATGAATTGCGAATGTTAATACATCTCTGCTACACCTTTCCGGGTAATTACAGCGTGATATTATGTTAATAGACGCAAGGTTATGAACACAGAACTGCCATGCTGCTAAAATCTAAGAAGGTGAATCGTATCTAGTGTAGCCAATGTCGCCATTCCATACTGTGTATCTATGACAACCGCGTCTAACAAAATGTCTGTTAATTAAGCAAGTAAAAGTATAAAAAAATATTGATCGTTCCGTGTTTGACCGGACGCGGACGTATGCACGCGTGTTAACGTCATTATACACAATTTATGATTCGTTTCATTTTAATACGGTAGTGGGAGGCGTAATTAACTTTTCTCCCATCTAATGCTATTCCAAATTCGAACATGTTTATTTATATTGCGAACAATCAAAACTGGATAGGATCAAGGACGTTATAATACCTAACGATAGGATTAACATAAACATTCGAGTAGCAATGAAAGAGGTCATTGTACGGTCCAATTTATACTTTCACATTTTTGATTCTACTATCACTCAAAGGCGATTCAAAATTGGAACGATATTGTATGGCAGTCTGTCAAACTGGGTATCAATCGAGTGGCAAAAAACGTCACAGTACGGCTTCAGTTCCTGTGCTTCGTCGGGCATTGGCTATATTATAATAGTAGCTCCGTATACATAATAATGTACTTACATACATGTCCCACTAGGCCTAAGTCGACCACACTGGCTAAGTATAGGTTAGTAGACATCACAAACGGTTGAGTAATTTAGGCACTCCCAGGTATGCAGGTTTCCTAAAGATGTTTTCCTTCGCCGTGGGCAAGCGATTCATGATCGGTTAATTAATTGCCTATATTTACCTATTAGTATTTATCCGACACTACAGCTTAACCAGTCAGTATGCAGCGATGTTCAGATAGAATATTTATTGCATATAAACAATGAGTACATAGCTAATGAATACTAGCTTAATAAGGAAACAGTAATCACCTCACGGTGCATACAGCACGTGAATACTACACACGACGGAGGTCATAAAATGACACGTAACAAACTGATGTAATGACACATCTAATTATAAACTTAAGGCGAAGACGGACACTCTAATTCTCTTAAATAAATAAAGCGTGCTCCTCCTTAGCCCGCATCATCACTTACCAACAGGAGAGATCGTGGTGAATCGCTATCGATCATAATTATATATCGATAAATTTATCTTTTTATGAAAAGCAAGCAGCGAATTAATAAATAAAGCAGCGATAGCCAAGTAGAAGACGGCTGGAGCACGAAACACACTTCTGTCATTAAATACTTAAGATTCGTCTTTCGAAGATTAATGTGTAGGTATTTATCATGAAAACTCCTCGCTAACGGAAAAGGAAAACATTGTGAGAAAACCTGAGGGTGCCAAAAATGCTCGCTCGAGGATATGCAAAGTTTACCAACCCGTTTTTGGACAGTGCAGTGTGGTGGTTTATGCCCTTGCCCAGCAGTGGGACGTGATTTGATACAAATTACACATACACTAGCAAATTTATTTATATTCTCAATCAATTACGAAAATATGAGTTTCATTAAACAAATAATGTTTAATATAGATTCTTATATACTGACTATTATCTTTCTGTGTTAATCCAGGTAATAAGCTAAATATGTGCCAAATTTCATCAAAATCAGTCAATTATTCCAAGCGTGAAAAAATAATTAACATATAAAACATACACGCACGCACTTGCAAACTTTCGCATTTATAATAATAGGTACATACTAGCGTACAATATGATGATAAAAGTAGCCTACGATATTCCTGGGGTATTCAACTGTCTTCCTATTAATTTTCTTTCAGATCAGCCCAGCAAATTTTTAAGTCGATTCGATACAAACAAACAAACGATGTCTTTCCTCCCTATAATATCAGCATAATTAAGTAGAATAATAAGAACGACATTTGACATCAAAACAATACACGTCACTATTATGCTTTTAAATAACAGTTATTTTTGTACATTAATAGATAAAACAGATAAAAAAAGACGTAACATGCGTCATTCGGGAATTGTTCGCCTTATGAGTCGGAGTGCGTACTAGTGTCACAAACAATCTGTGACGGACTAATGATAAGCAGTTCAATTCACCCGATGCATTTAAATCGTTGCATATAATTAATACACGCATTGATTAACTTGTTACCTATATAAAAAATGCGATCCGTTCATTTAATTTCCTCATTCAATCAATATCAAGTTCACGACCAAAACATTATTTGCCAGATGGTTCTATACATTTTCTCCATACGTATTTTGCAAATTGAACATTACTAAATAATTAGATACACTCAACATAATATTTGACATAATATTAATCCGTCAAATATTATGCTGAGTGTCTACACTCAACATAAGATTTGACAGATCAAATGCTATTTTGGTTTCAGCCATAGAAATCTTAATAATAAGGCAATAGAAATGTCAAAGACGCGTGACCTTGTCGCCGCGCATCTGTCAAGTCAAACACAAGTGCGAGTTGAGGAATTGTCGTCTTAATGTCATCGCAAAAAGAATAATTTTGTTTGCAGGAATACAAGCGCATTTGTCTAATCGAACATAAGTGCGAGTAGAGGAATTGTCGTCTTAATGTCATCGCCAAAAAGAATCATTTTGTTTGCAGGAATACAAAAAGTGGTATTTGAAAACCGGCGACATGCGTCCCAGTGTTAAAAGATAGTCGATAGCATTTCTATTGACTAGTTATTAAGATTTCTATGGTTTCAGCGCTATTTTATAATAATATTATTGCAATTTGATTCACGACATTTTTTTTACACAGCCATTTCTCGGCAGAAAAACCCTTCCAACCGTGTTTTCATTAAACCCTATTCTCAATCTTACATTGGAAAATCTCAAGTTATCAGATAGTTTTTCCTATGCTTCACTATCAGTGTTGGTGCCTGTGCCTACTTATGATACTACAAAATAATAGAATATGTCTGTTTAACGATACAATAGTGGCAGCGATTACGATTGTATAGACCGCAGACCACCATTATTTCCTGCTAACAAACAACAACCTCGTGTGAAACAAAGGTTGTAAGTCATCCAGTTATCTTGAAACTAGTGGTCCTCGCGGTTTCATTGCGGTTTCTAAAAATATATAAAGGTTTAGACACGTGAATTACATGTCTGCCCGGCCGTAGTCGGATTCTATTTCAAGTTGAGTTGAAGCTTAACAATCCCCTAGCTATAATCTATATTTTTGTCTAATTAAGAAACTGATAAGTAGTATTATTATTTTATGGAAGAGCCGAACCATCATATTTTATGTCACTCAAATGCTTCGATTCAAAACGTTCGAAACGTTCGTTTGGTTCGAAATGTGTATACAAAATGCTCGTTCAAAAAAAGTAGTAATAACAATAAGTACGAACGTCATAATACGGCACTCGATCACTTACTTGAAAGAATCCCACTTTGAACACGTCGTTTGACTCAATTATGTAATTTGTATGTCAAGTCGATAATGTCTACTATTACAGAAGTTATTCCATCGATACTATTGAAGTTGCAAACAATAAAGATACAGAGTATAATGTGAATAGGTCACAACAAAATTATTACCTTAGCCCTATTTTATAAAATGACAATCCGATAATTTTGTAAAATATTGGATTAATAATAAGAATTGCCGACTGTATGTCGGCCAACCTCGTAGACATATTTGGGAAAAAGACATAATTGTTATAAAATATGGCAGTTAATCACTAATGGTTATATTTATCTATTTTGAGTTGCAGACCTTCATGCATCTCTTTAAGTGATGGATAGTCATCCATCTCTGAATGAATGAAGGTTTTTTTCAATAACACGTAATCCATCATTCGGTAGGGGAAAGCCGGGAGAGTTGACAACTAGAGTCTGACGACCGCACCGTCCAAAATTGTACTTTAAATAGCGAAAATTACGCCAATACGATCAATGGTCACATGCAAGTAGCCAATCACTAACATCCTCATATTTCGCATCTTGGTTGTTTTGTGTGTTCAGTGATTTTTTATTACGATCAAATGATTTTTCATGGCATCAGCAAAATGTTAAGAGCGGAAGAGTTGAATCAGCGCATCGTAGAGGCCATTGCAGACCGTTCTCTATTGTAGACGTTTCATTTAAGTGTGTTTTTCTCATCATAAGTAGGATACTTACAGGACGCCATATCGATATAACACTCCTGAAAATTCACACAAATTGGAAAATTCCTTATATGAAATTAAAGGAGATGCTTTTAGACATCTGAATTAATGTTGGATAATTTTGTTAAGGTAACTTTTTATTAAGATTTTTACTTATTAAAGTAACCTATGTTAAATTTTGGATTAATAATAACAATGCTGACTGTTTGTTGCCCAGCCTTTTAGATAAATTTGGGAAAAAGAGACATAATTTTTAATAAATATGACTTAGTTCAAAATTAGTTACAAACACTATTATTCCAGCAGGACATTATTTTTAGTACCTAAACTAATATGGCCCGTTCAAGTGAAAAATAAGAAATGACTTTGGTCCCCCCAATAGACGGGTCTATTGGGGAGACCAAAGTCCTTTCTTATTTTATTAAAATTCTAATAAAATTTTACCTCTGCGTTATATTAAAAATACGATTATGGTTTATGTAAAAAGTGGTTCAACTTTACCCGACTCCCCTTATCTTTTAAAGCACTCAGCCGGTATCACTACAAAGTGGTATACTTTTATGGTTGATACAAATAAAAAGCAAAATACAACATATATTATTGTTCCCCATAGATTCCATTGCTCATCTGGCGTGTAACTAGTAATTATACTTAGAGATTCAGCAATATTTTCATGGTAGTCAGAAAAACTAAATTCAAGTACCCATGTACAGTCGGCCAATGAGTTGGGTATGCAGGGCAAAAACTTCTACGCCATAGTAAAAACTGACTGCAATAGATATGCAAGTTTGTATTTCATATTTAATAAGTGTAATATACCCACTATTTAGATATATAACTCACTTATCCATAACTGGTGTCGTAAGTATTTACTATGACTTAAGTTTTTGCCCTGCATACCCAACTCATTGGCCGACTGTACATGAATTTATTTTATCCCTTGTTGTATAATGTATAATGATGTTATTTAAAGATTATGTTATGTAAAGAGATCCTGTTCTTACACGTCCTTATCACCATTTTCGTTGGCCTGGCAACCCTGTGCCATAAACATCGGTCGTATTGTTCAAACAATGGATAGCTCTCTAAGATAGACTGATGGAAGTTATCATTAGCACTTAGCAAACGCTATCACTTTTGTTTTGGTGATAACCGGCGGCCACTGGCCTCTAGATTGAGACAATGGATACTGGAACGATTTCCGTTCTCAAAGATTCGTATCTAATACAGGGTGTAAATGACATGGTGACGAAGCTTACCAGTGATTCAGTACATGATTCTGAGACCCTGGGTGAGTTGGAAATGAAGACTCAATTTCACCAGTTTCGGAAAAAGAAGCCCGCCAAAAAATTGTATATGATCGAGTGACCGAAAATAAAAGTAACACAATGACCTGTGTTCTATTTAAACCTACAAATAATTTAAACGTTTTATCTGACGCTTATGAAACTGGACCAATTTGGCTCATAAACGTGCTCAACTGCTGAGTTCCAATTTTAAAAAGTGGTTGAACTAATATTGTTCAGTTTTAAAAATAAGATGCTCCTGAGGTTATAACTATTTCTGAAATGACGCGGCATATATTAAACAAAGAACAGCTTTGAGGACCAATTTCCCGCTTATAATGCGTCAAAAACACGTATTGCGATGCAGTTCTATAAATATGTTGCTTGTACAGTAATGTACGTACGGCTACCGATCAACCTATACATATTCAGTATAAGATGGTCTCCCGTTGTATAGACTGCCCTGCCTATAGTGGAAATGTATAGCTTTATGTGCAGCCGTACTGCCCTCGCTCTCGGCTATATGTTAGTCTTTGTACTTTAAAGTGTTTACTGTTAGTGTTTACGCCATTCATTACGGTAGTTCATGGGCTGCGGATAAACTAGCCATTAACATCGATGTATATTTGTATGAGACCATACATATCTAACTATCAGTTTATCTAGCTAGTTATATGTGATATTTTTCATTGTTCTATACTATGTCAAACTTATTTTCTCTACTGCCCACTTAGAGAATAAATATTTTTTTAGCGCCCCCATTTATTCACCTATTAAAAAACTACTATAGCTTCAAATTAATATAATTAATTATTGTGACCTATATATGTATATTAACGGAGAATTGTAAACGAAACTTTTACTATAACCCGCAACTTCGCGCAGTAGGTAACATACAACGGCGCTTAGGTCTCAAGTTAACTCTTACGGGCTACACCTGCCAATGAGAATGATTATTGAAACGCATCTTTATAGTATTCAAACAGAGTATCTTTTATTAAAAATAAAACTAAAATAATCGATCCTCATATAAAAACTAATGTGAAGGATACAACAAGCATTCAATGAACCAGCCGACTGATACAGGAATGCACAATTCGGGTTATTTAAGAAAAACTTGTTAAAACATGATAGATATCTACGAGTACTAATAACTATTAAAGTGCGAAAGTGTTTGTTACCTTTTAATTTGTTTGTTTGTGTCTACTTTCATTACGAAACGGAGCGACCGATTGACATGATTTTATTTTTTTTTATATTCAATAAAATAGGACAGATATAATGAACTACGCGGAGAGAAATATAGAACCGAGTTTGAGCAATCTTTTAATTCATATTAGTTGATATTCACAAGTTGTTGTTGAGAGTCGAGAGCTCATGCAGTCGTTGTCTAAGAGACCTCCTAGCTAAATGAAATTACAAATCACCCCCAGGCCTCTACACAACGCCTCAATTTTTTTTCTGGGTCTCATACCGCCCCCCTTGAGACCTGCAGCGCCCACAAGGGGGCGTTATCGCCCACTTTGGGAACCAATGTTAAGATCAATGGTATAGAATCTATACCATTGGTCTATAAAAATAGATCAATGTTCTATACGGATATCGTTATTTAACATACCATACATCACGGCTATATTACCAGAAAGGTGTGGCAGAGGAGTAGCACCCACATTTTACCTGTTATATTTAGGTCCTTTGTGATTCATGGGGGTTATATAATAGCAGCCCTGTATTTAATACATGTCCCACTGCTGGGCTCGGGCCTCTTCTCATGATGAGAAGGGTTAGGCCATAGTCCACCACGCTGGTCAAGTGTGGATTGGTAGACTTCACACACCGTCGAGCACTTATTAGGCACTTTTAGGCATGTAGGTTTCCTCACGATGTTTTCCTTTACCGTTAGCGAACGATAACTTATACGATAAATACACACATATCTTCGAAAAGACAAGAGTTGTGTGCCGTGGGTTCGAACCCGAGACCTTTAACTTCGCAGCCCTACGGTCTCCCACTCGGCTATCCCTGCTTCATGGGGGTTAGTTTATCGCAATTCACCGGGCACAATTCCAAATCCTGCCGTTGAAAAATGACGAAAAAATGTCACATTATACTTTTGTCTGACACGAGTATGGAACCCGAGTCCTCGCAGTGAGAGGCCGCATACGCTAACCACAAGACTAACGGGGCAGTCGATATGCAGATAACGTAACGTAACGGATTAAAGCTTAGTCCATCTCTACAAACAATCCATCTCTACAAACAATCGATCTCTTGTCTGCACGAGTGGTGTAGTGGTTTAAGCGGTCGCCTCGCCGCTCTCCACTGCACTGGTGTTGTGGGTTCGATCCCCACATGGGACAAATCTTTGTGTAATTCGTAAATATTTGTTCTGAGACTGGGTGTGAATGTGTGCATTTGGCCTTGTCATTGGGACTATTGGAATGTAATTGCTTCTGGCGTTCTATCTAATGTAAAAAATCCAAATTTAAATTATATTTTATTTTTAAATTTACAAATATTGGTAGAGAAGGGTTGACTATGGGTTTGGCCGAGTAGCCCATATCTAGTTATTTGTTTCAAGAAACAGTCATTAATAATTTCTTCTCATTCGTCCTCCATCAAACTATTTGTATACATTTCAGAGTATCGTGCAGGGCTATTTTGGTATACGAAACCTGGGTTCATGTGTCAAGTGCAGTTTCCATTCAATTAACCTTTTTGAAGAAAATCTTCATGCTCTAAGTAAGTGATGAAAGGTGATAAGAAACAAGTGTTTAATCCACTTTCTAAAGTATATTAAAAAGATAACTTAATTAACTGGTGGAAATCAACACTTACCATGTCTAGAAACTGTGGTTTTAATAATTATTGGTTTTATTAATAATTTCGCTATGTCGTCGCATTCTTTCGTTTTTAACACGCTTATATTAGCTTCACCTGTATGTATGTATGTAACCGACTCCTTTGGACTCGATTTTGACCCACTTTAAACAGACAGATTTCATTCAAATTTTGCACACCTGTCAAAGATCGATGACAATGCAATAATTCGATAAAAAAATTTAAAAAAATAATAAAAAAAACTAAAAAGTAGAAAATAAATAATAGTTTAAATAACTAAAAAACACGCTTTTAAAGTACTTCTAACTAAAAAGTGAAAAATAATTCCTAATATAAGCTGAAAATGGTAATGAACAAAAAATACTAGTATTATTGTGAAAAATCGTGGGTTGCTCGATAGACGAAAAATATGGCGCAGAGCGCCCCACGCTTTTTCATAATAATACCTACTTGTATTTTTTGTTCATTACCATTTTCAGCTTATATTAGAAATTATTTTTCACTTTTTAGTTAGAAGTACTTTAAAAGCGTGTTTTTTAGTTTTTGAAACTATTATTTTTCAATATGCTAACATTAAAAACGAATAGTACATAATACATAATTATTATCCTTATCAATAAGTTACTCGGTCATACGCATAACATAATTCAATGCGCGTGAATTAATTTATAATAATATAACAACTATTATGTCGTATGTTTAAAACTCAATGCAATAAGCCAACGATAATGAAACTAGACAGTTCTAAGTAAAGGAATAATCATCAGGCTCTATTTCATGAAGTAAAATAATCTGATGATAATTATGAGCGATTGATTATGATTTCTAATAATAATAGCAGCCTTGTATCTAATACATGTCCCACTGCTGGGCTCGGGCCTCTTGTCATGATCAAAAAGTTAGGTCATAGTTCACCACGCTGGCCAATTGCGGGTTGGTAGACTTCACACACCCTCGAGCACTTTTTAGGCACTCTCAGGCATGCAGGTTTCCTCACGATGTTTCCCTTCACATCTTCGAAAAGACGAATAACGATGATTTGTATTAATATCAGACTTATGTTTTTTTTATGAAACAAGCCCCAAGACATCTTAACAATTACCCTAACTATTTTTCTGTCTAATAAACCCTCCTAATTGAAGGCTTCATGACACATAAAGCATATGATAAGAAATATTTTATCATGTGTTTTTGCATTAATAAAAGGAAATGATGAGAAAACGTTATAAGTTACTTATAACATTTTAAAAAAGAACTAGATGCCACACAAACAAAGAGACGTTATAAGTTATTATATTTTTGACTAAGGCACGCAATTCCGTCGGCCAGACCTAGTAAATATACAGGCTGAATGCGACATAGTTACATTTTTAAATCCACAGATTCTAGACGTGTTAGTGTTCATTTTCACCAGTTAAAAAATTCTAGAACGAAATTACACATTGTAATTATGCAATTTCTTCGAGACGCGTTTTTAACCGGTTGAAATGAAGACTGACACGTTTTAAATCTGCGGTTTCAATAAATGTCGCTATGTGCATCCACCTTGTATAGTAGAATAATCATTTGATACAATTTGAATTAGATTATGGATTCCCTGGACATTGCTACATTGCACGGCTTGCATAATAATATGGGATCATGCATCCGCCCTAGTTCAAGCGTAGTGCACGCCATGGCATATTAAATGTGAATGCATTCATATTGCAATTTCACACGTCTTGTGTACTTTAACTTGCTGATAGTTGTCAAACGTGAAGTCTGTTTCAAAAACGTTAAAGACATGACATAAAATCATGCCTTTATAACCCAGAAGGGTGTGGCAGAGGTGTACAACACACACACTTCACCTGTTATCTTTAGGTCCCATGGGATAGGGGGTGAGCCTCTCGTCATCCACCGGGCACAATGCCAACTCCGTGCTGCTATTGTGAATTACCTGACGGAAAGTTCACAAATAACACTTGGCCCGACCTGGTAATTGAATCCAAGACCTAGCAGTGAAGCTGAAGAGGTTGTATGTTTGATTGATTGGTTACGTGCCAATTCTCAGGAGGAACTACGGGCCGGCATAAAAAATAATGTTTTAAAGGCCAATTATTTAATAATGCAGGCTATATTACATACCTACACTTGATAGTTGGTCAATAGCAAACAAACGACCTGATCAGGTTGCAATTTTCGTTAGTTTATAAACTGCACTTTAACATATTAGGTAGTGTTTTAACCAACAAAATAAAAAGTTGGCAACTGGAAACTATGCCGTTAGTATTTTGGCAATCAATAAATAGGGGTGCGCCTAAGTTCACCTAAATTTTCAAGTCCGATAATTGGAAATGCGAAAATGTTCTTCCTAACATTTTTCATCCTAACAATTACAGTTCCTAACTACTCTGTCACTAATGTTCATAATTCGAAAGTATTCAACTTCATAATGTCAGTAGCAATAAACATCTATTGTACTTTTATTAGTTTTCCTATATTTTTTCAACATAACCATCGTTTACACTAGGTATTATTCAAAGTCATAATATCTTTTTTGTTTAGATTTTTTTTTTCGTAATAATCAATATTATATACATTAATTTTGCGTGATTTTTACAGTTTTAGTTATTTAGTTATTTATACATAACATGGATAACATATAAGAATAATAGTACCATGGTACAAGTAGTTAAATTTAAATACATGTTTTCATATACACATTTCAATTAAGTTAGTTTAATATTAGCGGCTATAGCTTTCAAATAATCACTTTTAATGGTGGATTCTGGTTTAGGTTATGTTATAACTGTGACCACACCGATTTGCTCTAACCAAATCGGTCCTATAGTGATTGGTTTAGGTAAGATTAAAACTGTGGTTTAAACAAGCAGGCCATAAACATAACCATAAATGAGTCGTGTTTTAGGAATTTCATTCATTTAAGACCAAAATCAGAGAAACGAATCTAATCATTCTAAACAGTTGGTATTTTAGATATAATTATCTTACTTTATCTTAGCAATAGACACAACTTAGTACGTTACGTAAAGAATATCCCCAAATAATAATCATACCCTCAAATTAAAACTATAAATATCATCTACCCACATATATTTTTTATTACACTTGGTAAATTATCTTTCTGAGTATGAGTGAAAATATAAAAGCGTTATGATAAAAAAACAGTAGGAGTTTCAATATATTTACATTAATAATATTATTAATTACAGTTTTCAGAAACATGAGTGTTATTGAACATCACCGGTAGCACTATAAATAGTATGAATGAAAACTTTAGAATGAAAAATTTTAGGAAGAGTGATCATTAATTGGATTACAAATCGTTAGGAAGAACAATTCCGGGTAAAAAACTTTAGGTGAGCAAATATGAACCCAATAAATAGTTTATAAACTGACATTATAATGTTTAATCGTGCTTACATATTACCAATAGGTACTTAATATAAATAAATGAGTAGTAAGTAAAACTATGCCGTTAGTAATAATACAATGGGTAAATATTTACGGTGTATAACTTATCAGTGAAACTGATGAAGCAACGACAATTTGATTGGTTTCCATATTTTGCATAGTTCAGCTGCATACCTAATCATCGATTGACCTATTAAACTAGTAATATTGCCTTCTCATCATATTAATATTCTTCTTGATGTCTTAACTTTGTACACCACTGTGCGGTGCATTGATTTATACACAACATACGACTATGGCATTTGAGGTCTGCGGACTCTGCGGTTCAAATAGAAAGTCTACAACAATTTCCGAGAACCCCTCGCCGGAAATCGAAGAGATATCAGAGCGGAAAATGTTTCTGATACATAATCTTGGTCATATCAAACGATAATAAACAAATTTATAGTTATTTTCTTTGTAAGTTTTATCGCAATTTTCCTTGAGATCGTGATTTAGTCGACAAACGAAATTGATTCTTAAAAATGTACTAACGTCAATGAGTTTTAATGGCATCCGGCATAAAGCGGCTTTGAATTTCAAATTCAAATTTAAAGTTACTGTGTACGACGGCTGAAAAAACCGAGTTACCCAAACAAAGAAAAGAGATTTCATATCGCCAATATGGAAATAGGCCAGACATTATTATCCTTATGGTAATAATTACCATGAACTTAGATTTTCCTCATGTCGCGTCTTCACGTGTACGAATGTTTGAATAGCTTATCAGACAGACGATCGGCGCGACATTCTGAATAACAAAACAAGGCAGTTCTAAATTCAACATTTCGCGATTATCGATCGCGGCGCGGTTACTTGTCGCTTCAATTATTCAAATGACGCAAACGTTATTTTTGCTTGACATTATATGAGGTCATGTCACGTGTACCTTCTCGCGTCCCATTTCCTTAAGGGCAACTTATAATAAGTATTAGTAAAGAAAGATACCTGTAAGCAGCAGATATGTATTTAATGTAAAACGAAATAAATACTTCGTCCTAGAGTTGTCGCGATGAACCAAGAAATCAACAATTTTTTTATATTACTGCTAAATTAATTTTATATGAAGCGAAAACGCGTAGTGCGCACGGTGTTAATGGAGTGCAAAGCTAAACATTATACACAATTATTGTGGTCTACTCGCGACCTCTGCTTATCGACATATTTACGTACTAGAGTAAATACATATAAATATTGTCGATAAATATTCCGCTAATGTGATACGCACATATTACATGAAGTATGTACCTACTAGCTTTTTGTTGTTAGGTATAGCTGCAAATTATGTTATAGGCATTTTTATTAACATTATATTATCGAACTCCAGATATAAAAATCTGTGCCTGGAAATTGCCACGTTTCACCAAAAAACATTGGAGGTATTTTCGTGATCTGCCTGGAACTGGTCTTGCTATAATAAGTAAGGATACATCAGGCTGGCCGCAAAACAAAATATGATTGACAATATTTCACGCATTTACTGGTTTTTATTAAGACCATTAATGGAATGGAGACCGCGACTCGGCATACGTAAGGTAGCACGCCCCCCTGCCAGGTGAACTGACGACCTGAAGAAGGTCGCTGGAGGGGGCTGGATGCGGAAGACGCAGGACCGGGTGTTGTGGTGCAAATTGGGCGAGGCATCGTCGTAGTCATCTGAATGATGATGATGACTGGTTTTTATGTTTCTATGACTAGTCAAAACGCGAAATATTGGTAATAATATTGTGTGTGATCGCGGTTAGCCTCAGGATGTAAGCAAGTTTTTCTCATCACGTTAAATTACATTCCGGAGGGACATTAGATAATCTACTAAGTTAACAGAGCCCGGGCTCGTTACCCTCGTGACAACGAGCGATGACCGATCAATACAACTAATTAAATTAATTCACACGTGTTCAACCGTTGACCGATACATTGTTTACATTAATTGTGTAACGTTCCTAACGTGTCAATTACCTCATTTATTTTACAATAGTATGATATCTAGACGATATTTCCACCCCCATTCCTCTCCTCGATCACGCCTTGTCACATGAAACCTAAATTGATAAAATGTGAATGTTAATACACATCTGTCCCACCCTCTTGGGAAATATGGCGCGATGTAATAGTAGGTATGTTATGTTAAATAATCTTACTTGATCACTCAAAATTGCGATGGTTCGTATAAACATGTCAATTTTCTGTGATCCATGAGTAAGTATTCGTAAATATTTATACCAATGAAGTCTTATAAAATTAACCTCCTTAAAGTCCTTAAAATTAACCATAAAGTTTTATTATCATAATGCGAATTGTGAATTATCCGTATTGAGGGCCATTTAAATAATAAGATACACTTCATTGCATTATTACATTAAGACAGGCGTCTGTTTAAATAACGTATTAGGAATTTGACAACTTTATTTTTTTAATTCTGACATTTCCAAGTCCAATAACGGCCACAAAAAGCAGTACCTAGTTGATCATAAAAGCCCCAAGTCGCGTTATTTTAATTGTTAGGTTTTATGAAGGTAGAAGCATTGACATTTTTATTGGTCTGATGTATGTTTATGGACATTTCAGGTATAGCACAAAAAAGTCAAAAGAAATAGTTAGATGCCACTGTGAATTATGCATGCCAATAAAATGGTGACTATTATCAGAACTTGGCTACGAAATTTACCATGGTACGAAAGAGTAGGTTTTCATTGTTCCTAGACCAAACGACTTGAGTAGTTCAAAATAATAGATTCTAAAGACCACGGGATTATATCTTACGTGTAGTTTAAATTTATATTATACAGAGTAACGATTTCAATTTATGTTTATTATCTATCATTAAACTAAAAAGCAACTTTAGTTTATTTGTTTTATCCCAGGGACTAGCTTGACAGCAAGAACTAGGCCAGCTGTCATTAATCTATTGTTCAGTCTGTCAAATTAGTATCCTGGATTAAAAAATTAACTACAGACCGAATTTAAAAATTCTTCCACCATTATAAAGCTACATCTTGCATTGCATGCTTATGGCAGTTAGCATTAGCCCAAATCAAACGATTTGATTATAGTTATGTCAAAAGTATTGTTTCAAAGTACCACTGGTTTGGATGCCAAATACGCAGAAATAATCGGTACCTTGACTTTGACGACGCGCATTGCCAAAGAAAACGGTTAACAATGACAAAATCAACCTTTTCAAGCTCTGCTCTCCGTTGCTACTGTTTTATTTATTAACGTAGAATAGTAAGCAACCGAAACGCCGAGACTTATCTTCGCACGAATTCATTTATCCCAAGGTTGTATGACGACAGATTTGTGATACGGTTTTGGAGACATGTTGTTTCTATCAGTTAGTCGAGACTGAGCGTTCAGCAGGTCCACACCTACCGTGACATAACCCTCTGCAGCTCTGGACGCATTGAAGTAAGTTTAAGTTATATGATTAAAATATAAAAGTCACTTGATTGTAAAACATTGTTATAATTTTCATTCTTAAAATTCTTTGCTTAAGAATTCGTTTGCGTTACGATTGAATTATCAATAAAATATAGATATTAAGTAACATAAAATATTTAGTTTAAATGAATAGTGCTATTTAAATAAAATATCCTCCACATATTGAACATAAATTATTTATTAAAAAAAAAGCAAAAAATACCATCGCTACCGTTAAATAAATCTACCAAAATAGGTGATTGTAAAACATTGTTCTAATTTTCATTCTTGAATTTCTGGTGGATTTATCAATAAAATATAGGTATTAAGTAACCTAATAGTGCCACATTAATACAATATCCTCTACCTATTGGAAATAAATTAATTAAATATTATTAAAGCTAAAATACCATCGATAAAATAAAATTAATCTACCTATTTAAGACGCGTGATTTTACAAACTGTTATAACATAACTTTATTTTATATTGTATCTATCAGAATTGCCGAAATATACTAAATGTTTATAGAACAATTTTTTCCTTATAGCTGTCTAAGATTTTCCTTAATCTTATTTACTTATAAGATATTTTGTAGCGAAGGTATTCCAATAGATATGTCTGGTATTTGCAACGAGAGATCAAAAAGAGATTATTTAGATATTTTAACTGTTCATTTATTATATCTATTGTAGATCTACCTATTAAAAAAAATATTATCCTATGAACATCATCATTTAATATTTTTTTTAAATTAGATAACGGGTCTAAAAAGCGTAATTATTATAAAGATAAATAGGTATAGGCAGAGCACAGGTTTATTTATTAGGTTTAGTTAGAAATTACCTTTTTAATAATTACGCGATTTAGACCCGTTATCTAATTTTTTAAAAATGTTCTCAAATCGCGAAAGTTTAAAAGCCATAATTTAATTTTGTATCTAATTTGAGCACATTTCAAGAATAGTATGTTTTATTTATTTATTATTTTTATGCTACATTTATATCTACATATATTATTTGCTCTGGTTAGATAAATCGCACCCTTTTTATTATAAAAACTTACTTAATATTATTAAACACGTCTGACATATACCTACTCATAATTACTTATCGTAATTTAAAATAAGTTCTACGATTTGGTTCACAGCCATTTATTTACTACCATAGTAGGCATTAATTTGTTTAATCTCATTTGTTCTAAACACTTGTGAACAAATAGGTTTAGTTTAAATTAAATAATAAATATAAGCCGACACTTGAACGTTGTTCTCGGTACCTAATCGCTTCACCTTGTTTGTTTTAAAGTCAGCAGCCGTACCGATCTGATGTTTAAGCAAATTGTAGGTATAGGCAGCATAACTAAACATTGTTATTTTATTGCTTCCGTTAACGTTGACCGTCGATAAAAAGTATGTAAATTAAACTGGGAGTTTAAATTAATCTGCAAAGAAGGGCCTGTTAAACTTTTGGAAAGCTGTGGAACCAAATTTGTCTAGAAATAGTCTGTGGAAGCTTCCTAAGAGCCGATATGCATAAAGATGATAGGCCTTTTTAGAAATTAAAAAAGAAACGAAACATGGTAATTAGATGCCCTACCTACATATTATGTTTACGGTGCCCTACCTACTTATGTTAAGATTTTAAAGCACGGAAATATGTTACTTGCGATTACTAATTTATTATGATAGGTAAATCAACGTCTGAATGGCCACTTGGAAGAAACCGTGACTTGCCACGGAAGTCGTAGTTTTCTTTTAAATTTAATTTTTAGTTTTAAAGTATAAGTTGCTGGAAATAGGGCAAAAATACTAAGTGCCGATTTCACAAACGCGTTAAACTAAAAGTTTAAGTTAAACTAAGCTAGATGTCTGTCCCGTGAAAGTGCTCTCAAAGCTCTCAAAGAGATGCAAATACGGGCTAACTTAATAAAACTGTCAGAATAAGCCCCGATTTTACAAAATTCTTTAAGAAGAAAAGTTGAAAAAGTTTTTAATTTTTTTTATAATGAAACTAATGTAATTTTTTTCCTTGTTCCCAGGTGTGAGAGAGGAGATATTTAAGGAATACATCAGGCGAAATTCAAAATGGTTAATGTGAGTACAACGACATTTCTTAAATATTGTACCTGTTATATTATATTATTATGAAGCACGTGAACCGTAGTTTAAGTGGTCGGGTCGCCGCTCTCCACTGCGCTTGTGTCGTGGGTTCGATTATCGCTCGCACCAAACCTGTCTGGGAATTTTTGAGCTTGGTATTGAGTCTGGGTGTGCGTGTGTGCGTTAATGTGAGGTAACATTTGCAAAAAGTCTAATTTAGCAAAAGTTACCTTATTCTTTTCATAGTTTGACTTGTAAAATAACTTAAAGTAAGTTGCCGATGTCTTTATGACCACCTTTACATAAACAAGTAGGTATGTTATTGATTGAGCGCTAAATCCTGGGGTGCATGAAAGGAGCCTCCCCGAGTGACGTACACAACGATTCCCTACGTCCGGCGCACCCTGGGCAATTCGCGAGTTCTCCAAAGCGAATTGGCTAATCCTTTCACCACGGTGGCAAATCAAAATAAAATTTGACTCAGCCATCGACACGACGAAGAAGAAGCGCTAAATCCTTCTTCATTTTCCTTTAAAACTACCTTTCTGTAAATCTTTTACACTAATGTCCATCCAAAGGTTGCCTGAAAAATCTCGTTAAGCGATAAGGCCGCCCTTTGTGCACATATTATTATTTAAACGATCGTACAAAATGTATAGGTATAGTCTTTGTTCTATGCACAAATAAAGTTTTATAGATCTATCTATCTATTACCCTTCTTTTTAGTTAGGGCATCGAGTTTTGGTAATGTTCAAGTTAGTAGAGGCCATAGAAATCTTAATAACTAGTCAATAGAAATGCTATCGACTATCTTTTAACACTGGGACGCATGTCGCCGGTTTTCAAATACCACTTTTTGTATTCCTGCAAACAAAATTATTCTTTTTGGCGATGACATTAAGACGACAATTCCTCAACTCGCACTTATGTTCGATTAGACAAATGCGCTTGTATTCCTGCAAACAAAATTATTCTTTTTGCGATGACATTAAGACGACAATTCCTCAACTCGCACTTGTGTTTGACTTGACAGATGCGCGGCGACAAGGTCACGCTTCTTTGACATTTCTATTGCCTTATTATTAAGATTTCTATGGTAGAGGCCTATTTTAGGGCGAAGTAGGTAAGCATCTTTAGGAGCGCGCAAGGCAAAAAAGGGGCACGCGCGGTACAGGGAGGGAGGACCTAACAAAATTGCTAGGGGTAATGATAGGGCACTTCCGATAAAACTTTTGACGTCTGGATGGCGGAGTAGGTAGTGCGCCTGCCTGCGACACCGAGATCGCGGGTTCGATTCCCGCTCAAGACAAATCTTTGTGTGCATGAACATGGAGGTTTGTCTTGGTCTGGGGGGTTTAATGTATAATAAGTAACTATTTACAAAAGAAAAGAATATAATTATGTACAAGCTCTGGTTAGTTTAGAATTAGATGGCGTTGAGTGTATGTAGTGAAATATTTATATTTATAAATCCGTCTCTGTTCCCAAGAAAAAGTTACTCATACACTAATATCACACCTTTATCCTGTCTGTGCCATGGAGCCAGGCAGATACAGTGGAATGCCTTATTCTGTCATTTATACTTACCTCTTTCGCTGCCTCATCTTTCATGCATCTCGTCAAACGCTAAAAGTATAAAAAAGTTAGTCATATTGTGTTTTGTTGCAGGAATTAAATGGCAATGTACCTGCGCCGCAGGAGCTGGAGACGTTTCTGTCTCCAGATGAAAAACGTAAAGAAAAAGTCGTCAGCACGTAAGTACAAATAATTATTTTATTTTCATAGGTACTTGAATACTTACACAGACTGTAGACTACAGACCAAGAGCTTCATCAAACTTCTTAAACCACTGTTGTCATAAATCCGTATATAGTAGATTAACGTTAATCTTGAGTTTAATGCTTAGATTCTCACGACGCGATTTTCTCCCTAGCCCACAGCGGCTGCGGGCAGATATGTGTAGATATCATAGATATGTACATACCATGCGTTCGTAATCCGCGTCGTGAGTTCTTAACCTAACAGATTGGTTAAATCGGCACTAGCTTATAGGTTAATCTTTCTATATCATCATATTAAAAATTTGCCATGTCTGTACATTGAAGATATTTAAGAAAAAATAATACGGAGTCTCTATATAACAGCAGTAGAAGCCAAAACATATTTTTTCTGTCTGTGTATTCGTACACGCATCACGCAAAATCAACTTCATAGAATTGGAAGCGGTTTTCACAATGTGTAGATGGCAGTCTAACTTAAAAACTGTAATATGTCTTATCTATGTATTTTATCCTAAAAGGGGAAAATTTTAAAGGAAATGGTTTACATTAGATAGATTTTTAGACCCGGGGGCAAATTAGGGGTTTAACTGTATTTCGACAATTTTGTAGCAAATGGCTTGGAAATATCGAATTCCAAGCGGGTGAAGTCGCGTGCAACAGCTAGCTAATGAATACAAAGATGTAGAGACAAACGGCTGATACTAAATCGCTGTAATGTGTGCATTTCACATCGAGTTAACTATTGGCCGATAAGTTTATCTATACTAGTCTGTAGTAATATTAAGAGACAGATAGTAGAGAAGAGATAGTGACTTCAAGTATGGTGCAGTGATTTTAGCGGTCACCTCGCCGATCTCCACTGCGGTGGTGTTGTGGGTTCGATTCCCGCAAGGAGCAAGTCTTTGTCTGATTCACAAATATTGTTCTGAGCCGGAATGTGCTTCTCTGAGCGAATCCTGCAATATTATTGTCAATATATCGCTCTTTTTATTGTTCTTTTCTAGTCAAAGACAATATTAACATTGTAAGGCATTGTGTCAATTCGGTTGTATCATTAAATATAATAATAATTGACTGCACTGTACAAACACAAATATAACTGTACTACCCACAATGGAGACAGACAGAGGTGTATTAACATAACAGCCATATTTCACCAGCTCTGTTTTGGACCAATAATATAATAAATGTTACGAAACATAACATGCATGGATCGGAGTTAGTACACACAATACTAGTACGCTAATAACAGTGCTTATCTTATCTCGACCATTTAGCCTTTTTGTCGTAAAACGTACCACATTATTAGTATTTAATACTGACTACAGCCCGCGACTTCCTCTATTTGCAATTAACCCTCTCTGAGATTAAATTCTGAAAAACTCTGATAAAGAAATTCGTTTATTTATATTCAAGTTCAAGCTAGCTTTTGCTGCGACTTCTTTCGTGTGGAATTCGTTGTATTAATTAGTAGCTGCCCCCGCGCTTTGACCCGCGTACAACCTTACTGTTCTACTCCCGTAGAGTAAAGCGTAATGTTAAATATCCAAAGACAAAAAAAAGTCGATTAGTAGTTCTCGAGATTAGCGCTATCAAACAAACAAACTTACTTTCTTTCGATAGGTACAACGATAAAAGGTCTTTGTTACGCGCCTTGTAGTCAGTTACCCGTATTTAAAGTTTTATCAAAATAAGTCCTGCCGTTTAGAAGATTAGGCGTTACAAACAAACAGACAGACAGACGAAAATTTCAAAAACTGTATTTAGTCCAAGGTATCTTTCAAACTATACCAGCTTGAAAAAGCATAGTTATTTGGGCATTAAAACAGACATTTTAATTTTATTTATTTGTATTGATTGACACGAAATACCGTTCTTTAAATTTCATAAAAGACTGAGTTCCATACAATTGAAAGTTACTCAAGTCTTTTTCTGTCTTGTCCATTATCTAAGAATTTTTATTTAAGTGGAAATTCTATAATGTTTTAAGAATCGGTACCGGCACAGCAATTTTATATCTTTTGAAATGTTGAATTATGCGGCGAGACAGTTGCTCTTCGACATTATCCTGCTTAATCTCTGTTAAGGATAAATATAATTTAAATCGTGTCACATAATGTGTTCAACAAAATGATGAACAGAAACAACATTTATTCTATCTTACCGACATACCTAAATTTCTTAAAATACTTACTTTTATTTTGAGTTAAATCTTAAAACTGCATTGTTTAAACCGCAATAATCAGTAATATCGCTGTATGTCATAATTGATAGGCTCCGTACTCACAAACATCCACACATTCAGTGCTACGGAAGTTTCATTATTTTCCATCGAGACTCACGGTCCTCAAGTTTTACTCGTCTTGGAGTCAAACTATTCACAATTGAGTACTGAACATATTTTTTTGCCGATTGCATTTAAAAACATGAGACAAGAAAACAATAAAAGGCGATGAATACTCGTAAAACACATACCGGTACCTACATGCCAGACCATTAGACATTTATTTTATGGACTGCTTGATAATCATTATTCATTTACAAGGCCTTAGTTTTTTACTGACGCATTTTTTGCCCGTCGAATCCTTTTGACGTATCACGAAAAAAAATATTTATAAATCGATCGACACGTAGATAATTTGTTATTATCGTTGTGTTATTGCGACAATATTGTCCTATAGGTACTTTAAGTATCTCACTGTTTTAATAGAATATTCTATAAGACAAAGTACAAATGATGTTTGATGGTATGTAAAATAAAAGTCTTAATACTACGAAAGTATACATGATCAAATCCCAAGAATATTTTTTTTTAGTTTGAGGCGTTTTTACGCAAAACCCAAAGTAGATATTTAGGTATTCATTCATAAATAGAAACGCTCTTACGCCCTTATGTCCACCATTACGTAAGACAGTTTTAGGTTTTAAATAGCTGTAGTGACATAACAGACATTTATAATGATAGCCATAAGGAATTTCACCGAAATATTGTTAATTGCCATAATTAAGTACAAACTCAATGTAAAAAAAAATGCATAATTTCAAAATTTTTAAACGTATCAATTTATTTCCATTTTAGATTTAATTTAATTTATTATTGGAAGTGTATTATATAACTGTAATATTACTAAACTTCCATAATTATTATTCCTAATTTTTACTGAATATTATTTTTTATTATTTTATTATTTTGTGCATGCGGTGTTAACCTTTAAGTAATTGTTACACTTATGTAAGTTTTTTAAGTTAGTTAATATTGTAATCGCACAGTGTAAACAATTGTTGGTTAACCATAAATAAATAAATAAATAAATAAATTGCATGCAAAATATATAACTATATTTATATCGTTGTATTTTTGTTATAGTTACAACATGACGAAGGATCCGGAGGTGGGTGACTTCGACCCATTCACAGAGAGAAAACTGGAAAACCCTACTTCGTAAGTATCATTGACAAATATTTTTTACCTCATAACATATTTTTCGCAAATCACTCTAAGCGGTAGGTAATTCATTGATCATTTTATAATTTGATCAGTATAATCAGACTAACGACCATGGTCATAACAATATCGATATTATGAATCTAAGTTATTGTATCGAAGATGGAAGTTTAGCTAGGTTCATGGAGGGTGTAGAAACATTCAACGCTCTGCCTGTATAATGTAATTTGTCATCTACTTGTGTGGCTCACTGTGCGCATTAGGAAACTGTAATACAGTGAGCAGCTGAGTGTTAAATCAATACATAATTAATAAATAAATAAACGCATTAGTAAAATAGTAACATTAACAATTTACTTCCTAGTATCGCAATTTTCTTTACGCCAATGCGAATTTTAATGCTGCATGCGATTTTCTCGCCATCGTTGCTTAGCTTATTCTTTTGCTGTCTTTCTCGATAAATCCCAGTTTAATTAGCCGAGAACTAACGTTTTTTTTTATGAGAAACAATAAAAAGATGTTAGAAATATAAAAAGAAGTTGCATTGTAACTTGGAACTTTTATAATTTTTAACCCTTTTTAATTAAACTAAAATACTTAAAGAATACCTAGTCTTGTTACTTCAGAATTTAAAAAAATAGTTGCTATTTATATGTGAAATAGATGCCACACCATAGTGAAACAGATTCATCTTTCTACCTTTAACTTTAGATTACCAACTTATTTGAAATAAAATGCTATTTGCGATAAATTTATCCAAATGTATTTCGTGTGCCCGGTAAATATGTATATCTGAATCTATTGGTATAAAATTTTCAGCTATTATAGATGACCTAGAAATAAAATAAATGTGTCTAGGTTCGGTGTCGAAATCAACAATTCTGATTTGATGGCATGGCGTCACCGACAGCGTGTTTGTTATTCTGTTACATATTTAACAGAAATATGGCAATGGGGCATACATATTAACATTATTCGAATAAATAGCACTTTCGAGGTCGTTTTGAAAACAATACCATAATTTTTTAAGGTTTTTCCTCAAGAATAGTTTAACTTTATTTGTACCTAAAAGGTGAGCTAAATTCTTGTAGTTAACTTTAGTTATAAAGACAAAACTTCCTGTTCGGCCTATTTCAGCAGATTGTATTAAGATAAAAGATCCTAGGTAGTTTGTAATTCTTGAAAGTAAAAGGAACGATAGTTGAGTAGCTATTAGGTTTTATTATTGCGATATTACTATCAGTTTCGATGATACCTTGATATTTATAACATACGAGTTCATAGGTAGGTGCTCAAATCTACATTAGTAAAATAAAAACAATTATGAAATATCAAATACAATAAACGATAATAACGTCTTTACAGTTAACAGCTTTTACGTTTTTGCGATATTTTTTTTTCAATCATTTGTGTTATTTTCCTTAGGATTCAAGGAATTAGATATAATATGAAAATTATTAGTCATTTTAGTTCTCAAACGTCTTTATCCAGATAATTTATTCGTTGGTCTAATATGTAAAGGTGTGCGCCTCTTACCGCAAAGTTTCAGGTTCGATTCACCACTCCGATATTATTTGTGAACTTCCCGTCAGGCAATTCACAATAGCAGCACGTAGTGGGATTTGTGCCCGGTGGATGGCGATAGGCTCACCCCCTATCCCATGGGACCTAAAAATAAATAGTTTACACAAACTGTCACTAGATGCATTTTAATGTGTGAACAGAAATAGTGTTCGTGTGTTTTTGGTTTGTATGTCTTTACATTTAGATTGTTAGCTTTATCGAACCTCTGCGCTGTTTTCGGCCAACGCATACTTACCGAAGGTCTAAGGCTCCATAGTCCCGAAAGATAAAGTTATCAAAGATTTCCCTTGTTACTGATTCGCTTGTATTACAGAGACATGGATACGCTCACCCATTTGCTGAAGGCGTCCCTGGGCACAGGTATCCTGGCCATGCCTAAAGCGTTCAAGTGCGTCGGCCTCATCTCCGGAATATTCTTCACCGTCCTTGTTGCCGTCGTATGCACCCACTGCTCATATATTCTAGTAAGTATTAGACTATGCCAAAGCGAAATTATTTTTTCGTGTGCTGCCTATGCCTTGCTGAAAGCGAATTCATTGAAAGGCCGCAATGGAGACAGTCTCATCCTGGTGGTGTGTGCACTCAGATTATTTTCTATCCTTGCAAGTTCTTCTATAAACTATTATTATTATCTAATTATAGAACTTTGGCGACCGAATCATTTAATAAATTACTAACCATTTTATTTGGCTAGTATAGCAGTAGGTATGTCCCAGGTTTTGTAACTGCTAAGTTTACAAAAAGGTACCTAACAATGAACCAGGTCAGTGGATGCAAAGTGCACATGCTTGCAAACACGTGTGCATTACAAAGGTTTCACACAAGAACGTATTAAAATGAAATTATCTATTTTATGTGACAATTTATCCGACTACTCTCCAACTCAATGAAATAATAAATTATTGATACCTGTGGGTAAAACACCAAGTGTTGAAACAAGATCGATTAAATAATTGTCTCAATAGTAAACAACAACGATTATGTTATTGTTAGGCAAATCCTGTGTTAGATGCCTTGCTTTATGATAAAAATCAAATTTTAGTAGCAATGTGTTTCTAAAATTAGTATTAGGTAATATCCTATTTTTGACAATCAATTACAGGATCTCTGTTGAAATAACTACGCGTTACTTAACTCATATCATATGGACATCATTACACGCTCATGTTTACGTCAGGCATAGGTTTACAGATCCTTACTGTAAGCTCTTATCTATAAGGTAATGTAAATGTATGTACATTTAGAGATGAGTGGCAATAGAGATGATAACATCTCTTTTACCACTCAATTGCGATGCAAAACATAACGTTTTAATAAGACGAACAGCCCTAACTGGATAGCATTTCACTGACTTCTGGTACCAGAGCCAGTCACCCTATTTGACTTCGGCTTTTTCCTACCTATTTGTGAGTCGATACATATTCTCATTAGGTATCTTTTGTCAACAGATTAAGTGCTCTCACGTGCTGTACAAGAAGACGAAAAGAACGCAGATGACGTTCGCCGAGGTGGGACAAGCAGCGCTAGAGAACGGGCCGCAACAACTCAAGGGTTGGGGAAATGGATTTAGGTATTTTTTTCATAACTATATTTATTTTAGAGCACAGTATCACACCTGCATTACCCACAATATTGGGGCAGAGTTGTACAGTTTAAACCAACAAAATATAATAAACGAGTTAACCCCATGCTGAGCCCATTGCCTCTGCCGTCAATCTGTAGTCTATCCTTACATGCCTACCTACATACACAATTAATGCACTTGACACATATAGTTATATATAAAAATATTTATAACAAAAAGAAAGGAGATTGGGAGGAGATGGCAGGTTATTACCTATCTATGGACTGAAACGGCAAACATTTTAGCTAGACACGCGGAATAACCTTATTCACTAAATACTTAAAGACTAGCTTAAACCTTATGGTGTTTAAAACATCCTAATTATAAAGTTTGAAAAAACTAGAATATAACTAGATATTGTTTTTTCAGAATCTTCATTATGATCTGCCTTTTTGCTACCTACTTCGGTACCAGTTCAGTCTACACAGTGATTGTAGCTAAAAACGTTTTACAGGTAAATACGCTTTTTATATTTGTTGGTATGCATCTATCTTCAATGCCTGAAGTTTATTATAGTTCATTCTATCATAAATCTATTGGTCTGATAGTATCCACACTTCCAGAACGAATCCAATTTTCGTTTTATTTCAAAATACAGCTAAATTAATGTATATTTTCATTTTATTCCAGGTTGTGGCATACTACACGGATACACCCGAAGAAAAAGTAGAAATTAGAATATTCATCATAGCACTTCTATTACCGCTGATCTTCATGGCGTGGATCCGTAATCTCAAGTATCTTGCACCTGTCTCTATGATCGCCAACGGATTCATGGCTCTTGGTCTCGGTATCACCTTCTACTATTTGGTTGGACAGGGCCAACTGCAAACGGACAAAATAGCTAATATGCTGCTGAAACCAGCCGTTGAATGGCCAGAGTTCTTTTCCCTCAGTATTTTTGCTATGGAAGCCATTGGCGTGGTGATGCCCCTAGAAAACGCCATGAAGACTCCGAAATCCATGCTGGGCATGTGCGGTGTCCTCAACAAAGGCATGAGTGGCGTGACCCTTGTCTATATCCTCCTCGGCTTCCTTGGATACCTCCGATACGGCGAAGTAGTCGAAGATTCCATCACTCTCAACTTGAAAATAGAAGAAATGTAAGTTTTCATTTAACAACTAATCATTATCACATGAAACTTTTCCCAATTATATTGAGGTCAGTTACTAGTCTAACGCATTCAGCAGAATTGCAGTATTTTACCTTTACAACCTAGTACGAGGTGATACGATACCTACTCTTTGATAGACTAGTTTTTTGGCACCAACTATCCGTAACGACTGGCAAAGATCTTCAAATGGCAACCGGGACCGACAGCTTAACGTGCTTTCCGAGACACGGAGGAAAACACCCATCCTCGGCCGACCCCGATTAGCATTGCTTAGCCTGCAAGACCGGTCGGTCTCCGTGGCTTCGACTTAGCTACGAGCTCCTCAAATTATCTCATTTAACTTCATTTAAAACATATCCGTCATTGATTTTTGCGTCATTAATTTAAAGCAGAATTAAAAAAGATCTATATTTGAAAAAAATTACATCTCACAGGAAGATCGGTATAGGCAAGAGCCTCTGAATGCGTTATGACTAAAGCTTATAAACATGACAGTATTTATAGATGCACTGAATCAATAATCGAATTATTCTTTGTCAGAGATTTTCCATTTCACCGCAAAACAGAGCTGATATAGCAATTCATAAATAGACAATATCTATTATAAGTTCATATAATAGATATCGTCTATTTATGAATTCGGTTTCTACAAATGTGTAAGTTTAAAGAAAATCTAATAAGGTATCTAACATATCTTAATTTCTTTTCAGACCTGCTCAGATCGTGAAAATCTCAATCGCTATTGCCGTATACTGCACATACGGACTGCAGTTCTTTGTGTGCATCGAAATTATGTGGAACACCATCAAGGACAGGTTCACGAAACGACCTGACCTCGCTGACTACATCATGAGGACCATCATGGTCACGGCCAGCGTGCTGCTAGCTGTAGCAGTCCCTACTATCGGACCTTTCATGGGCGTCATTGGGGCTTTTTGCTTCTCTATTCTCGGCCTCATAGCCCCAGCCTTCATTGAAGTTATCACATTCTGGGATATTGGCTTTGGACCAGGCAAATTTATCATCTGGAAAAACATTCTCGTACTGATCTTCGGCCTCTTTGCGCTGGTATTCGGCACTAAAGACGCCATCATAGAAATCATACGTGTATACAGTAAGCCGTAGGGGTAACATGTACCCACACTGGCTGCTGTTCAAAGATTCTGTGTTATATGATAGTTTAAAGCGAAAGCTATTAACAGTTAGTTAGATTATTTTGTATCAGTATTGCGCGTGATACGGTCTTTGTCGACAATGTAGTCAATATCGTACGGGCCATTTTTAACTTGCATGTGTTATTTTGATAAACCTAATTATGTACCCACAACCACGTCGACCAAATATCTCTAATGAAATAAACCTGGGTCAGTTCTCACGAGATAGAGATAATGTCATAACCATGATAGCAAACTTTAAAGTTGAGTAAGTATTAAGTTTGCACTATTTAACTAAGCTAGCATTGATTCAGCTGTTGAAATATTACGACTTTCTCTTATAAATAGAATACCTGTGATATCGCCAGACCAACCAACAAAACCGTCGTTTTGATTCCGTGGCGAAATTAGCTTGTTAACGAAATTATCTTTATTGCATTATGGTTAAAAATTGAGAATCTTCACTAAATTGAAAATTTCGATAAACTATTTAACAAATGGTGCTATGTGTTCTATGGAATCCAATGTCTTGGTACGATTAGCTCGAAATTGTTACATTTACTAGGGTAAGCAATTCTTAGGTACTTATTGCAGTGCGCATTTTTAACAGGCTTGAATCAAGAAGTATACGTATTGATATAATAATGTATGCACCATTGTATATTGTGTTTGTGCTTTTCGTGTATAGTTGTTTAGAGAGAGTTTATAGTACCTAAAAGTATTAAAATAAAGTTTTTCATCGTTCTGTATGATTTTATATTTTAAACTGTTAGCGCCATCTAGTGATACTGAGCATCTACTAAACGAGGCCAGTACGTACAGTTGAAATAAAATATTAATTCACAGCGCCTATGAAATATTATCAGGGGCTCAGGTCAAATATAAGATCTTTTGATAGATTAATGTACAATTTTACGAATTTATATAAAACTTCGTAGCATTGGAAGACTTCAATACAGAAAAAGAGACTGCATTGTACATATAGGTACTATTTACCTTCTAAGTTAATAACATATGTGAGTATAATGACCGCCACATAATTTGGTTCAATGCTAACACAGATGCGAACCAAATCATGACAGCTTCACTGTTATAATATTTACCAAACATTAATTAAATGAAGCCAGCCAAACATACCGAAAATTATCTGGACTTAATTAAGAGCTAACGATTTGAATGTCATCCAACGCGTGTTGCTACAAGGTAATAGGGCCAAATTGCGTGGTGTTCACTATACATAGTGTAAAAGTGCGCAAACATCCAAAATCTCTATTACATTCCCAAATCAGAATTTAATGAAGAATGCAGAAAAGTGTTACTTAATATTTGTTGAACGAATTATAAAGATTGTTGATGATTGAAGCGATTAGTTGTTGTGAACTTGTTCTCTCCACCCGGAATACAAGCTAAACTACATAAGTGCGATAAATTATCGCAGTGTGTTATTAATACACGTAAATGCCGACAAACATTGTCCTGTCTTAACTATGCATACATTCTCTGGCGATATTTGCAGCACGCATTATGTCAATGTTATGTCAAACCCCATAAAGGTACATTCAATAAATATTAGTTTAAAAAAACTAACAAACGCTTTATATAAAACCAAACTAAAAAATAGAAAATAAATTTTAGTAATTTTGAATTAAGAATAGTGTAAAAAATTCTAATAAATATAAATGAATAATAGTGTAAATAAGAAAAAAAAAATTTTCATAAAAGCGTGGGTTGCATGGGTCAATACGTAAATATTTCATTGACAGACATGAGAAGAAGGTTTATCATTTCGATAATATCTTAAAAAGCACCCCACGTTTTTTTTAAATATTTTTTTCTTATTTACACTATTATTCATTTATATTTATTAGAATTTTTACACTATTCTTAATCCTATTTTTCAATAAGAGGCAATAACACATTGCGATTATACCTATCAGATTTGTGTAGACGAGGCTTATAGTTAAGATATTATATAAATGGAATTGAGACCAAATAGCTATCGAACATAATATATATGTTACGTTATTACATTACATGATGATGTTATAACGTTTTCGGTACTTAATGTCATTCTCATATTATTATATTAAATTGTTTCCGTGTAAATGAACAAATTGATTTTCCTTGTTCTTTATATTAAAAATTATCTTATATTGGTGACTGGGATTATGCATTTAGAGTTGGTTAGCTTAAATGTTATAAGTACATAGCTGTTATTGTATTTTAATAGAAGTGTGTATTTTATACGTGCAATTGATGTATTTCAAGTGCTAAGGTAATATTTACGTGTGTATTTTATACGTGCACTTGGTGAATTATGAAGTGCAATTAATATTAAATGAAATTTATTAAATTTATGACAGCTTTTTAGACAAAGTTTTAAAGCATAAAATGGATAGAATAAAAATAAGTTGGTACATTAAATCTAATCATTTGTGATAAAATAGACGAAAGATACGGAGGCCTTCATTGTCACCCAATAGAATAATGAGCCGATAACAGTGTTAATTAAATAGGATAAAGTACGTACCTATTAACTTTTGGAAATTTAACCTTTTTGAGAAAAATATACTTGCCTTGATGCATTAGTATCCAAAGTTATAAGAATATTAGTTAATTTTTATAATATATTCATATTACTTACGATAAATTTAAATTCGCTATAATTATGTATGTTTTACTAATACAAAATATAGAGACATAATGTCAAAGCAACTAAGTTCCTATTTGTCATTATTAGAAATAATTAGTAGAAAAATAATTTTAGATACCCTGCATAGATTTGTTTTGTTCACTAAACAATAGATACATTTTTTAAATATTATCAGTTGTATGATATTATTTTGTAATAGTCTAAAATTATGTTAATAAACCACTTATAAGCTCGATATGTCTTTTTAATTTATATCTACCCCAATATTCATAAACTATCTAATATATTCACCAAAAACAACACAAACATATTAAACAATAGGAACATTTCGACGGGTGAAAGTTTATTTGGTTTTAACGACATTAACCAAATGGTTATTGAGCCATCGATATTATTATTCACTAGCTTCTGCACACGGCTCCGCCCGCGTGGTAGGTAGCTATGACGATAGCATAGTCCTTTCTCAGGTCAACGATCTCCATACCAATTGCCATCAAGAACGGTTTTAGTAGTTTAGCTGTGAAAGCGCAAAAGACCGAGTTACTTTCTCATTTATTATTTTAATAGGTGATGAAGAGTGAAGTTGGCTGTACATCGCTGTGACCAATCGAGGGCCACCGCACTCGAGCGTGAGTGTAACCAATGCTGTCATTAAATTTGCGGCCAACTTCACGACACCTAAATGTTTGAAATTACCTTTCTTTTATGCATTTAATTACAACTTAAAGAAAGGCTATAAAATATAACAATGCAAGATTAATTTGGATAGCATTTAAGTATACTAACTATTCTTCAATATAATACTGCATTTAGTTATATATGCCAGTTGATATAATAGCAGCCCTGTATCTAATACAGATCCCAGTGCTGGGCTCGGGCCTCTTCTCATGTTGAGAAGGGTGAGGCCATAGTCCACCACGCTGGCCAAGTGCGGATTGGTAGACTTCACACACCTTCGAGCACTTTTTAGGCACTCAGGCATGCAGGTATCCTCACGCTGATTCCCTTCACCGTTAGCGAGCGATAAGTTATATGACAAAAACACACATAATATATCTTCGAAAAAATTAAACATAACGATTTACTGACAGAGGTGTATGCCGTGGGTTCGAACCCCAGGCCTTCGACTTAACAGTCCTGCGGTCTCCCGATCGGCTGCTTCTCCACTCGGTTATCGCTCTTCTCTCTACCAGCTGCTAATTAGAGGAAATTTGTGTTTATAAGTCGTAAATAAAACAACCAGATTGAAAATTATTATTATAATGTATTAAGAACGTCATCTATTGCCGCTATAACCAAGAGAGCCGATGCTAGCAATAGTGGTACAAGTAACAGGCGCTTCTTACAGAATGTGTTTACATCAGCGTTCTAAACAGTTCTATGAACATGCATTAACTTTGTATCATATAAAATTATATTACTTTAATGACTTACTTAGTTTTGGAGGCGGTAACCTTAAGTAATGACGATATACTCATTGAGATTAAAAACGGACAGACCATTCAATAGACTTCGCACGTTTTGTACATAGATCCGACGGGTACACGGCATTTTGGTTTAAACGACATTTTAAATTGTTTGTAAAATAAGATTTAAGACCACACGGTAAGACAATTGCAAAACGGCGCTTTAACTAAATAGATTTTAATTAATAGATGACCCAAAGTGAAGATTTTATGATAAAAACTTTTGAACTGCTAATTTTCGCGAAACATAATATGTTGGGTTCAAAATCAATTAGATATGACTCATATTAATTTTGTAATATTGAACTAAAAAACATGCGATGTCCACTGGGTAGTAAGTCCTAATTGTACAGGCAAAGCGCCTGTGGGCACGAGATTCTTAAATTTAATGAAACCAGGTTTACCTACTCCTCAAATTGTGACTAATATCTCACCAGTGTCGTCATGTCATGCTTAGTTATTAAAAGTATGCTTGGGTATTTTTACAAAAAGTCAAGTTCCAAAAGGAAATGTATCGGGCGCATTCAAATTTGCCTTTAATTAAATAAATTGTTTAATTTAAACATATTTATTATTATTACATTAAGGAGAATTTCACTAGAATCACATGCAATTTAATATTATTTTCCATTAATTTATGTTCGACCTCGGAAGGTGTTAGAACTTTTCAAACTTACTAAGTATTTAATTTTATCTCAATGGCATTTTGAACTTTTAAAATACATCGAAATGTTGAATTTTTGTCTAAAATTGACACACTGGATCATCAGTTAGCTGACCTTGCTAATATTTGATATTAGATACTATTTAAAGTCACATTACGGAACAAAAACACAGGATAAATGCACATGCACATAATTAATGAACCATCACATAGTTATTATTGCAATCTAAATCGCTAGCTCCAAACTTAAGGTTGCCGATATATTAAAAAATATCTTGCTATGAATATTCTATATCTTGAGATTCCAGCACCTCCTACTACTAATAAAAAAATATACAGACGCACAATTACAATCCTGAATACTAACCTAAAAAAAGTAAACATTAATGCTAAATAAAGTACAATTTATGTAAAAACTACAATAAAATAATACTAACTAAACAGAATGAATAAATATAGGGCTATGGAGCTTTACAATAGGCAGTTATACAATACTTGACCGTTAAAATTACCTAATAGATACATATGCGATTAAAACATGATCTTTCATTCAAAAATAAAAAATTATATTACCTTTTATTTACATGACACGATATAGTACTGAGCTAAGTATGCAAGACTACAACGCAATCGTGCAGGCACTATTCTCACTGTAGTTCTAATAGAGACTTTATTGAAAGTGACAGGTACCCACTGTGTCTTAACCCCAATTTCAACATGATAAATCTGTATGTTTGGAACTCACCGTGCGACGATAACTTATCGTGCAACGTACGTACCTCATCAATTAAAACGTCACCTCATGCTAGAAACGAATCATTGTACGCAAAAATTCAAAATGACGAAATACAGAAGAATCGCCAGCAAGTTTTTAAAATTAATTATGTTAATGATATCTAAGTAAGATTTAACAAGTATTTGGCATCAGTTTTGGAGCCGTAGTATGTTTTTTTGAGATTTTGTATAATTCAAACATTTAGGAAAAAAATATATCTCTTGTGAACACTTATCATTTTCTTCCGATATGTGATAATCTAACCAAAGAGGCTAGATTATAGAGAACGTTATTGAAATATTTTTGTATGCAGAAACATGACATAAATGCGACGGAATCTATCTTGCGCTCGTAATGCTAGCCTGTCAGGAAAAGTATGAAGGACTTTTTTTAGGCGAAATAGCCCTGTCGCAACAAAATCGCATACAATAATTAGTTTCTAGCTTACAAACACGTCGGATACATGCCACTAACAAACCTTTATACTATAACAATTCCTGCTTCTTAAACTTACATCTATAACACATTTTATAACATGCCATGATTCATTCAGTGTAAATGTATTGTAGAATAAGTAACCCACGATAGAAATCCTAAAAGATTTATCATTGTGTCTATGCAAAGGTCGAATGTAAAGTTATTGTTTGTACCTAAAATATACGATCTTACAATCTAATTAGTGTCTTTTAAAGAACATTTGATAAATTACATAATTTGAAATTATTAAATGTTGGATAAGTTATGATTGTTGTGTGCTTCAACAGTTTTAGACCGTCCCGTATTTTTGTCGTGAGGACTGAATTAAGTAACCTTTGAAAAGATAATGCTCTAATACTTTCTAATAGACGAGAACTGTGCGGCACTAGCACTAAAACATTGAATATCGACACGTGCCGTTCGTATTGCAACCCAATTACAAATCAACCAATCAGACTAACCCAATTCAAAATTCTTCGAAATAGTGGACCTAGCGTGAACTTCGTTTTCTTGAATCGTCAATACTTTGACAAAGTTGTCAGCAGACAAAAATTAATCTGCGTTTTTATTCTATTTGCCAAGTTTCAAATTAATTTTGCATTTATTATTGCTAATTGTGTTTTTAACATATCGAAATGATTGATTTCGTTGTTTTAAGATGTTGTGGTACACATAGTTGACTTACTACGCCATTTTAAAATAAAATGCCACACAATGTCATTATTTGAAGCGAACATTAAAATTACGTGTTAAAATAATGACTTTCTTCTTCTACTTACTTTAGTAAAATATAAAAAGACTATAAATATTACTATACAAACATACAAGTAATTTTAAAAGCGATGATTAAGTCCAGATCTAGTAAAATTAAAGTTTTCGTGTACCGAATTGTTTTCAGTCTATAAAATAGAAATAAATTGGACGGACATCTAATTTTAGTAGTTTAAAAAACATACCAAATATAACACAATATCCACGTTAATCAACCCAAAGAAACTTAAAACGATTTTTAAAAAGCTTTTCTCATTTTTGACTAATCCAATCAGGTCATCTATACTTAAAAATAGTTTAAACCGCATTAGAAAAAAAGAACAAAAACTGTATCTAAAAAATAATAAATCCGATTAATTATTAAGTGTAACCGTGGTTGAGCAGCGCAATGCACGTATACAGTGTGGAAGATTTTAACAGGACGCCGCCGCGCCGTATACTTTAAGTACTTACTGACCAAAAATATGAATCAATGATAAAGTCTTAATAAAATCTCATTGAAATAATGAAGCATTCAGGGTGCTGGAAAGTTCTTTGCACCTGGGGACACGCTAAACATACGTATTTAAATAACTTTCCTTTTCATTGTATGACTGTCATAATTTTAAATCACTTGGTACTATGTACCCTACGAGCTATTGCAGTAAATCTTAATATGGATCCATCTCATAATAATATCATCTATTAGTCTATTCATACCTTCTTTGATCTCACTCTAAAAACGTATCATATTAAATAATATATTTCATTACTATTCAAACGAAGACATTTCGCTACCGCTGCAGTTTTTGATTGCCACTTCCTTGCTTTTCGCACTAATGATCACTTTTCTCGGTTAAATAAAATATAATATATTATAGTTACTTGTTGTGATAGCTAAATTTTATAATATTTTAAAGAAGTACACAATATTTCCTTTAATCATTATAAATTTAAGAAATCTCTATAGCTGCTGTTGTTGTGAATAAACAATTGTTTAAATAATGTTATTTTATGCTTGAGCAAGTACTTTTTCAGGTTGCTTATTTATTGCCTTTAACTTAAAAAGTCGTAGGAACTACTTGTTAATTATTACATTTTTCTTGTGTCCTCCAGTTGACATTAGAACTTTCCACGCTGTACTACATTTTAAATTAAATAACAAACAGTGACTAAATTATGAACAGGATATTTCTAAATTTATAAATGGCACATAATTTTTGAACGTTTTAAACGCGAGTTACCAATTATGTTTTACTAACAGACCATGAAATAAAATTATAAAGAGCATTATATTGTTTAAAGGTAATATTTAATTCGTATCAATATTATCTATATTATGTTGTAGAAAATTATTTAAGAAATATACGAGAAAACATGTGAGATTCAAGTGTTATCTTTAGAGATTATCCGCTACTAATACTACATACATACATAATTATACCGTCCCATAAAAAATCTACCGAAAAACAAATAATTTACTTATAACCTACTGTTTTCTGAATCCAGTTATTTTATTGCTTACGTTCTTTTTATTCTGTACAACAATTTATAATAGACAAAGGCCCGTCTATTGCTTATATTGAATAATTTGTAGAATAAGATCCTAGATTTACTAGCATAAAAAGTTGTATTTTATAAAGTTTATGCATGTGGGTATACAAATACTAAAAGGCTATTTGATATAAGCACCGTTATACGATTGTTGTAATTTGTAACTTAATGCCTTGTATTTAGTCACATTTAACAAACATTCTATAATGTCGCTTGAACCAAATAGAGCGTCAGCTGTCAATTAAGACAGACCACCGTCTGAGACGCCACAATGTTCAAGAACTAATAATGACCCTTGAAACGTCAATACAATTTGAAAAGCACATAATAATATGTACGGTTAAAAATATATTGTTGTAATACTGTTGCTGTGATACTAATGTTTTTGACAAAGTGAAACTTATTTCAAACAAAAGAAACAAATATGCATGAAATATTTGTCTAGCTGGCAAGTACTTAGTAGGCCCTTAGAACATTGCGCTACCAAAGTCACCGATATTCGGTATTATGTTTGGTAATTTTTGGTAGTCATATGGACGAAGGCGCTTAGGATAAGTATCCCAGTCCGCCTCTTCAGTATCATAATAGTTTACATCCTCATTCAAAGCTTGCACAAAATGACGTAATTGTAGTGTCCTAGAATCATAATCTATCCTTTAAAATATGTTACTCTATTGACCACAAATAGGTATCATGCAACTCCGTAAGCGGCAGCTAAAATGAGCATGTATTATCCTAACTAGCAAAACAAGTACAAAATTAAAACTAAGGGTCGCTACCCACATAAGCGTGCCGGTACATTTATGTTCCATTGCAGCGTCCATCTGAGTCAACTGTCACTTGACTGAGAAGGACGCTGCAATGGAACATAAATGTACCGGCACGCTTATGTGGGTAGCGACCCTAACTCAAGTATAACTATATTATAACGTTGTACTGTGAGTGAATTAAATTAAACATATAACACAATAATTGATGCAAGAATGTTATTATAAGCATGTACCGTTGCACATACAAAATGTTGCAGTTATACCACTTACATACACTTCAACTTAATGATTACTTCACTAAGACATAGGTTCATTGTACATCTTAATACTAGTTTATACTAAATATTCTCAAATAACAATTCAACTGACATTATTGCGTATCTCACTGAAGGTTAGTATTTAGTACAAATTGAATGGAATCTAGAACTAGCAAAGTCTTAAATCGTCTATACACTTATATTTAAGTTACGGGGTTTTGTTAAGGAATTAATGCTCAAGTTTCAACGTTACATACAAGAATAGATAAAGTGTAAAATATTAACAAAGTGATTGACGTAACCCTTTTGCATTTCGTTTGTCGATAACAAGTCGTTTATAAAGAGCTAAAGCTTACATATTTTTAAAATCCTTGAGAATAGACAGATTACGAGGCACAACCGAACGTTGAGACGCACCTTCAAATGACAGGATCTTGCCTATTGCATTAATTTCTATACAATAATCATACATGCTAACATGCCTGACTTATATAACAAAGTCTCCAGGCCAGATCTCTTTTACAAAGCTTTGATACTTGCAACAACGGTAATGAGATAATAATAATATATTTGACGACAGAGAGTGAAGTGGAATAATAGAAATGGGGAACGCAGATCCACTATTGGATGGATCAGAAACGGGCGAGAGGTACAGGTACAGTAAGATAATACAGCTCCCGGACACCAGGCTGCTAGCCCCGGCGCAGCGACAAAAACAAAATTCGACGGATCCTTCGTAAACTAGTGTAAGTGCTAAAATACAATTTCGAGATAGACCGCTTTAAGACTAATTTATCGGCCTGGCTCCGACACTGAACCCGGTTTTCGATCTCTATCTCTCATTCAATGCTCGAACGGGACAGATAGATCAAAAGTTTTCAATGTCGGACCCAGGCCGGTAAAATTTACCCTAATGCGGTCTACCTTAAAATTGTATTTTAGCAGTTGCACTGTCCAACAGGAGCTGTCGAAATTATCAGTGTCGCGGACTGCAGCGGCATTCCAATGGTCAATCTGCGCCGATACTGTACAGATTGAACACGTTTAATAGCCTGATGTGCAGACGCTGTTAGTCCCATAATCTTATGCACATCAACGTTAACCCTACACCATTTATCGTTGTTCCACTAGCGTCATTAGTTTAACTATATCTACACCCACAAAAATATCCTACGTGAGCTAAATATGTATTGCGTTAACTCCAAAAATACCTACTTGTGCATACTCATTACATGGCAGCTTCAGTTACTCAAATCATTTATGTATAATCATCTTCACAACATGAATTAAACGTGAATAATGTATACATACTATTTACTTAATATCAAATTGCTTGTAAGTACTTGAAGGCAGCTGAATGCATGGATTAAACTTTAAATTTAACATGTAACACACAACATCCAAGTTTGCTAGGCGTAACTAACATTATTTTATAATACTCTAAACAAAACGACACCGAACGTAGTAAAGAAACGCTTGCACACATTAGTGTAAAGGGGTTGTTTCAATCTATTATGTATTGTCGTGGGTCACACTAACAAATTGACTGCAAATAAATACTGATAATTCTGAGATTGTTTAGCGTAAAAAAAGTCAATGAAAATACTTGTTGTCAATAAATAAATATACCTACTGCAAGGCTATGGAAGGCCGTATTTCACCAGTTCCTAATAAGATTTCGAATAGTTAAGAGCTGGTTAATTCAATAAATTGTCATACATCATTGACATTGCATCTATCAAAAAAGTGCCGAATAGGCTACCAGGGACTTATCCAGATTAGGTGAAATCACCTCTAAATATGAATGTGATAACAAGTTAATAACTAAAACGTAGATCAGATAAGAGTTTTGGTTGTACATAAATAACAACTAAACAGTGAATTTAGATTCTTTTTATGTGAAACAAATTAAGCTAAAGTAGTTTTTATGTCATGATACTGATTTAGGTACCAGTTTTAGCCCGCACATTTGACAACCATTTAAAAGCTTTACTCGAATTGCTATACAAACGCACTTAAAACAGCAGTTAATAAATATACATCTTGCAAACATTATTGAGACCTATCTTTTGTTATCCAGATATTTAATCTAAGAATCCAACTCTGATTGTCTTTGTCTATATTTTGCATTTTATTAGAGAAATAACACTGTTTTTATCTCAATAAGATAAATTTAAGAGCTCAAACTACTAACTAAGATTCTCTCTATATAATTCGTCTTGTATAGATAAAATCCAAGATTTAGGTAGTGAAATTGTCTGCAGATGGCAGTTCGTCCAGTCGACGGACCGTACTCGAGCGTGATTAATCCTAATAAGTGGCACTTCATTTGCAGCCAACTTCAACACCGCCAAGATCTTTGATTTGATCTATAAGTGAATAACTAACAAACCATGACTTTAAGTCAGTGTGAGGTATACTTAATTGCTTTATTGCTTTAATAGTTACAAATCAAATCTTGATAATATCAGATTGTATAGAAGAGATTTCTTTCAGGTATATATTTCAAAGATCTTACTACTACTCCAAGGTTACAATGAAAATATTATAATTGCTTTCTACCTAGTGTGTCGTTTCATGAACAGAAAAATATCTAGCAATATACTGTTATAAGAATTAAATCAAATCGAACCTTATTACATCCAAAAATGAAACTCTTTTGTTTGCAAAGATTCAAATTAAATGCAAAGCTTCTAGAATTCAATAGTGAAACGACTACACATGTTAAGGGACTCGGAAACACGTATGTACGTAAAACATATATTATTGCCGTTAATATTAATGCGAAAAACTAAACATTACATTACTTACGTTTGAGTAATGTATCTGTTGCTTAAATAACTTAATTAACATGGAAATGACTGGCCATAGATCTGATAAACATGTGTTATTTAAGATCGTAGAGTTCAGGTCGCGGATCGATAAAGCGTTGTGTAATGATCCTGCCGGAGTCGACGACCGGCGTTAGCAGCTCTTCGGATGGCACTTGAATACGAATTCTATTGTCGGAGGGGAGATTCGTGGCTCCGTTGCTAGGATAAAACCCTAGAGAGACAGGCTTGTGGTGCTCGTCATTATAACCTTTGTACTTCGAAGGGCTGATGGGCAGCAGGTGCGACGGACTTGCTGCGAGAGGGTTGTAGGTGACGTGGATGCGAACGATGTCGTCCGACAGGGGGGACACGGAGGGCGGGTGCGGGGTGGCGCGCGGCGTCGAGTGCGTCGTTGACGGCGCCCGTTGTATACTCAGCCCGCAGATACCGGAACTGGAATTAGCGAATTCAAATATAAGAACATGGTTATTAATATTGCTTACTTGTTAAATGGAATAGCCATTCAGTTTCAATAGACGATCAGAATGACGCCACAGATACCGCAATTAACGTGGCCACGTCATAGACTTAAAAGCTAATACTTTTTATTTATTTAGAAAGATGAGCTGTCATCGGCTTTAAAAGGGCTTGAATCGAGTTACGAGAAGCTGTCGTATGAAGCTGTTTGATATGCAAATAATAAAAATATGGTCGTATTTTTATTATAATTGGACTAGAATACATTAACCTACTTTATTATTAATTTACACGATTCACCAAACCATACTCCGTTCCATTTTGATACAATAACAAAACATCACGCCTATATTACCTATAAAGGTGTCGCAGAAGTGTACAACATTTCACCTGTTATGGTTAGGTCCCATGGGATACGGGGCGAGCCTATCGCCATCCACCAGGCACAATTCCAACTCCGTCTATTGTGAATTGCCTGACGAAAAGTTTACAAGTAACACTTTGACTGATCCGGGCATCGAACCCGAGAACTCGTGGTGAGATGCGCATACCCTAACCACTAGACCAACGAGGCAGTGGCACTTGTTTTTATTTATAACAATAATAGAACAGTAAAGAAAAATATCTATATATATAAAAGGCTTTGTCCTGACTGACTTAGTATCAACGCACAGCCTAAACCATAGGTCGTAGCGACTTTAAATTTGGAGGGTGTATTCTTTACAAGATTTTATCGTGCAATAAGAAAGGATTTTTGAAAATTCGGCCTCTAACAGGGTGAAAAGTGGGACGAAAGTTTGTATGGAAAAGCGTTTGTAGTAATTATGACGCTCGATCAATTTCAAAATTGGAACTTTGTTGAGCAATCGTGTGACAATGAGATGTTGACATGAAGTTTCATAAAAAAAGGATTTTATGTCAGTGTAAACTTTTTAATTGTCATTTCGGCCTCTTTAGATATCTAAGAAGTAATTTTTTTGTTTAGTAGAAACCAACTTTAATGTAATGGAAGATGTGTGACGTAAATTATAAAAGGTCATAATATAATATAATAAAAAAATAGAATAAATTCAAATCCGTGGTATAAGGGCCTTTCTACACGAGTGACTTTTGGCCACGGTCAATTCCAAAACATTTAGACATTCTTACCGACATTCAATTTTTAACCCCCTTTATAAAAACGACTAGGTGTTATTAGTTAGACGTGTCTGTATGTGTGTGTGAGTCTGTCTGTGGCATCGTAACTCGCGAATTTATGAACCGTCGTGATATTTTTACTTAGAATTTATTCGTTCAGTGATAGATGTTATTGTATTTATTACTTTTTTAATGTTCGCTTTAATTTTTAGCAAAAGGTTTTTTTTTATTTATTTTTTTATTATTTATGTACTTTTATGATATTAATGATATACGTTTTGCATTATTTGATCTTTTTCTGATATTATTTATGTTCTTATTTTTTTTTTACGATTTTTTTTAGTTGGACATTTTTGTTTCTTTATGCATGTGTTTTATTATGTTAAACATGTTTTTGATTTTATACAGTAACTTTTTTTAAATTTAATGTTAAATTCAATTTCACGTTTTCATGTATTTTTTGAAGATTTTCATAATATTTTATAATGTGGCGTGTGGTCCGACCCTAAGGATGCCTGATTGTTTTGGAATTGACCGGCGCATTTTTCTGCTCGACCAAAGTTTTAGTAGAGAGTAAGTTCGCCTCGAGATCTGGTTTTGTTGGCACCTGAAGGGATGACTTCAAATATTGTTTACAAAAAATACTTTAATTGGGTATTTATTTATAATGATAACTTAACTTACGACAACTTTTAATCGCGAGCAAAGCCGCGGGCAAAAGCTAGTATATTGATAATGCAATATAAAGAATGGGGTAACGCTTTGTACATCAGTGTAATGAATAATGATGCAAATCGTTGTGTACGTTATTGTGATGATTTAAAATGATGGAACGATTCTTTATCATTGTTTAAGTATTGTGATGATTATATCAATAACTTTTTTTGTTACTAATTTAGTATTTAGCCCAAAAAATATTATTCAAATCGGACCTGATGCTTTCTGAGTAATCGTTTAACCAAACAAATCAACTCTTCAGTTTTACAATATTAGTATTAACTAATATAATCCACACCGATGACACAAAGAAACGCTTGGTGACAGAGATGCAACTATTACTTATTTGCTTCGAGTCTGTCAAGATTTTCCATCCCGCTTCGCCATACTCTCACCTCTTGTAAAATCTTTTTGAGTGTTTTGACCAGAGATTACCATTATTATTATATATCCCAGACAAAGTAAAAAGAAAATTTTAAAGTGATTCTTTTGCAATAAATATACGGTCCTTTTTATAGAAATGTGCATTGAAAATGTAGCCCATGAGGCTGTGTACACATTGTCTCTCGTTTGTATGGACATTAAGTGTTGATAAAGACTCTTAAGAAAAGAAAAGGTTTAATACATACTCTTTGGTTTCTTCTATGCCATCTTTGAAACGTAACGGGCTTAGAAGAGGTGATGAAGAGAGAAGCGAGTCGGCAATATACCATTTTAAAGAAAATTACTTCACATTTCGGGGCTCAAAGGACGAAAGCGCCAAAAACTCAACATTAAATTTACGACTCCAGCATACCCAAACTGGGTAAATACGAGACAAAAATTGAATGTCAGTTTTAGACAACGGATGTAGGCGGTGAAAGAACGGATGTGGATTGAAGCCTACAACATATATCTAGAAAGACACTTGTGCGCTTAGGATCCTTACTAAAGCTGTTCATTTAACACATATCAACTATTTTTTGTGCTATTGTGCTGATTACACATGGACATGATTGAAATACGGGGAAACTGTCAATGGTTGGTACAAGAAACATCACAACTCAAACCGGTGCTGCATATCATGATAATGGACCATGACGATGACTTCACGATACAATTTACTGATTATACTTATTAAATTTGACACTTAATGCGTCGAAAATAGAGTCTAATATAATTAATCTGCTTACCCAGTTCTACACACATAAGCGGGCGAGTGTGTTCTAGTCAGTACATTTTATGTCTCTTTGCAACGTTCATCTCGGTCAAGTGACAGGTGACTGACATGTATACTGCAATGGAATATAAAATGTGCCGGCCCAAACGCGCCAGCTCACCTGTGTGCGAACCTCATAAAAATTTAATCATAAATTGCCACGTGAAACCACCGGGATATAAGAATAGGATACTGAGCAATAGTGCGCCAGCATAACGTACTGATGAGGAACATTCGCTTTAGTTACCACCCAACAGGTCGCTAGAGATTTTGCGAACAGATGCAAGGTAAAACTGTTTTTTTATTTATGTTTAAAAAAAAAAACGATCGTATCGGCTTTAACATGCCACCAAAGAGTAGTGTTAGCTCTACTGCGTCCTGGTTTAGAGTTAGATTAGACCCTGATATTACTGCCATAGTATATTGTTATTTTGCCTTTGCTAGCTGCTGTCTGATTTTACTGACAAAGAATACTTAATAATACGAGAAAGCTGTTTTGTAGTAGTTACGGCACATTTAACGAAGACATTGACGTTTGGTATTTAGCCTCATGTTTCAATAATTAAACCCTGTGCAATAATTTCACACACTCAGATCACCACTCTATCATAGATTTACTGATTTAAGATCCGGGCAGTTATTTTTTTTTATTTCGCAAATTGTGTTAGAAACTTCTACCTTACTATCTAACTTCAACCACATTCACAAAGACCATTTTATTGCTTTCAAATTTCAAACGCATTGCCCAAAAACTGTATCGCCACCAACCTTGTGTCACCAATATAAGATAGTAATAGATAGCAACAGCAGCGAGAAACAATCCCATAGTCAATTGGTCATACCCCTTTTCTTTCTACGTTTGACATTTGTAAACCATTTAATCGCTTTCGTGAACGCCATAGAAGTTAGAGAATAAGGCAGCGGGACAGCCGAATGTTCCAATCAGTACGTTAACGCGTCGTGCATCTACATCTACAAGACATCTCACCCATCTGACCCGGTAGCGTCGTCGCTGACGTTGCTGTGGGTGTCCAATGAGTTGTCTGGTGCGTGCGACCTTCCGCTGGAGAACACGCTGAGGTCTGCAGTGCTGGTGACGCTAGTGTCGGCCAGCGAGCGCCGGGAACCCAGCGCTGAGACTGAGTCGTCGCAGCGCATGCCACCCGCCACGCCGCTGTGCTCTGCAATTTTTTTTTTAATTGTATAAGTACAGGTAAAATATAGAGTGTCAAACTGGACAGAATTTGTAGCTCGTGTAAACAAATGTTGGCACTTTTGAGATATTTATAAAAAGCATATCTTTGTCCTTCTATTTCTTGCCTTAGAGTTCAAAATACTAAGTTATTATGTAATTTTGTTTTATCGCCGATATCAGGCGACAAAGGTATAGTTACGTCACAGGCCATATTGGCCGCGCTAGTTTTGAAAATGATTCCGGCTTTAGTAATAATTCTTACTATAATTGTATGTAAGTATTTTTGATTTTCGTGAAATCGAAAACTAGCCTTTTACTTTTACTCGGCAATCAATCAATATTCAATGTTCAAACACACAAGTACATTTGTTTACAACAACTACAAATCCTGGCAATATCAGCCAGTATCTTAATGATTCAATTTAAAATACTATGTGCTTATAAAAGCTAGCATAGCACAAGCGAAACAATCAACATGCAAATAAAATAATGTTTAATTCTTACCTTACGCACAACATTTTTTTTTTACACACACAATCAAGCAAATAGTTCCGACAACGCACATGCATATTTAAATAAAATTAAAAAATCTCTGCTCTTAGCTTGACGAACGAAATAATACAAAATTAATCCAACTTATTTATTGGACAAGTAAATGATTATTTACATATTTTTTATGTTATGGAAGGAATCTTCAATGTTTGCTTCTTTTTTTTCGTTTGTTATTTACAAGGTAACTTGGAGTGTTTAGGTCGGGACTAAGGAGTACGGATATGTCTACGGAAGCCCGGGAGGCACGCAGTGGAACATCGCATCGAGGACTGACATCTGAAGAGTTAACGGTTACTGTTAATTCCACTAATAAAACTTCTAGTCTATTCTGTTATACATTCACAAAAAAAGAAATGTCTCACATTGAAAATTGCTAATATTGTGAGAGTAATATTTTGGCCTTGTAGCCTTTGGCATAATTAATTTTATGGGAACTTCTTATATAAATACTATCTATCGAATTGATGAATGGTAATATTTATTAAAGTAAAATATCTAACGATTTACTTCTACGACTATTTCAATAAATGTTTTGGTAAAATAATGATATAATATGTCTTTTTTTTACTACAAATTCAAAGAGGTTGAGCCTCGGGGAATAGGCATTTTGATATAACTTTAAAACATACGTTGTTTATTTAAATCACTACATAGTATAAAACAAAGTCGCCTTTTCTGTCCCTATGTGCGCTTAAATCTTTAAAACTACGCAACGGATTTCGATGCGGTTTTTTCCAATAGATAGAGTGATTCAAGAGGAAGGTTTTTATGTATAATACATGCATAGAAAGGGGGAATTGTTTTACTCCAAATTTAACGCGTGCGGGCCACGGACAGTAATGAATAAATCAAACTACTGGATCGATTTTAATCATTTTTTCAGTGAGTGACATAGGCTATATATTATATACCCGTGCGAATCCGGAGCGGGCCGCTGTGTTTTTATATACAACGTTCACAGTTTTTCTGTAGTGTATTTAGTATCAGCATTGTACCCGTGCGAAGCCGGGGCGGGTCACTAGTATAGTATAAGATATAAAACATTGTTTTGTTTTTGATGTCTTTGGTATCCTACACATAACAAACAAAATAATAATGATTTAACTGTGTTATACGAAATTAAAGATATTATTATATGTGCATTATTGCTCCCTATTAAAAAAAAGCGTGTGGGTATACTGTGGTAACATAAGGCCATCGAGTGATTTCATTATCCTTTATCAATATCGGAAAATAATAAGGATAATTAAAATATAACGCTGCTAAATGTTAAGCTGTACGAAATTGCGGATTTTCGGTGTCAATATAAATAGTTTTAATATGTGTCATCTTATCTACTTATTATATCAAAGTACTGAGAGCAAATATTTCAAATGTGATCATTTAAAATACATCTAAAAGCGACACTGATAAGATACTAGTGGTGTGGCTACGTACCATAAACTATATTTTTGATATATGTTTGTATGGAATTAATATTGGAGTTCCTCATACCACCACGGGCGGCAATACTAAAATAAAATAAACAAATTGCGATTTTTTATCGTATTTCACATTTAGCTTGCGTTGTGCTATGATAATAGTTCGTGCTTAAAATAGTAATTGGATTACAATAAAAAGATAAAGAACTAGCGCCTCGAGGACATTATGAAACCTTAAACTCGATAAGTAACGTGGGTATCATCGTGTCGAACGTTGTAATCGGTAGTTTGTATACTGCACATTTAGTTAACAAAATGCAAGTATATAAGTCCACCATTTTAAAGCTTGCATTGGAAGAAAACTATATTAAAGTGATTTCAGTAAATTTATTGCTTATGTAAATGTTTGATTTCCATGGTTTTCTCGTTCAGGTCATCAATTGTGGTTTATGAATTTTCACTAACCGCTTAGCACATCGACGCTACCATATGTATACAATCTGCCTCACTCACACCATTTTAAATTCTTATTCGAGGGCGGCACTTCAAAGACTACTACTGCTACCGCTAGCAGAGTCGATGTGCAAAAGCGAGGTCGGTAATAATCCCATTAAAAAAAAAAGTGTACCTAATTATGGTTGAAAGAAATGCATGATAGGGGTGGGTTTATGCGAGAACTTAAACATTACGACAGCAACGTCAACCGCTGAGCAGAGATTCATTAAAGCAAACAACAATTACTATGAGGTAGAAGTAGATATCAGTCGATTTAAAAAAGAATGTGCGGTCTCGTAGGCTGGCAATATCTCAAGAGGAGGAACTCTTCATTAACCCAATATATTGAGGAGCGTTAACCCAAGCGTTTAGTTACATATCCATAAATTCTTTATGTGCCCAGTTTTAAACACCTGTATCCCACTCTGGCATGCGTATTGGGCAAATACCTGCCCGATGATTAGGTGCCATGTTAGATATAAATATGAATAGGTTTGTGAGTAGTATTAGAACAGAATAATGAAGAATGGAGCGCAGTGTTATTTAAGAGAAGTAGCACAAACAATGCAGGAAGGCAGGGGAACGTCTTAAGGCCTGAGGAGTTGATTGCCTGGAGGCAGCGAACACTTGAAAATCACCGCAATTTAGTATCTAAAGCACTGTAGCGTACGCTCCTCAAATCTTAAGAAATGCCATGTTTAATGCAAGTCGTTTTATCCGTGTTAATCATGACATAAACCCACCTCCATACCACCGGCCAAAACATGCTATATCTTCAGATCACGTGGCAATAACGGCTGTTTACAGCCCCGTACTACTGTATGCAAAGTTACACACTTAGAACGTTATCGCTATAGAATCGTGGTACACGGTCTGTCATGGTCGATGACCGCTATTGCCACGTTATTTGGCAGATATTAAAGTGCAGAGTACTATTACATACTTTGTAACTAAACCTAAAGCACAATGGTAGCAAGTACCATTCATTATATTGGCACAAAGACACCGAGTTACTCGGCGTTGTGTTGGGCTTGCCATACAATCATAATGAACAGAAAGCAGCTAAATATCTCCATATGAGCTTAAGTACAATTTACACTACTAGATATAATGAGAAAACTGTAACATATAAGTTATCAACGATGATCGGAATCACAAAAACCTTTCCAATACGAATGCAGATTGAAATACATACTGTATTTCAATCTGCATTCGTATTGGAAAGGTTTTTTAATAAAGAATTTCTGTATTTCTTGTGCAATGCAATAATTTTAAACAGTGCAGCAGTGATACAAATATAATCGCAAAGAAAAAGTGTAGTTGAATGACATTGCAATTTAAGACAATGTTAAATTACAGTAGAAGTATGTAGAAGAGAAGAAAATATGATTACCTACGTAAGAAGTGAGATAGACAAAGAAAGTGTTTTATTTGAGTAAAGTTTGCTATGAAGGCTATATCCATAATTTCGAATACTCTCTTTGCAGGATCTAATAAATCCAGCTTGTAGGTAGACAAGTGAATGTTGGTAGATACATAGTTAATGCCATTATATCAATAAATGCAATACATTTATTGATATAATAGCATAACTACATTTTTTTATTGCTTATTCGATCGATTTACATCAGTATGTATGAGTACTTTCCCTGCACTAGTTATATTGGTCTGACAACTGTCATTTAAATCTAGGAATATATTTTTACCTATACATGAAAATATACCAAAAGAATATTTCTCAATAAATAGACGGTAACGGTAGATCTGAAATGGTAGGCGAAAACCTAACGTTAATATTAAGTCGATTTTAAAAACAATTCCGATCATCGTTGAGTACAACAAAAAATGGACAAGATACTTCAAATCAAGCATTACCAAACTAGCGATTCAATCCATGATACTAGCATACAATACATTGACTGATTTATCTTAATATACAAAAAATAACATCAAATCAAGGCAAAAACGTAGAACAAACTTTCTTGGAAAAAGTTACACAGGTTAACACAAGCTCTTTCAGCTTGAAAGGAGACTCTAATCAATGCTCTATCACTATAACATTTTTTTATTTAAAAAAAAAACAAGAAAGTATGCCTTTTAACCGTAACAGATGGTCAAAAAACCCCATCTTATGCCTAACATTGGTGATAAAAGGTGGCAAGAGTGATTTCTATCAACAAAGGACAAATGAGTAGTGGGTCCATTGTGATTTTCAAATATTATTATAGAGTAATAATAATCCTTCAAAACCTACGTTTGATTGCTGACCGCGAAAATAGGTATGACGCCAAAATTTCCTATTGTCATTTGACGCAATAAAATTTAATATTCTAGTCATAACAGTCACTTCGTTTCTGTATCATTTAACCTAATTTGTATCTTCAAACGAATACTTTTTGATTATTTCTAAACTTTGATTTATACATTCTCAAATCAAAACTTCTAATCTTTTCTCTACGAATACCTACTAAATAAAATATTACATCGTAAAAATAAATGCGCTTGAGACGTGTACCACGAAGTATATTAAAATGTAAAGAAATGTAATTGGATAGAATAAAGCCAATAACATTTCTGTTTAGTTCTTTATAATAAGGGAAAAATAAAGTAAAATAGTTATGATCTGAGTGTAATACCATATTCAGTGTAGTGGGACTAATAGAACACTAATATTATGTTTATACTTATTACGGCTAACATATCCGCCATCTATTAGTTATTTATGCAACTGTTCTATAATGAGGGGTATTAAAACACGAGTGTGGGTTTATCACACGAGGCGAAGCTGAGTGTGATAATAGTATCACATGAGTGTTTTAATACCTAATTTATAACTTTATCTACACCCATGATATGAATCCTCTATAAATGTTCTGAAACCATAGGGTATTGTACAGTGTTGTAAGAACTCTATGTAAATTCATGGAAAGTTTAATTAGTGAGTATCTAATACAAACAAACTATGTATAGGTTTATAATTTGGTTGTATTATATTATATTTAGGTTGTATATTTTTTTTTTCAATACTATTATTAAACAAAAATGGCGGGATACGACGTCAATTCAAAAATTCGAATAAGTTTTATTTAAATTACGACGCTGTGGTATTGAAACGCGCGTGCATGACATGTTCTTTTTTTGAAATTCATAAAGATGCCATGAGAATGTGGCTGTTCGATGAGTAAAAAAGGAGTTGCATAATGAATTTCAGTACAACATTAGTACACCCGTTTGGGTGTTATAATGGTTATTATGAAACTGGCTGTTTTAATGTTGGCAATAAGCTAACTGTTTCAAGAACGTTTATAGAGGATTTATAGCATGGTTGTAGATAAAGGTATCTATACGACCCCTTTTGGGTAGTATAATAATGATGAACAGATTAAATCAAACCATTATCATTTGTACTGGTTAGGTTGGCACTACTTCATGATTTAGCGAGAATCAAGAAATCTAAGAGTAGTGTCAGTATTTCCAACCTATGTCAAAAATATTTCAAAAAACGTATCTTCTCATCTACATTTGAGATAGCGTTCGGAATAGCTTATACATTAAATGCTGGACAATGCTTTGACGATAATTCGCTAGAAAAAAATCTCACTATAGCTTTTCAGTAATTATCTCTTTATGTAGTCTGATATCTATATAAAAATGTATTATACCGGAAAGCTATGGACCAACACTTTATCGGTCAGTGCAAAATCACTCAGGGCCATGCATCAATGATAACAAACATATAATATAAACATTTAAACCATGCAATGTGATCTATAGTATAGAATGGCATGCTAAATCAATACGACGGCTACAAGAATGTAGCTTTGGGCCACCTATCATTTTTAAAATTGACTAAATGAGATAAGCAAATTTAAAAATCTAATTAAAATAATGCACTTCAAAATTCATAGTGACTCTAGTTTCATTTGATGAACTGAATAATAATATAGCAGCTACTAACTAATCGAGTGGTGACAAATCTATAGGCACAATTGTGTCAGTATAAACATAGTATAAGACAGTAGTAACACAAATTTCTATCGCAAGCATGTTCTTGTAAAATAAGTTAAGGTCACTCGCAGTGAGCGCTTTACAAGGTGCGATTACTACATATCTTTTACTATGGCATGAGAGAAAGGTCTATAAATGCGTGAAGTGGTCAGAGCCGAAACTTTCGTCAGAAGTGGTACGCGAAGTGGGTAGGGATCCGTCCAGATTACCTGACACTGTGTCACTCTGGGACACGCGAAGCTCTTGCAGATCCATCGCCGCCTTCTCGCGTCTGCAACAATCATATACACTTACTTATTGTTCTACAATATCTTTGCTCAACATCAAATATCATTTTCAAAATCATAACTAACTTTACGTGCTTGCTTGAGTATGTATTCACAGTGTCCATTGTAGAGTTTAAAACAGTATCATTGTAGGAGTTTCCTCGATCCCTAACAACAAGTTTACTCTATTAATATTTGATTAAAATCAGATTTAGAGGTTTTAAAAACTGCTAAATACCGCGAAATATTCTTATTCTATTATAAATATGTTTTAGGGTTAAAGAAATCATTAAAAAATTATTAAAAACGTTAGCCAACAACTTATTAATATCTTGAACCCTCAATATTCGAATATGTATAATAAGACATTATTAAATTAAGATATTTGAAATAGCACAGTTTTCTACATTTAGTAGCTAAATAGTAAGAAGAAGGACTGCGTATGGGTTTTTATTTAAATTAAGAGTAATACTCAGTTGAAAAATGAATTACCTTAATATCACAGTAGCTCTCGCTTGTTTTTCAGTTTCAGTAAAATTCTCAGCTCTCTGCCCGATTTTTTGTTTTTTATCTGGCTCCACGAAGTAGCCCAAGGTCCGCTTAGGGAGTTCGTGCGGCGGCGGCGCCCCGGGGTGGTCGATCTTGGCCCGTTTCAACTCCTCCATAGATCGCTCCAATTGATAAATCACAATATCATCTTCAAACCCGAAATCTTTGTGTAGCTTAACCTGCAAAAAAACATATTATAAACTAGTGCCACTCTGCTGCATCAAGATTCCAATAGTTTGTTGCCCGTTATCTACCAACCTGAATATAATTAACAATAAGATCCATATCATTCAACTTCATAATCGCTTTCTTGTGCAGCTTGAGTATTGTGTAAGCCATAGCTGTTACCACTCGCTCTCCATCCAACAAATATATATCCCAAACCCTTAAACATAGGCTAAATGGCACTCTCTCCACGAAGCAAACGAAGAACCATTTCAGTGAATACAGAATGGCATCCAGTCCAAATTTATCAAAGTGGTGTTTTAATTTTGGCATAAATTTTATGAGTATTTTGTCATGATGTTCAAGGAACCTCGTTAATTTTGGAAATCCTTCTATGTACAAGCCATGCATTGCATATTTTTTATCTGACAGTAGTACTGCCAACGCCCAAAAAGCATCTTCTTCATCCATGTACATGAGTAGAACACCAGCTAGGCCTGACATGCCTTGACAATATCCAACCTCAGAATTATACATGCTGTAAGCACATAACACATTGAATAATGAACATTGCTTCTCTGAATATCTTTCTCTATAAAATTGGTGTTCTCGGAACTGTCTATTCACATCTGAATCTATTTGTCTAACGTCGGTGGACCACTGTTTAGCTAGTTTCAACATTTCGTGATATTTGCCAGCATTAGCCAACTTGACTTTGGTGACATCCATTAGTTTGCACCATACTTTTATTCGAAGTGAATTTGGAATGCCTTTGTATATTCGCCTGTGGAGTTTTTCCTTGGTGGCCGCCATATCCCAATTAGCAAGCATTTTAACCCATTTTTTCTCCCTTTCCACTTCAATGTTGACTTTATGTGAGCCTGTCTTCTGTGGCAGTCGTTCATCGTGAATGAATCCATATCTGGAAAGATGTAGAATTTCTAAGTGAATGAATGTTGCATTAAATATATTATAGCACATTGGACACTTCAAAATATATTCTTAATAGATAGACAGTAGTGTTCTAAGTTATTATGTTATGTATGTATGTATGTTATTTTATGTTTAATATTTTATGTTGTTATTTTACTTATGTTTTATTTATTATTTAGTATTTAAGTATTAGTCTAGTATGTTTATTATTATGATTCATTATACAATGTAGTAATTACTCTCACTTTTATATTATGCACCTACTAATTATCTCTGCATCACCCTAAGGGTCGACTGGTAGAAAATGCGTTCAGCATTAAGTCCGCCTTTGTCACAAATGATGTGCAAGAAGTATTTAAATAAATAAATTAAATAATAGTATAACAACCGTTATAGGCGTATAATTGTAAATAATATACCTCAAACTGTCACTAGTCGATATTGCGTAATGGCTCTTAATGGCTCAAAAATCGCAAAAATATCAAAATATTAATAGCAGTTTTATATTTTAAGCCGACGCCGATTTTACATGCCGACTGACAGTATTAACCGTTTCCGTGACGTTTCTGATCCTACGGTGATATGGAATAGGGTAAGCTTAAACAATAACACACTGTATTATAAAATATTGTATATAGTGCCTATCCAAAATAAATGATATCTAGATATATATATATATATATATATATATATATATATATATATATAAAAGAAAGTCGTGTTCGTTACACTTTTTTAACTTAAGAACCGCTGAGCCGATTTGGATGAAAATCGGTGAGGTTTAGAACCAGAAGACAGACATAAGACTATTTATTTTAATGTGTCTTTTTTAATGTCAAAATAACAATGTTTTATGATAATTATCTGTTGATATTTGCACGATACCTATACCTAAAACACAGTTTTTAAAATATTTGGCCTTCTGTCTGTTTGTATCGGCTAATCATCTAAATGACTTGACAGATTTTAATAAATTTTTATATTTATAGGTAACTGACAACAAGACGCGGAACATAAGCACTTTTTATTGATGTACCAACCACGCAGACGAAACCGCGGGAAAAAGGTTCATTTGTTTATTTGTTGACGCTAATCTTCGGCCATACTGATCGGATTTTAATAATTATTTTTGTGTTTCAAAGTCTATCACTAATTATTTTTATAATATTAACATTACGCCACAGAAGCGAAGCAATAAGGTTTATTGTGAGTCAAAGCGCGGGAGCAGCTACTACTTAATATAACGAATTCCACGCGGACGAAGTCGCGAGCAAAAAATCAATATACAATATATTTTAGAAGACCTTTGGCATTCTCTCATTTTGATTTGCATAATATGTCAATATTGACTTTCGCAATGCTTATATTGCATACAGCTATGATAAAGCCAATATCACCTAATTTTTCTACCAAATAACAGAAATCTTGATTACACATTAAACTAATACAATCTTAGTCGCCGGGAGAAGGGTTAAGGGGGGTGCACTTGCACAAATATTGAAGCATAGAAAATCTTGACAATACTGCAAATCTCCTTCTGATAGTCAGTCTCCACGATAGTGAACAAACACAGGCATTTGGGCGGCTTAAATTGAAACTTAATTAAAAAAAATAATTAGCCTATTTATATTTTTTTTCTTTGCTTTAAAGATGTAAATGATTAATTGTAAATAATCCTAAGTGGTTGAAAAATGGTGCATGTGTATACATCATTATCAATATGATGGAATTGAAGACCTGAGCTGATGCTGGAAACAGTATTGGATATCCCCTGGATACCTTCGGAATCCACGGAAGGTATCTAGGGGTTCTCCAATACTGGTTTACCTAACCCATCGATTTTTGGGCTCATTAGATTTGTCTTAATGAACACTTTCATGTAAACTGATTTTCAGGATCTGAGCTTGGATTCCTGAAGATACTCAGGTGTCCTCCGATTAACTGGTTCACCTAGACCCATTAAATTTGGGCTTTTTAGATTTGCCTCGTTAAGTACTTTCATGAAAACTATGTTCAACTTAGATTCAGGAAAGTACCCTTTGAAAAACCTGCTTGGTCTCTAGGTACTATTTTTATGGTTCCGTACCTAAAGCGTAGAAACGGAACCCTATTACTGAGATTTCGCTGTCTATCAGTCCGTATGTCACCAGCCTGTATCTCATGAACCATTATAGCTAGATAGTTGAAATTTTCACAGATGATGTAATACTGTTGCCACTATAACAACATATACTAAAAACCGAATAAAAGTTAACAGTTAGATGCTTGAAATATTTACAAAATATGTAGTAATATATATACTTTTAAAAATAAATAATTAAATAAAAGTAAAATAAATTTTAAGGGCTCCCATACAACCGGCATGTTTTTATTTGCAGTTTTCATAGATAATCGTATGAAAACCTTTGTCCGCGAGTCTGAATTGCACTTGGCCGGTTTTTCATCAGCTATTTGGGTCTGAGAATATTTTAGACTTATGGGTGAATGTCAGCAAAGCGCGCAGAGAGACTTAACTTAACCACAAAGACTAGCAGGCGCATAGATTCCCTTTGCTGTATTTTTAATCAACACTTGCCTTAAACAACTTGAAAAATCTATATTTAACGAAATAATATAAAATAAATGAAATAAACTCCACATAGACTGCATCACTTATCATCTGGTGAGATTGTGGTCAAACATTGAAAGATAAACAGTGTTGTAATATTTTAAAGTAAATTATGGCTTTGCTATGCCTTTTTGTATTTTATATAATATTAAAGTTGAAAAATCCTCCAGGTGCTTTGCCAATTCAGCCATGGATTTGTATGCTGCTAGACTCGAAATTTCTCAACTTTTTTTTGTGCCAGTGTCCTGAATCCAGCTCGTTTCAGCTAGATTCTTAATTTTTCAACTTTAATATTATATAAACATTGTTATAGATGTCTATATTTTTTGAACATATTTCCTATAATTGATTTTGAATTTTAGAGAATCATTCCTGACATACAGTTAAAATGTTTTTTTTTATTAGATCCGAGGATTCCGAGGGTTATAATGGCATGTGTGCCATTGAATTGAAGTAAATCTAAGCTCTGCTAATTCAAATAATTTAATGCAATTAGATTAGTTAAGTCATAATTTGATTAGTTAAGTTTTATATATGTTTTATATTTTGACCAATGTTTTGCCATGTTCAAGCACCCGCTGGGGCCCATAGAAATATATGATTTGTAATATGGTGGCACTTTCTACTGCATCAGTGATATAGATTCAGTTCTTGCAGTGGCTAAATGTGTGTACTTGACTATGTTTTGGATGGTTAAATTTCTTCTAGATAGATTTTATTTTTAACACGCTTATATTAGCTTCACCTGTATGTTTTTTTTAAAACAACGCCAGCATTAGGAACATCTCCTGTGTTGCAGGTGTGTTCACAAAAATACATTACGCAAAGCACACCTAGAGTCAGTACAAATCTTTGCGGATAACACAAAGGTTTGAACCTTCACAGGAGTTTCAAACCCAAAACACCGTACAGCCACACCAAAACAGTAAATATAAATAATATTGTTGTCAGAGTGTCAACTATACTTCTAACATGATTATTTGCCTACATATGGCTTATTAATCTAATAAAACAAGTTTTAGTCAAGTAGGTATATCATGCATTCTTTTTATTCAGCATGACATAATTTACTCTAGCTTTAACTTGACAGTATTGTAGGCATAACCATGAACAAGCTAATAAATGTACTATCAAACCAATATATTCATGTCCCATTTGACAAATGTTTTGTTTGAAATTGTCATTTGATAAGGTAGCTATTAGTTTGTTTTAACTTGATGACACCCCCACTAATAATAATAATAATAAACCCCTCTGGGACAGTCGTTACCTTACCATGAGGATAATGCAACACCCAGAGGCATATCAGGTATTTGCTTTTTAATATCTTTGATATAAACAAAAAATATATCTAAATATCGATAAAGAGCACACAAACCGCAGGGCAGCTTGTGGCAGCGTGTGAGTGGCGACATTGCGGTCCTGATTCCCCAGAGAGTCAGATGGCTAATCAGGCCTGATTCCCAAATGGTTAATCAGGCCTCTGCGCTGTTGGCCACGGCCCCACGCATGCCTTCTAAAGGTCCGGGACTCCATAGTCCCGAGATACGGAACCGTAACCAACAATAATAATAATAGCCTTTTTATTCCTAAACGTAGGGTTACAATAGGTCCCTAAGTTCGGTGTGCCTTTTGGCATAGGCCTCCTCTAATTCCTTCCAATGGGTCCTATCTCTTGCCACTCTCAACCAGAAAGGTTGCCATCTCTTGGTTGCCAGAGGGTGACTTGTGTGCTCCATTTATCAATGGGGTGGCGTAGCATATGCCCAGCCCATCTCCATTTTAGGACGTCTATCTGGGTAAGGATGTCTGTGAGTTTTGTTTTTGTTCTTATATCTACGTTCCTGGCTCTATCTTTGATTTTTATACCTAGCATACTTCTTTCCATCGCATGTTGGCATTTTGCTTTCTTTTTCCCTGTGGAGAGATGTTACTGACCAAATTTCACATCCGTAATTAAGAACTGGAAGAATGCAAGTCTCAAATGTTTTTCTCTTTATGCGGTTGCCCAGATTTTTACTTTTAATTATTTCTTTCAGTGACCAGTATTTTCTCCATCCTTGGGCTACTTGCTTGTTTATTTCTTTAGTCATTTCATCTGAAGGAGATAGTATCTGTCCCAAGTAGATATATTCTTTATCATACTCAATCTTACTGCCATCCATCATGATGTCTATTTCCCTTGAGTTTGTCATCAGTTTTGTTTTACTGGCATTCATTTCCAGGCCAACTTCTCTGCTTTTATTTGCAAGGCTCTGCATCATTTGTTCTATTGCTGCTGGATTATTCTATTGCAGCCTTAATTTTATTGAAATGTGTGCGCAGAATTGTTGTTGAGGTGGGTCATGAATGTATTATTGTTCTGATGAGTACAATTTTTCTTATAAAACAGGCATGAATAACTTTTAAATTAGAAATTATAAAGAGTATCCTCAATAAAAAAATCACTATTCACAGTTTAGTGCCTAAATAATCATGTAAGAGGTTTATTTTGTATGATCAGCAATTGTTTCTGAGATTCTGAGACTGGGTGTTTCTGTGTGAGTGAATGAGTGTATTTGGCCTTATCAATGGGATCATTGGATAGTGCAATTGCTTCTGGTGATTTATCTAAGGGTATTATTACACCACTGATCTATCAACATCTATCCATGCATTTGACTTACAAAGAACCAATAAGAGTGTACCAGTGGGCTCATTCAACATTGATTGACATCAACCGTAATGAAAAAATCTAAATTATTATTTTATTTCATTTTTAGGTAGGTAAAACTAATACCGATAAGAAACAGTGAGTTGATACAATATATCACTCATACTTCCTGTTAAATCACCCTGTGACTATAATCATTGTGATATAGTAACAGTAAAGTAGCTTTTTCCTTTTATAAATAACCCAAACCTGGATTTCCACTCAGGAAAACCACTAAATACTAAGTACTGGTTCATAAATTTACTTAATGAAATAACCCACACTAATTATCAATATGAGCATTTACATAACTTAAAGACATTCACAAGAATTAAGGCAGGATCATTGACAATAAATTGAATATCAATCTATTGGCAATAATGCTATAGACTAAACATGTACATTTACTTAAATAATGGGAAGAATATAAATACATGCAATAATACAATTCGCAACTTAGCAAAACATTTAAAGCAAGCTGGGTAGTAAGTGTAATAGCTGGGCATTCGCATATTGATTGATAAGGCGCCAATAAATAGTGACTTACCGATCAGTTTTGTGGTATTCCTCGAACTCCGGGTCCTCCCACGGGTCGATTTGGCCGACAAGGTTTTCCCGCCCTCGCTCGTACCTTTGGAAGATGCGCTCCCGCTCCTCGGTAGCCCGTGCTAACAGTGCCTCCTCATTCATAACACAGCCTGGTCATACCACATACCGAAAGACCTACACGACCTACTCTCTTTTCACCGGACCACAACTTGCAAAAACCAGCTCACGCTTTATATAAGATTATCCCGTCTAAAGGGAAGCTATAACAGCCAATATTATTAAAAACATCACGCCCTTTTCAATTGAAAATTCTTGGACGCTAGATGATTTGACGTGCTGTCATGTCATAATTTACATCCAAGACTATGCTGGAGACGGACACACACACAATTCGTACTAATAAAATAGTTTTAAAGTCGACGAAATGAATTTAACCAGCTATTATAGGTATCTAAGAATTTATATTATAAGATTTTGGGTTTGATTTTATTCAAATTAGAGAAATACGCCCTCTTTTTCAATTAGAACAGAAAAATTACGAAACGAAACTTTAACCGAGATTTCTACTTGTTAGCAGTCCTTAAAACGTTATAATGGTTTTGTTCATTTTAGATGCAGTAACAAAACGTGATAAAGGTGCGCGCTCGCTATTATGGCTGTAGTTGTTTTTTGTTATGAAATAGGTGTCGGCCATTTCTCATGTAAAGGCTGGGTGAATATGTTACAGCTTCGTTCCCGCACCGAATCAGGAAACTAAAATAAAGTGAAACTCTTAACCGCAGCTTCTTAAGAGCCCTATTACAAAAAAATGCGTATGTGCAAGGTTTTCGCCGTCGTAATTGTATACTTTTTGCTGTTTATTACTTAAAAAAATTACATTATAAAGATAGCCCATTTCTTCGTCTTAAACATTAATACAACAGATATTATTTTTTTAATTTAATTATGCAGTAATCATCATTCTGCTGATGTATGATTCAGTAAAAGAGGGGAACAGACCTTGTTTGAGAGCTCTAATTTGTAAAAACTGGCTAACACTGCCCATCAAAATATTATTTTTTGTATTGAATGTATCCTCTACTAACATCATTATAAAATATATTTTTAATATTGACCTTTTATGAGTATAAAAAAAGGTCTGGAATAGGCATGATGACTGATCTATAGATAGTAAAATATAGGATACCTTATCAAACTATAGGTAAACATAAACCAATTGAAATAATTTTTTGTTACATACTATAAATCTAACTCATTTTATGATCATTCAAAGTTTCATGGACGAGTTCATTTTTAAAATACGAAATTATTCGATTTTTTTTATCATTAAATTACATACACAATTTATAGCAATATTTGTAATAAAACCATTTTTATAAACGCAATATTTCGTATAGCTATCAAACAAAATTCATAACTTCACATACAAAATACTCTATCGTGACGTCACGCTTGAGTAGCCTTTTGTTTGGAGCGTTTGGGCGAGTCTATTATTAATGTGAATTTGAAATTGTATTATCTCAGGAAGTTTATGTTAGGTCAAAGTAATTCTTGTAATGATGTTTCTTATATCAAGAGGTGGTTCAATTACATACAAAAATAAAAATTAGTCATCATGCCTATTGATACAAGTTTTAATCAAAATTACCTCAAAACAAGTCAGAATATCTCTGGTATTTCGTATTATTTCAATATAAAATTTTTACTAAAATAATATTTCACTTTTGCTTTATCCTATAAATTTTTTGTTTTATTTAAAATTGCTATAGTTATTTTTTAATAAATCAAATAAAAGTAGTACTTATTTGACTGCGCCGGGGCGATGCAATCAGATGCACCCCAGCTTACTATGAAAATATCCGGCTTAAAATTAAACTTTCATATTATTCTACATACAATACAGCAGTTTTTATCTTGACAAAGCCACGGAATAGATAGCACAGCAGCGATAAACAATCCCATAGTCAATTGGTCATACCCCTTTAAAACTTAAAAATGAAATGTAGGGATAAAAAGATATATAAAAGGAAATGTAGGTTCCATACTGAGATATTTTATGTCATTTTGTTTTGGAGCAATTGCAATGAAAAAGATAAAGTATTAAAGGTACAGAAAAGGTGTATACGATCCATGTGTAGATTACTACAATACAAACTGATAGCTGTAAGCCTTTTTTCATTGATCTTGCTATTTTAACTTTGCCTTGTTTAAATATGTATGAAATAATAATATTTGTTTAAACTAATCTTAATTTATTTGTTCAGTATGATAGTAAAAGACAAAACCATAAAATTAATTGGCAACAACATAATATACTAGGTACACTATTTACCAATACTATCTTTTTCACCACACCAGCACGAAAAAGATCGTTTGCTTGCGAGAATTTAGTGAGTAATAACGCTTATTACTCACTAGTGAGGCAAAGTGATTTAAATTTCGAAACACTAAATCCTTCCAATGAATAGGCGAGGCGCTAATCAAAACAAAACAGCCACCATGTAGGTTATAACCTACATGGTGGCTGTTTTGTTGTTTGACATCAATTTTATTTAAAAACTACAAACGATACGTTTTAATTATTTTAAATTATATTTATACACGCTTATTTAGTATTTTAATGTTTTTATATTCGTGATTAACCATTACATTTAATAAAAAATAAGTACCTATTTAATATTAGACTCCATACATAAATGTTAAGGAAAGAATTTCCAAACGCATTCTTAAAAAAAAAAGTGTGTCTGTATCAGTGTCATTCATCGCAGGGAACTTTAAATTCTTTTCAGTTTATGTTTAATTGTTGACTGCAATTTTTTAACAAAAAAATGAATGTGTGAATCAAGTGCTAAAGAACTTTGTGGAACTTCAGAATAGTTGAAACAACTTGCTAGTAGAAGCAAGTTAGAAGCTAGTACACAGAAGTTTGCTTTTTACCAGAAAAATCATGTGAGAAGTATTTGAAAGCATACGACATATTTAATAAGTGGCGACTTTCAGAAGGCGCTAAAACGCATTCTGAATCGGTATTCTCTACTGTCGTATTAAATAGAATTATCCAAAGTTAAGCAATCGAGTACGAGTTTATTTAAATCTTAATATTTTCTCACTGGAAGAGGTGAAAAGTTTTGTATGTAACGCGTAAGAAAAATTTAATTTCCAGTTCGTGACCTCTTAAATCTCTCACTTGCGAAGTAGTCTTTATTAGAATCACTCGCTACGCTCGTGATTTAATTCAAGACTACTTCGCAAGCTCAAGATTTAAAATTGGCACTCACAACAGAAATATAAACTTTTTCTCACTTGTACCATAAATAACTATTGTATGGCACCCAGAGTTTATAACAAACTACCAAAAACATTATTAGAAATAGAATAAGCCCACTAGATAAATTTAAAATTAATTTGAAAAAAATGTTTATTAGTAAAGCTTATTACAGTGTTAAAAATACTTAGATGATAATATTAGTGGCAATATTACTAGTAGTTATAGAAAAATAATAGTTTTAATTTGTTATTATTAATCTTACTTCGTGTTATACAATCTTTATTATTTTAATTTTGTTATTCTTGTTCTTGTGTAAATTTTATAATTTAATAAAAATAGTTTTTAAACAAATAATGTAGCTTAGAATTGTAATAAGTACCTATAATACTTATAGATTTAAGTATGATCTGTATTGCATGCCTTAGGGTAAAATATGATGGTCTTTATTATTTTGTAACATCTATGCATTGACTACATAAAAAAAGGCAGGACTCCGTCTCTTGAAACACTTACTGAAGCACCCATAGTAAGTCACACGTACACACAGAACACACACATTGACACAATAGTAAGTCAATCGCCCGCCATTACGCTTTGGACTGTGCTGTTGCTCGGATGTTCAAGTAAAATAATTAAAAATGCCGTCTTGTGTTGTGAAAAGCTGCCGAAACCATAGCGCCTCGATAAAAAAAAACCAGGGGATCACTTTTCATAGGTAAGCAAGTAATATATTCAGCTTATTGCCGAAATTATATTGCTTTCGTAAAAAAATATACCAAAACTATCAGTGTTGACAGTCAATAAATATTTTCATTTACCCTGAATTTGGGTAAATATTTTTTAGTAGTATAATACATTTAGTATAAATTATTATTCTATGTTTTATAGATTTCCTGCTGCAAACGACGCATGGAAAAATTATTGGATAAAAATAATTAGAAACTGCAGAAATGATAACAGTTGGTACCTATCCATCAAAATATAGTGTAGTCTGCAGTATACACTTCGAGGAAATTGATTTATGTATATAAAACAAAAGGTGGACTTATTCGCATTGTCAGCTTTGCCGTACCAAAAAAGGTAAAACAATAGTATATTGTTTTAAATAAAGTATTAAATTAATAAATACCAATACTTTAATCTAAAACTTTTTATTTCTTAGTTTAGTTTATTATTATTATTTTTTTCTTTATTTTTTATTTGCCAATATTTATTTAAAATATTGAAAAATCGCATGTAAGTGAATCTAAGCTTCGTGATTGTTGGTTTAGTTTAACTTAGATATTTTATTTGGTTTGTACATTTTGTTGACGTTTTCAAGCACTTTCTGATAGTTTATGTAATGGAGAATTTTTGTTTTTTATATTTTTGATAACTGCCATAACTTACCCTACTATCCAATTTCGGCTCCAGGTCCTAAACTGGGACACCCTGTATATCACTAAAGCATCTTCACCATCTAAGAATCAGGAAGCGCCGTAGGAGTCGTAATTTTAAAATATTTTCCAAAAACTGGGTAGCTGCACTAAAGCATCTTCGCTGCCTTGCGTCAGGAGTGCCCAGAGCAACGAATTTTGTACATATTCCCTTAATAAAAACAAACAACTTCCAGCTGCAGGCCCGCATCGACTGCTAGAAATATAAAATCAACTTTGTTTCGAAATTCAATCATAAAGTTGTTTTATATTGTTTGGTTTTTGGCCACGGTAGTATAAAACTACCTTTATCATGTTTGATGGTAAAAAGCAGCAAATAAAAAAATATAAGAACTAAACCTCTAAAATATTTATTTAAATTATTGTAAAAATGTGGGTAATATTTCTCATGGCTGGTAACCCCTAACACACGCACACATAAACAGACCGCCGCCATTTTGGTGCTTCCATCATTTTATAAGTGACATTCTCTCCTGCTTTTTTTATGTACTCTATGCATCTATGTATATATTTGCAAAAAAAATATTGAAGTTTGAAGTTTGAATAATTATAAGGAAGCTAAAACGCCCTATGATTGGTCACAAGCATGTGACGTCATATATAAAAAATGGTTTCTTCTTATGCCGTGTCCTCTGCGTCCAAGGCTATCAAACATTGAAACATAGCATGTTATTCCAAAAATGTTTTGTTCAATTTCACGTCTACTGCGTTTTTGCAATGCCCAAAAAAAAAATCACGTCAGCGCGTTAAAAGGAATTTGAATAATAGCCAACTAGCGCACTCTCTATGTGAAACCTTAAAACTCATTGAAGTATCTTATATCTTATTCTTTTCTCTAAGCAGCAGTACCCTGCCTTGAATAGAGATGAGGATAAGGAAAAAAGATCCAAATAAAACTATAGTTAATTTGTACACATTTCAATAATTACATTATTCAGAAATGAGAATGAGAAATAAATATAATATAATAAATATATAAATAAATAAATAAATAAATAAATAAATAAATAAATAAATAAATAAATAAATAAATAAATAAATAAATAAATAAATTAATAAATAAATAAATAAATAAATTAATAAATAAATAAATAAATAAATAAATAAATAAATAAATAAATAAATAAATAAATAAATAAATAAATATATATAATTAGATAAAAATAAGTTAGTATTAATATTAAATAAGAATCCAAATCCATGAGAAACCTGCAAGGTTTTTATCCAATGTATGCTTTGAAAAGTTTATCGACACTTTCACAACACTACCAAGTATCTGAATATTTTTGTGTGTTTTCTCCCCAATATTCCCCGCATCGGGCATTTGATGTTTAAGACGTCATATTATTTGGAACACGGAGCTTTGTATGCACATGCACAGTAGGAACAAAAAGTAAGTAATAATTAATAAGTATAATTTGTCTATGCCTATTATCTGCTTTGAGCTGGCAGCACTGAATGTAAAAGTCACACTTCATTCAATCAAATTCAAAATGCTTCAAAATCTTCAAAATGTGTTTGTGACTGTGATGTTATGATTGTGATAATAGTGTTTGTAAAAATTTCTTTTCAATTTCAAGATCTTGCACCGGACCAATAATAAATCATGACCATAAGTGATAGATTAAAGCTGATTCTTAAATTATTAAAATATACGGTCTCAATCGGCGGGACCAACTTACTTATTGCGTACAACATAAATCAAACTTACAATGGTATTTATAAAATTGTTAACCCAAAAGTACTCGATAAAGATAAACCTCAAGCAGAATTTATTTACGTTGATGACCCGCAATACAACATGACATTGAAAATGGAACAAGACAGAGAGTCAAGACGAGTTGTGGGTCTATCGCGCATTTGGAAAAGTTTAAAACATTCCTTGACATTAAAACTTTTGTGGTTATGCCGCCATGGGAATAAAGATCAGCGGAATATTGCCTTAGAACAACTGGCTGCTTTCAAGAACAATAAGACATGGGATTGTTGTAAGCTTGCTCAAGCGCTGGACATGAACACAGCTGTGTTGCTGGCTAGGACTAGAGGTGCGGATCTGCGCTACTTCCTGCCTCCTCCCATACACGTCCGTAGAGCCGCTTTGTCTCGCGAATTACTCTCTTACAAGTTACGAGACTTAATAGTATCAGTAGAAAAAATACATTCTCATTATTGTATTCAACATTTTATAAGAAAATATTTTATTAATGTGCAAGAGCACGCCATGGACACTGTAGAAGCTGACAGTATTCCTTCAAAGCCAGACAGTATTAGTGAAAGAGATCTATGTATTCAATGCCTTGGGGCTATATACCATCATATCAACATATTTCACAACCCTGACTATAACGAGGATCTCTCTATTGTTAAGTTAGTTAATAAGGGCATTTTGTTAGTATTAGCTGAAGCACTACTAAGAAATCGCAATGATCCTGATTTTGATTTAGCTGTACTCAAAATTCTTACCGTGCTCAGTGTGCATCGTAACTTGCTTAAAGAGTTTTTTCAAAATGGTATGATTAAAGAATTATCCCGCATGCTGAGATCTTCAGACATTCGGCTGTCGAGTTCTGCTGCAGTATGTCTTGCCAATTTATCAGGCGAGTTTTGTTATAGACCTGGACTATATTTATTACATCCTATATATAGAACAAATGAACCAACTACTTGTGATACTTTACTGGTACATGGGCTGCGAGGAGGATTGTTTATAACATGGAGACAAAGAGATCGAAAATGTGCCCAACCTGTTGGAATGGGAGATATGACTGTTGCTAATCCTAATTGCTCAGATAGCCCTTGTAATGCCAGTCCGAAACCTAGATATATTGATCCTGATCTTCAGCAAGTTATGGATGACTTAATAGAAAGTGATGATGAGGCAACATTAGCAAACATAGAAGTTGTTCTTCATGATGTACCTGTAGACGCTTCTAGAGAACCACCAACAAATCAAACCTATGTGATGCAGAAAAAACGTTTAGCATTGTTGGAAGAAGAAGAAGACAAATGTTCTTATACAGTCTGCTGGCCTAAAGACTGGTTGCCGAGGGACTGTGCAAATCTGAGAATACTTGGTGTAAATTATTGGAGTTCAATATCAGATTGGCTTGAGACATGTCCATTACATACAGCAGATATAGCTACTAGGGCTGCTGACATAGTACCAGTTCTCATAGATGCTGGCGTTGGTAAAAAAAATAGTGGCATAGTATGGCTAGCTCACTCTATGGGTGGACTTATTGTTAAACAAGCTCTTGTACAAGCGTCACAGAATTCCAAACGAGAGATTAAAAAACTGTCAGAGAACACTCAGGCAGTCCTCTTTTTTAGCACACCTCACAAAGGCAGTTCTCTGGCTACAATGCCTCGGGCTGCAGCTGCTGTTTTATGGCCTTCTAATGATGTAAAACAACTGCAGGTCAACTCTCCAACATTGTTACAAATACATAAAGCATTCATAGAATTTGCTAATCTATATGATTGGGAAACAATAAGTTTTGCAGAATCTATGCCCACCTTAGTAACTGCATTCAAAGTTCCTGTAATCTTAGTCGATGCTTCATCTGCTGACTTAGGACGAGGAGTATTCTATCAACTGCCTCTAGATCATTTATCTATATGCAAACCAGCAACTCGGCAGTCTGTATTGTATACTACAGTATTAGATGTATTAAAGCGAGCATCTGCTGTAGACATGGAAGCAGAAGATTTTTATTTATCTCGACCTCTAAGTCGCCTGAAATGGTTATTAAGAAATAAAATTCGGGAGATGATTGAAGCACAAAATGCTGATAATGTACGATGGGCTAAAAGAATATTGCTCACTTCACCAGATGACTTTTGATTCGATTTTTTATAAAGTTTTCTTATTATCATGTTATGACAATATAAAAAATATTGACTCAATTTCTAGATATAGTATTCATTTCTTGGTGTATGGCAATTCTCTACTATAGTCTGATTATCACGAATATTGTGCTCTTGAAGTCCAGAGTGAAATAACGAAACAAGAACTGACAAATTTAAGTAAAGAATAGAAAAACTGGACGCGTGCTTGTAGTACACTTGCACATTCAGGGTTCTTTATCAAATGTTGGAGATATAATTAGGTTTTTTTCGTTTTGTATTTTGATGGTAACATTTAGTACTCAGGTATGTTAGTTGTATTGAAATGAAAATAAAAATAAATGTTTCAAGTTTTCTAAAATGTTATTATGTTAATAGTATTTATGTACATATTATACATTCATTTGTCTTCTACTAAAGCTGATTTGAGCATTGAGTATGCTATAATATGAAGACTGTGGTCTGTTGATAGTTATAGATTCAGGATAGCTTGCAGATTACGAATCTGGATGATGCCAGAAAGTTATGTGGTGCAATTTTTTTTTATGCCTCGTAAATGCCTTGGGCCCATTAAAATGATAATTATAGTGGTTATATTCATTTTTTATTATTATTAAGAGTAGTTTAACGAATCGAATTCAATATTATTGAAACAAAACGGCCTTGGACAAGTTGTGACTCGCAGAACCAAGTTTCATAATTATATAATTCTAAATAATGAACTCAAATGTCACCTTTGATCCTCCACACATGTATCCCAAAACAATTTGCCGCTTAGTCGACTGGGCTGTGGATATATGAATAAATATGTCAAGAAATAATAATTATATAGTATTAAGAATTAATTAAAAATTAAAATAGAAGAGAACAAAACAGTGAGAGTAAGATCAAGTAACAAATCATATAGGCTAATTATCTTGATAATTTTGAACCCTGCTAAAATGCAAGTTTGTTTGAGTCAATTTTGTGAAAATTGTTATATTGTTGATCGATTTACATACAAATGATAAACAAATATTTAAAAATAAATGCAATACTAGTATTAAGAAAGATCATGAATCAGATCAATACAGATTTTGAACAGAAAATCTAACCAACATTGAAAAGTTTTGAGATAAAAATGATTAATTGTTAATAACCGATTCTAGTTTAGCAAATCATGGGTTAAGTTGCTTTTTGATGTAATAAAATCTAGATTTTATGTTCAAAATTGTAAGCTAATAATTTTTTGCTTTGTAAATTCTTCGATTTATGTTGGCAAAAATTAACTGTTTTTAACATTGTTTGTGACAAGACAAGATTTTATACATAGTTAGGAGAGGAACTACACACTTCATATTTAATATAATTATTTCTCCATGTGCTTAAAAATATGTAATAATATATCATATAATAATTATATAGAGATTAACATAGCAATTTTTTCGTCTGGAAAGATAGTCTCTTTTAATTCCGTGTTGAAATGGGAAATTAAAGAATAAATTAGCACATTTTAACATTCAGCTAATTTAATGTGTTGATAAATTTGTGGTTGCTTGCCAAGTTTCTGAAGTTTTCTTGTCAGTGAATCTAAGTCATAAAATAATAATTAGGTACCTACACAAGTATTTAAAAATAAACAAAATAATTATTTATTTTGATGTTGTAGTTTTATTGACGCAATAATAACACAGACCTGCAAATCAAGGATCTTTACAAAAAATATAATATCTCATTGTTAATTTATGTTGTGTAATGAATGAACCTATGTGCCACAATTCGTGCAATTTCCTTCAAAATTGACCAACTGCCCATAAAAACTACAACTCCTAATTCACTCCCTTGAGGAGTAATATTTCCAAAATATCACTCTTACATTTCATTTACGTGTAAGGTATAGGTTCCAGAATTTCATTAATTTCCCTTAATATTGACGGACTTCCTGTATAGACTTAGTTTACTCCCTTTGGGATAAAATACATAGATAACATACCAGTTTTTAAGTTAGACCTCCAGCTACACAATTGTGGAAACCGCATCCAATACAACAATACGTTTTGCCTTCTGCTGCTGATATAGAGACCCCTCGATTATTTTTTTCTTAAATAATGAATTCTTAAAATTCTTCGATGTACAGACACAGCAAACTTTAAATGTTATTATTATGTCTAGATAATGTTCTTTAAGACTACAGAGATAAAGATGCTAAAACTATAGCTAGGGATTCTATCTTCTACCCAATTCAATTTGGCAAACAATGAACCGAACACCCTGAATATTGCAAATCGACTTGGTAGTTTCAACGTATGAGGATTATCAACAACTTTTTAGAAACAAGGAGATACAATTAGACTCTATACATAGCTTAGCAAACGGCAATGAAAATGGGCTACACAGTAGCTTACCAAGGAATTTTAATGGGCGGGCTTGGTTACAACACACACAGATTGTTTGTTATCACTTTATCACTCAGAGATAGTATTGTTTTCACACCGGAGGAATGCTACTCTGTTGAAACTAAACAGCTTCACATTATAATGCATTCAAAAATGATAATAGACTGTAGGAAAGAATACATAATTTCAGCTGGTATAGGAATTGGGCTAGGTATTTTAATGACATACCATACTGACTAGACTATTTAATTGTAAATATTTATACACCAGGATCCAAGTTTAGTCATTAGATAACACATACTAGAAACTTCCAGCCTAGATAAGCTGTATATATACTGTTAAAATAAGCTTTTATTTCAATTTATTCAAATAAAAAGAAAAGAAAAGAAAATTCCTATTAACCTAAAAACAAATGACTACATCTAAAACTATGTACAAACTTAGTCTAAAAGACCGCTACCAGTGGGTAACGTTCCCAAAATGCTGGCAGCATTGCCACGTTGTATGGCAATGCTCAACTTCTGGCCAAAATAAATACCAGCACTCTGAGAACGTGTGGCCTCGAACAGGCGAGCTGAAATCTGTTTGTACAGATTGAGCGCCTCCGACCCACACGGCCCTAATGTCTCTACCCCAAAAGGCACAAACATATATCCACTATCAAGTAGATCATATTTGCGCCTCTTGAGGCATTCTGCAGATTCTGCCGCCGCACCAGCCTTCACCTGAGTCCTAGGAAGATGTGACGACGCCAGTGTGTCTACACAAGTAGCATCCCACACTAGAGGCCGTCCCATCCTCCAGGGAACAAGAGTCATACCGTCAGGTCTCTTACCATCGTCACGACTAAGGCCACACGGTTCTAAAATAGCTGTGCAGTTGGCGGTGGTAAGAGCCCGGCGAATGATTTCATTAATGCTGGCATGGCGGGAAAATCTACCTGCACTTTTTATGCAAGATAGGCCGTGATGACCGAGGGCGCTCATGGCAGTGCCACACTGACAGCGGTGTGGAGCACAACACGGTGCGCCGAGGCGAAGGGATACTACGGTTCTGAAAGAAGCAGTATCAATCAAGGTGCCAGTGTTTGGCGATGGGAGGGCCTGCAGCCACAAACCTGACTCCCACCTCGCAACAGCTAAGAGACGGGCACGATCTGTGGAGCTTGAGCACGTGTTTAAAATTAGGACAGGCTAAGCGCCAGGCACCCCTAGCCTCACTCATGGTACTTATTTCTATATTATTTATAGAAGCCGAAATAATTTTTTGACATAAATTTAGAGAACCATGAACGGAGGATAGGAATGCTGAAAGAGCAACATCTGATGTAGCTCTGACACCCAAACCTCCACATCGCACAGGAAGTGATGCCTGCAACCACGCTCGTTCATTCATGTTAATATTAATAATAGTAGCCAAAGTATTTTTTATGATGTTGTCAAGGTTTCGAAGCAGCTGTGAATGCTTCCAAAGCTGACAACATCGTAAAACATAGGTAAATTTTGGGACAAAAAGACAATACTTAATTATGGTAAAAGCCATATGTGCGTTAATTTTTGATAATCGATCAGAAGTTTGTAAAAAATTTTGAATTTTGGTATCTATAAAAGAAGGAAACGCTTCGTCAAGTATAGGAGAACCTAAGAGACATAGAGAATATTTATCAATAATTTTTATACCTGGGGCCAAATGGTTAAATTTCTGAATTGCCAAATGTTTTGAAGGAAAGTCATCTAAAAAAAAAAGTATACATTTAGAAAAATTTAAATGTAAGCCAATATGTCGGAATTCTTCAATTAAAAGAACTAAGTCCTCATAGACAGTGTTAATGTCGCCGCCAAACGTGCCGTCATCCAAATACCAAACATTAAGTTTAGACCGAACGCGTTGGATAACGGGATGAATGGCGAGACTGAAAATTGCTGGGCCAAGAGGGTCACCTTGTTGGCAGCCAACTGTCGATAAAATTTCGTCGCCAAAATAACTTAATTTGGTAGCCGAACCATAACATTGCCAAAGGAATTTATATAAATTTGGAATTTTATTTCTAATCTGCGTTATAAGTGCTCCCCTATCTACAGAATTGAAGGCATTTTTAACATTCACCTTCAGCAGAACTTCCCCGCACTTATTATTGATGTAGGTTCGAACGGAATGAACGGCAGCCTCACAACCAGCTCGCGTACCAAAACCCAGCTGTATTGGGACAAAATTGTTGGTTAGATCGGGTGCTATTTTTTTACAACACAATTTGGCCGCGAGGCGGCGGTATACAGTACCGACAGCAATAGGTCTTATACCACCATCCTTTTTTTTCAGTGCGATAAGGTTTGCACCGTAAAGAATCTCCACGATGTCACCGTTAACCCGTCCCGATATCATAACAGTGACTAAAGCCGTCAAGTCTCTTAAGAGGGCGTCGCCGGTTTCGCCACACCCTGCACTCAACATATCTTTTAAATGTTGTGGGGTGAGTCCGTCCAAACCACCGGCGGAGCCACTCTGAAAGGACTCCACGGCCGCAGCCACTTCCAGGGCGGTAACATCAAAGTCGACATTGTCGGAGTCTTTAGGTGCCTCGGGAAGCTAAAGGTCAGCTGCTGGAGCTGGATGCTTAGCCTCCAATTCTGAAAGCGTTTCCTGATTAGCGGGTGCAATCGTGTCGCTAGAAAATAAAATTCGTGCAGCACCCCTTATATCACCGTCACTAAGTTTACTCTCCACAGTTTTGTAGTGGGCAGACTCAGTGGTTGAACTAAAATTGAAATTTGAATAAGTTGCCGAAATAGAATCTGAAGATTGAAAGTAGCCGTCCGTTGCACTGTTCTTCACGCAGTTTTCTTTGATTCTACAAGTAAGAGATTTTTTATTACCATTGTCACGACTGACGTGAAGAACAGCATAAGGGAAGAAAAGTAAATGTTCCCAAGTACGCTTAGAATTATGCAATATCACAGCCTTGATTGACTGTGATAAAGCAGTGGCAACAGAGAGGCGTGCTCCACGGGGTATGCGTTTGATAAGTGGTTTTGAAATTTTGCATGCTGATAAGGTTTTACTAAAATGCTGATCAATAACAATGGAATGATTAATGTTACCAGACGGAATATTGATATGTGATGATGATGAAAGTGAGGCATTGACTTTTTTATGACAATGGCCCTGATGCACTTTCAGGCCTCTCTGTCCCTTGAATAAGCGCCCCTGGGGACATTCCCCAGGTAGGAAAATCCGACCTAGACGAATAAATGACGTCATTATAAGGTCAATTTAGAGTCAGTACTTTATTCGTCGAATATTTACGTCCCACAGACGTCAATTTAGCGTCAGTCTTTTATGGGTCGTGAATGTACGTTTTAGCGACGTCCATTACGTTCGTCCATTGGTCGTCCGTTATTTTCGTAGTACGTACGTCATTCTACTACCGTGTTCGCTCAAAAAAAATGCAGTGCTTGATTTTTTATGTCTGGTAAGTAGGTACTTACCTATCTATTTGCATACCTACATAAGTTTGTATTATGTACTTACTTTATTAATATATATTTATTTTATTGCCTGTTAGATGTCCGCTAAAACACTTTGTACCTACCTATATTTATAATTATATCGACCTACTACCTATTAGCACCGATAAAGTATTACTATTAATACTTTATCGATGCTATTAGCCTATTATTGCCTACTACCTTTCAAGCATTATCTATGCTCGAAGCTACCATTACGGTATGGTATTGATTGATAAACATAATAACAGCCATAATAATTTAAGTTAAAGAACCTACATAATTATGAATAAGTAATTATATTAAATTTTAACTAATAATTACTAATAAAACAACAAAATAATTATAACTTGTCATGCTGCATGTTAAGTACCAACTAGCAATATCTTTTGCGTGAAACGAAACGTGTAGGACTTTCCCTCCATTTTTAACCGTTGCGTTGCTTCGGTTGCTTGGACGCGGCACTGAGCCACTGAGGCACTAAGCGGCGCGCGGCGCGTGTGTTGAGTTGAGTGCGATGTATAAATAATAACTCAAATACCTATCTTGTTTTGTTGTCGAATAAGTTTGTGTCCGCCACTTTAATAACTCAAATATCTCGTTTTCTTGTCCAATAAGTTTGTGTAGTGTGTACCTAATAGGTAAGCTTTAAGCATTATGTTTGCTGTTATACAATTTTCGGAAAATGACGGCGGCACAGTTTCTGTGGTGAACAAGGACTGGCTGACGCCAAGGCGATGTGAAGTTTATTGGCCCCCAGCCAAGGGCTCAAAGGAATTCAACCGATTCCTTAGCCAGGCATCGCCTGACGAAAAATGGAAGCTGTATGGGGTGCAAAGAGTTTTTTACGAGACTGGTATGTAATTTCTGTCCGTCTGCTGTTTCTACGTAGTGTGGTGATGTCTGCCTGAGTGTGGTATAGGTTCTTTTAGAATTATAAACATCAATGCACGTGCCGTTTTTGTAAAGCCCTTTCATTTTTATTTGTGAATGTGTCTGCTGCTTAAGTTTTAAAATAGTCTAACCCAGAAATTGTCTAAATCTAACCTACCTGGTGATGTTCTAACCTAGTTGTTAATAGTGGTTGTTGGTTCTTGATAGCCCCATTGACACCTATTAAAAGTGTATAAATGTGCATGTTCTTGCTTGCTTTAGATGACATAGAAAAAGCAAAGAAAAAGTTGAAACTGGTGGAGGTGTCTTCTGATATACAGACTGAAGAGGAAACTGAGGTTTCCAAGAGGAAACCTCAGAAGAACAAACGTTATATTTGCAGTAGTGATAGTGATGAGAATAATGATAATTTTACCAGACCACCACCCTTTAAAAAACAAGGTTAGACAATTCACTTCTTTTCTTTGGCAATGAGATGTGTACCTCACATGTTTGACCTACCTATATGCTAAGTTTTTGTTTCACAGTTATAAGAACGCCGCAATACCTGAATAAATCTAATGATCTAACATCGGATCTACCAATACTGTCTGGCAGTTTGTTGCAGGGTATGTATTAGATAACAATATGATTTGGGAATAAAGTCGATTTATGTAAAGTTAGCATAATAATTTAAATGGGTATAAATACATCAATACTTACACACTATTATTACTGACAGACTACAGGTCCTGGAGACTTGAGGAAGCTATGTTTCTTTAAGTATGAAAATAAGTTCACACGCAGTAATTCACACGGGCTTCCACTAGTATGTAATATCAGTGTTAATTTTATTTAATTTGCAGGACTGCTTCAGACTGGGGCTGATGATATCCATGTTTTAGATACACCAGGATGCAGTGTAACTGAAACCACTGAATTATCAGGTATGTAGGCCTCTTGGCAAAAGAGCTATTTTATAACATTGGACTTTTTTAATTAATTTCGAGGGCACAGGCGACCCAGTTGTGTAAACAGTGTGTAATGTTACCTGTTAAAAAGTTTGTTGTTTTTTTAGAATACCAATCAAAAGTGCTGTCAATGTTATCTCTCATGAAAACACAAAATGATCAAATCATACAAATGTTAAAGCAAAATAAAATTTGTCAAGGCACACTGAAAGAAGATTTCAAATTTCCAATTAAAACTGCTGCAGAGTTGCATGCAACGGAACAACTGCTGCTACTGAAAGAAAATTATGACAATTTGGTAAATATTCTTTCAAACATTTAACTTGCTTACTAACAAACAATTAAAACACTGCCTTCCTTCCTAAGCAGTAGAGTATAAATATGTTTAGCCAAACCATGAAGCTGGTCTTCTGACTCGAGGTCACTTTGATGTTATTGAATTGATTGAGTTTAGCTATCTCTAGATCGCATAGTGGTGCAGCATGCAGATGCTCAAATGTTTCATGTGTATTTACATGTTAAAAACGTTTCAATGTTGTATGGGTAAGGTACATATTTAAAAGCTACTACTACTACTATATTTTTACCTATAATTTAAATAAATAAGTAATTAAAGTACAAAAATTAGAAACAATAAAACATACATACATAAATGCTACCTATAAAGCTAAAACCTGATTTATTTATTTACAGGTGTCCTATATCAAAATACTGGGTGGCAGTGATGCAGCCTCAAAGGTTTACCGCATCTTGAAATGGGCGTTTACAGACCATGTTGCTGTTGACTATAATTTTTATGGAAAACGTTCAAATAAAAAGGCGTTTTGCCAACTGCGCATCCGTGATTGTATTGTTGGTAGGTACCTAAGTTCTTTGATATTTCTAGATAATAATTTATTTGCTACATTATGGTTACAGTGTACCTACATGCATTGTTTTGTTCTTATTCAAATAATGGTCATTCATGTCATGTCATTAAAATCTATACAAATATTATTAAGTGTAAAAGTTTGTACTTATTTATTTTGTATGTAACAAATAAACTCAAAAACTACTGGAACCGATTTCAAAAATTCTTTCACCATTAGAAAGCTACATTATCCCTGCATAACATAGGCTTTAGTTTTTACTAGCAACCCGCCCCGGCTTCGCACGGGAGTCATTTAGAAAAAAGAAAGATATTAATGTGAAGTTGCCTTTGAATTTTTCTACTTGTGGAAGCTGGGGCGGATCGCTAGTCTAGACTAGCGATCCGCGATAAAAGTAATCATTGTCAGACACCAACATTAATTTTGGCGCGTCACTAGATTTAATTTGAATACTGATGACTACAGTTACGTAATTAATTTGTATTTTTTTTATTATAGAAGGCGTTGTTACCTCAACATCTGGTTGCACAGAAAAACAAGTAGAAGACTCCATAAAAGTCTGGCTCAAGCATGCCCCTGAACGAGTAAAGAAGAATGACAAACAGATTCAGTGCTAGTTACCATGTCAGAAAAAATAAAATACACACCAAAGGCTGTAATTGGCCAACGTCAAATGTTGAGAAGGGCAAAGGAAGCAGAGTTGAGTCTCGTAGCAGGTCTACATGGGACACATGGAAACTCACCACTTAGTATTTTGCCATCTCCATCATTGAATAATGTACTTCCCCAAAGTCCGGTACCACATATACATGACTGGTCCTTCTCTATAGAACCGGAGGTTTCTATAGATAGTCATATAATTTATTTAAATGATGAACAGGTTATGCCTATAACAGATTCCAACAACGCTAGGGTGGATAATGATTTGAAATCAAAATTAATACACTGGGCAACTATTCAGCATCAAATACCACATAATGCAGTGGATAATTTACTCAAAATTTTGACCCCATTTCACCCAGATTTACCTAAAAATAGTAGGACATTATATAAAACCCCAAAAAATATAGATGTCACATATTTAGAAACTGGGCAATTTGTTTATCTAGGTCTGCTGTCAGAAATTAAAAAACATATAAAATTATTTGATTTTGATGGTAATGCTGAAAATAGAGAAATTAGTTTAAGTTTTAATATTGATGGACTTCCACTTTTTAAAAGTTCTAACACACAGTTATGGCCTATATTAGCCCTGGTTAAGGATATACCTAATGCTAAACCTTTTCCCATTGCTCTTTTTTGTGGAAAAAGCAAACCTGCACCTTTACATGCTTACTTGGTGCAATTTGTAGACGAATTAGTAATCTTACTTAGAGATGGGTTCAGCTTTGAGAATATTAATTACACTGTTAGAGTTCATAGTTTTATTTGTGACGCGCCGGCGCGAGCCTTTATTAAGAGTACAAAACAACATGGTGGTTATTCTGCCTGCGACAAATGTACCGAGCAAGGTGAATACCTGGGCAGAGTTATTTATCAAAGTGTGACAGCACCCAAGAGAACTAATGAATCATTCCGTGCAAAATTAGATGAAGATCACCATGTTGGAGAATCACCGCTCTTAGCACTCCCCATAGACTTGATAAAAATATTTCCTATTGATTATATGCATAATATTTGTTTGGGAGTCATGCGTAAATTGTTAAATGTTTGGATCAGTGGTGGTTTAAATGTTCGTTTACGAAGTCTATCAGTAAATTCCATATCAGAAAAACTAATTTATTGTTCAAAATTTATACCAATTGAATTCAATAGAAAACCTCGAAGTTTAACTGAACTGGCCAGATGGAAAGCAACTGAATATAGAATGTTCTTATTATATGTCGGTCCACTTGTTTTGAAAAAAATCTTGCCACGCTCACTTTATGAAAACTTCTTATTGTTTCATTCAGCTATCACTATTCTTTGTTCAAAAAAACATATAAATGAAATTGGTATAGATGTTGCACAAGAATTATTGCTCATGTTTATAAATCATTCCAAATCAGTATATGGTTTAAAATTTTTAGTGTATAATGTTCATTTGCTATGTCATGTAGGAGATGATGTACGTATCTTTGGCCCACTAGATGAATATTCAGCATTTCCATTTGAAAATTTTTTAAACTCTCTAAAGAAATTGGTACGATCACCTAATAAGCCCTTACAGCAAATTGTTAAAAGATTGAAAGAAATGGAATCTCCTAAAGTATATGATTCTGTACCAAAAACATGTGCTTATGATCATTATGATTCTGGACCTGTTCCTGAAGAGAATGTCTTTGAATGCTTTAAGAGATTAGTATACAATAAATTCACATTCTATGTTGCATCATCTCGTGAAGCAGATTGTTATTGTCTTATTAAGAATTCGAAAGTGTTTAAGATATTTAATATTCTAAAAAATGGTTGTTTCTTTCTCTATGGACGTGAGTTTATGAACTATCAGCCATTTTATGAATATCCATTTAATTCTGTAACTATTGATGTAATGGAAGTAAAAGAACTTTCTAATTTTAAACTGATCCCTATCAGTGAAATATGTACCAAATGTGTTGTAATTCCTGATGAAAGTTATACTGTAAGTATCCCATTACTCCATAACTAAGTATAAGTACTGTCAGCTGCACTGTAATGTGTACAATTCCTGATTTTCAGGAAAGTATATAGCAGCATTGCAATAGACATTTACATGGCAAATGCTGGCAAAAGTGACCTAATGGGCTGAACTTCTACATTTTTTAGTTTTTGTGTTTTAAATGTCTCTTGCAATGCTGCTATACACTGCTTTAAAAGTTAGGAATTGTATACGTTCTACTACAGCTGACTGTACTACCTAAGGTTTAAAGGACCTACGCAATCAGCTGCGTCCTGCGGTGGCGATCAGTGAAACGCTGTCAAATATTTCTGACATATTTGACAGCGTTTCGCTGATTCACTGACCGCCACCGCAGGACGCAAGCTGAACGCTTAGATGTGCGCAAGGCTTAGGAGAAGTATCTCTATAGCATGTACGTGCTCATTTTGTGTTTAAATTTTCAATAAATTTTATAATTTCATGTATTTCTATTTTTTATTAAACCTAGTAGTACCTCTACCTACCTACCCCTGCAGGAGGATGGTGTGGGACGTACACCACCCTATAAAGTACGTCATTCTGAGGTCGCCAGATCGGTCCCAGGTTCGTCCTTGGGAAGCTATCAAAGTACGTTCTATGGACGTCATTATAGGGTCAATACTTAGGGCCCAAACTAGTCTCTATTTACGTTCTTAGTACGTTCTTATAATGACGTCCATAGAACGTACTTCAAACGGTGGTTTGAAGACGTCAGCAAAGGACGTCGTATGGCTGTGACAAATTGACGTCATCTGCTGAGGCTCCCGACGTAGTAAAATGACGTCAGATACGTCCAAAATGACTGTAAGCGGACGTCAAACTGACGTAAAATTCCTACCTGGGTCGGGGCATGGCACGAGATCTCCCTGCGACGCGGCATGATGAACACTGGACTCACCTTGATTAGCCCCCGCGCACAGTGGCATGTATTTAAAATTAACATGTAAACACAAACGAAATAAAAAATATATACAGATAAATGATAAAAAATAAATAATCATAAACAGTCATTTGTACACCACATGCAGCACACGCATGCGTCGTCATCACTGCGCAAACACTTCATGAAAATATATGGAAATATGCAAGTCCTTGCCACGATCTGCGCAGGCAGATGTTGTCCAATTGGATGAGAATGTCTTCTATCAACGCCGACCAATAAAAAACAGTTTACTGGGCCGAGCAACACGTGTTGGTGAAGTTGCTTAGTAACTGTATTTGACGGGATGCTTGTCAAATAACAGCTGACCACCAACCGACGAAAATATTGCACAAATAGAAAATGATTCCGCACGCAATACAGTGGCCCCCGTAGCACTCCTTTATTTGGGCCTGAGCTAAGCTAGTCCACCAATATTTAGCAGCTCACCACTATGCTTCAAGATCTGTTAAAAGGCATTAATCAATTTTTTATTAGATTAAAGTCGTATGGATGTTGTTGATGTCAATTTTTTTTTTTTTAAACATTCTATGGTGACAGTTTCTCTCTCTTCCCAAGGAAGGACATACCTGCTAAATCAACAATGTAATGAAGTAACGATGCTACTTCAGACCAGATAATGTAAGTTTATTATTAGTGGTCTTCCATATTCATGTATGATTACTTCAATGCACTTGCAGTTCACATTTTTTAACACTACATTTTTAATGACTGAATTTGAAATATTTCAACAAAAACTTAATAATTTAAATATCTCTGATGCTACTGAAATTCGGCAGAACATTTAGGGGCTCAGATTATTGCATTTGGGCCCTTTTATAACACCCTGCAAGTAATAAGTCAAATTACCAAAAACCCATTATCACCTACTCCTTTTTAGAAGTCGGTTAAAATAGTTTTCAGTAATTTTACACAGATGGCGTCACATATTTCAGCTCCTGTGGCATCTAGTACAAACATTAACAACAATGATGTTTTATGGCTGGCATGAACTCGTATCTTCAGGTGTGGTTTCTCATTTAACAGAGATGGCATTGCAGTTATATTTACCGAACTGAGCAAAAGGTTATAAATTTGCAATAAAAAGAATGTATGAAGATTGTCAGCAACTTCTTAGGAACCAGGAGATACAATTAGACACCATACACAGCTTAGCAAACTACAAAGAAAATAGGCTACAGGCGCTGACCCATAAATTTGTATGTGCGGGCAAAGAATAGTGCGGGCTTAGTTACAACACACACAAATTGTTTGTTACCACTTAGAGATAGTATTGTTTTCACACCACAGGAAAGCTACTCTGTTGAAACTAAACAGCCTCACATTATAATGCATTCAAAAATGATAATAGACTGTAGGAAAGAATACATAATTTCAGCTGGTATAGGAATTGGGCTAGGTATTTTAATGACATACCATACTGACTAGACTATTTAATTGTAAATATTTATACACCAGGATCCAAGTTTAGTCATTAGATAACACATACTAGAAACTTCCAGCCTAGATAAGCTGTATTATACTGTTAAAACATTCTATGGTGACACTTTCTCTCTCTTCCCAAGGAAGGACATAATAAATCAACAATGTAATGAAGTAATGATGTTACTTCAGACCAGATAATGTAAGTTTATTATTAGTGGTCTTCCATATTCATGTATGATTACTTCAATGCACTTGCAGTTCACATTTCTTTGCAATACATTTTTAATGGCTGAAATTGGAATATTTCAACTAAAATTGAATTTTTTAAATATCTCTAAAAGTACTGAATTTCGGCAGAACATTTAGGGGCTCCGATTATTGCATTTGGGCCATATTAAAACACCCGGCAAGTAATAAGTCGAATTACCAAAACCTTTTATAACCTACTCCTTTTTAAAAGTCGGTTAAAAAATAGTTCTTAGTAATTTTACACAGATGGCGTTATATAATTCAAACCTTGCGACATCTAGTACTAACAATGAGAACGATGATGTTATAAAGCTGGCATGAACTTGTAACTTCAGGTGTTGTTAGCTCATTAAAATAGATGGCACTTTGTATTTTAGGCACAAAGACATCTAGCAAAAACAGTAAGCACGATGATGTTTGTAGGCTGGCATGAACTCGTATCTCTAGTTGTTGTTACTTATCTAACATAGATGGCATTATAGGTTACCGAGGTTAAGCAACTTGATTAAGGAATGGAATTGGATGGGTCGCCGAGGTTAAGCAACTCTGTTGACGATTGGAAATAGATGGGTTACCGAAGTTAAGCAACTTTGTTAAGAAATGGAATTGGATGGGTTACCGAGGTTAAGCAACATTGTTGAGGTATGGAAATGGATGGGTTTCCGAGGTTAAGCAACATTGTAGAGGTGTGGAAATGGATGGGTTGCCGAGGTTAAGCAACTTTGTTTAGGATTGGAAATGGATGGGTTACCGAAGTTAAGCAACATTGTTGAGGATTGGAAATGGATGGGTTGCCGAGGTTAAGCAACATTGTTGAGGATTGGAAATGGATGGGTTGCCGAGGTTAAGCAACTTTGTTCAGGTTTGGAAATGGATGGGTTATTGAAGTTAAGCAACTTTGATTAGGATTGGATATGGATGGGTTGCCGAGGTTAAGCAACTTTGTTCAGGATTGGAAATGGATGGGTTGCCGAGGTTAAGCAACTTTATTGAGGTTTGGAAATGGATAGATTTTCGAGGTTAAGCACTTTTGTTGAGGTTTGGAAATGGATGGGTTTCCGAGTTTAAGCACTTTTGTTGAGGTTTGGAAATGGATGGGTTACCGAAGTTAAGCATTTTTGTTAAGGATTGGCGATGGATGGGTTGCCGAAGTTAAGAACTTTGTTAAGGATTGGAAATGGATAGTTTGCCGAAGTTAAGCACTTTTGTTGAGGTTTGGAAATGGATGGGTTGCCGAAGTTAGGCAATTTTGTTGAGGTTTGGAAATGGATGGGTTGCCGAGGTTAAGCAACTTTGATGAGGATTGGAAATGGATGGGTCACTGAAGTTAAGCAATTTTGTTGAGGATTGGCAATGTATGGGTTACCGAAGTTGAGCATCTTTGATTAGGATTGGCAATGGATGGGTTGCCGCGGTTAAGCAACTTTATTGAGATTTGGAAATGGATGGGTTGTCGAGGTTAAGCAACTTTGTTGAAGATTGGAAATGGATGGGTTGCCGAGGTTAAGTAACTTTTATGAGGATTGGAAATAGATGGGTTGGCGAAGTTAAGCAACTTTTTATTAGGATTGGCAATGGATTTGTTGCCGACGTTAAGCAACTTTGATGGAGATTTGAAATGGATGGGTTACCGAGGTTAAGCAACTTTGTTGAGGATTAGAAATGGATGGGTTACCAAAGCTAAGCAACTTTGATTAGGATTGAAAATGGATGGGTTGCCGAGGTTAAGCAACTTTGTTGAAGATTGTAAATGGATAGGTTGCCGAGGTTAAGCAACTTTGATTAGGATTGGAAATGGATGGGTTACCGATGTTAAGCAATTTTGTTGAGAATGGGAAATGGATGGGTGGCTGAGGTTACGCATATGTTATCCAGAAGAATGTGGCAGAGGTTTATAACACCCACATTTCACCTGATATGTCCCATGGGCCATCCATCGGAGTGAATGGAGAGGCTGCTTTAGATGCCAGAGGTAAGAGGGCGCCGACGCGCCCTCTAACGCACTTACCGCCATACTCAGGCTACACCTTAGTTTTAAAAGAAATATGTTAAATGACGGCGCCTTCGGCGCTCTAATATCGTATATTTTTGAAGTGCGTCCCGTAACTTTTGGCGGCAATGTGGTCTGGTACAATTTCTTAGTTACTTGTGAACATTTAGGTGATTGAGACGTTGTCGTGCTCATTGTAAGTTTCAGAAAATATTTTAATTGCGCTCTCTGGCTCCTGGCAGCGTAAATGCTTTGAATCGTTTTTTTTATTTGTTGTTCAATGCCTTGGACGGTGAAGACTTTATACAGGGTGTATTTTTGAAACGGGGCAGTAAGGGCAAGTACCTTAACCGTTGCAGTTACAGCAAAACGTTCTTAAAAGACCTTCCCTAACTTTTTGGGACATTTTGAACTGCATTCACAGATTTTGTAAAAAACTTACAGTTAGCAAGAAAAATGCAAAAAGTTCAATTTTTTTTTTTTTATGCCAATCGATTCTATTTCATGTGGGGATCAAAAAACTCTATGGGACCATTTTAGCTTTCAGTACTAGAAAAGACAGAAATCGCCAAAAACGTTTCCCATACATTTCGGCAACAGAAACGAATTTCTACGATGGTCTAACTTTTTGTTATGGCCGGGAAGTGGGTAGAATTGACTGTAAAGTAAATAAAAAGAATTTTTACCCTCAAATTTCGAATTTGATTCGAAAATCTGTGTGTTATACTTAGTTTCAGCTGAGAAACTTCGTATGAGTTATTAATTAAGGATTTTCGCTAAAATGTCTTCTAATCGTGAAAAAATTGACTTATTAGAAGCGTATTTTGTCAATAATCGAAATGCGGGAGCTGCATTAGTGTGGTACCGCAATAAGTATCCGTTGCGGCATGTGCCAACAAGAAAGGTTATTACAAATCTTTTGAAAAACCTGGAATTGCAGGGTTCTTTCAAAATACAATAACAATAGCAATTTAGCAAACTAAATGATCCCCAAGGTTTTACTTTTCCAGTCCCGTTTCTGAAATGTTCCCAGTTTTTGCTACATATTTCATTACTGCTGCGTTCCTTTGAGTTGTAGTGTAATGTTATGTAGTCTATTGCTTCTTCACACACATATAGAACTCGTTTCGAACAAACTACATCCAATGCATTACACTAATCTTTCGTGTTTGAGTTGGCGTCTTTAGATTTGTTTTTACATGTTCGTACAAAACAATATTTTAAATCCATCGTAGGTGCATATTCCTCACTTGGATTCAGTTCGATTTAGGAAGAATAATACACTCGGCGTCAAAAAAATCGCACCTCCCTGAAAATAAGTTACAAAGCCTAATAATATGCAAACCAGTAAGTTTACCCCAAACAATGTTAATATTAATTGAAAGTACATTTAATTAACTTTTATTAAACAACAACTTAATGAATAAATTCCTTAAACTGCCGCATGTACTGCATGTTTAAGAAAATGATATCCAAATACTCGTTACATAGACCACAACTTGCCGCACTTTCAAGGGCTATAAAAAGGGCAGTAAGCATTAAAATTAGGTCCTTCAACATCCAGACGTTGCAGAGAACACTTGAAAATACAGAACACAAGAAAACAGCCCTATAAAATGGATACCACTGCAGATCAAGCCGCTCAAGTGATAGCACTACTGCAAACAGGGATGCGACAGTGTGATGTTGCTCGACAACTGAACTTGAGCCGTTTTGCCATTCGTCGAGTGCTCCAACGGTTCCAAGAGACTGGGGGCTACACCCGGAGACGAGGATCAGGAAGACGGCGCTGTACATCTGAGAGAGATGACCGTTTCATTGTGACGACGTCATTGCGGAACCGTTTCTCCAATGCTGTTGAGCTGCAACAGCAGCTTCGTGGGGCTCGTAGAACCGCAGTGAGCACATCTACGATTAGAAGAAGGCTGCGAGAAAGGAGTATTGCGGCCAGAAGACCAGCCAAGGACCCGAAATTAACGCCACAGCATCGTAGAGAGCGATTACAGTTCGCTCGAGAACATCTCAACTGGGATCTTGAACAATGGAGGACCGTACTCTTCTCAGATGAGACGAGAGTATGTCTCTTCGTTAACGATAGGCGAAGGAGAGTGTACAGAAGACAAAACGAACGGTTTTCTGAAGCTTGCTTGGAGGAGACAGTGGCATATGGAGGGGGATCTTGCATGTTCTGGGGCGGAATTTCAGTCGACGGCAAGGCGGAACTCGTTTGCGTATCCTGGACTGGAGGTGCTCGTGGTCAGGGATCACTAACCGCTCATCGGTACATAACCGAGGTGCTGGACATGCATGTAGTCCCATATGCAGGATATGTTGGGGATGGGTTCACTTTAATGCACGACATTGCTCGTTCCCATACCACAGTAATCGTGCAGGATTATCTGCACGAGGTTGGAATTCCAAATTTGCAGTGGGCAGCGAGAAACCCAGACCTGAATCCAATAGAGCATCTCTGGGATGAACTAAAACGACGAGTACGGTTACGTGATCCTGCCCCAGCAACTCTACAAAACCTCCATGATGATGTAATTGAAGAATGGAATAGGATTCCTCAAGATAGGGTGGTACGGCTGATTGGGTCTATGCAAGAACGAATGGAAGCTGTTATTAGAGCAAGGGGGGGTTGCACTAGGTTTTAAGTAGCATTTTTTATTAATTTTTTTTGTTGTTTTGTAATTTTAATTGCCTGTTTTAGTTTGAATATTTTTTCCTAATAACGATATTTTTTTCACTTTACACATGCACCTTGTTTTTATTTTTAACGATTGTAATTGAATGCATATTTCTGTATTAACTGTTACTATACCTACCAACCTTTCAAATAAATAGCATAAAACAACCATACAAAGGATTAACCGCGACATAAACCGAATTGAATTAAATTTTTGCAAAGGTGCGATTTTTTTGACGTCGAGTGTAGTTGCAATCAATAAATATTGCTTATATTTTCATTATTGCAAAATATGTGTTTATCGTTAGTTGACAGGCAACTGACAATACTGACATTACAACTGTCATTTTCGATTACTCTTCATTCTGTCGTAGCATGGGCAAAGGTAATACTTTATTAAGCCGTATATGTGACGTCACGACGCATTTTTTCGTTTTTATTTTTTTTCTCCAAAACTACTGATCCAAAAAAAATTAAAAAAATGTTTTTTTACTCCGGATAGGATAATAAAGAAACGGTATTTTTGTTTTAGACACTTTCAAATTTTGAAATGTTGTCAATTGTACATCATTATTTGAAATAAGTGCAAATGAAACGCTCAGGATAATTTTTATTACCACACTATCGAATGGTGTAATATTAAAACAGAATGTATTTTTTTCGTAATTAACGGGGTCGTTTCATGGCTAAAAATAACAAGTGTAAATGATATCGTGGCGAAACTCCTTACCACTGATTCAGTACATGATGAAAAACCCTGTGAGTTTAAACAAATCGCCGGCAAATGATAGTTTTCCATTGCTAATTGAAGAGTAACGTTACCCTAGAGCAGTGTCTCCAAACGATCGCGGTCCACTTTGACTCCTTGGTGTCCACCGGTATCTAGGTCGTTTTTAAAGGAAAGCGTATTTTCCATGAAGTGGCTTCTGAGTGCTTTTGCAGTCAAGAGCCAGAAAGCGCCGCAAATCCAAAATATTTAATATTTATTAAAAAATCTGAAGGAAGGCTAGAGACCGGATGTTGAGTTCGGTTAAAACAGTTTGGTAATGTAATTATCTTTATAAATTTTGTTTTGAGGGTACTTCATAGGATGACGAGGGGTCGAGTCGATTATTCAACCGTGAACTGGGATTTATCAAGACCTTGGACATAAAATCATTCTTTGATATGAAATCATTCTTTCTCAACCATTTCGGTTGAGAAAGAATGATTTCATATTTATGAAGTGAAATCCTATAGTTTCAGCAGGTGTAAGTCTGAAAGAAATAATGTTAACGTTTTTAACGACAATATGACTACTACCACAGACTGTTATAAATTTTAACTAATACATACATTATAGGTTAATGACTTGGAAATATTAGCGTTGTACAATTTGTCTATAATGAATCGAAAAATGTTAAAACTAGATTAATAAATAATGTTAATTTATTATTATTTATGTTTTAACCCAACCCAGTAAGGGGAGCGTTCAAACAAGTTACCCTTCTTTCTAAAATCGATTATTCTTATAAATTACAGTACAGTGATATAAAATAACTATGCCATTTAATGGGCAGATAAATGGTCTTTCGTTTAATATGTTTCCCATATTGCTCACTCAATTAGTTTCGATGCTATGCACGATAAAGTAAAAAATGGTTCAACCGTACCCAGTTTACTCTAAGTATAACACAAGCCTCCTATTGAATTCACACAAACGGAGTTGGAAAATGCGTTATAATAATATGGTGATTACATAAAAATAAAGGAGGTGCTTTAAGAATGATATCTGAATTAATATTGTACATTTTTAACCGACTTCTAAAAAAGGAGGAGGTTCTCAATTCGATTCGTATATATGTTGCTTTTTTTTTTTTATGTTTGTTCACGGATATCTCCGTCGTTTATGAACTGATTTTGATGATTCTTTTTTTGTTGGACAGGAGATGATTCCAAAAGGGTCCCATCGTCAGCATGTCGTAATCTGATCATGGGATCTCAGAGAAATCGAGGGCAACCCTCGAATTTTATAGGCACATGTAATGTTTTTAGTGTGTTTTTCAAAGCTGCACCAGTATTTACGTATTTTTATGTGGATGAGCTGATGATGGAAGGTCAACTCCTCAATGGTTAGGAGTTAAAGGATAATTTTTTCACTACTGTACACATATTCAGACTGCTAGTTATGATGTCAAGTGAGCTGTTGGAACGGAGATATTTCAAAGGTGGTCCCATTGTCAGCATGTCATGATCTGATGATGGGATCCCAGAGAAATCGGGGGCAACCCTCATATTATTATTTTATTAATCGAGGCCAGGATTATCGCTTGGTCGCAATAATTTTATGTGGTTGAGCTGATGATGGAAGGTCAAGTCCTCAATAGTTAGGAGTTAAAGGATAATTCTTTCACTACTGTATTCTGTACGCGTATTCCTGATGCTAGTTATTGTGTCAAATGAGCTGATGATGGAAAGTCGTGACCCTCAATAGTCAGGCGAAAGGATTTAATTCTTGTCTATTATTAATAAGTTTTCCGTCTCAAGCAACCGTCGTCTCCTCATTTGAGAAACATTCTTGCTCGGTCTACCTATCACTTAAAATCGTAAAATAAAATAATTTTTAACAAAAAAAAACCGACTTCAAAAAGTAGGTAAACTAAAAAGCAAAAAATAAATTTACTTCGCACAAAATAATACGTTTTTTCATTTAGTTAAATAGAAATTATTAAATATTTATTTTATAATTCTGAAGTCGGTGCCAAGTAAACAATTAATAACTCTGTATAGATAATATCAATCGTTCTAACTTTTTTCTGACTGAATATTAGTTATATTTCTATGGTAAGTACCAATACTGGGCGACCGCGCACTAGAACACCTACGCCTCCTTTTTTGTGTGAACTATAATTTGATATTGTAGAAAGGTTGTTTTTACTTGGCACCTACGAATAATAAAACTACTTGGCACCTACGAATATTATTCGTAGCTTGGCACCGACTTCAGAATTATAAAATAAATATTTAATAATTTCTATTTAACTAAATGAAAAAACGTATTATTTTGTGCGAAGTAAATTTATTTTTTGCTTTTTAGTTTACCTACTTTTTGAAGTCGGTTTTTACAATTCTTCGCTCGACTGATCGATCGATCAAACTGAACACGAGTATTTTGTTAAATTCAAAACAAACGATCTGCATTAGCCATATTGAGCATCATCATTTCCTGCAGCTTATAGTGGCCATGTGTAAATTTATGATGAGCTCATCACATCCCCGCGCAAATGCAGGCGCTGCCTACTAATTGCAATTACTGCGGCACCCACAGCGTAATGCCAGTGGTTGACCGCAGAGATGTGCATTGTTGGACAATTCAATATATTGTACGTACACTGAATTCTAACCAATGATGAAGCTATCTTCAATAATCATCATCGAACCATAATGTAAACATTTGAATTTATACTTTATTACTTTATTTCTAGGTAGTTGATAGAGTAAAAAAACATTTACAAAAACCGGCTAAGTGCGAGTCGGACTCGCGCACGTAGAGTTCCGTACCACTATACTTAAATAAATGTTTTTCTTTATTCTTTATTATATGGAGTTGATTGAATGAAAGGTAAAATGCGGTTTACGATTTATAACGTATTAAAAAAAACTAATTATTAGATCTCGTTCAAACCAATTTTCGGTGGAAGTTTGCATGGTAATGTACATCATATATTATTTTTTACATTTATAATTCCCTTATTTTAGAAGTTACGGGGACACACACACATTTTCCACTTTGGAAGCGTCTCTCGCGCAAACTATTAAGTTTAGAAAAAAACTAAGTAACTAACTAAACAATATCATTTTTGAACACCTATCCATAGATATACGTATGGGTTTGATAAAAATAAAATTGAGTTTCAGTTCTAAGTATGCGGAACCCCAAAAATTTATTGTTTTTTTTCTATTTTTGTATGAAAATCTTAATGTGGTTCACGAATACATCTACTTACCAAGTTTCCATAGTTTTCTTATAGTTACGAAAAAAAGTGGCTGTGACATACGGACGGACAGACGGACGGACAGACATGACGAATCCATAAGGGTTCCGTTTTTTGTTATTCGGCTACGGAACACTAAAAAGACGATAATTGATCAGTTATCGAGCGGTATGAAAAATTATTACATTACTAAAATGGCTATTAAAAAATAGGGGTTGGTGATAAAAGGGTAAAAATGAAGGGTTGTATGTATTTTTTAAATGACATATTATAGAAAAATAAAAACAAAAATCCAAAATTTAAAAAAAAATGTTAAGGGTGAACCACCCCCTATATCACTTAGGGGTGAAAAATAGATAGTAGCAGATTCTCAGACCTACTGAATATGCATATAAAATTTAATACAAATCAGTTAAGCCGTTTCGGAGGAGTAAGGTAACTAACATTGTGACACGAGAATTTTATTATAAGAGACGAGTCGAAGGTAGGTTCCTAGAAACATTTGAATTTATACTTTATTTACTTGTTTCAACGAATTAAATATATACATATAAAATTATGCTGATAACTTTATTGAGTGTAACTTTACAGAAATTTACTAAATTAACTAAAAAATAACTAACAAACTACTTAACTGTAACTTAAATTATTAATATAGTACCTAAAAAAGCAACTTTAGATCAAATAAATAATTTCCGCATTTCGCAAGCACATGAAGCCATTTCAAAGTATATAGTAGTTTATTTAGAATGGAAAGAAGGATGCTTATAGCTATTTCTGTTGACTATTTGATGGGTAGATTACTGTTTCAATTACGTATTGTATTGGTAAACTAAGTAAACGTTGATTTGATTATGTAACTTCACAATTTAATTAGGCGTTCGTCCCTATAGTATAGGCAGCTGTAAGACTACGCGAATGAATCAAATTATAAAAGCATAAAACTTCGTCGAAACAAGGCTGAGAAGCCAAACCACAGTGTTGTGAGAACCATTCAAATAAGGGGTTTAAATCGGGGATTAGCGTTGGTCACTGTAGGTAGGGAGTATTATGTAGGTGCCGAAAGTCGGCCACGGAGGCATTATCACCATGGTAACCACTCTTGTGCGTATTGATCCCAAAAGTTGTCTCCGCTCAGGGCAGCCAAGGGCCGACCATGCCAGCCGTGCCCCATAAAGCCTTTGTTCTCACACCGTTCTCCTCTCATTCTCATCCTCTCAACTTTGAAATAAAAAAAACTGAAAAAATATTATATGGTCATAAAAGATTCCATTGAGATTGCAGCACATATACACAGGATATTTAAAACATCTCATGAAAAAAATCATAGTGTTAGCACAATGAACTTAAAAAAAAACTATAAAGGCTAAGTTAACTTTTAGTTCAAAAGTAATAGTCGGCCATAAAAAGCAGTGACTTGGTGGCACAGTTTGTGCGTAATGTAAAAATCCTGATGACTTGTGTGAAGTTGTTTCTCATACGATACTGGTAGTAAAAACCCTTTCAAGACCGCATGTTGTAACGGCGCGGCGCGGCTGTCTATGGAACCCTATATTGCGCATGGTGCGACACGCACTTAGCCGTTCTTTTACTTTGTTTGCTGATTTATTAATAAAACCTTATTTTTACTTTACCAGAAACCTGAAAACCGATTGTTCGGCATTTTTGATTCGTTTATTTTGGCATTTGACAAATACTTGAAAACTTTATCAAGCTCGAAACTTGTACTAAAAGATGTGAAACTTTGCTTTATTTAGATGGCGTAATCTGTAGTAGCGTGAGCTGCTCATGAGCCCGAGGCCGTTACAAAAAGCTGACAAGGCGGAAATTAAAGAAAAAGTGGCGTTTGACATCTGTGAAAAATGTGAAATGCTTCCACACACACGTAGAATAAGTATTAAGGCGAGGCGATCCCAAGTAATTTATTCTTTTTTGAAGGAAGCAAAAAAAAAACATGTTTAGCAGAACAGTGTTATCAAAATATTGTCTCGTTTTGTTAAAATTGTCTATCTTCATTATTTAAAATATGCCCCCCATATGTCATCGCCGTGGGACATCCTGTATACCTATTAACAAAAGTAAAAATAAAACGAAATCTATTGTAGATACCACAGTTTTCTACACACCTGCCATGTAAGGTGCGTGATATGATATTACTTTAAAGATATTCAATTTTAGTTAATTATAATTAGCTTTAGTTAGTAAACATTTGACCGGCGTGGCATCGTGACACCCACCTGCAGTACACCTTACTACTACAATAATATGTAATTTATTGTGTTACCGAATATGTAATTTGAGTGCACAGTTGGCGTAGTGGTTTAAGCGGTCGCCTCGCCGCTTTCAACTAATCTGGTGTCGTGGGTTCGATCCCCACACGGGACAAATCTTTATGTGATCCGCAAAGATTTGTTCTGACTCTGGGTGTGCTTTGTGTGTGTGAAATGTATGTTTGTGAACACTCCCGTGACACAGGAGTTATTCCTAGTGCGGGCGTCGTTTTTTTTTATACAGAAATAAATGTGTAATGCTGACTATTTAATCGCTTTAGCCCCGATTTCGTCAGATATCTTATTCAACGGATTTATTAGACCATTTGCATCTCTCACTTTCATTCAATGTATGTACAAGATATAGAGAGATCAAAGCTGTACTTAGCGTTAAACTTGATATACGACAAACCCTGAATTACCGTAACGGATAAAAGTATAGAAGAAAAGGTCTAGACCCCGTTTCAGCAAAAAAAATTGTCAAAAGTAAAGTTGAATAAGGATAAATCTTTACAAAACAGCACACGTGGTGTCACGGTCAAAAGACTCGCCATGATAGAATTGGCGACCTACCTATTCACTCGTCTAGTCATTTCATTCATTCCATTGGACCCTTTCCAGACAATCAACCGCAACAATTACTAGAAGACGTCACTTATAATTGTATCAAAATAAACCTGTATTTGCCACTCTTTTTGACTTCACGGTTAAAAAAGGGTCTTGGCAACAATAGCGATGAAATTGTTTCTTTTTCGCATGACAAGCTGGCGAGGTCGATGAGACTGGTTTCCGTGGTATAAAAGACTAGATATCTGTCCACTTTGGAACCCTTAGCACAATTTTTAACCGACTTCCCAAAAAGGAGGAGGTTCTCAATTCGGCCGGTATGTTTTTTTTTCTATGTATGTACATCGATTACGTCGCGGTTAATGGACCGATTCGCGTGATTCTTTTTTTGTTCGACGCGAAATAGCTGCCATAAAATGTCCCATAAAAATTTATTTCAGTTTGGTCTAGTAGTTTTTATTTTATTAGCATTATTAGTAATTGAAGTCGGTTTTTTTATTGGAAAATATACTTATTGTACAATCCACACATATATTTTTTTGAATTAGTTTTATTTTTCTCATTGACTGGTTCTCACCTATTACGCCTATACGCCTTTTCTAGTCAAGATGGATAATATTGCAGACAGTTAGCAATTTGGTCCTAAATTCTCATCACATAACGTCACACTAAATATATCTTTACATCAAATTAATGCTTATTTCAAGTCACAATTTTATTCACTTTCCATTAAAAAATATTAGCTTAATTTTAAACTATTTCAATTCTGTTTGGAATACAATCTCGCGTGCAGAATCTCCTCATCGGTCCTACAATATTAAATGTTGAAGATTGGCCGGTATTTCATCAGCTGGATTTCCTAGCAGTAATTAATTTCCTGAAGCGAAGCTCCGTATCTCTGGCAGTTATTTGCAATCTGAAATACACGCTTTTGATCTGAAATACACGGAGATGAAAGAAAATTTAATAATTAATAAATTTATGATTGTCTTATTTTTACATTTTCGACTTATTTTTTGCTACTTTATTTGTTACAACATAAAATAAGCCCCGCCCAAACACACGCAAGAAAACTCTCGTACTATTATTACTTTGTCGAGGACTAATTACTGTAAAAATATTTTATACCTGTTAAATACCTGTACAACAATATTATACTAACTTCCGAGTGTAATGATGAATTAGACATGTTTTACCTTTCTCTGCCAATCATTGCATGTGTAAGAGAGACCCAGACACCACAATTAATAAAGTGTTTACGATTTCTGTTATACATGCCTAAATGTAAATTTAATCTGAGGAAATTGTTTTTGGATAATGAGATGCTTATTATGTAAAGATTATATTTGTTTGTTTTCCAAATAAAATAAAACATTATTATGTTAGTAGTGTGACTTTCCTAGAAGTCCTTTAAAGCGTTAATTAACCTATCTACTAAGCATTATTGCCCCAGCTAAAGGGGGCGCCCGTGCCGCCGTGACACCAGAACCACAGAAAACAAAACAACCAGAACTGTGTGCGCAACGAACAAAAATGTCAAGAGCCCCTGGTTTATTGGATCTTCAAGTTCTCGTATTAAAATTAAATACACTCAGAGCAACTCTCAACGCTGCGGTGCACGAGCGCCGAGCTGAGTAACCGCAGGCGTTGTATAGCAGATGACGAACTAAGCTTCACGAACAGAACGAAACTCAGTAACAATTGTTATAAGTACACAACTAATTAGCTTTGTTGAAAGCACTCAGAAAGTTGTAAAGGCGCATTTAATTACTTCACAATTTTACAATGTTCCAACGAATTTTGATCCTTGCTTTGACTGCTGCAAAATAAGCTGAACAGAAGTAGTTGGTAACAATACGATGCTGCACCGAGCGAGTTCCGCTTCAAGACATCGTGTATTTAATTAAACTTAAGCTTGAAACACACAGATACCGAATGGCAGCGGCAACGACATGGAACTTTGAGTTGCTAAGAATTAAATAGAAGGCATCACACTGATTGGTATTCCTTTAGGTGTTAGTTGAAGCATCAAATCACGTTGACCGCGCGCAACTGTTGCATTTTTAACACGCTTATATTAGCTTTACCTGTATGTATGTATGTATGCATGTATATATGTATGTATGTATGTAACCGACTCCTTTGGACTCGAATTTGACCCACTTTAAACGGACAGATTTCATTCAAATTTTGCACACCTGTCAAAGATCGATGACAATGATTAAAAAAATTAAAGAAAAAAAAGCAAAAAAAAAACGCTCTAATTAAACCAAACTAAAAAGTAGAAAATAAATAATAGTTAAAAAAAACTAAAAAACACGCTTTTAAAGTACTTCTAACTAAAAAGTGAAAAATAATTCCTAATATAAGCTGAAAAACCGGCCAAGTGCGTGTAGGGCCACGCGCAGTAGGCTTCCGTAGCTAGTCGTAACAACATATTATTATTTCGACTTAAAAGGAATTTACTATCTGTATTAAACAAGTAACATCTTCATACAAGTCATTACTTTCAAAGGTTTTTGTAATTTGCACGAATTATTCTAAGTAACTGCATTTTACACTTTGGACCCCAATTACTCTAGAACTAATTAAGTTAAAGTAACCAGATAAATAGCGTCCTTCAGATAGGAAATGTTTGTAGTACACGAAACCAGCTAGCACGTATGACGAGATGTATGAATGTTAAGGAAGCGAAAGAAGTATGTAAGAAGCGAAGCACATGGCGTTCCATCGTCTCTGCCTACCCCCGTGGGATAAAGGCGTGATTTTATATATATGTATTATGTATGTTTATTTATGTTTCAAGAATTTTGAACGAAATATTCTGAGTAACTGCATCTGACATTTCGGACCCCTATTCCTCTTGAACTAATGAAGTGAACTTATCCGCTATAGTTTTCCTTTAAAGTTCATTACATGTACTACCGACACAATTTTTTTCAGATTTTAGGATCCAGTAGTTTAGCTTTTAGAGGGGGGGGGACGCCCTACTCGAACAAAAATTTGCTCTTTAAAGTTAATTATCTCGCAAACGGATCCCTAAATCAAAAAACTGTCTTAGCAACCCCTAAACGTTTTTAAAAGTCCTATCTAACAATACCCCACACTATGGGGTAGGCGACAAAAAAAAAAAAACATCCCTACTTTACATGTAGGGGGGCTACCTGAAAAAAAAATATTTTTCCAAATTTTACTCTACGACTTTCTTTGTTTAGTTAACATACATGTTTATGCAAAATTTCAGTTTTCTAGCACCAACGGTTTCGTCGCTATGCCGTGGACAGACAGACGGACATGGCGAAACTATAAGGGTTCCTTGTAGGTACTACGGAACCCTAAAAAGCGTGGGGCGCTCTGTGCCATATTTTTCGTCTATCGAGCAACCCACGCTTTTTTCAGCTTATATTAGGAATTATTTTTCACTTTTTAGTTAGAAGTACTTTAAAAGCGTGTTTTTTAGTTTTTTTAAACTATTATTTATTTCATAGAAAATAGAAAATAGATGCGCGCGCAGTTGCCGCGACCATGAAAATATGCAACTATCGCGCGCAGCCGTCGACTGACGCAATGCACCAACCTAACACCTGTAGCCATTGTAGTGTGCTAAAGCTAAACCCATGCTGGTTCAGTTTTGCGTCGATATACCCATAATACGCCAGCGTTATTATGTTTTTACTATAAATATGTACAATCTACGCTTATAAATGAGATAGAATGAAATAACAACATCAACCTGCTCTCCCATTTCTAGCAGAGCAGGTTGATGTTGATAACTAACTAACTTAATCATATTTATGACAATATCGCTAAATTTTTTAGAAAAGATATTAGATACTACTCATAGGTACTTAAAAGGAATGATACATTATTTCTGGCAAAGAGCCTAAGTATAAATTCCACAAGTAATGAGTTTTATTTAAATACTTATACAAAACAGACAACAAACACCCATCACCCGTATGTTTTGAATCCTCTGAGGTCTTAAACTTCAACAGTCCTTCCCAAAAATAGGCAATGCATAATTTATAAACTTGGTGTACGAAAGTTTTGCTCTGCCGAGAATTTCCTCAACGTACCATAATGATATTATGTTAGGCACAGTGAATTATCGGCCGAAGTGCACCATCTCGATACACCGCAAATATATCGGGTGCATCGCCTCGAGTAATCGATAAAACTAGCATCATTTAATTACACTGACGTGAGACCATGTGTGTCTAATTCGAATTAGATGGAACTACGTAACCAGGCAGTCATCCGTCAACATTGTTATTGGTTTCCAAAATTAATATCTAAACTTGACTGATAGTTTACATTGAGAAGTTAAGTGTTAGTTAAGTTGGTTCATTGGATTTAATTTCATTTAGTTTTATGAGAATCTTTTAACTTAAGTGATGGGTATAAAGCATACGTACTAAATTAATATAATAAGAAATTATGTTTTTTATGTTATATATGTAAAATATTAAAATTGTAAATTTGTCATGTCTGTACATTGAAAATATTTAAGAAAAATTTATACGACGGGGGCTTCACAACAACAGAAGAACCCCAAAATATATTTTTTTAGTTTATACCTATAATTATTGTCTGCCTGACAGTCTATTTAGCTGTATGTTCGTACGCGCATCACGCAAAAGCTATTGAATGGATTTGGATGCAGTTATCACAATTGTGTAGCTGGAAGTCTAACTTAAAAACTGGTATATGTTTTATCATTATGTTTTGTCCCTAAGGTGGTAAAATTGGTGATGTAAGTTTAAAAGACAAGAATACATTAATCTTCTGAAAGGCGAAAAGCGATGGAAAACTGAAAAAGGCGAGTGATACAAGGTAGGTACCTAAGTAATCTTATATATAAAAATGAAACCCGTTTTCCGTTGTCACAACTTGGCATGAAAACGGCTTGACCGATTTGGCTGATATTTTTTTGTGTAGTTTTCTAATACTCTGTACAAGGTTGTTACGACAAAAAAAAAAAAAAAAGTATTCATTTTTATATGGGGGATATTATAGATTCCAGTTCAAATTGAATAGGTACGCATACATAAGATAGGTCAGCTATACAAAATAAAGTAGTGCATCAAATTTACGCTAAGGCGGTACGAAGTTTGCCGGGTCAGCTAGTCTCTAATAAAAATTAATCTCTTTTTTTTGGTCACGGCATCACGCGTGAATGGCTGGACCGATTTCGCTAATTCCTTTTTTGTTGTGTTAATTATTATCACGAGATGGTTTTTGTAAAAGAAATTTTTTTTTCAAATGATTTCCTAATCTTATTTAATATTTTATATTATAAATGTATTTTAATGTAACCTTATGGGATTTGACATAACATTGACAGAGTGCGTGCTGCGAGTATCGTCGTAGAGGATCATATTTAAATGGACGGACGAGGTGATTAACCATAGAAATCTTAATAACTAGTCAATAGAAATGCTATCGACTATCTTTTAACACTGGGACGCATGTCGCCGTTTTTCAAATACCACTTTTTGTATTCCTGCAAACAAAATTATTCTTTTTGGCGATGACATTAAGACGACAATTCCTCAACTCGCACTTGTGTTCGATTAGACTCATGCGCTTGTATTCCTGCAAACAAAATTATTCTTTTTGCGATGACATTAAGACGACAATTCCTCAACTCGCACTTGTGTTTGACTAGACAGATGCGCGGCGACAAGGTCACGCGTCTTTGACATTTCTATTGCCTTATTATTAAGATTTCTATGTGATTAACTAATAAATAATCGACCGGCTGGAAGAACGTGAGTAGATACTCTTTCCTTAATTGCAACTGACAGGTCCCTCAGCTTTGTTTTCTTGATACGACTTGTAGCTAATGTACGTGTTGTCCACCTGATGGTAAGTGGTAACTAAAGCAAATTTTAGATGCGTCGCTTCATCTGAAGACTACGGTGTTATGACCCATGTGCCAGTAATTTTAGGGCCTAATCTACTAGTACTTTTTTTAATTGTAAAGTGCAGAACTATTATTTTACATAAATAGCAGCCCTGTATCTAATACATGCCCAACTGCTGGGCTCGGGCCTCTTCTTATGATGAGAAGGGTTGGGCCATAGTTCACCACGCTAGCCAAGTGCGGATTGGTAGACTTCACACCCCTCGAGTACTTTTTAGGCACCCTCAGGCATGCAGGTTTCCTCACAATAGCGAGCGATAATTTATATGATAAATACACACATAACTTAGAAAAGACGAATCTTAACGATTTATTGATAGAGTTGTGTGCCGTGGGTTCGAACCCGAGACCTTTGACTACGCAGTCCTACGGTCTCCCACTGGTCTATTACTGCATATATACGATATTCCTATATATATATATATTTGACATAATTATTATTATTTGTTAGTAAATTGACACTAAATTAGTATTGACATTGTTATTATTAAGTGTAAAAATTTGACAACTTTATTATATTATATTTATTTTTGACTATATTTATGGACATTGTGTTATACTTAACAAAATTCTCGGACTTGTTATTTTGAAATTAATTTGCATGTATGTACCTAATTGAAATTGACATAAACTATGCAATGCTATAATTATAAAAGTGGATATTGGAAAACATGACATGTAAATTGACTTTATGATATTAAATGAATATGAATATGATTACTATTATTTTGGCGGCAGGTTAAAGATGAGACAGGGTGCTTCCGAGATCTACCACCAGCACCATCATCATATGACATGGATCCATTATACTCGTAATATGAGTCCTAAATTCCTAATCAATAATTAAACAATTTACCAGAAAATACTGGTCAAAGAATAGGTACATAGAATGTGGAGCGGGTGTCGTGAGTAGCGGCAGTATTGCTATCAGAAAACGACCTTGGTCTTATTGCCTTGGACATCCGCAGGTCGCGCAACGTGTCTCGCAATTGCTATACTAATAACTAAATCTAATGATCAATAATTTTACTGCAGTTGGTAGCTATCCAAGAGTATGAGCTATGAGGTGCCACTAATACCTTTAATCTTCTGCGTTATTTCAAATTGCGAAAAAGGCGAATTATGAGATTTTTTTGTAAATCCATGTTAACTGTAAGTACTTTTCCACGGGTTTGCAGTTGTATTTGTACAACATTCATTATATTAATATAGGTTCTGGAATAATAATGGGATAGTCATTTTCCGTTGAAAAGTTTTTGCACCTAGGATATCAGAATTGTCCATCTACTGAATTAATCATTAGTGTCTGTGTAAGTCACTATATCATTTACACCCTGTATATTGTGTACCTATAGGTAAAAAGTGTGCCGCAAATGAAATGTCCGGTCAGTATTGGCTACGCTCGAGTACGGTGCTCGTCGATTGGTGAAGTAGCCATCTGCAACTAACTTCAAAACCGTCAAGATCCCTGATTGTAACTATACAGGGTGTAAATCTCATTGTGACAAAGCCACTTACCAGATATTAAGTACACGATTCTGAGGCCCTGTTTGTGAAAACTTTTCATCAGAAAATTCATAAAATTGCCCGATAGCTTCGGGAAATTTTATGAATTTTCTCTTTCTGTTTCTTTAGTTTTTCGCGATTGTGAGTTGTTGATTGTAACTATTAATAATGTAACAAGTTTTTTTAGACTCACAAAAGTCGTAATCTTCATTATATCTATCATCCAGAGTTACAACATAGTTTGTCCGATAGATGACATAGGTATCGAGACGTGAATCCCGGATCGGATAAAATGCTATTGGGGCAAGTAAGTAAATTACCCGCTACAATGCGTAGTCTACAAATAACAATAACCTAACTCTACTTGCCAAAATGCGAATAAAAGACATCTATCAATGTTATTTAATGTATTTGTAAAAGATTCTATCAATAACCGACCTTTCACAACGTAGAACAAAGAAATACATCGAAGAAACACATACTAGTACAATTTCACACACACATCCAATCAAAACAATGAGGTCTTTGAACAAGTTTTTGTACAGTTATCGACTAAATTTTTTAGAATTCAACATTATAAAACAGGAAGAAGAAATAATGGACGTCATACAAAGGCCTTTATTGGCTATGTTGAACGTAATGCGTAGGTACTTACGAGTACTATGCGGCTACGAACATTATAAATGGTGATGCCATGTGCTAAAATCTTTTGTAAGATGTTCCGATTTTCTCGAGGTATTTGACTTACGTTACTGGTCTGATGCAATTTTAGTTGCTCGTAGTTTTTGATATACTTTCTTTAAATTATTTTAGTTACAGCTTTATAGTTGTAACCAGGCTGCAGTTATTATTTATGATGAAATTTCGCCTTTACTTCATATCACTATTGAGCCCTTATTTGGTTAGATATTATGTTAGGTACCCTAGGTACCCTTAGGTTAGATATTATGTTTTCCTATTACAAAAATAAGCTCTATCCCCTCTATGGTCTTTTTAACAATCGATTCATTTGCTTTAACATGTTTCTTTTCAAACGACAAAGCTGACAACTTTTTACCTTCTTGGCCACTGCTTTCAAAGGTCCTTCCATTATTATTCATATAACTTGCATCATGCCTACCACACATAATGTATTATATTCATCTCAACATTCTGTAATGTCATTCCTAAACAACAATATCTAAATATGCTTGACAACCAATTAGAAATTTTATTAAAATTGAGGTAAGTGTCAAGTTTAAACAAACTTATAACAATTTCCAACGAAACGTCCGACAAATGGGTCTTGAATCTAATAGTCTGAAGTAGTCTGTACTTACATAGTTAGAAGGATATAATTAAATAAAATCATGTGACTTTTGTATCCTTTAAAGGATCCACCAGAGGATTCTTTTTCAAAAGCACATAGTAGTACTGCAGCTGTCTCTATCTTAAATCCTAAATCCTCCCGATTTGCGTGGAATAATCCAGCAACACTAATTATAATATTGCCCTGTATAAAATTATATCGCGTAGCCACATGTGGCCAGTGGCCGTGCGGCCATGTGCGCGGGCCGGTGACGCAACCCGCTGATGTCAGAGGGCCGGGCCCGCGCATTCTACTACCAACTAGTACAACATTTCGAGATCCGTAACGCTTTGTAACACATATTTCAAAATTGTTATAATTGTTACGAATAGGTACTAGTAGTAGCCCCTGTGTATAAATTGATAAAATAAGAAAGTATGACATATTACCTTTAACCTGCCGCCAAATAGTAGTGCTTCCATTACTGTGTTCCGGTATGGTGGTGAGATCAGGCCCTGATATTACTGGCACATGAGGCATAACACCGTAGTCCGCAGCTGCAGCGAGGCATCTATACTCTGCTTTTGTGGATTGTTGATGTTCATGGGCTGTACTCCACTTACCATCAGGTGGACTACACGTTCGTTCGCTGTAGGCGTAGTATAAAAAAAAAAAAAAATATAAAAAAGTAAAATATTTATACAAGGTGTAAATAACAAAGCCGCTTACTAGTGATTCAGTACATGATTGTAAAATCCTAAGTCAAAAAAAGTTTCATCACCAATTTTCACACATTGGAAAATAGGTCTTGTACAAGCCATAATGAAATCGACGTAACTATTCTATAAACAGTCGAAAAAAATGAGAATAATATTATATAAAAAAAAGAAAAATTCATGAAATTCCGATGAAAATATTTTGGCATGGTGTCCGAATCATATGCTGAATCTGAAATTGGGATTTGTCATTCTGCCATATACAGGCTGTAAAAAAAAAGTATCTAGAAGAGTAGATTTTTTTTAGTATCCAAATAGTGACATAAAATAGTTCGACACATTGATACGGAACTCGCAATTCAATACATCTTACGCTTGTCTTCTAATTCGTTATATTTTTTGTAGCGTAGATTCCAAACTCCACATTTGGGTATCTCTCTTGGTACCACTTCATAGATGATTTTAAATCGCTAACCATGATATTTGGGTTGTGTAATGTGTTGCTAAGCAGAACGGGTTAACTCAAAATAGAATTCGTTGTGGTTATCATGCTATTGAATAATTAAGTTTGTTAATTATGCCACACACTGGTATGCTCTTTAAATTATAATAATAATCCAAACGTCACAATGTTTAATGAATGATGGGTAAATGAAACGATTGAATGTGGTGACGTGGAACGAAATAATAGAGTAAGAATTTTAACATAGGCTGACCTATAAAATATGCCAGCTAGTATAAATTGGTATGTGAAGAATATTGCCCATCAGTTATTTATCGTTTTTATCGAAACAGTTAGTAATGTACAGTCAGCTCCTTATATATAGGCACATACAAAATATACATATACAGGGTGGATGCGACATAGCGACATTTATTGAAACCATTCTATACATGGCCAGTATGCATTTCCACCGGATAAAAATTCTCTGGCGAAAAAAAAAAATCCACGTCTTCCGAACAAATTGCACGATCGCAATGTTTAAATTGTTCGGAGAGCGTGATTTTTTTTTTCGCCAGAGAATTTTTATCCGGTGGAAATTGATACTTACCATGTATAGAAGCTGTGGTTTCAATAAATGTCGCTATGTCGCATCCACCCCGTATATAGGAACGCGTAAATTGATCAATGATATCAATTCAACCAGTCTTTGAATTATATAAATCAGCCATGGAGAGTGCATTCAAAGTGTCTAAATATTTCAAAATGCAAAGCATCCAAAGTATTCAAAAATATGAAGCAATAAATGAAAATGTTGTATATCGGTAGTACATTTATGGGCTCAGATAATTGTATTATATCACCCTGCAAAAGATACGTCGAATTATCAATAACCCTGTATATCTGGATATTTTGTCTGTGACTATATTTAAGGAGCCGACTGTACATAATAAAGTATCTAAAGACTTTCTGCGATGTATTGTAAGTTGAGAATATAATACAGGTGGGTTAAGTATATTTCTAGAAGTTTGTGTGCAATTAAATTTTCGGCATATTTACCGAGGTAAATTTAAATTTTTCTTTATTTTTCGGACTGATTATCGAAGAGTATTGCTATCCTTGTCTATACCATCACATTTGCAATTTCTTTTCGGGGAAATTGAAATTTTGAAAGATTTTCTTTGAAATTATCCGATCCGATATTTTAAATTTGTCGAATTTTCAATGCAAAAAATATTCGCACCTAACTTCAAAATCACGTGTATTCACTGGAAAGTGTTTTTGCCAGCTTACATTTGTGGTTTTCTATCGACGTGTAAAATTTTCTAAGACCGACTTCATCACTGGCAAGTTTCTAGCCTAAATTAAAAATGAACACATAGGCCCCGTTATAGACAAGTAGGTACTACACATCCGAAGCCACGGGTACAATATATTAACCTAATTAACAGATAGATAATGCTACAAAGTTTTCCAGATAATCTCTAACCACGTGTTAGAGCGTTTATATTAGGTGACCTACATGAAGAGGTCGTAAGGCGATATCTGCTAGTTGTCTTACCGATAACGTTTATGGGTCTAGTATAGCTGTAACTTTAAACGTGAAAAGCGAGTTTAATAGCAAAGTTATTGGTCTGGGAAGTTGAAACATTATCCTACATTAATCTTGGAAAAGTAATCAATGGTAATCCGTCGATGGAAAAACGCCCCAAGCCGATTGTTGAGTAAACTTCGATTTTTTTTTTACTTCCAACTTTATGCTACCGAGGTCAAATTGCAGGCTATAGAGATGTGTCAGCGTCTATGCGCGAATGATACCTGGCACCCCGGCAAAGTCTTGTTGACGGAACACACTGGGTTTTAGTCAACAACTCGGACATAACAACTGACTCTGCCCGGATCAGTGGTATGCGTAAGGCATTTCATAGTATTAAAAAAAGGCTATAGAGATGGCGGCAACTAGCATGGTTTTTTTTTTTTTTATTGTGGATAGGCTCGCGTTTGACCACGATCTCACCTGATGGTAAGTGATGATGCGGTCTACGGTGGATTATTACTAGTAAGAGAACACGCTTCCACCCGAGAGATGACAATAAGTATTTATCACCATTTGCAAGAGAATAAACTATTGTACTCTTATCAGTAATCTGCCTTGGTTGCAAAGAACACACAAGGATAGTTCATGACATGTTCCTGAACTATCCTCTTTAGACACATTGTATAAAAGAGAGTACTAAGTTCCGATTTCCCTAACGCGTTAAACTCAAGTTTCACGCTAAGTTATAGCTTTCGATGTCTCTGTACCGTTCACACAATTACATACGGTTTTAATTAAGAACTTCCTTTGTTCGTCTAAAAACGTACGTACGGTCTAATTAAGAACCTCTTTTTTCGTCAGTTCAAAACTGACAGCATTTTTTAAAATGACAGGTGAATGACAGGTAAAATTCCGGTCTAGACAAACCAATAAACTTTTTAATTCCACAAAGCCGGCCGCAAAAGTTTTTTAACATTGATTGATACCTGGATATCGCGCCATTATACTCTGAATTATCGCTGGAATAATTTAGAGGAGGACTCTATTCAGTCTCAGTTATTATTAAACAACTAGACTGAGTATCTTAAAAAAAACATGTTTTAAACAAGTGAATGTCTCCTTTTTTTACCCGACTGCGTCAGAAGGAGGGTTATGTTTTTCGAGCGTATGTATGTATGTATGTATGTATGTCTATCTATTTCTTTGCGCCGCCCTACAGCCCAAACGGCTAAACGGATTTTGACATATGAGGTGTCGTTGAATTTGTCGAAACAGTGAAAGTGACATAGGCTATATAAATTTTCAAAATGGCGCCGGCAAATGAAAAAAAAGGGGGGGAGGTATGTATTTTCTTTTCATCATAGTAATATGGGTATCAAATAAAAGGCCATGAAAAGACCATTTCAAAAATATTTACTTCTTATCACATTTATATTACTGATTAAACACAATTTACCAATTTATATATCGGCACGCTCGCGCGCCCGAAGTGGGTGGAAGTTAGTTTGTATGTTCGCTCACGCTAATCTTGAAAACTGCCGGTCAAATTTGAATAATTGTTTTTGCATTTGATAGTTTAACTCACGATTAAGGCTTATTTATCTCAAAAAGATTTGATTTCTACAAATTAATAGATATAAAAAAAACATGTCTGTTAAAAGAACTAAAAAGAGTGAAATAAAAAATAATTATTAAAAAAACAAAAAACCCGACTGCTTAAAAAAAAGAACTGAAAAGATAAAAACAAGTATAGCATTATCTACATTAAATTCATTAACAACAAATGAAATATGTCAAACTAAATTGTTTATGATGTTGCAGGCGGTGACAAACGAAGTTATATGGTAGTAACAAAGTATTGTTTATGTAGATAATGCTATAGTTGTTTTTATCTTTTCAGTTCTTTTTTTTAAGCAGTCGGGTTTTTTGTTTTTTTAATAATTATTTTTATTGATTATTATTTGTATAGCATTTAGCTATGCTTAGCAAATTATACTAAGATACAGTTGAAAAATTATTCGACCATGCGACCTGCGAGCCGATATTTGGGGTCCTGGCAAGAGGCAACCGTAGCTTAGTAGTTTAGGGCATTCGCTTTAACTAAAGCGAATGCCCAGAATGTAGAGGTGGCAGGTTCGAAACCTGCCGGTCCCATAAAGTGTCAACTGTTCTTTTATGTAAGTGAATGTTACTCTTGCAATAAGTGTACAATATAGCTACCTAATTAAACTATTCGGGGGATGTTAAAGACATTTAAAAACAATATTGTGGTCAGCATTAATGTCCGCTGAAATAAAATAAAACTACGGAACTTATTTTATACGTTTACCATACAAACTGATCATCAAAAACATAAAATTTATTCGGAAAACATGAGTTTTCTTATTTCGTAATTTAAATTTTAACCGGTGTAAATTAATACTGTCCATGCCTAGAATCTAGTTTAGAAGTTTTCACAAAATATCGTCAAGATAAAAACAATTATATTAAAATAAAGCCTTCATCGATATATTTAAATAATCTGTCTTTAACGGTACACTATCAATAGTTTAAACCTATCATAGAAACAGTCGAACATAATTTACAAAATAGTATAACTACAACAGTACAAGTAAGGCATAACCCTATTCAGCAAGTGGGCTGTAATAATTTGGCCTGTGTCGACCTCGTGTACACGGCTACACAACAAGCTATACAGTTCCAGTATACGCTGGCTGGTCTCGCATTGATATGATCAAAGCGAGACCATAATGTAATACTGGAATTGTATAGCTCGACGTGTCCCCGTGTGCACAGCGGCGGTGTGCACGGAGCACAAAGCATCGCTCAGTATTGATTCTAAAATCATCTTGACCCAGATTTGGTAGAACGGAGGTAGGTAGACGTACCGGTTCGTATCGTGTCTAACTCGAGAGTGATAAAATACGGATAGCTGGGTAATACGAATATTCGTTTGGTGTTATTTCGCCGCATTTACAGTTAAATGAGTTTTCTTGAATGTTTCTTTAATTTCCAATACTACTGTTTTCTTTTCTTGTATTTTGCGTCGTGACTCTTTTGTATTCAGTATAATTTATTATATAATCGTTTAATATTAAATCGACAATTTAATATCCCCCGCCACTTTTGGGAAATTATTTTTTTAATTATTAAAGTAATAAGTTAATATTATTATATTAAGACTTTAAATGCGAGGCAAATATTTGGCGGACAGTCAAATTATATTTTCTATTTCATTGTCCTCCAAACATTTTTTGCCGAGATTACTTAGAAGTTTTATGTTTATTATAATAATAATAATAATAATATTTTATGTATAGAACTATAGGAGATTTTGATTGTTGGCCTTGAAGTACAGTTTTCTACATTATTAAAAAAGGAAATTAAAGGTAGATATATACTAGAGATGGGTCGAGTAGTCGGTGTTCGAATGGCTGACAGTTGGCAACAGAAAATGTGACCGACTAGTCAGCGAGGCCGATCATTATATACGGTAAAATTTAATCGGTGCACCACCATATGCCCTTTGATTTAAATGAGTTTTATTATTTTATATTAAAGACCTTGATTTCCGATTGCTGGCCAATTCTCGCAATAAAATAGTATCTAGATATAACAATATACTATACACGGTGTAAATAACGCGGTACTCAAGTCACGGTCCAATGGTTAAGCAAATATTCTGTAAGAAAATCATCTGCAGTTGTTGCAGTATTTTTGAAAAAGTGCTAATGAATTGGGGATCCTCACTTAAGTGATAGTATACCAAAAACCAGACGGGTTTGGTGTTTATTTAAACCCAGAGTTCTAGAATCATGGCAGCATTAGTAAGACGATGCCATTTACACCCTGTATACGAGTTGAAGAATAGCTATATGCGAATAATTAACTTGTCAGTACCTAGAAATATAATGATTTACATTCTCAATACCTAATGACGTAATTCTTGAAGATCATTCATCATTAAAATGACTATAATCTATAAATATGTGTACAGCATTGTTATTTACGGGGTGTTTCATTATTATATTTCATGGCATCTGTGATTATTTTTATAATCTGGGTATTCCACAATGTCCTTTGCTGCAACTATCGTAGTTTATGTATCGAAGTATTAGGTTGTTATCACACCAAGGGATTGACGTGGATCGATTGGTGTAATACCACACTTAAAAAACTGAGATTAAAAAAAATTGTAAACATTTTAAATTCCTATTATGTTTATTTTGTTACTCTGATCAAATTTCCATTTGGAAAATTGCTTTTAATATTTTCATAGCATGATGAAGGATATAAGATAATCATAAAAATACGCATAACGAAGGAATTGCTGAGAAAAACAAGATATTCACGTAAACAAAATTGTTATGTTCAATGTCGCCATCATTTCTATCTTCTTCTTCTTCGTCGTGTCGATGGCTGAGTCAAATTTTATTTTGACTCAAATTAATTAATTCTATCTGTATCTCGACTACGAATTAAGATCTCGAATTATAAATTAAAAAACAACAATAGCAGCCCTGTATCTATCTAATACAAGTGCCCCTGCTGGGCTCGGGCCAGGCCATAGTCTAACCACGCTGGCCAAGTGCGGATTGGTAGACTTCACATTACCTTCGAAAGATCTCGAATTACATCTTGATAGTAACTTTAGTTTTTTTAGTCTAACTAAGGTAGCAAGCATACGGCCTGCTAGTTGGTAAGCTGTTATCCCGCGTTCTTCCGCCTGCCCTTATCCCATTTCATTTGGGGTCCCCGCCCCGTATAACGCCTTTCCTCCATTCTCCTCTGTCAGCCAGCTTTCTGTCACTCACTTCCCCTCTCTTTCACGCAGTTATCTTTTCTACTCTTCATTTTATTGTTAACTAGCTAACGTTAATAAAAAGCTTTGTTGTGATAATAACATGAGTAAGTATACTCGGGTTCGGTACGATTAATCATGATATCCAAGATCTCCTAAAAAAAGGTTAGATAATATTATATTTACACAGCGCAAGGCAGAATCCCTTTAAATATATTATTTAAAATCACACTTTGTACTAAATGTTCTAGAACCCCTTTATATGTAACTCATGTTACGCGCGAGTCTAGCAATTAGGTACTGTAATATTATTATCTGGTAAGTCTATAAAAAAACAACAACTTGTAGTAGATATATAGAGATCTAAGTTGAATTAAAGTCAATCTAAGCTCCGGTGTCAAATCAATTTATTACAATAAGTATAATAATTTAGTTAGCTAAGTTTTATTTTAATTTTATATTTTTTGTATTTTGATGTTTATTTTGACGTGTTCAAGCGCCCGTTGGGGCCCGTGGAAATAAATGATTTGATTTGATTAGACTCAAAATTATCTCTAGAAGATTTTCTATTGAATAGATTGACAAGGACCTATAATGAAAATTACCACTCATGTCACAAATAAAGTAATTTCCAGTGGCAATTTCCAGTTAAGAAGGAAGGATCCGTGAAGGAAAACTTCACGGACTTATTTAATATACTGTGTTGAATGAAAAAAACCTTTAATATCCGTTAGGTACAGAACCCGAAAAACAACCAAAAATTTATGGTTTGTAAGAAAATGATGTTTTTAATTTTCTTTTTAAGCCACATGGTTATATTTTAACTATTTTTTTTTGTATATAAAAGTTGGACAAAATATTGGGAACGGAACGTAAATTATCGCACCTGGAGTTTTAAAATCGTGCGCCGTATCACTGGCTTCATGTTCGTCATGTGGCTTGGCGACGATGCCATATACACACTGTATTCTGCCGGCAGTAACATATAGCTAGTGTATAAGTGATGTGAACAAGACTACAAAGCATTGCCTTCTCTACTAGATAATGGCCGGCACTAAGGTATTAGATCGTTCTAGATGTGACATAATGACAGACAAACGCACACGATGAAATCTGGAGCATTTCAATCAGTTCAATTTAGAGTCCAATCGCCACTAAACGGTCTAGTTTATCTTTGTAAGATTGTCATTCGATTTTAAACTTTATGTTACAAGGATTACTGTTGCTTATAGTTTGGCACCGCATGTGTATCGCTAGGCTAGTACTCGCACTGCGTACGAAGGGACAGGATAAGTACTTATATAAATAAATGATAGGTATTTATAAATATTGAGGTCTGGGCTCATTACGCGTCCATTTGTGTTGCATTGAGGGAAGTTGGGAATAATTTGCGGATGAAAAGAGACGCATACTTTATGAGCAGGGTAACGCGCAGCCATTTCGGCTTATAAGTATTGATCCTTTCAAGTTGGCCCAAAATACACCAAATTGCTTGACCTATATTTCGTCCCCTACTTTGCACTTACGGGTACATTAGTTATAGCGATACAGTTTTATAGGTGTTAAAATCAATAAAATTAATTTTTTTTATAGAAAACTCTTTTGTTTTTTTCTATTTCCGATAAGGTAAACATACTTTGATGTAGATTTGGTTACAAAATGCTTTTATTTAGAAAATTAATAATATTTTATGCATCCATTAAGATAATTTGTGTAATTATATGAATTACATTAATGATTAAGTTTATTAAAATATGTACATTTAAAATGATGACTTATAAAACTAACTACCTACTGTAATACTACAGTCGTTATAACTTAATTATGCTAAGTTTTAGTGAATTAATATATTAACATATATTTTTTTAATTCAACTAGAATTTGAAAATAAATAAAAAAGATGTTAATACAAAAATGTTCTTTGTACAAAAATGTTTCAAGAATTCAATTAGTTCTAGAAATCTAGAAATTAAATATTCCAGTATTGCCTAAAGGTTTCCAAAAATTTCGTACAAATTGGAAAATTATGACCGCTATATAAAAAAAAAGCTTTTCTGTGGAATATTTAATTTCTAGATTAAACAGAACTAATTGAATTCTTGCAACATTTATTTCAAAATGGTAGTCATATTTTAGTCATATTTTTGTCTATGTAAGAATTCGATGTTAAATCACAATATTTTCACAAAAATTTCAAGCTTCTATACAACTCACATTTTTCGCATGACGAATAATATTTATGTACATTATTTTATATAAAGGGTTTTTTTTAATAATGTACATAAATTATTATCGCTCGCTTTTATTACTATTAGTTTTAACTCATTTAATCATGAAATTATTTCTATTTTCAAAGTTTAAAAGTTTGGTTTGTGTTTATCTACATCTGTGGCTGACTGTACAGCTATTATTATTATAACCGAAACATAATATATGTACCCAGTTGTCAGTGGTCAAAATGACCATCCTCCCTTAACAGCTACTTATGGCACCCCTGGGAAATTAGGGAAGAATCCATTCTTAGCTTCACAGGCAGTTGAAGGACCAACCACCACTTTTGTACATGCTCGAATAACTCGGTCACGTAGTGGGCATGAAAAATACAGATCATTTACAATGTAGTATACAATTCTGGTCTGATCTGAGGAAGCCTATACAATGCTTGACCACCTTATACTGTAAATGAATAGCTTAATTTGTAGCCGTGTATACGTGATGCAAGATCACAAGAGCAGTCAAAATATCTTGTATCGATCGATCGTTGGCTCTGTGAGCAAAGCGCGTTTTCCCCTCTAGACACCTTGGAGAGGCTCTAGCTGTCATTGAAGATCTATGGCAGTGGTTCGGGTTATACGTTTGTACCAGAAAGTATAATAACCAGTTTAACAAAAAGTATTGTATAACCCCTTACTGAGTTGTAAAAAGTTCACGTTCATTTGCTAGTTATTTGGAAAATACACGTTAATTGCATGACAAAGTAATAACCCATGAACCCTCTACATCAAGGGACATGGCGCAAACCTTATTGTTTATTCATTGTTGACTGATCACCAGAATACTAGCAATTTTGAATGGTTGACAATTACGTGAATACAGCAAACGCAGAGTTTAATTTTAGGCTTTACTGTAATCGGCCATGAACCGTTTGTAATTTAGTAAGCAGCGGTATTGTAGCTAATCGTACGATAAATGTAACTAGTCGCTTATCGAACATGTCAGCGCCAAGTATTACACATTCCAGGTGGTTTACTTGCCATGTCATAAATAGACGCTCAGTTACGACGCGACGCAAGAATTTTGTAACATTTCTCATCACGTGACTGTCTAATCCTATTGTCTTTGTGTCTGTTACTAAATAGAATAAACGGTTTGAACGGACAATCAATGACATTGTAATAGTACTTTTTAAAAGATAATTTAATAAATATATACGCTGGCGTAATGGGCAGAAAGAAAATTATAGAACTTAGAATTTAGCACGAGGTCATTGACAGTTCACATAAACAGGCTGCCAGTCGGTTCACGTATTTTATACGATCCATCATCGCAACGCTTTGCGTTGCACCGACCACGATTATTGGCTTGTCAAAAGTAGTCAAAATAGGAACTTATTACATTATATTTTAGTTAGAACATTATTGAAGACTCAATAAGTAAATAAAGTCTGTCATCTGGTGGACAGTCGGTTTTGAAAATTTTGTCGATCTTTATCACCATATAAATACGGTCGATATTTGATTGACAGAAATTCAAATTTCGTAGGATTCCATTTAGGGAATACGTATGCCGATCAGTGCTATCTTGACAGTCTACAAAAACGGTAGTTAAGGTGTATGTGTAATGTGAAACTTCAAGGTCAAACAAATTGTAGCTACAGAATATCCTCAGTGTGTCTTTACTGTCACAAGGTACGACTGTCTCATTAGAATTTAAAATATAATCCAGAAACAAACGAGTGATCCTTCTGTGCATTCGGTATTTAGTGAGGCTAGCCTTGGCCTGCTTAGCTATCCCACACATCAATGAATCGGACGTTGTTTACGGTATAGTTCAAACATAGTTGATAAACTAGTAAATATAACATTTACGCAATAAATATGCCTTAAATGTTGCTGTTTCGTAGATTTTAGTTACCAAAAAGATGTGCAAATTGTGAAATGAACATTTGAACATATTATTAATATCAAAAGTGGGCGAATGTCTTAGCCCCGGCCATATACTCCATCGTATTCCAGTCCAGTTACACGTTTGAATCCATATCAATATGGCTGCCATTTATTATAATTTTTTATTTATCTAGCAATGAGGATATAGGGGCTGAGCCTATCGCCATCCACCGGGCATTATTCCAACTCCGTGTTGCAATTGCTAGTTTCCGGACGGAAAATTCCTGAAAACCGCCTAAAGAATTTCCTTCCATCCAAAACTAAAACGATGCTTGTGCAGACTTTGATATTTCCCATCATCGACTATGGTGATATATGCTATCTCGACCTGAATGCAGATCTTCTCAATAAACTTGATCGACTTCTCAATAATTGCATTCGGTTCGTATTCAATCTTCGCAAGTATGACCATATATCGTCTTACCGTGCTCAATTGAGATGGCTGCCTATCCGGCAGCGTCGCAGTCTGCGTACTCTGACCACACTGTATACTATCCTAACATCACCATACTCTCCTACTTATTTAAAATCTCACTTTCAGTATCTTTGCTCCAGTCACGAAAAAAACCTCCGTTCTACTAACAACCTTCTTCTCTTTTGTCCTTCTCATACCTCTTCTTTAGTTCATTCTTCATTCTACATTCAATCCATTCTTCTTTGGAATGCACTCCCTCTTGAGATCAGGATGTGCACCACCCGGGACACTTTTAAAATTAAAGTACGTCATCTTCTTCAATGTGAAACGACAGCAGAGTCATTAAAAGCTTAATATCTTCTGTGTAAATATTATAATATATATTATTTTAATATATATTATTCATATTTATGTATTTGAATTGTGGATATAACATTATTCTATGTATGTATTCACATTTTCAGCACATTATTTTAATTTATTTATGCACCTACCTTTGTTCTCTCTGCATCACCTTAAGGTTGACTGGTAGAAAATGCCTAAGGCATTAAGTCCGCCGTTGTACTAATTTTTAAGTGCAAAAAGTTGTAAAATAAATAAATAAATAAAATTCACAAATGACACTTCTATATGTATGCATGTATATATATAAACATATGTATGTATGTATGTGGGTTACAAATATTGCAAAGCATTTTTCGAACACTTCTACTTGCCCGCTCGAGCTTAAATGACAATGCAATAATATGACAGGAATAGTGTGATGATGCAGCCAGGATCTTATCATTAGGAAAATCCTCAACATTGTATTCACTTCTTGTGGCAATACACGAAATGTTGCACACTCGCGTACACACATAAACTGGTTTTTTTTAAATAATTACAAAAAATAAAATCTAATTATTTTATTAATCATTTATTCATATTACTTTTACACATATAATCATAACAATTATTTCGCCAAACTGCCTAACAGTTTGTTGGCGAATATTGAGCACTCACTTATCCATAATTATAATATATGTATAAAAATTTTAAGTGATACATAATCTATTGATTTTATATATATATATTATGTACATATAATGAAATTGAGAATTTAATATAAATTAATTATAAGATATGTTATTACACATTTACTTTTTCATTAAAGTCATGCAACAATAGCTTTTTTAATTTGTTTTTAAACATGTTTTTTGTTAGGTTTTCTTCCTCAAAAGGTATTTTATTATACATTCGTGGCGTCAGATACATGCGTGTTCTTTCACCATAGTAATTACATGCAATAGGCTCTTTATATTTATTTCTAACATCTTTTCTAAGCATACAATGGGTAACTTTCAGCGGTTTAAATTCAGTACTGTCATACTGTTCAACAGCCAACATATACTTATTTTTTTCATGCACTGGTAAGATATTACATATTTTGAACAGTTGCTCATAGTTTTGGTTACATTTATTTTTAGTGTTTTTATCAACAAGTATTTTTAGGAAACGCGTCTGTAGATTTAGAATTCTATCTAGATATGTTTTAAAGGTCCGTCCATAAGAACTAAGGCCATAGCTCAATACTGAATCCACCAGCGCATGATACAGGGTATACAAAGTAGCTCTGTTAATAACATATTTAAGTTGATTAAATTTACAAAGAATTGTTCTGAGTTTACTGCATACAATGTCTATATGAAGTTTCCAGTTAAAATTATGATCTATGGTCAAGCCTAAATATTTATATTGGTTGACAAATTCTATATTTTTGCAATTAACACATAGTTGTTTATTATTATGTAAACATTCATATGAGTGACCAACAATGGATAGGTTTCTTATTGGTTTTTTACTATACGGTGAGTGCAAGAGCATACATTTAGTCTTAGTAACATTCAATATAATGCCATTGTCATGAGACCATTTGAGAACATTTTCGAGATCAGTTTGTATATTTTTCTGTATGTTATCTATATCTGTATCGGCATACACCAAGCAGGCATCGTCGGCGTACGTATAAACAGAACAGGTTTGTATAACTCTGATCATACTATTAACGTGCATAATGTAACCAACCGGACCATATACTGATCCAGTAGGCACACCATACTTAATATCTGCCTCGTGACCCGTCTGTTCAGCGATCTTAACACGTAATGTTCTGTTTTTTAGGTAGCACCGGAACCAATCATTTAGTGGCCCACGGATTCCACACTCTTGCATAGCTTTTAAAAGTTGTTCGTGTTCTAAAGTGTCGAAAGCTTTTTTAAAGTCTATAAATAAAACAGCTACGAACTTTTTATCATTAAGGTTACTATTTATGTCATCTGTGAAGTTTGCCAAAGCTGTAGCCGTGCTACGCGATTTCCTGAAACCATGTTGTGTATGTGATATTATTTGATTCTGCTCTAAAAAGTTACTTATCCTCTTTACAATTACTTTTTCCATAATTTTATTAATCACAGACAAGATGGCAATTGGTCTATAGTTCGAGAACTCTAAGTGGCTACCTCCTTTGTAAATAGGTCGTATTATAGATTTTTTTAAATAATCCGGGTAAGTTCCACTTTGTACACATAGATTAACAAAATCCGCTAATATTGGACTAATTTTATCTTTTATATATTTTAAATATTAAAATACTTTATTTCCTAAAAATGGGTTACATAGGCGTCATATACATCGGTTATCGGGTAACAAAGTAATACAATTCAATCATTTTTTAAATTAATTTCATACATTTATTAAGTTAGAAAGTTTGAATTAATATATTTATTTTATAAGACAAGTATCTTGATATAATAAATACAATATTACATCTATAATTAATAAATACAATGGTTTAATAAGATGTTATAAATTTATCATTAAAAAAATCAGTTATGCTATAGTAACATTTCATTGTTAACATATTTTAAAAAGACGATAATTAAATTATTTAATTTTAATTTTATGACCCATACAATATATTAAGCTTTTGTGCATCATTGCAGTCTAAGACGATTGTAGACAGAGTTTGTTGTAGTTTCGTCACCGATCGTATTTCTTAGAAAACCGTGGAAATAAGAGTTTGATATTAAACACAATTTTTTTTTTTACTGGAAGCTCTATTTATTGTGCCGAGTGATCTGACAAACCAAGTTCTAACAAAGTAGCCTTACATTATTTTTATAATCATGTACAAAGGGGGGTTGTTTAAAGACTAATTTATGATTATGATTCAATCAATCGAAGCGAAATGCCTTACTGTGCGCCAGCTATACGTACTGCTCACTCTACTTCATAAGCTGAGTTACGCTCAATCTAGAAGGAACTACTGCGAAATTCGAGTCCATTTGCACTAATATTTCTTGCATACCAAGGTGGTATGCTGTTCAATACAATTAATTAAGTACTTACTACCCTTGAACAAGTATTGCAAAATCTGAATGCAAGATAACATTTTTAATCGGTTGCAGAAAATAGAAAATTTTAAAAAAAACTATTCGGAAACAGAATAAATGAGCTAAAAATATAAAAAGTTATTAATTATATCAGATAATATATTATTTAATTTTCACATTCTACATTATTATATTAAACATTAATTACTCTGCATTTATGTAATATTATGTACAAAAAAATGTATGAAACACTGTTAAATTAAATATTTAGAACATACAAACACACACTCATACACACATACACACAGACACACCACAAAACAATCCTCGTTTACTCATTCACACAACGTTGACAAATTAAATCACTTTGCCTCACTAGTGAGTAAAAACGGGTTTTACTCACTGAATTCTGGCAAGGAAACAATGTTTTTCGTGCTGGTGTGGTGAAAACAATATTATTAAATGGAGATCTATAGCAGGCTTCGACTTGGTTTAGACTCCAGATCTCCAAACAAATTACAACTTTACAAATTTCTGGTCATTTTTCTTGTCAACTGTATACTGTATATAACATGTTGTAATTTGTGCAGATGGATAAATAATATTTTTTTATTTTTATTTATTATTTAAAAAAAATTAAACACTCGAAATCCTAGGTTGCAATATTGCACTACATAACGTCTATATTTAAATCACCTGCTATTAGAGTACCTATTACAAAAATTCGGTCCATTAACTATTTTAAACTATTTTTTTGTTATACTTAGAAATGTATAACAAAAAATAGATTAAGTCACTACCCGGTATTCGGTACACACTTACTAATATAATTTTAAAATCTACTAATTCAATTGCACAACATTCAATTTATTTTTTTACGGATAATTTACATATTTGAGTTATTTCTCTGAATTTATGCTCTTTGTTTACAACATAAAATACATGCTCCACCTCTATTTTTACAAGTGCGAAAACGTAATTATGTAAGTTGAGATGTTCCCCGCAACCAGCTAACATAAAATGCTCGGTTACATATGACATCAATGTTTGTGTTTCTGTCTTTTAGTTCTTCCAAGTTAATAGCTGAAGCATCTGTTTTATTTAAAAGTCTAGCAATGTTTTGTTGAAAAAACTGAGACCCAGTGTCTTCAAAGTTTTTTTGCCGCCTGGTTGATGAGTCAGTTATTGATGTATCGGGCATTCCATTATTTGTCGTCGATTCCTTTTAGTCAAAAATAATCCAATCAATTAGAATATTATTCATAATAGTCTGATAAATATTCCTCATTCCGAGTTTGTTAATTTTGCCAGTTATATTAGAGAACATATCTAAAGATAAACTCCGATTACTATCGAATAAGTAGGCGTATTTATTGTTTTGATTGTCTAGGCTGAGCATCATATTGAACATATCGACTTTAAAGTTGAAGGTTGGCGCACCTCTTATAAATGTTGGTAAACAAATTATGTTATTGGTATGTGTCATTTTTTTCAAGGATTCTTTTAGTATCGTTATTGAGTTTGAGTAATTATTTTCTCCTGAAATGTCATTGCCGCCTATGAATGTAAACGCTTTTAATTTATCTGATATGTTCCTTGTAAGTTCGTCGAAATTACCGTTCGTTATCACATAATTACAGTATTCAAAATATTCAGAAAATATTTCATCAATCAGAAGTATGGACCCTTGGGTGAATCCGGTGCTTAATATGCATAATTTTTTCTTTTGTTTTGTCATATTCATACGGGTTTTCAGGTTATAATTACTATGTAGAGGTTTTATGTTACTATCATATGTATCGTAAGACACTTCTTTTAATCTAATTGATTTCGGGACACAGTTTTGAGTTTCTTGATGACTCTTTGTAATGTTTTGAACGCTTTTAAACGATTGTAACATGTTATTGTTGACATTGGGAGAAGATGCGTCGTTTTTGTTTTGCGATGGCATAATGCTCTTAAGTGATGTGTATCGTCGTGATGGTGGTGTCGAAATTCTCTTTTCAGGAGTTGAACATCTGTTTTTAAAATTTACGATTGATTTTGCCATATTTTGAAAATCATTTATTAGGCGAAAATTTTCAGAGTTCACGTTCTCTATTTCTTGATGAGCACTTTGAAGTTGTATTGTAAGTGCTTTTATTTGTTCACTTTGTTCGTTCATTTCGCCACTGTTGTCATTGAAACTATCGGGTATACTTAACATTGAGGTATCAATTATAATTTTTTCATAGTTAGGGTGAAAATTAAGCGAGCTTGTTCTGCCAGGTCTGCGATAAGTAAAGTTATCATATCCAGTTTCTAATTCTTCAGCCATGTTGTTGATCAGTTTGTCTTTGGTTTTAAATATGAGTCTCCAATACAACACAAAAAGTGAAAGATGTGGGTGTGATGTGTGTGACCCTGGGTTCAGCCTCGGGTCTTGATGCTTACGAAGCGAACGTCCTCAACACTAGGCCAATTGATTTCTTTTGATGGTGTTCATCAACTGAATCCAATATCCTGGTTAGTGGATTTTTGCTGGTTTATTTCTTCAGGGCATTATTGTTTTTATCTATATTCACTATAAAAGTCAGTGGTGTCTGCTTGGTTTTATACTTTGGTGCAATTACTGCCTGTGGCACTAATTAAAATTTGCACTTTTCAAAGTTTATTTTCTTGTTCTAGGAGGTGTATTACGTAATTCACTGATAACTTTGATTTAATTAGTCTATGATACTGAAAACGTTTTCACTTAATTTTTAAAAGATTTTCTTCGTTTTAAACACATTCACAATAAATTCAAATAGAAAATTATCTTTATTTTATTTGAGATAAGATTGCGGCGCTTTTGCTTGCATTGACAGCTGTGCCCTTTCGACTTTCGAGGGCCAAACCCTTCGTTTATTTCGTTTTTTTTTCTTAGTAATAGACTGTATTCTACACAGGAGTTCTGTCAGCGAAATAATCTTTAAAGGGTTTCCTAAAAAACAGCACTTATATTCCACAGTTACCTTAGCTGCAGTTTCACGTAATGCACAATTCGTAATGATTGGAAACTCAATACCAAAGAGAATTTTCTTCGTATCGATTTTGTAATTACGACAGAGTTGTTAGAGACCGTAGCTGTTATTAAAAATTCACTTAGTTTACACCAAGTGGCGTGGAATACTTTATTTCAATTTTATTGATTCGTCTTCCTTTTTTGAAAGCTCAAGCGAAACAAATAGAGTAAGTTACGTTATAACTCTTATAAAAATGGATTAACGATGATTGTATTTTAAGTATTTAACGCACTACCCAGTAAAATAGGATACATATATGTTAATTGCAAAGGAAATAAAAGGTTTTTTTTATTTCATTTATTTATTACATATATATATTTATTTATGAAAATTTCGTTATCAATTCTGACGACGATCCAAAACAACGGTTAACTGTATTGTGAACCGTTGTTTTGGATCGATGATTCAATATTATTGACTATATTATCCGCATTGACTAGTAAAAGCTACATAAAACTAGTCAATATGCGCAATTTAGCCAATATTATTGTGCGGCAACCCAATCGTAAACTCTAAGGTGTCAGCATCATCATCATCATTTAGCCGCTCGTAGTCCACTGCTGGACATAGGCCTCTCCGCATTCAGTCCCCTCCAGCGACCTTCTTCAACTCTAAGGTGTACCTGATGAAAATTGATAAACGTATCTACTTCGGTATGGTGCTAAAATACAGGGTGTGAATGACATTGTGAAGAAGCCACTTACCAGTGATTCAGTACATGATTGTGAGTAGGTGCAAGAATTTTTAATTGGCAATTTCCACTCATCGGAAAATAATTACACGTAATAAGCTTGCGAAGACTCTTTTCACTACTTTCCAGTGATTAAGAACATGATTTTGAAGCTAGAGGTGCGAAAATTATTGATCGGAAAATTCATCAAATAGAGAAATTCCAAAAGTTGACCGGAAGCGAAAAGATTCTAGGCTAGGGTAACTTTACTCTTTCGTCATCAGTCGAAAAACTGCGAAATACAAAAAATATCATTGATTAAATCATGACTTTTACGATAAAAAAGGTTTTAGTCGTCACGATGTAATTTACGCTGTATAAGAAAGTTCAATACTTTTTGGTCGGGAAACTGATTTAATAAGTTTATTTAGTTTATTTAGATGTATTGTTACTAGAAATGAACAGTAATTTAGAGTAACTGCTCTTGGTATTCATGCCTCGTAGTAATTTTCTCAGCTGTAATACACAATTATGTCGACAGTTGATAAATTTCGTACCGCCCATTTAGTTAACGAGTAGAGACAGCACTTACAAAACCTAAGTAATATTTAGCGAGATTCTATTTCTGTCTAAAAGTAACGACGATAAATTGGTTTTATGTATTTTTGTTAGTCGCGTCTCATCAAGCATTTTATTATAACTATTAAACAAGGTTCATTCCATAAAAAATAGTGTAATAATATACCATGCCATAGTAAACTACGGTAAGACGAACTTAAGAAACTGTAGTCTAGTCATAGTTGAAGTTAAATAGCGCCTCATTTGTAAAGTTAATAAGTTTATATGCACTTACTATATTTAATAATTATTAATCGGTCACTGCCCAGCTGTATTAGTTACAGGACTGCTATTATAATAGCAGATCTTCTTGTATAGCAGCTGAGCACAGGCCTCTTGTCATGCCTTAATCCATCACTCTGCCTCTAGCGGGTTAAATTTTATGAAGTTTTGTCCAAATGTAGCTTTCAGTCTAAATCAATATATAGGCTACTTTTAATCGCAGCAGGCAGAGCTGACGACAAAAGCTAGATAATAAATAATGTAGATTACATTATATTATGTAAGTGTATGGAATAAAACGAGAACATTAAGTCAGGTGGGGCACTGTCGCGCACCATTTTCTACACATTCAGTTTTGGCGTAGAGCCAAGCTGATTTAACTGCAAGTAGATGGAAACTCCGTTTTCATGACACAGTGATGTTGATTCAATTCTATTTTCATGATCTAAGCATTGCAAAGTATCACGGTGACCCTTTTAAATATGAATTGAGAGATGTTTTTGATCCCTGACTGAGGGTCGCAGCACACAAAAAGGAGCCGGCACATTTTATGTTTCATTGCAGTAATCATCTAAGAGGCTTAAACATTTGTTCTTAATGCGTTCAGTTTTATTTTTAGGTACCTAGAAATTAGGTAAAATAATAACGTTTGAAGATGTAAACCAAGTCACAATTTGACCGGCAGAGTTTAACACTGAGATATGGTTGTCCATCAATCTCTGTTGTTCAAACATTTGATGAGAGAGAGACATATAAAAACGGGCTTAGTGTTGACTGCTGTTTAAAATGTTTATTAAATTTGCTGCTGTATTGTATATTATATCTATAAATGAAATGCTTGCCTTTTATTTGTTTTGATTTGTCAGTACAGTAATTGAAATCAAAATCTGTCGGAGTAGAGTGACCGCTTATTACCGCGTATATGCGTATTCCGTAAATGGAATCATACAAAACGGCTATCTGACCTGGTGCATTTGTAAGTTTTAGCAAGGAACTGTCCATTTTCTATAGGAAATAAATAAGGTACTTAGTTGTCCCCCTCTAGCACTGTAGTCGCTCGAAGAGGACAACCACCTAGTTCTATATAAGTATATCTGTCTCAGAATATCGACATACAATTTTGAATTTTTTGCGATATTAATAATTATTAATATTTTTTTTTATATTAGCTCCTTTAAAAATTGAAATGGAAAGCTCAATACAACGTAGAGTGAAAAACGCTGCTTGAAACGTGAGTTTCAAGCTGAAATTAAGAGTAGAATAACAATGACGCTATAAAAGTGTTCAGTGCTATTTGTCAGAACTCATCAACAAAGTAGGCGGTATGAAATATATCAACCGTCGACATAATTGTGTACTACAGCTGAGACAATTACTACGAGCAAGAATACTGCGTAGTTACTCTAAATTACTGTTCATTACTAGGAGCAACTCATCTAAACAAATACTTTAATTACATGTTCTTATGACATAGTTCTGTGAGCTCGCTATACAGATACGTAACATTTTCGAAATGTGTTTAAATGTCCAAAGGTGATATTTCTGTTCCGGATATTTAAGGAAATGGTGGAGAGAGTAAATAAACATGTATCAAGGTTAAGGAGGATGACAACCGTAGAATAATATTTGAATAAATATCTCAAAACATCAACAAAGCATTTCGACCAGTTCAAAATTACAAATGTATGCCATGCGTGGAAATATAATCTGTACTGTCATGTTTAAAATGTTTGAGTAAAAGGATTTAAGTTATTACACCTATTATTAAGGGTTATTTATTACACCAAAATCGATCGACGTGTATCGATTTATTGACGTTTAAAGAACACATAAGAGCGCACCATTGCGCTGTTCAAGATCGCAGTTGCCGTAATGTTTTTATACAAATCATGTTTTTATTTATTTCGTACTTATCTGCAGAAATAAAATCACCTGAATACATTTTTTTATATTTTCTACAGCAATTATAGCCGTAATATTTCTCAGAAATGAAAGCCCTGAATACAACCGTAGCAAACAGAGCGTTTCCTTTACAGTTGGCACTAATTAATAGGATCAGCGGTAAAGGACGGCGAGCTTCAGGTTTTTAGTGGTACTTCAGTATTCGTTCACACAACACACAAACGTATCTCTGACTGCCTGTAGCGTCCGTACCGCATTGCAGTTTATCAAAGGAAAATGGCTGAACCACGATGAACATTTCACTGGTTAATGCAAAGCTGACGTTGAATAGGAGCTATAATTATACTCAGAAGTAAAAACACGTATTAATTGCTTCGTTGGTCTGTCTAGCGGTTACCGATTGCGCCTCTCACCGCAAGGTTTAGGGTTAGAATTTTTTTTTTCTAGTTTTTACTTAGATTGATTTTAATTTTGAACCTAAACAGTTTGATTATAACTGATAATATTTTAATTACTATTTCCTTAATTTAATTAATCCGAAGATTATTTTTCTTTCCTCTGTAATTAAATGTTTGTTGACATTTGAGGTTTATTGAGTTTGGATTTCCGGGTTGGGCAAAGGGTTATTTGGGTTTTTGCTATCAGAAAATTCTCAAAAGCAGCGGAGTTGATGACGATAGGCTTATCACCGGTATTAATGGTGAAGTGTCGGTGCACCTGTGTTATTTATAAACGGGATATAATCCCACCCACACGCCCACCACTGTGACTCCTGTGACGCCAGGATCTACAGCGGTAACCAACTGAAAGGCACCGTGCATGACACACGGGCAATCCCAGGGAGAGTTAAATTGTCTTGGAACCCGCAACGAATTTAATCAGAAGTATATAGTTGGAGTTGGAAAGTATGTGTACACCTGTGTTATGTAATCAATGGTTAGGGCAATAGGTTCGATAGGCGTTTGTGTCTCAGTCGCTTCGTTTGTGTCATGGTTCCACACCTTCATTGTGGACTAAATGTCCGCGTGGACATTTGTGTGTTACCCGCGTCAAACGTTATTCTGCTCAGTGCCCGCAAGTTAGAAAAACGCATAACGCCATCTATTGTTTTTTTTCTGAGTAAATTCACTTCTAACTTAAACGTCTTGGGATTCAAATTTAGAAAATCCCCTGTACAATTTATTTATTTTTATTCAAGTTTATCTATCCAAAAATCGTGCTTATAACTTTAAAAAATGATGGTTCAACCCTTATTTTATATCCTTCGGATGGAATTTCCAAAAATACCTTCTGATTGCACCCCTACGCCATTAAAGGAAACTTCGTGCATAATTTAGTTTGTGGTCCTAGCGGCTTAGGCTCTACGTTGATGAATCAGCCTGTCGGGTGAACAATCATCATTGCATATGCTAGACCGCGTCATTCGATATAAACATGATGTATTTTTAATTGTAATACGGCGACACACCATATGTGCATAGGTTCCCTAATTACAAAATCGATAACAAGAAATACGTTCTTTCATATTCATTTGATAAACAAAGAAAGTTCGCATGGAGTTCGTTATTTGGCCCATAGCTGGGTTCATATATTTTTTTTTTTACGAGAAATGATAATTTTCTTCGGAAAAGTCGTGAATGACTCACGTAATTTTTTTTTAAAGTATTTGTATATCATGTACTGAATTACTGGTAAGCCGTTTTGCACCGTTTGTAGTTAGGGTTTGGCACAATGTCATATAATATATATCTAATATATCTTTTGTTTATCCTAATCTTTAAACAAGAAAGTACAAACTAGAGCTCTTTGCGTAGTGTGCTTCTTTAACAAGTTTCTATACTAATACACTAAAACTTATTTAATTCTATTGCCTCAGGGACTAGAATAACGTACACGATATGGATATTATTACAATTTTGTCATATTTTGGTATGTGTGGGAACATGACAAAAAACGCGACAAAATCTATCTCACACTCGTTATGCTCTACAGGAACATAAAACCCTTGCTATACTTTCAATGTTAATATATTATTATTAGTTAGTAATTTTTGGCAAATTGCCCAAATATTTGACAGCAATTTGATCACAAACTCGAGTTCGGTCGGACGAGTTTGTCCATGTAATGCAAAACACCGCCTCGATGGCCCGTCATCATACTCCGGCCAAACAACCACGTCTAACCCAATATACAGTATTATAGGTTCTGCTTTATTAGTTTAAGCAAAGACTATTAAAATACACTATACAGTAAACAGATACTATACATAGTGCATGACTGGCGTAGAGGTTAAAGCGGTCGTCTCGCTGGTGTTGAGGGTTCGATCCTCACACGGGCAAAATTTTAGTGTGATTCGCCAAGATTAGTTCGCACTCTGGGAGTGCTTTTTGTGTGTGAAATGTATGTTTGTGAACACCCCCGCGACACAGGAGTTATTCCTAGTGCGGACGCCGTTTTTAAAAAAAAAAAAGGAAATACCTACCAACATTTTCTAACAATTCGAGCACAAAAATAACTAATTTACGAATGATATTTAGGAAATGGCACGAGATTATACGTTTCGGGTGGCACAAACAAAATGTTGCCGACTGCCCGCGCACCAGTAGCGCCACCTAGTAATTAAGGATTTTTAAGCTTTTAACGCCGTATTTTTTGTTTGAGATTGGCGGTCTAGTATATTTTAATAGTCTTTGGTCAGGCTCGCTCATTGTCGAGAGGTGTACTCCACTAATACGAAGTTAGGCTTTATCAGCACGCCACCGCCAACACTGCGATAATTCCTCGGACAAAGTTAAACCTAGTTGGTGAAACTTTGGAGCGATATTGGCATAGCCTTTACATGTGGTTAAGCGGAGATTTCGTGGTTCAATCACTGTTTGTTAAGTGGTTAGGTTAGATTTAGTTGTGTTAACAGTGAATAAATTATTACCTAAGAGTGCATACTATATCATATACTATGGAGAGTGTAAGTTTGTCTTGTAAATGAGAAAGTAGCTCTGCCTGTCTGTAATGCTTGAACAGCTAAACTACTGAACTGATCTTGATAAAAATTTGTATAATGATAGTTCAAGACTTGAGGAAGGACCTAGGCTACTTTTATCGACACTTACTTACAAAAGTTAGCCTGATAATAAATCTTTCTAAAAATGGCAAACTATTTTATAAAGCAGGTATAAACATTTTAAAAGATTCATGAAGATGCTGCAAAAGGAGACTTACTTTGTGTACAAATATTACAGTACATATTCCTTTAGGGAGTCCTCGTTGTTGATTTATTTATGGCCGCTTTAAGATAAACTGTACAAAATTAAGACAGTTCTTTTAAATAAAGAGGACAATACGACATTATTCAGTAAAATTGTTATTTACATAACATAACATCACGCCGATTATAGTAAGAAGCCTGGCTCCCACACTTCACCCGTTATGTTTAGGAGCCATCTGATAGGAGTTAAGCCCATTACCAGCACATTACACCAGTGATAGAGTGTTCCTATCGTCATACACCGAGCACAAATCCAACTCCGTGCTGCTATTGAGAATTGCCCGACGGAAAAATCTCAAATACCATTTTTGTCCGACTCGGGAATCGAGCTCGAGACCTTGCGGTGAGAAGCGCATAAAAATATGTTATCGCTAGACCAATGAGGCAGTGTCTTCTAAATAATATTAGGTACGATCACGTTCATTTTAATTTTGGTTCATTATTTAACTATTTTAGGAAAATATAAGCATGTGTATAGCATTTTATTACATTTTATTATATTTTTTTACATACTTACATGTACAGTCGGACCACGAGCTCGCTGTGCAGGCCACACTACTATAATAAGCTTGTGTGAGTAACGTATAACTAGTGTATTATTACTTACTTACACGCATAAATACTCCACCTATAACACATTTCTTCACTCACACAATTGCATACCGCAAATTCACTAATTGAAATATTTTGTTTATGCAAAACAATATTTCCGCTCTCAATAACGTAGTCAGGTGACTATTATTTATATTGTATAAGTAAATAAACAAAAAAACGAGTAAGTAATCTATAAGATCTAAGGTACGCCACAACAGTCCGTAGCTAATAAGTTTCGTCAGTACATGCAATTTCATTACCAATGACAAACTAAAATAATTAATCATAATGAGGGTAGATTCAAACACTATCCTAACGCGATAAAAGTGTAGATCGCGATTTACAACAACTGTGGCAAAATAGTTGCTTACGTTTTGTATGAGAGTAGAAACCGGGAAAAAATAGGTCAATTATATATTTGCGAATATATTATAAGCTTTATTGAGCACGAAATAAAGAAAGACACAAATGAATTATTTACATAAAATCTGTCTCTGTGTCTGGGGCGACTGTTGTGTTTGCGTGAGTGTAGAAATGAGTAACGGTAGACAATAATGTGTGAAGGTAAGCATTAAAAGAACATCTGTGCAAAAATAAACTTTAAATAAAATATAATAAAGATTACTTAACATTGCAATTAATGTAACTCAAAATGAATCACAATAATATCTTTATTTTGTTTCCATTAGAGTTTACTTTCGCATGTTTAATTTACCTACTATATTTTTACACTATTTATACGTTATTCACACAAATTTGTGTAGAAGTGTGCCCTGCACAGGGAGCTCGTGGTCCGACTGTACCTTTTACTTTACGGGGTGTTTTTAATATAGCTCAGGATACTACCTTTTAGCCAATTTTATCTGTCAAACGATGGCCTAAACACCCTTAACACATGTCATGTGTAAGTATGCATGCTTTCTTATGAAACAATCCCTTTTTCTGTTCAGCATGTAGAGAAAATTGTAAGTAGAAAACGCAAAAAATCACTTCATAAACTAGGAAATAGCTCAGTATTTATCATCTATAACGACTATAACATTTTTACAACATTTACACTATTTAACTAATCTTCTATATACTAATAAACATATTTCTCTAAATACATTCCGTCAAACGAAACGAAACAAAGTTATACGTATACAGAATATACGTAATTTCATGAGTATACTATACGCAATGTCAAACTCATTACTGTACCTGCCTCCACATCTAAACTTTTCTGTAAGGTCATCAAAATAAAGCTTAAAATAAATTCTAACGCAAAATGTGTTTAAGAATAAAAAAAGATACGATCTTTAGAGCAGTGACCGTTAGGAATTCACAGATAAAAATGCTTGGCCTTTTAAATTATTCCAATCTGCTAGTGCTATTGTAGGCTAGATTACGTAGCTTTATGAACATATAATAATATGTGTATGTTTGGACGTAGATTAGAGTAATAGATAGAGTGTTTATCTTCATAAAAATGTAGAATAGAGAGATAGTGATTATTTATTTACTGTAACTGCTTATGATTTAGTTAGACATTTCATTTAATTTCCCCCTTTTCTAAGTTCGTTCCCTACACACAGCTGAACCAGGTCAAAATCCTCGATCTATTTAAATTCTACGTAATGCGTTCAACATAAAACATAATTTGTGAATCATTTATGCCGTTGCGAAGTTTCGCGTGGCATTCGTGTCGTGAATGCGTCCACCAAACCGTAGACCTCCAAAAAATACTTGTGCCACCCTACTTCGCCCAATTCGAGCGCAGAGTGGGGGGGCGAGGAAGATTTACGTTAAACAAAGAGAAACCATTTTAATACAGCCGAGACACGGGGTTATAGGCTTTAACTCAATTACACAAGGCGAAAGAGGCGGAATTGTGAGTTGGTTATTATATCTACGATGGAAGCGACACAGCTGTTGCCAAGGCATTTTTATCTGAAACCGTTTTTTTTAGGAATCCGTTCAGAGGTAGGAGCTACAAAATAGTGACTCAATAGCACGGTTTATATAGTTCGTTCTTTGGGTAATTCTGGGATGGAATAGCAGAGTGGGACGGTTCGCTGCGACGGCTTCAATACATGCATTTCACTGAGCGTTGCGCTGAATGCCGCCTTTTCAAATCGAATTGAATTTCCGAGAGCATTATACAATATGAAAAGCGCTATTTCGTCGTTTGAGTCAGCCATAGTGGATTCTACCGGAGCTCTCGTGTGCATTTATAACGAGGCTGAACAACGCCGTCCTTACGTTCAATTTCTAAGATGCCTGTGTTATATAACTCTTTAAATCGTTTGTGATTCTATTCTATGAAGTCTAGTGGTCTGTTGTATATTTCAAAAGGCATCCAATTGAGTACGGCAAGCTTCGTGTGATTTCATGTTCAATGGTTCATGTTCAGCTGATAACGACTATTACCACAGATATAGATCTACATAGATAACGCAAGTATCACGATTTGTATTGAAACCAAGCGTGCCGAGTTTTTAATACCTTTTATGACGTCACAGCCGATATTTAGTGACGGGAAATCCAAACCGATTCAAAGACACTGATGCCGCCGATGCCAATCCGCCCAGCACGTTCAACTGGAGCCGTCCGCTATGATTTTCTCTGACAAAAGACGCGCGTGGACTGAAGTTAGAGGCGACCAACCTCGACGCTTGGTCGGGGTTGAGACACGCGAAGTACATGCATCTGCGTTATCTATGTAGATCTATATCTGTGACTATTACACAGCTAGTTAAATATGTCCTTTATCAAAGTTAAAAACCAGTTTCGTGAGATATTTAAACTAAGATATCAAGAGACTTCTTGCTTAAAAAAACAAATTAATATAGAGATAACGAAATGATAAAGGTATTCAAAACCAGCCGTAAAGCCTTTAGACTATAAAGATTTCCATGAAAATGAAATTTCATAATATTTAGCGACTATCCGCGTGGTATATTATGTCGATACAGTAGCTTTTAACAATATGTTTGCAAACTACATGTGCCAAATCTTAATCAATCCCGCAGTTTTCACATAAAAGAGTAACAAACATCCGAATAGCCATACAACCACTCATCATTCCGCACAAACTTTCGGATTTATAATATTAATAGGACAATATTTACAAACACTGTTGGAATAATAGTTAAAATAAGTAATGAGAGGTAACGACGAGACAGGTATTTGTTCTCTACAGAGCACAATGGAACGCAATATTCTCCTTCAAATAACATTACAAGCAAATGGCAAACAACTCTGTCCGTTCTTCGTGATGTTTAAATAAATTCGCTTTGTAGCGGACTACTCCTCATGTACCCTCCCTGTGCAATGCCCTCAAAATTGACAATATGCCCCGCAGGAGATACGACGTTTGTTATTTTAACTTTGAACTACATTAAAATACTATGTAATCTACAAACTGAAACGCACACTACATGTCCATTTTTTCGTAGTTAATAATTGGTTGATTTAAGAACGAAAATGCCAGTGATTTTTAATAAAAGATAAAGACATAGATACCATTTGATAAAAACCTTTTCTCTCAATATTGTCTCCTTCGCATCTAACTGCTGTCACGTCCAAATCTTCAATCTGAGAACATGAAAGTTTTTTTATCTCTAAATTATATAGCCTAAGAGCCAGTAGCCGCCGACTTACGTCCAAAAAATAGGCATAGACTTGACTACTCGTATATTTACGTACGTTTCTTGTAATGTGAATGTCCAGGCCTTGGATGAAGGATAGTACTGGATTTGGCATGGCTCGTAACCATAGTAACCATAGTACTTTAAAAAGAGATGGCTATATACAATATCAGTAGAAACGACAGAGAAAGCAATATTATTTTTTGTCTCTGTCACCGTACAGCTTTTTATTGTTTGACCAATTTGAATTTGCCTAACCTATATCGTGTCGGTAGTGGAAAGAAGTCGTTTTTTTCCTAGTTTAAACTAGTTACATAGCCATATTCCGTGCCCTAAACATACCATAGTGACTGTAGTGAACAATAAACATGGTGCAGTGTTGTATAATTGGCTGCAAAAGCCGCAGTGAGCGTAAACAGGAAAATATAACTTTTCACAAGTAAGTATCACTTCAAACCTTAGGATAGCTTGTTTTCAGTTAGTAATGCATCCCCTTAGAATCTGGTTGCCCGACAATTCTCAAATTAATACAAATAAACAGTTAATTTCAGTAATATAAGTTTTCAAAAAAATCACGTTTTGTTGTATAACACTACCAAATGTAGTATGCCGTTGTGACAGTTAAAAAATTTTATCGTTAGAATAATGTCGTATTATTTGCTCCATTTTTACTGTCAACATACAACTTCACACCAAAGAATTCGATAAAACTGTGAAATATTTACCATAAACTTATTGTTATCATAAAAACATGTGAATTTGCCATTGGTATAGTTACTTTTCTGTTTGGCTGGGTTATAATTATATTCTCTAGGGATACCTGCCCAAAAGTGGAAACTTTCCCTGGAATTTGGGAATGAGTAGAAAGTTTAATTCGTGTATAATTTTTTTCATTGTGATAAATAATAATATTCAAGATATCAATAAAGACTAGAATAATTAAATAACTTAATTTTCATATAGTTTTTATAATTGATTGTAAATCTTTTTTTAGATTTCCCAAAGAAGCCCACGTACGACATAATTATGTGGATAATATCTACAGGACGACAAGATTGAGAACCAACTAAGCACTCTAAAATATGTTCAAGACATTTTGAAAATAGATGTTATAAAAAGACCCAACGAATGACCTATCTTTATGAATTTTCAGTATCGACACTTTACATAATTATGTAATGTAAGTATGCTTCTTAATAGTCGTGCGTATTTTTTTCGTGTTAGATTTACTTAAGTAGCGCATTATAATTTACAGAACCCACCAACAATAGATATACCTTCTACATCAGTAGATAAACTATCACACATAATGTATGTGTCGATACAAACAAATTGCATACAAATGAATTATGTATTTTTACTGTATAATTTGTTTTAGTTTCTTATCTATTGTGCAAATCTGTCCAATGGCTGATGAAGCTTTGACTACTTCTATTACTAACTCAAGTCGGGAATTGCAGTAGGGACGGTGGATATTTACTGTTTAATTGATCATAAAAAAAAATCTTAGGTTCTGAATACTGAAGTAAATGTTACACCTGTTCTTCCTTCTGCTGGAAATAGTTGCCGATCATTCAATGTAAGTATTAGTAAAATTATTACATTGTCAAGATATACTCGCATTTCTTGTCAATATAATATACTCAGTAGGACATATTAATAAGCTTATTAATCTTGTCAGTTTCAATGTTTTAACTTAAAGTAGAAAATGATGTGTAGATCAGAGTTCGAAGTGATAATTTATCATTGATATTATAAAAAGTATCTGAATGTACGCATTCATTATTGGACAAAAAAAATCCAAGACAAGCAAGTAAAAATTAGAAATTTTTATACTAAGTTGATTTTGTTTAAGGGATAGTAATACAAATCATATTTAATTTTGAGTTTTATTTAACCCACTTCTTCATCATTTGACTTCACAATTAAACGCTGGTTCCAACGTCTATTGGTCTTATTTAATATATTTTTTATTATATTTGTTCTTTTGCAAGTACTTTATTTTTTATTTATGTATGAATGTTGAGAAAGCGAAAAAAAAACACAGCAAACGAACATCAACAATCCACAAAAGCAGATTATAGTTGCGTCGCTGCAGCTGAGGACTACGGTGTTATGCCTCATGTTCCAGTAATTTTAGCCGCTTTAGTACTGCAAAATATAACTTCTTTGCCTAGTACATTGACAAATGGAAAAGGTCTAGCATAACAATATTATTTCGGGGAAAATTGGGTACCACTGGTAACCCCATGAAATGTTTGTACTTTCTTGCCGTCCTTTACGGGTGTACGCAACTTAAATGCTCATGTCATCTCTACCTAATACTTACTCTGAGGTCCAGGCGGAAAGCCGCAATTAGAATTATTGACTTTTGGCTTTGACGTGAAAATTGTCAAATATGTTTCTTGACTTTCCCAGAAGTTATTATATAATAGTATTTTTAACCGACTTCTAAAAAAGGAGGAGGTTCTCAATTCGATTCGTATATATTATATGTTGCTTTACTCCTCAATGGTTAGGAGTTAAAGGATAATTCTTTCACTACTGTACACATATTCAGACTGCTAGTTATGATGTCAAGTGAGCTGTTGGAACGGAGATATTTTAAAGGTGGTCCCATTGTCAGCATGTCATGATCTGATGATGGGATCCCAGAGAAATCAGGGGCAACCCTCATATTTTATTAATCGAGGCCAGGATTTACGCTTGGTCGCAATAATTTTATGTGGTTGAGCTGATGATGGAAGGTCAACTCCTCAATAGTTAGGAGTTAAAGGATAATTCTTTCACTACTGTACGCATATTCCTACTGCTAGTTATTGTGTCAAATGAGCTGATGATGGAAGGTCGTGACCCTCAATAGTCAGGAGAAAGGATTTAATTCTTGTTTATTATTAATAAGTTTTCCGTCTCAAGTAACCGTCGTCTCCTCATTCGAGAAACATTCTTGCTCGGTCTACCCATCACTTAAAATCGTAAAATAAAATAATTTTTAACAAAAAAAAAAACCGACTTCAAAAAGTAGGTAAACTAAAAAGCAAAAAATAAATTTACTTCGCACCAAAATAATATGTTTTTTCATTTAGTTAAATAGAAATTATTAAATAATTATTTTATAATTCTGAAGTCGGTGCCAAGTAAAAACAACTTTTTAGTTTACCTACTTTTTGAAGTCGGATTTTTTTTTGTTAATTGTGATAAGTTATCGACCTTTGTCAAAATTATGAAAAAACCATGTAACCTTGCCGATACATTTATTTAAAAATTCAATTAGAGCCTTCAACTCATTAAAAATATATATTACTGAACCAAGAGTAACTTCTAATACTAAAACGTAAACGTGTTTTCCATCTTAAGGTTAAATCTGATTATCTGAAAAGCTGATTATAAGTGAGGCCGATAACTAGAATGAAAGCAGTAATTCTTTATTTCACAAAAGTAGTAGGGGAATATTGAGACTCAGTAACTTCGTTTGTCGGAAAACTTTAAATAGACATCGGTGCTGTATCTCGATTCAAGAAAGTCGAAGATTTGCGATGTAGAACACTGGATTTTGAGATTATCACCACTCACTAACTTTTAGTTACTAACTGACAGATCCCGAATAGTCCTCATGAAACAAAGAAGCCAAACATACTCGTATGAAAAAGATGTCACAGTCTTGTATTTAGCATTTTCACCACCAGGGAGAGACCGTTTTACATTGTAGCCAGCAAAATTATCGATCAGCTGGCACTTTAGTTTATCTACGATACTAGTTCGTAATTGCATTGATCTAGGTTTATAACTGGATACAGAATACCTCTAAGCTAAACAGGAAAGTACTGGCAGAATGTGAGTTCATTTTAATTCTTGAATAGATAAAAGTAGGTACTTCACGTAACTGTTTTAACCATTATGTATGCAAACACTGACTAGTCCAGTACCTACCTTTTTGCAAGTTATACGTATATACACCTAAGTCTGTATAATATACGACTAGATGTTAGAATATTGAAAAAGGAAAAGAGGTAGATACCTGTAGGTATTATTAAAATCTTTGCACGTGGCATTCCCTCGTTGAGCCTACGACATAGGTAATAAAAAAACTGACCAAGGCGTGCCGGGCCACGTGCATTAGGGTTCCGTAGTTAGTCGCTACAACATAATATTCATTATACGTAGGTATTGATGTATTCTTCAAAATCAGATAGGTAGTTGATAACATAGTGTGATCCTCATGACTCCCCGTCCTTGGCTTAAATAGAACCAATTCATCTGCTTTTGTGCTTTACTTTGTACTTTGCAAATTTGTTTCTACTCTATTCTGTTCTTTACAATCTTTTGACGCTGAAAGATAAAATCAAAGTTATGAATGACATTCATTCTTTGAAATGTACTATGATTATTTGAGACGATGACCATGATCTTTGTTAAACTGCAGAATAGTTTTGCATTCATTGAATTTGTAGGTAAGTACCGACTCGATATTTTTGAAGCAAATGCGACTTCTTCTTTATGTCCTTATTCCAAGATATTGATGGCACACTTTTTTATCTTTTTTATCCTCCCATTCCGTCGCCGTCTCGCTATCATTCGTTGCCTTCTCTTTTAGATTATCTATCTTTTTTATTCCTTTCATTCCTTTCCATCCATCTACGTTAATACTAATTTATCTTGTAGTTACATTACTTTCATCCCTTGCCGTCACATAGCCATACCAAAACAACGCTCTTCTTTTGAGAATTTCGTGACCGTCTCACCTTTAACCTGCCGCTTAGTAAATAAATAGGTAAATAGTGGTGCTTGCACTACTTTGTTCCGGTTTGGTGGTGAGTTTAGGACCTAAAATCATCGGCACATGAGACATTGTTCTCAGGTAAGTATATACTTGTGAATAGTTGTAGTTACCATTTACCATCAGGTGGACTGCTAGTGCATTTGCTACATATTTTTTATAAAATAATAGTATTAGGCTGCAGATACTGCTTTGGATGACTCATTCTTGAATGTAGTTGTTTGCTGACCTTATATAATGAGATGATGTCAAATATGGTGCGGACTATAAGAGGATTAGTTCATTGAGATTATGATTATCTTCAGACTACTTTTTCGATGATCTCAGGCAGCGATAGCCTAGTAGGAGACCGTAGGACTGCGAAGTCAAAGGTCTCGGGTTCGAACCTGCGACGCACACCTCTGTCAATAAATCGTTAAGATTCGTATTTTCTAAGATATGTGTGTATTTATTATATAAACTATCGCTCGCTAGCGATGAAGGAAAACGTTGTAAGGAAACCTGCATGCCTGAGAGTAACAAAAAAGTACTCGAGGGAATGTGAAGTCTCCCAATCCGCACTTGGCTTCTCATCATGACGTAACGTAAATAAATTACGTAAAATAAATAATAATTACACAAAGCAATAGCACCTACATTTCAACAGTAAGAGTGAGCAAAAAAGATTGCATATATTTTGCCCCTTTCTCTGGGGTGAGCCTGTCGCTCCATCCACCTGGCACAAATTCAATTCCATGCTGCTACTGACAATTTCCTGACGGTATAATACCAAACGACACCGACCCTGGAATCAAACTAGAGACCTCGCGGTAAAAGGCCACACACGCTAGCCACAGAAAACATTTACACCAATATATTTATTAAATTGGTTTGGTACCTATTAGTTTTCTTAGCACTATCAGTACATTTTAAGTCATTAGTCAAATATACGTAAGGCATAGAAATCGTGTATCTGTCGACATCTTTATCTTATCTTAAATCTTTACTTTAAGTTTATCAGCTATGGTTTGACATACTTTCTTTGGAAGATATGATAAAATATCTACTGCAATCATTAGATTAGTAAGAAAACAACATAAATTGGTTGTTAAGGTTCAAATATAATCTGAATAATATATTATGGTTAATTAGAATAATGAATATTACAAAGCATCTAACATTGCCAGTCGGGCTCTTTCTATGCAGGGCTTTGCGGGCCCAATGCCGGGTTCTGCCGGTGGGCCCAACTCTTTCCCCCAGCCTCCGCCGCAACTGATTCCCAGGTCCTTTATGAGATGCCATCCGGGCCCATCAAGCTTACTCAGGCTCTGATAGCATCGGAAATATAAATGTGAGAATTCTTACTGTAATTTAGGTACTTCTTATACAAATACTCATCTCATCTATGACGTAAGATTACACACCAGCATAGTTACATTACATACAAAGTGGTAGAGTCATCGATGACGCCATAGGTCAGTACGTAGTACATAGCGAAGTACTTCAATCATCAAGACTCGGTCATGAGATACGGTACAAGGCCCTGTTGGATTTTTCCACTGCGGAGAAGGCCGTTCTATTGTTGATTTTCTACTAAAACAACGGTGACAGATTTATCAGTTTATTACTGTTAATTTATTAATGTCTTATGATGATTTATAAATATCAGGCTTATTAATAGATACTTAATTAATTTATTAATTAATACAATGATAATTTTTTAAAGAAATTTAATGTGTTTTTTTATTGTAAATAGGTAATTAGATTAGAAAAGCAAGACATGTAAAATAGAAAAGGTAATTGTTTTTTTCATTATAGGGAAAATTATTTTTCTTCACATTTTTCGTTTAAACTGGAGAAAATGCCTACATCTTGAATCTGCGGTTTCAATATAATAATATATATTATGCCTTATGTCGCAGCCAGCCTGCCGATTTTGAGACTTTGCTTTATTTCTATAGTTTTAGGCCTCTAATAACATTCGAGAGGTTTCCTAAACTTTAGTAGAGTGAAATGCTCTTTTTCACATTTTATGTAGGCTAAAGACAGATACACTATCTTCAGCTATTTTTTTTTTGTTTCAGCAACCATCTATGAAACTCCGTTTAATTCCATATAGATTCTACATGAACTCATTTTAAGCGATACGAAGTACATGAGCGAGCGGTTAACATGCGTGTAGCTGTTGTAGATAAGACGCATAGTAGATAGCAAGTACTCGTACACGCGTATTATATTGAATTGGTACCGGTGACGACGCCTCGGCTTGTCAGCGTTTAGCAATGGCGGCGAGCGAGTGTGCGAGGTCGCGAGTTAGGCGACCACTGCAGCTACGAACTGCGACGGTTTTATTTTTTTAATTTAGTATTGCAGAAATATTAGCCATTTGCTTCAAGATTGCAATTTTTTTTTTAAATCTCGGTTGATGTCTTCGGCATAGAATATAAAGGATAATAAGGATTACTTAGCAAAAGTATTGAAAGAAATATCGACATAATGTTGTCAACAATATGGTGCAATTTAACTAGCTTCAAAGTGTAGATCTTTTTCTTAAGCTACAAACAGTAATCCATTACAAGCAAATTCGTTTTATTTAAGAATTACAATTTATAATACTTTGTACTTATCCAGTGCGCGGAGCACGTGTCCATAGGGTCAGCAAGCGACAAGAAGATACTATCGCCATCTATAGTTCATTTTTTTATTCCGGATATTAATTTGACAGCAAGAACAATAGATTAATGACAGCTGGTCATTGTTTTTGCTTTCAAATTATATTATAAAAGAAACTATAGCGAACCGCACTAGGGTTCATTCGTCCGCGGCTGAGCGCGGCGAATCAGAGCGCCGCCGCGCCGTAATACGATACTAAAAGTTGGTAAAAAAATGCTAAAATGGGCGCCAACAAACATGAATTTTAGTGTTTAAAATATGATTTGTCTAAAAATTTTTACAAAAAAAACCGACTTCAATAACAAAAAATGCACTAAAAATTATGAAATATTATCCCCGTAATTCTATCCGTTGAGGAGTTGTACCTTCCAGCATCAGCTCAGCAACTTAAAATGCTGACTGCTAGATGCAAATATCCAAGTAGTTTTACGTAATATTCGAAAAACAATATAGAAGCCTTTTAAATTTGAGGGTTGCCCTCGATTTCTCTAAGATCCCATCATCAGAACATGACTTGAAGAAAATGGGACCACATAACAAGTATATCCTTTCAAATAAAAAAAGAATTTTTCAAATCGGTTCAGGCGGCTTCGAGTAATCGGCGAACAAACATAAAAAAAAATACAACCGAATTGAGAACTTCCTCCTTTTTTGAAGTCGGTAAAAAAGCGTGCGTCAATGTACTTCCTGGAGTGGTGGCCGCGTGTAGGTATGTTTTCAATGCTTACTCGCCGTTATACAGGCCGCTGCGGCGACATTTTGACATACTGACTGCGTGTATGTCTGTCTAGCAAGACGAGGTAGCGGGCTCTCTAACATTCACAGAATAATTTATGTATGTTAATTAGAGATGTGCCGACTAGTCGGCTTCACTATAAATGCCAATAATCTAGTTAATGAAGTGCTACATGACTTGTGCCGCGTAAAATTTTACTGCATATGATTGTGCGACGAACAATACAAAATAAAACGGTCTTCATACAATTTGAATGAATGCATTTTAATTTACCTAAAATAATTATCGGCCTGGCCAAACCCATAGTTGGCCTCTCTCTCTAATCTCTAACTCTAACTAACTTTGAATTTTTAATGATTAAGCCAGTTTCCTTAGTAAAGTCGAACTTTCCTCCCACGTGGTTTATATAATATTCCGTTAATTACCATATGCTCAAAGTATTATGAACATAACTAATACACATTTCCTTAGTCGATAACCTTGGCACAAAATGGGCTAAGGTCCGTAGTTTAAAAAGTAGCACTACAAGCTAGGTCACCACCGCCAACGTTCCGTCGCTTCGTCCTCGAAACAAACGTGCATGTCTATTTAATGTTCATCGTTCCTATTAGACTAGAACACGTTCGAACAATGTTTGAAGTATCGCCAGATGTATAGGTATATTATTATTATGTTTGTCATGTTTATATTTGTTTCTCCGAAACAGGTGGAGCGGATTTGATGAATGAAATACGTATGACACGTATGAGATCTTGGGCTATTGTCTTGACTAAATATTTAATCTAATTGCAGTACGTATATATATATACTTTATTATAAAGAGGAAACATTGTATTGATATTTTGTTTGTCTGTTACGATTTAACTCAAAAACGATTTGAGTGATTTAAAAACATCTTTTACTTTTCAGACTGTTTTATTGGGGTACCACGCAAAGGAAGACGCACAGGAAAGCTATAATACCTACAATAAAGTAAATTTATTTCTACTATTTGATAATAAGTAGCTGATATTATTAACGGGCCAGTAGCAATGTCTCTGCTTATTTTGTATCTGTAAAAATGATGACAATTGTTAACAAAAATGGTTACAATAGATAACCTAATACAAGTTTCGTTTACATTGTAGTGACCTATTTATTACGCTAACTTCAACCTCATGATATCAACGAACGATGTACGACCGATAAAGATAAATTTTAGCAAAACGAAAATATACTAAAAAAACATTATATTTTAGCTTCAGCTGGTGATTACCTTAACTATTATAATTAATTTTCTCTCCTTGTTAACGTAAGTTTGTTTCAGTCGACTATATACCTACGACATTTTGTCCTCCAGTCAATCTACACGTAAGTGACGGTTTCCTGAGAAGGCAGATCTAATTTGTGCTAGCCTATAATAGATATACCTATGTCTATTATATATACTGGCCCATTTAGATCGCTCAGTATGGGAAAGAGACTAACCATAAGACATACAACGATCTGCTCCCTTATTACCATGGATGTTAATTGTGATTGAATGAGATTCATATGTCAATTATTGGTATAAATGTTGACATTTATAACTGATTCAATCACAATCAACATAAATCGTAATAAGGGGCTGTGCTTAGGTACCATGTCATCGATTTTAGTGACAGTATTTCATCTCAGAAATCGAACTCCGTCGTATTGAAAAACAAAACAACAAACACTAAGTAAGCCATGTTAGATAAACAGTAATAACCAAATAATTTAATATTAACAAATTTTCAAATAATAGTTTAATAAATTTATTACTTAAAGGTTACATACATTCATAGTAATACCATTTTTAATTATTATTCAGTAACGGTGGGCAGATAAATAAAATAGCTGGTTGTTTATTGAGGAAATTTAAATATTTATGGGTTTACATTGAACTGAATTATTCAATGTTTGATATGAGGAATTAATGTTTGAATCAAATATTCCATTACAGCTCGTATGTTAAGGGAAGATTGCCGGACTAATTAAATCCGTTGAGTAGCAGGGTGCCGCTGATTACATTTCAAACATACATTAAACAAGAAAATAATAGATTTGCACTCGTTTTTTTTTGTATACACAACATACTAGACTAGGTAGGAATAGGTAAGTATTTAAGTACATTGTGGACGAATTTCGTCGATTATGTTTTTTTAATGATCTCAAATGTTGTTTTTTTAAAGTATATCAAATAAAAATACAAAATTACCGCACTAAAGGTATTGAGGTAAATTACGATTTTCTATTAAAGCGCTGGATCGATCTAAGAATTCTACCCTCAAGTACCCACAACCTGTCTTTAATTATAATAATGAATACTCGTCTGTTAAATCATCTGTATTTTATTATTCTCAACATATTTGTGGTTAAATGGTTAGTTTACAAATCCTCGTACGAATCAAACATAATTTGTACTACCATCATATCTAATATTTAAGGTTCGGTTAGAATTCGTTTAACATCAAAACGTTTCGGCAAATGTTGAAAGTTTGTGTATGAAATCGTACGGGCCTATTCATATACGTGCGGGCAAAGTCTGAATACATTTGGTATTGCCACATACGGCTGCGTGTTACGACAAAAGACTCTACGTCGTAAATAATAAGGTGGTTAAAAAACGTAAATAGTAATGTTGTTGGTACAGCGATAAGTAGTTAGAAGTTGCTCAAGGCTGTCGACTCTTGGAGGAGTAAAAACTTGGTCAAGGCCCGTTCTTAGTCAAATGGTTGTAATAGGTCTGGTTTCGGCACTCTCACATTATACCCGCTAATTTTCAGTGGCCTGACAACGGATTAACAAGAGAAGGAAATGAAGAGGTTATCTTAAGGAAATCGACATTAATTAATGTTGTAACCGTTCCCCGTCACATTGTTATACACTACTACTACTGTAGCCAATAAAGTGTGTACGATATTTCACTTCGTTGCAAAGTATAGTATCGATGCAAAGTAATAAAAACTGTTCGTTATTACTGCACCAGTATTTTATGCCTTGCTTGGAGCACTAACTTGTACAAATTTAGCTTTTGAAACTCGAGTTCCAATTCAGCTTATCTAATAAACAAATAAAACCTTAAGAGGTACTACGCAACGGCATAAATTTGGGTGCGTAGTATTTCGGTCATTTTGCATGTGCGTATAGAGGTGGTATTCGCTTGGATTATCCAAGGTGCTCAGGGTGCTCGGCTTGGTATTGATCGGTATCGTATCATGCAACCTTCAAGACAGGGTCTCCACCAACCTATAGCCACATTTATAATTATCATGGGTATAATTGACGAGAAGGGTGACTACATATTAGTCAGAAATGGAATCAGTTGAATAGGTCATTTATGATCCACTTCTCATGGTGCCTACGAGACCGTAAGAATTAAAGGTAGTTGTTTAACCCTCCTATGCGAGCTAAATTTTTTAAGAATTCATAAGAGAGAGAACGTATAGAAAAAAACTACATTATTTTTATTATTAACTTATTTGGCATGGATGGAACAGCACGTACTTGACTGTTATTTAATTTGTTACTCAATCTGCGTGAACCAAGAAGAGAAAGTAGGGCAGTTGTTATTATTTTCGACTGACCTTTTACAGAGCATTAGAAAACTACTGGTGTAAAGGTATATACTTATCTACCAAAATGTCCGTAATTGCCAACTCTCAAAGCAACACTGCTTTTATATTCAATCCGTAATTTAATTAATTATGTACCTTATAAAAATACTTTTCAGATAATCTGCATATCACATGGTATAAACACAGATGAAATATGGGTATTTCACACCTTTGCTCAACCATTCTGGGTAGTGTAGGCGTGATGTTATGCTATGTCATAATTTGCATAAAGTTGATGAACATGCAAACCACTTAGTCTAGTCAAAGTGCTTTATGGAGTTTTGAATAGCATCTCTATTAAAGAGAGTGTAAATGACATCGAGGCAAAAGCCGCTTACAAGTGATCTTCAAAACCACGGGCTTTATTATCATTGGAAAGTGTTTTCCCAAGTTCATACATTTGCGATTTCCTACGACGCGATGGCAACGTGTGGATTTTTCCAAGGCCGGTTTACCGATGATAATTTTTTTACATTGTACCAAAATCATGGCTTTGGTACAAAGTAATTTACGCCCTGTATATATTTCTATTTACAATATAGTAATTTAACTAGCTATTTCTGGGTGAGTCGTATTAAAGCAGTATTAAAACTATACATTACAGAATTTTGAAAAGTTGTCACCCTCGTGTGTAATGGCAGTGTTGAATACTTAACAGCTTAGCTGGTGTGACCCGTTTACTCGTGCCTACCTGACGCCAGCGACATTATTGATTGCCATCGAATGGCTTCAAGGAAACGAGAAACAATACATAAGTTATGAAAATTGATTGGTGGAGGGTATTAAGGAGGGTTGCCCGATAAATAATGCATGACAAACCTAACGGTAACCCAGTTTTAGGTTATTGTTTCAGTTATGTAAAATTACAGCCTTTTGAATGATATTATTGCTGCTCAAAATGTTGTTATAATAATATTAAACTGACTTTTTTTGAATAGCGATATTCGCCTTTAAAAATGTACATTCCCTCCTAAATTACTTAGTTACAACCTAACCTAAGCCGTGGCTGACTTTGTAATTTTGACGGTTATGTATAAATTTTGCAGATACGCTTCTTATTTCTCAAAATTGTAGACATAAAGCAGTTTGTATTTATGCTTTAAAAAAAATCCAAGCCTGATTTGTCGATATGTGGCAATCTCAGGTGACAAATTTTTGCACCTAGGGTCGCAGAATCATGTACTGAAATCTATAAAGAACTACCGGAGTCATAACGGGAATTTTCTCATAACTTTGATATAATATATATAATATATAATTATATCGCAGTTATGTGGAATTACCAAGATTCACAAGAATCCAATTTGTCACGAATTCCGCAAACGTTTGCGTTAGCCACTCATTGGATTTGTACCCATTGATCTTATTACTTATTATTCTTGTCAGGAGAAGGCCTAATGGAAAAGGAAGTAGGTTTGTCCGGTGACAGGTGTAGAGAAGTGGGTAACTACTCGTAGTTCATTCGTAACCAAAGAAAATGGAGATGGGTCCTTTTGCTAATCTTTAGGTGTACAGAAACAGCGGTTTAAAATAATTTAAATGTATTACATCATTTTTAACCGACTTCAAAAAAAGGAGGAGGTTCTCAATTCGGTTGTATGTTTTTTTTTTTTTTTTTTTATGTTTGTTCGCCGATTACTCGAAGACGCCTGGACCGATTTGAGAAATTCTTTTTTTGTTTGATAGGATATACTTGTCATGTGGTCCCATTTTTTTCAAGTCACGTTCTGATGATGGGATCCTAGTGAAATCGAGGGCAACCCTAAAATTTAAAAGGCTTCTATATTGTTTTTTATATATTATCTAAAGCTACTCGGATAACTGCATCTTGTAGTCAGCATTTTATGTTGCTGAGCTGATGCGGGAAGGTACAACTCCTCAACGGTTAGGAGTACGGGGATAATTCTTTAAATATAGGCTCCTTGAGGCCGTTTACTGTATTATTTCAAGTTAGACACAGATGAGGCGAGACGTTGAATATTACTTATGTATATTCATAATATGAGGTCATGATTTGATGATGGGATCCTAGAGAAATCATGGGTAGGTAACCCTCAAATTTTAAAGGCTTCTATATTGTTTTTCGTATATTACCTAAAACTTCTTGGATACTTGCATTTTAAGTTGCTGAGCTGATGCTGGAAGGTACAACTCCTCAACGGTTAGGAGTACGGGGATTATTATTAATAAGTTTTCCGTCTCAAGTAACCGTCGTCTCCTCATTTGAGAAACATTTTGGTCTACCCATCACTTAAAATCGTAAAATAAAATATTTTTTAATAAAAAAAAAACCGACTTCAAAAAGTAGGTAAACTAAAAAGCAAAAAATAAATTTACTTCGCACAAAATAATACGTTTTTTCATTTAGTAAAATAGAAATTATTAAATAATTATTTTATAATTCTGAAGTCGGTGCAAAGTAAACAATAACTCTGTATAGACTAATCTTTCTAACAACTATTTTCTGACTGCATATTTAGTTCTTAATTATCCGATTTACTTGGCACCGACTTCAGAATTATAAAATAATTATTTAATAATTTCTATTTTACTAAATGAAAAAACGTATTATTTTGTGCGAAGTAAATTTATTTTTTGCTTTTTAGTTTACCTACTTTTTGAAGTCGGTTTTTTTTTTTATTAAAAATTATTTTATGTACCTACATAAAATGATGTAATACATTTAAATTATTTGGTACCTTAAGGTATTCAATGAGTTCTGCTTATATCTTAGGCTTTCACAGAATTGACATAGAGGTAAAATAAAGAAACAGTATTCTAAGCAATTGTTTTTGAGTTGATTAAAGTTCAATTCTTTTTCAAATTTTTCGTACTAGTTCTTGGTTTGATTTTATTTAAGACTTTCTATTTCTTTTTCTGAGAAAAAATGAGTGAAGCTGTAAAATTAACACATCGCCATCAAAATTACTATTTCAGCCACAGCTGCAAAGGTTAGGTTAGATGGCTAATTTATAACTAAGAAGGAAATGTATATCTTTTGACTTTATTCAAATCTAAAAATATATATTGCCTTCTAGATTTCAAATTATCATTATTCATGCTCAAAAAGAAATCAGTTAGTTAGTTTATTTTAGTTTACAAGCTTCTATTATTAATGTTTTTCTCTCATTTTCTATATTTCGCAACTGTAACTATAGTTGGATTCTACTTTTTTATATTTTCTGTGGGTATATTATATGTACTTTATTTTGTATACATAACACATCTCATGACAACAGTTCTTTGAATGACTAATTACGGGTTTTCCCTATAGCTCTGCCTTTCGCCGGAATAAATAGAACCTTATTATACGTCGAGATACTAAAGATTTAACTTTCGTAAATTTCAAATACATTTCGTGGTAATATTGAAAATAGAAGACAGCTAGGTATTCTAATTCCGTTACGCTATAGGAACTACTTATATAATTAAATGTTGTCTCAGTCTCTACCACATTAATGTTCTGTCTATGGACTTCTCTAGAATGTTTTATGCCCAAATAAGTTTTGAATTTCGAACACCGTAAAAGATTTGATTCATCTTTGAATGAGAGATTTATCAAATTGAAATACAAATTCATAGCGTATTCGTCGAGCTCTTCACGTTGAGTATTGTCCAATTAGCTATTGGTTTACGATTCTATACCTACTTCAGATTATTTTTTTAATAATGGAACATGCAAGAGGCCCCTTAAGTATTTTGTATCGGTATAGCTATATGTATAGCAATGGCGATATGGAATGTAGGTACTAAGCGTTCGTTCGTTTTGGCCAAATTTTTCCATACCCCTTCTTCATACATCACTTCTTCTAAACCCGTTATGACCGTAATGTCAGTTTTGATATGTAAGGAGATAACAAACGATAAACACCTTTATATGTAAGCTTCCATCCCCAGCTTTATCCGCATGTTAAAGGTCAATAAATATTGCGTATTTCTTTATCCAGAACTTCCACTATCTGCTCATTAATTTTCATCGAGAAAGATTAGATTCAGGTTTTGTGGTTTAGCTATGAAAGTGTGACAGATTTAAAGTTATTTTTGCATTTTAAAACTAAATAGTATGAAATACGTTTAGTAGAAGCAAAGAACTGTCAGTACTATTACTACTTAAAGTAATTTGTGGTAGAATAGCGGAGTAGTGAATGGTTATCGCCACTCGCGTCGTCGAAATTCGTCGATGTCATTGCTCTACAGTGGCCTACTTACGACGATATTTCGATAGGAGAACTCTGGCCCACGCTCAGTTATACCCCTCCCCCCACTACACGCGCCATTTTAGACAATTATTACGCTTAATAAATATAGAATATTATTAATATAACATACGCAGCAAATTTAGATAATTATTTGCCCGATATTATTTAGATTTATAGCTTGTTGGGGGGGGTAATCATGAAGCAAAATAGTATCTGGGCGTTTGTGCCATTGTATGTGTGGTTTATGTCACTTTGAATGACGACAGTTTGATAAGAGACCGTGGTTGAATGAAGATTAAACTGATTGTCCTTAACTATGCACGCAAAAGGCTTTTAAAATTTGATTATAGAAAGAGAATGGATGAAAGTATGTTACCGAAAGAGAAGTTCCGATTATTTTTACGTTGCAGATGTGACTGGAAATAATGGAAGAGACCGACCTCGGAAAACATAACTACTTTATTATTATCCGAATAATAATAATGATTTCTGTAGTTTTCCGTCAGTTTTACACCACTTGTTAGGTAACAAGAGCAAATTTAGAGATCGTCCACTCATTAAGAGTTCTGTAATTTTTACTATTGTTGCAATCGAGTCTCGCTAATCTCGCAATCCTTAGTTTAACTCGCCTTGGAATAAAACAATCGAGAAAACCGAATCTGAGTACGAACCATAAACAGGCATGCTACCACTTTAGGAATTCATATTCCAAATTTTAATGAATCTAACTAATATTATGAAAGCGATAGTTGTTGAGCGTGTTTATACTATTCTGTTTATCACTTCTTGCGGTGGGCAAAAATTGCAACCGGGATGTCAGAATCATGTGCTGGTATGCAGCTTTGTCACGATATCATTTTCACACTAGGTATGCAGTTAGCTAACACATTGGATAACGTAAAAGCTACTTTTTAGCGACATAATTTGCCAAAGAAGCCACGGGCTGAAGTTAGTTTTAGAATTTAAAAAAAATATGCAGAAGTATTCTATTGACTATACTGCAAAGACGGCTACACATCTACTTATACCATAGAAATCTTAATAACTAGTCAATAGAAATGCTATCGACTATCTTTTAACACTGGGACGCATGTCGCCGGTTTTCAAATACCACTTTTTGTATTCCTGCAAACAAAATTATTCTTTTTGGCGATGACATTAAGACGACAATTCCTCAACTCGCACTTGTGTTCGATTAGACAAATGCGCTTGTATTCCTGCAAACAAAATTATTCTTTTTGCGATGACATTAAGACGACAATTCCTCAACTCGCACTTGTGTTTGACTTGACAGATGCGCGGCGACAAGGTCACGCGTCTTTGACATTTCTATTGCCTTATTATTAAGATTTCTATGACTTATACATTTCCAGTATGAGATGTTTGCGTGTATAGGTTTCCCGTGCAATGCGGGACCAGCTTATACAGGAAATAAATAGATTGACCGGTAGCCGAGTACATAAGAATATGCGCAGTTGCTATGAACTATTCTAGTTACATCTTGAAGATCCTCTTGTTGAGGTGGGTTACGTCGTTCGTTTTATTGGTGTTGATTGAACACCTATTTGTTCGTATTCAATGGACTTATGACCTATGGCTTCTCGTTCTATTTACAAGTAAGAGACGTTGTATAACGATACTCAAAGACGACCGTTGCTACCCCGAGTGGTATGTCGATAAAAAGTAATGTTTGTCTCTATATGTGCTAAATTGCATTACAAGCCATCCAGTAGTTTTGGTTTTAAAAAGTACACACAACCAAATACTTATCTTCAAAAACTTTCTCTTTTATTACTAGTAAAAATGAAGGTTAATAATTTTATTAATAAATACATTTGGCTTTTTTACATAAGATAAAACGTTTTAATTTACTTTTATTGTACTAAGTTTCCTTTTTTGTCATTAATACTGTATAAAATAATGAAAAAAAGATAAAACGTCATGCAATTACGCTATCCAATGGGTATTTTCGTATTAAACTCTTTTTAAAGACTTAACTAACCTAAAGATATTGATTATTTTTGATGAAATAACTACAAAGTGGCTTTTAATCCAGCTGAAAATGAAAACTGAAGATGGTATTGAGTTGAATGGAAAACAATTCAGAATGTATTCTGGATTATTATCCAAAGACGTGTAGACTCAAGTTAATAAATGTAAGCAGGAAAAGTGTGTCAAATTACTACAAGATTAATTCTAAACGAAACAACTATAATTCAAGCCATGGCAAATATGCAGCGAAAATTAAATATTATTTTATATTTTCGAATTGATTGATTGAACTGATTTTAGTATTTAGTACTTTCAATTTGTAACAATCAAGTTTATTTTCTGCGATACTTCTTTTTAATTAAAACTAAGACAGTACATCATAGCATATCTGGGTACTTCTCATCGCCGCTCTAATGATATTTTCTTTGAATCTTATTAAATTACATTTTTATGTTCCTAAATTAAATTATCCGAAAAAAAAATGTCACAAAATGTGTCTCAAGTTCAAATTTGTTGGTTGGCTCAATCATCAAATTTGAACTTCAGGGAGAAGTACCCATCTTGAGTAAATAAAGGTTATACCTAAATATGACAAGATTGATAAGTATGGCACTTACTTACCTACTTACCCTTTGACAAGACCCATCTCAAATCTCTTTGCCTTTGACTCAGCGACCTGAAGTGGATCCTTACACTCTGATACGGGATCTCGCCGATTTTGGCGATCCTTTGCAGTTCTGCGCAAATAACTGCCTTGATAAGTCACGAAAATAAATAAGAAATAAAAATTTTGAAGAACAAAGATCATTACTGAATGGATCTTGACTTCATCAAGATCATTACTGAATGGATCTTGACTTCATCAAGATCCATTCAGTAATGATCTTTGTTCTTCAAAATTTTTATTTCTTATTTATTTTCGTGACTTATCAAGGCAGTTATTTGCGCAGAACTGCAAAGGATCGCCATACTTTTCAGCTCTTAAAATCTGTGTCAGTTGGTAGAAGGCCCCATTTACATTTGTCTTTTTAATTGCGATAAAGAAAGCAAGCGTTAGCCTTGCAAAACTTGCATCATGTAAATGGGTCTGAACACTCTGAACTGAAACCTAACAAAAACCTTTTTTCTAATTCAGTAAACTGTGTGTTTCTTGTTCTTTAGACTTCGGTTCAACGTCACTTCGGATTTAAACTTTGTCTTCGAGTTAAAATTGCGTTGCACGAGTCTCTCGTAACGAAGTTAGAAGTTGTACAATATTGGTACAAGTACTCGGGATTTGATTTAAAGAAAAACGACTGCAAATAATGTGATTAATGAACATCGATAATGCATTTTTGATTAATTAAATGCAAATTGTCAATTAACTTCATACGCATGCATGCTTAATATTTAAGTGTGGTCGGTTAACTTTATACAAGTTGTATAAAGTTTTGTGTAGTTGTATATGTAGTTGTATACTTTATGTAGTTGTATACTTATTAATAGATCAATAAGTGGACGTTTGAAGGAGTGTTTTTCGCTTTTAAATTTTCTTAGCAAATTGATATTGTTTTGCTCTGATTCATTATGTAAAAGTCCAAAATTTCAAGGTATAATATTATATTACTTATTATTGTTGGAACGAGGCTTTGGGTGTTCACGTCGACCTACGCGGGTCTATTGTGATTATAATTAAAATTATATTACTTACACATTAAATCTTTGTTATATTTTTAGACTTAAAGTTGTATAAAAGCAAAACAATCTCCTCGGAAATTTAGACGTACAGTAGCGTACTTTATTTAAAGCAAGGGAGCGCAATTATTTTTCATTTCAACAAAGAGATATTTTAATTGGCCCGATAAGTGACTGTGACTAAATGTGTCAAAGTGGCGTCACTTTGCCGTGAGGTTTTTAATTAGTGTTAGATAATTGATTTGTGTCATGTCCCCAATTGTTTCATGGGGTTGATGTTCATTCGATGCTACTCTATGCATGACTGACTGTCCCTTTGTTCCGCGTTTCGACTTTTGTTTTACAGATTTTGAACGAGTTTGAAACCGATATCTATCACTTTAATTGCAAAGCCTGGTTTTTGCAGGCGAGACCTTTCAACTTTGTAGTCCCCCAAAATTCGCCATGGGTTTCATAAGCCTATTATAACGCCAAGTCGGCATAAAACATACCAAAGTGTATTATTATACTAAACAGTTACCTGAAACGGTAAACAAACTTTGTAAGGAATGCGATCTTGGAGCGGCATTACGTGCGATTTCAGTGTATCCTAGTTTCAGAATGCTCTACAGAAGTGGTATGTGCGCATATTTTTGTACTGAATTTCGAGTTTCAATCATTCGGCATTTCGGACTTATGTTTTGTGTGTACTCATGTGTAAAGCTCGTCGCAAATACTAACGTCCAGTTGAAGCTAAAATGCCGCTTTTTCATGCCCAAAAGCTTCCGCAATTGCTACTGGGTATTGGGGCTCAGACCGGCTCAGTCGCGTCAGTCGGTCGGATAACCCCGCCAATTCGCACTGCCATGTGCCACTTTATTGCTTTTCTGACATTTTGACGTCAGTAAAAGAATTGGTACCGAATAAGTTTTACTTTATTTCTGTTAGCATCTATCGTGTCGATGACATCTGAAAAGCTTTATAGACCGAAATCTAACTTTCATAGTACTAACAACCTTTTTATCTATTAATTTTTAAACATCGTAAAAATGTAAAACCGTATTCACTATAGAGTGATATCTTAGAACCGGTACAAGAATGGCGTTAATTATCCCGTGCCGAGGATATTGTTGTTGCTATAATTTTGCTAAATAAATGAATATGCAGGCCAGCATGCAGAAATACGGCTATACCCCAAGGGTCGCTGTCTGCCAAAGCTAGGCGCTGCAAAGACTACTCTTTAAATGAAATTCCACTATGTAGATACTTCAGACGAGTTTGATTACGACTTAAGTATATCAATAACTTGAAACTATTTAAACTTCAACATGATTCATAATATATTGCTTATTAGTATTACACATCATACATAATATACATTTGGTATCACGTGATACTCTCCCCATTATTACAATTGATTATGATTGTTATTGAATCAGATTCACATGTCAATTTTTTTTTACTTACACTCGTATTTATTTACTTATATTTATATTTATTAAACATATTAAGCTTTAAAACTTCTTAGACAATTATATCGCACATAGGCAGACTTACTGTAGATATCTGGCAGTCATTCTTTATGTGAGACAGAGTAGAGTTATTAGGTTTAATTGTAGAAGTTATTCATTCATAAATTATCATTTTCGCATGCGTCTAGATAGGTATTTCGTTTAATATCTCAACTAGGACCACAGTCGACATAAGGGGAATAATTTAGTCAGTGAGCGCCAGCCTTAGACGAGACTTGCGGTTATCAGCAGGCTGACCATAGCTAACGGCTCGGTGAATGTTCACCGAGGCGGCCACGGATTAAGGCCAGGACACCAGGCTTAACTCGTCCTGAAACTGATGACGTCATTGTTGTTGTCAAATACGAGGTTATACGAGTTTAGATAACTAGGGATATGCGCTGAGGGAAACGTTTATTATAAGAAGCTATGCTATATCTATACTCATATTTTCTTATGATATGAAGCCAAATATTTTGTTTAATTGTTAAGTTTAACGCGCTATTACGCACATACTAATATCGTTTATACGGAAGAACACCAATACCAGTAGCCTAGCATTGTGGACAACCATAATACGCCAACGTAGCATGATAAGGGACCAAAGAGCACTAAGACGTCCCTCACATTAGCCGTGTGACGTGTGTTCAGCCAGCGCGTCCAGACGCTTTAATCAGATGGAAGACGTCTTAATCAATATTAAGAGGAAATAAAAACAAATATCTATGCAAATAAGTCTGACAAAAGTTGCGGAGGAGTGGGAGGGGGAGGGAGTTGATTGTTCAGTGCATCTATGATTTCACAACTCAACAACCAACATTTGTTATTTAGTTAAGCTGACATTAAAATACATTACCTATATCAACCGAACTAGCTTTTAAAAAGAATATTTCAAAACGTGGCCTTCGGTGGTGTTGAAACTTTGGAGTCAAAAGCTTTGGAAAAAAAGTACTTTAATAAGTATAGTAAGAAAGAGGTGCGATCATTTTCTCGTTCAGTTTCGACTAAATGATAACTGCTTTAAGTCTTAATTAAAATGGATACAGGAACCATCAAAGATGCCACATGCATGCTTTTTAAATATTTCTGTGATGCATATCTGTGCAACAAGGAACATTATACACCGCGCTACGAGAGCGGTGCTACACTATTCTTTTCTGATAGTACGTATGAACGTTCCAATTGAAATTAATGATATTGGCATAATTTATAAGCGTATGCGCACACCTGGAATGGTCATTAATTAAGAATTTTGTTGGCAACGTAAATATTTGAATTGGCAATCGTACAGTGTTCGTTACTCAATACTTACTTCTGAAGATTTTAACTAGACACATTAGAAGACAAAAATATATTTTTAAACAAGAAGACGAAACAAAAACTGCATTTCATAGTATCGATGGATTTGTCATTTTATTGATTTTTATGCCTCAAAATTTATCGCTAGGTATGTGATAAATGGCGACTACTGGCAAGGTCAAAGCCACGTGGAGGTTAAGCAACTAAGCTTACCGTGGCTGTTGGATGGATGATCGTCTTTAACATAACGAGTCTTCCTCCGTGACTCAAAGAACACGTTAAGCCGCGGTCCCGGTAACCATTTGAAGATCTATGCAGTGGCGTAACTAAAAGGTGGCAGGAGTGGCAAAATGCCACGGGCCCCCGGCCTGAGGAGGCCTCTGGGCCCAAGATGCCACGACCTCAAAAGTAATTGAACACAATTTATGAAAACAAAAAAAACGCATTTATCTAAAAATAATAATTATAAAAAGAGGGCGAGCTTGCAATGTACGGGAAGTTCTCGATTTTTTTTTGCATTCCAGTGCTGAATCACTGGTAACGATTACGTAACGATTTTTACTAGGACCCCATCCAATATTTTTGCCACGGGCCCCCGATGGTATAGTTACGCCACTGGATCTATGGTAGTCGTATCGGGTAGTCAGAGGTCAGAAAGTTTGCCGGCTTGTCTAACAATGAGTTTCGTATCACTTAGTACTTGCTTGTAGGGATCTAATGGCAGTAGCTCTACGTTTAATATAGAAAATGGCATCAATAACGAAGCATTTAAATTTTTTTCGCTGTTAAATACAAGCTCGTGTTCTGAAAGTCCACTACAATATAGATGTAACTACATAGATCATTAATTTGACTCAATCGTGTTCAAATAACGTGCATCGAAGCCTTATGTTGTTGTGTAACGAACTGTAAAGCAGGTGCGAGTATTTACTTATTAGTGAAATTAGGGCAGGTGAACAGCGGGTGTAATGTCCTATAACAATGATAATCATACTAAGTCACTCAATAAATCATTAGTTAATTATTATAACGGAATTTGAAATTTCGTTTGTACCTAATATAAAACGTGATTTATAATTTAGAACTTGAACCTTTAGCAGATAGATAGATATTGATTTTGTGAATAAAAGATCAGTAATTAGCATGTCTCAATTAATTATTTTGTTAGATATCCCTCTACCTGCACAATGGCGACATTCCAATCCCATTTCAGATAACTTCATTATTACTTCAAAGGTAAATAAAACATAAGAATATGACGCACTCTTTTAGCTTCTAATAGATTACAAATACAAGGTACATACTTATTCATTGCATAAACAGTTGTCGTTGTGACATTCCAATATACTACGGGCGTCTTAAATAAAACTTACTATTTTAACATACATTGCTTAACTGTATTGGTTAAAAACAGCATACCAATATATTGGCAACGCGTTCTCAAATAGTTCCGTCATTTGGTCTGGTGGCTAGAGGAAACACGAGCGTATTAGTCTCTTATCTTTGCATAACTTGTTAGCCAACTTGGAGGAACTTGCTAATATAAATAGTCGTCGCCTGATAGGTTTCTGATCGGCCGATAGTTTGCGTCAATCGCCTTAGCTCGAGTTCTCGAGTTCGCGAGTTCGCGATTAAAGCCGCAGTTTTGATTAACATAGGAAAGCTTTAACAGTGAACTTAAGATAGAGTTTACAGTCATCTTAGCTATTAGCAAAGAGATTGCTGATAAGTCTTTTACAATCTTATCCCTGGCAATTAGCAGGGTTGAAACCAGTAAGATTATTAAACGTGTTTTTACATTAGCGATATTTTTAACCGAGTTTTAAGGAGGTTTATAAGTCTTCGGTAATTTTTGCATGTATGTTCAACGACTACTCGAGAAGACTGAGCGATTTGGATCGACTCATTTAACGGCATTTGGGTAAACATAAAACGATTTCTCTTCATCTGTTAATTGTATCACGCAAAAAGTGCTAAGTGATAGTTAATGTAGGTTCTTCTCTCAGATAGCTTAAGCTACAGCTTTAAATCAGACATGGCTAAACTTTATATTGATGAAATGTTTTTCATGCCGCATCAGTGGTCCCTAAATGGAATCACACGAAATTTGAATTTCTGTCAATCAAATATCGACCTTATTTTTATGCAAATAAGGATGCACTGCATTTTCGAAACTGACCATTTCGCTTACAGAATCACGCTACCGTTCAGTAGAAACAGCTTTCATACATCTATTGCAGGTTTTACCGGGTTTAATAAAATTATTCGTACCATTCATTCCTGTCTGACTGGTTGTTAATTTAATTTATCCCAATGTAAAAAATATAGCCATCACATAAAGTATTGAAATTGACTGATGAAAATTACGCGCACATTTATAGATACTAATACAATAAATACCGTTGGACAGCGCGTGACGTACGAAATTATACTGTCATTTATCTCCAATTTTAGTTTTTAATACCGCTAATTAAATATTCAAAATGTCTCGATGGTCTAGTGGTTAGCGTATACGTCTCTCACCGCGAGGTCTCGGTTTCAATTCCCGGGTCGGGGAAAGTGTTAAATGTGAACTTTCCGTCAGGAAATTCACAATAGCAGCACCTGTTATAAAATATAACAGATGTAGTGTGGGTGCTTTACAATTCAGCCATACCCTTCTGGTTAATTTAGCCGTGATATTTTGCAACACCGGGCAGCCGCTTTAGCCATCCAGCAACGGTCGCCTCTTACCAGTACTGTATGATACGTCATTTCGTGACGTCACGTTTATCCATTTGTTCCTATCTTAAGTAGGATACAAGGGTAGTGGTAAGAGGCAACCGTAGCTGGATGGCTAAAGCGGCTGCCCGGCGTGCAGTAAGGTCGCAGGTTCAAATCCTGCTAGTCCCATATCTTTTTCAACTGTTTCTTAGTTTAAAATGTATGCAAGTTTAGAATGCAAAAGAAGTATTTAAAAAGCGTAACACATGGCTTACCATCGTCACTGCCTATCCCCGTGGGATAAAGGCGTGATATTATGTATGAGAAGATACCTTAAAACTTCAATCCCAAAGTTATCGGAGTGTTGAAGTGTTACAAACTAAGTCAAAGAATTTTAGCTCCAAAGCGCATGGGATATAAAACGGTATCCTTAAACCAATCATAGTATGTGATATTTTCCCTTTATATTGTATTAAAATCAGGCAACATAATACTCTACTAAAACTTATAAGGGAGGAAACTGAAATATATATAATATTATTTGTTACTAAGCAACAAACAGATCGCTAATCGAGTATAGTTCTTTCAGCTATGTATTTTGCTATTTGCATGACATAGTCTCATCCATAACCTGCCTTCAGTAAGTATAATAATTATGTATTTTGTTTACATTCTCCACATTCCACACATTCCACAGGTGAATTCTAAAGATTACATCCACGCGATAAACACACTGGGCAGAGATGGTGACGCATTCCACGGGCTTTGAAGATCCTAAAAGAAAAATGGCCTCCATAATTATCCCGTAGCGTCCCTGTAACCCTGTTATTTTTTTAACTTCAGAGCCCTGGAATGTGTCCTTTTCTTTCTCTGTCTTGACTGAATACTTTTTATATCTCTATCTCAATTATTTGTTCTCTTCACATATTTTTTACTATCATTGCTTTGCCATTGGCCGGTGATATTGGTGCGCGAGCTGTGGTTTGACTTTGACAATAGCGCTCGCGCTGATTGGTCGATAGGCGAGCTGCCTGCGCGTGCGTCACGAGTGTCGCTGTTGTTGCCGGCTCAATGGCAAAGGAATAGTTTCAATGTATTTATATTTCTTCATAATATTGTATACATTTATGTGTATTTACTATATTTTACTAAATGTTTTATTTATTCTAGATCTATTTATTTTTTTCCTAATTGATATTTATATGATGTTTATCTGTTTTGTCAGACGTCTGGCGTCAGCAAGGGTGTCGCAGAATACCAGCGCTGTAAAGCGTCTTGCAGCAATGTAAGCGCTTTACAGCACAACGCTGAGCGACATCCCGTTTTCGCGGGGTGACACTCGGGACAGCTGACTGATGTGACAGGCAATCGCCAAAGAGAAAAATCTGCTTATTTTTATTTTATTTTTTTTTATTTTTTTATTTTTCTAATTTTTGTTTTTTTGTCTTTAATAATTAAAATTTGTTAATCAATGGTACTACTATTTTTTGTTATGTTATTTTTTTTTTCTTTGATTGTTTGCTTGTTTTAGTTTTGTTTTTAACTGTGTTGTCCGGAGTGTATTCCGTGAAATAAATGTATTTTCTTTCTTTTCTTTCTTTTCTTCTTTCTTTCTATGTATTTAAAGCCAAAAAAATAAATTAAGGTAAAATACCATTTTAAAATTTATTTATTTTTGTTATAAACAGAGCGCTTTCTTCCTCTCTCCTACTTTTGCCGTGCCCGTCAGGGTCCATGATTGGAACTGTACCTATTTATAAAACCTTATTAACATTGTGGAATGCAATAAAGACTTGAATACTAGAATACAAACTTAACGATATCGGGGTCCATATCGGCTCTCATAAAATTTGTATTCATATTTACGATTTTACTACGAATTGGAGTTCATAATAATCACTCTTCATAATTTTTTTCTTCATAAACTTTATGTTCATACATTAATATTCCTATAATCGGAACTCATAACACCCCGTCATCATATTTTTTTATTTCATAATGTTTTCATTAAGAAGGTGTTTAATTAATATTTTTTTTATTCAGAATAGTTTTCTTCATAAGAGACAATGTTCATATTATTTGTGTACATAACGTTGTCTCAAATAAGATTAAATTGTAGCATTCTGTTTAAAATGTAGGTATGTTTGTAAATGTTTTAAAAACAGATTGATTCTAGCACTCGCCGACCGCTACCGCGGCACGCTCGCTTCGCTCGCTCGGCTCGTGCTGTGTTATGGTCGCAGTTCTAACCTAACCTAACCTACTACTTTACTAAAAGTGATGTATGTTTATTAACAGTATGAATTTTGATGTATAGGATAGATAGCACTTCTGATTAAGAAATATATGAAAGCAAAAATGAGTACAAATAAATGTATGAACAATAAAATTATGAAGTCGATTCATTTGGCGTTTTAATATTTATTGAAATAAAAATTATGAAGAGTGATCATTATGAAATAAAATTGTATGAAACACATTTTCGGACTTTCGATGTTAGAAGTTAAAAAGTTATGTAAGAAAAAGCGCACCCACGATATCGATATAGCCAAATATTAATAATGGCAGCGGTTTTGATATCAGTAATTTATCCGCAAAAATCCTTTTATTCTTCGCCTGCTGTATTGTTCTGCACAACAATAGATGGTGCCTTAGGAGAACCGCAATTCCATTGCGATATAGGTATCGCACATTCTTATATTATTGCTGTTGTCTGAATATCTATCTCTATATTTATAGCGGCCGTGGCGCAATGGATTAGGCATCGGTCTTACGATCGATAGGTCTTGGATTCGAATCCTGGCCAGTACTCCACGGACGTGAACTTCCTATCGAGGTTCTTCTCGTAGACCCCCTCTCGTCTGTCTCGGGGGGTCTCGGGGTATCCAGTCCAGGCATTGGCCTGCCTTGGTGGTGTCAACCGCCGGCTGCAAAGACAGCCGGATCGTTGGGTGAGGTCCGGGTGGGCCCGTGAACTTCCTCCTAACACAAGCGAATTAAGATTAGCTGGAGGTGGTAACCAAGAATACTAGTAAATCGTAAACTTTTTAGAAAAATAAACTCACATATCAATTATACTTAAAATATTATATTGTGTAAGGAACCTACAGAACTGTACAATTGTGACCGATATTTGACTTGATAGTATTGTCACAAACCTCTAACAGCTTTTCATGATTTCACCAGTGCCAAGCGATGGCTCTTCGCCAGCTTTCGACATGGTAAAAAGCTTTGCCAAATCCTAGAGAGGCAGTTCAAGGGATTAGCAGGTTCAAACGAATAAAATTCTTTATCTTCATATGAAAGTTAGTTTAGAAAAGTCTTAAAGACGATGATAATAATACTTAATCCATTTAGACTACAAGAAAATTTGAAATCTATTTCGGCCTTCACAATTTTAATGATTTGTATTTATCTTTAATTGTATTCTTCTGGGTTCTCTTTTTTGTGATTTGTAAAGTTCAATATTGTACTTCAATTCAATTGAATTTTCATTTTCATTTTCAATTTCGTTGTTTACGTTGTGTAGGTACAGCCAGCTCCTGGGTAAACGCACTACAATAGAGTGCATTAAACTGCTTTACAGCGTTGAAATTTGTCTGCAGCTGATTGTACATGAGCCAAAAAAAATATACAAGAAGAAGTTATTTATTTATTTACATACACAAAGCAAGTTCATTAAGAGCTTGTAACATTAGTTATAACATTTATTTATTTACAGATTTACAGAGAATAATACATTTTAGGTCCTACCTAACTTAATTTAATATAATCAAAACTAAATACGTCACTTTAAGCTAAATAGTTATCAATATAATATCAGAAACTTGTCGATATAAGATTTGATAGACCCACATTATAAAATTTCCTAACGGATAGTTCATAAATAACACCGACTCGGGCGGAATTATATTACTTTTTTTATTAAATGCAGCATTAATTTTTTTATGGGACATTTTCTAAATACGAATGGAATGACAATTGCGTCTTGTTTGAGTACAAAGTGAGGGTGCGCAAATTACTCTTCAATTACTAGTACCAAAGCAGTTTCAAATCAATCCGAGGCAGAAAGTTCCACCTTCCCTTAACTACACCCAGACGCCAAATGAGTCTAGCTTGCACAACTACTATGTTCAGGTTTAACTAAATGACGAGATTCGAGCCTGAAATTACAGCCGCAGGCTTCAATCTGGTGACTACATACAAACGTATGTTCATAGAACCTTTGAAGGGAATGTAGGTATATTGCGTCGTAAGAGTCTTTGGATATAAATTTCGCACTGGACACTGGACGTTAAGTCGCAGAACATGCGCGACTTCGGTATCTTAGTAAACGAAAGGGGCTAAAGAGATAATGATATGGATGTTATTTTTGTATAAAAGGCGGATGTTTGACATTTTCCGAATAAATTTTATTTCTCAATATTCATTTTTTGTTGATAAGAAACAAAAATTCGAAGTAAACATTTTCAACCCATGGATATGAAAACTGACCACGTCTTCGAATTTGTGTTTTCAATAAATGCCTTAAAGTCACATCCACCTTGTATAAAATTACATAGGTACTTTTTACATACATATGAGGAAGGTAGATAAGGCAGACGACATGCCACGTGCTATCTTTACACAACTATTATGGTTTCCTTCGCATTAGTCTGTCTGTACATACGAGTACATATTTGCCCCTGGAGTGAATTTTTTTATAACAAAGCATCACAACGATGATTCCCCAATTTAATCAAACTACACAAACAGTGATTGATGACGTACGTTCCGAGTAGAACGTTTACCTTTGAAATGGGATCTTATTTTACTGTGTTATTAAGTATTTTTTTACACAATATCAGCCCTTTCAGTGTATAGGCCTCTTCTCACGCTGAGCAGGGTTAGGCCATAGTCAACCACGCTGGCCAAGAGGGTGTGTGTCTACCCACTCGGGGTAGACACACACCCTCGGATCTATATATATAAAAATAAAATCCATTTTCCGTTGTCACGACATAGCATGAAAACGGCTTGACCGATTTGGCTGTTATTTTTTTTTTTAGTTTTCTAGTACTCTGTCCAAGGTTTTTACGGCAAAAAAAATATATATTAATACATTTTCTGTAAAATATAAGTGAAATTATTGAACCCTACGGAATAAACACTATATGAAAATATATATTTTGTTTTTTATTTAATAAAATTAGTAAAGTCCTTCTCAGGTATGACGAGACCAGGGAAATAAGTATTCATTTTTATATGGAGGATATTATAGATTCCAGTTCAAATTGAATAGGTACGCATACATAAGATAGGTCAGCTATACAAAATAAAGTAGTGCATCAAATTTACGCTAAGGCGGTACGAAGTTCGCCGGGTCAGCTAGTACTTTATAAATGCACTCTCAGGCATGCAGGTCTCCACACAATGTTTTTCTTAACCGATAGCGAGCGATAATTTTCTTGATTAATACACAGTTATCTTCGAAAAGACGAATCTTAACGATAAATTAACAGAGATGTGTGCCGTAACGTGGGTTTGAACCCGATACTTTCGACTTTGCGTCCTACATTCTTCTACTCGGCTATCACTGATTGTTATTAAGTATTACGTCGTATTCCTAAATAAAAGCCTTGTCCTAAAACTTAAAGAAATGAAACTTTTTAAAAGAATTTTGGTTGATTTTAACGTAGCTTTTGCTCAAAAAGTAATTAAAGCGGTAAGGTATAACACAAATATTAACGCTGATAATCTTAATCAAATAGTCACTAAGTGTCGATTTTATCAATGCAAATGTGTTAAATTTTCGATCTCTCAATCCCGTACAAACATTGAATAAGAGATAGAGGTCCAAATACGGGTTTAAATGAAACCATAGATTTAGAAGTTTGTTTAAATCGGCCCTAAGTAAACTGTTATCCACAAATATACCCGACAATAAATGCTTCTATCATACAATTAATTTAAAAAAAATGCAGTATCTGCCAAAGTAATTAAATATTTTTATTGAGCTTAAATACAGTTTGTTATTTCCGAGAATATTTATAGTAGCAGTCCTAATTAATGACTCGTTTATTGAGACATGATTTGTCTTATTGATAAACGGTGGCAACACAAGTTTATTTTAGCAAATTGAATTTAATTTTATAGTTTCATTATAGAGTCAACGCAGCCAAAGTAGGCCCGCGGATCGAATGTACAAAAGCTTACCTAAGATCTGATATCCGATACGAAACAAACAGCGTATACGTTGTCCATTCGTTTATTTTCTTTTTGACAGCTCACGCTTATGAATTACCGGGGTTTTTCGGAATAATATTCTACTGTAATGCCGTACTTTATTAACGGACAACACTGTTTAGTGAAGACCGCGTGTCATAATACAAAACCATAGACCATACGAAATCAGGTCACACAATCACAATACATAAATAAATCTAGAAATAAGATTTATTTATGTATTGTGTCTGTAATAAATTTAATTAAATAAGAAACTAAAAACAGTATTATTACTCCATAGTTAATTATTTGAGAGAAATCAAGTCAAAATTTTGGAATTTCAAACGATACAAGTGAAATTTATTATTTATTAAATATTATTTATTACAATGATTCAACAGACTCTTCATTAAGAAAAGCTTATTACGAACAATAACTATTATATAAAAATATATCTGTGCATTTTAATCGATACAGTTCTTCTTAAATTAAATCGAGTATTATTTCCAATTTAATCGGTAAAGGCGTCACTAATGTTGAAATATTTAAACGGTTAGCCAAGGATAGGCTACACGACGCATTTGATTGCGAAAAGAAAAGCAGCAGGCTTCTTTCATATTGCAGAGTTACCTACTTACGTGATTCTTATCGTTATAATGTGTATTTTGACGAAATTTTGAACACATGTAGCTAAAAGTCTACTTTTTATCGACGTCGTATCGATCGGGCGGAGCTGTGGGCTAGTAATAAAGAAACAAAACCTCTCTTGAGTCCGAGGAATCCAGGTTCGATATTACTTTTGTATTTGCGCACAAACCAAAGAATTTCCACGTAAGTGGAAGCGGGATGATGAAACTCATGAAACAATTTCCCCAGCTCGCTAAGAGAATTAGTGTGAGATAGTTTGCTCATTTCGCTCGGCGCGGCGGCGGCATTGCGATGTAATTAAATAATGTTAGCAGCAACTCAAATTGCCGGATAACGTGTGGGTAGACACCTTAGACGCCATTAAACTCTGTATTTAAGTTTTCAGCAACATAGGAAGCCTCGAGCTCTGCTTTTAGTTAAGTGGTTTTGTAATTTATTGTAATAATTACCTGTTTAATAGTTCGGTCGTATTTTATTAAAACAGTTGTTTTATTGAATATAATATACCTAAATGTTGAATAATTAATACTTATGTAGAATATTCGGATGGCAGTCTGAATGCGGCAAAAAACACAAAGACACTACAGCGGGCATGAAAAATGAATATAGGTAATTTATTGGTCGATGGTTTTTTGATCGTAAAATAATGACCAAAATTAATCATTAACCATTTGTTACTGCAGTTTTTGAGTGTGATTACCAATAAATAAATTTTCTATCATACAATGCTCACCTTTATTTACCGAAACTGTTAAAAAATATTCGTGGTAAATGACTTTCCGACTAAATCGAAAGCCGATCAAAAATGGACATTTAACAGGACCACGACGGAAATATTGTTGCAAAAATAAATGAAGATAATTCAAACTAATTTTGTAGTTGCCCTTTTAGATTGTGCCATGAGCGATCTATGCAAAAACTAACTTCATTACAAACAAAAAAAGTACTGATACCGAGAATACAAAGGAACCCTCCTCGTGTAAAGATAGGCTACAAAGTAAGAAATAGTGTCGAAATCAACCTTTTCTGTTTTAGCGCCTTTTGAAAGTCGCCACTTATTAAATATGTCGCACGCTTTTACTACTAATAATAATAATACTTAATAAGAATATTTTTTTTTTTTTAATACTTTCACGTGATTTTTCTGGTGAAAAGAAAACTTCTGTGTTAAAAGCAAGTTGTCTCAAATCTTCTGGAGTTCCACAAAGTTCTTCATCACTAGGTTCACTCATTTTTTATAAAAAGTGCCAGTCAACAATTAGACATAACCTGAAAAGAATTTATAGATGCCCGCGATGACTGTCACACATACTTTTTTTTTAAGAATGCGTTCGAAAGTTCGTTCCTTAACATTTATGTATAGAGTCTAATTTTAAGTACTTGCTTTTAGTTATTTTAATGGTAAATCACGAATATAAAAAGAAATAAAAACTAATTATAAGCGTGTATTTATATACCTAATTTAAAATAATTAAAACGTATCGTTTGTAGTTTTTTAATAATATTGATGTCAATGTTTATTACTAACCTTTATTGCAAGGATTTTGTGTTACTAAATTTAAATTACTTTGTCTCACTAGTGAGTAAAACGCTATTTACTCACTGAATTCTAGCAAGCAAACGATCATTTTCCTGCTGGTGTGGTGAAAATAAAATTGTTTTGTGTATTTTGGCATTTCACGTATGCATTTCACGTACTTATGAATTACTGTTTCCTTAATGTAAAGCACGTTAAAATGTGTAAACAATTAAACAGATATCATTTTATGTCATTAAACTTTTTAATAAACATATTATAACATGCAAGTCATATTAAAATCGCATGCATATTCTCTAATGACGTAAAAAATGTTTTGTAAAATTTATTTTGGATAATGACAGTTTTTGAATAAAAAATTCCACATGCAATGTTTTCTAAATAAAAATATTAATTTAATTGGAATTTGTTTTAATTCAACCGACATAAAAGATATAAGGGTATATTTTTTTATTTTTTCAACGCAAGACGTAACTAGTCATCAATTTACAATTTAGAGAAGGACAATTTCAATTATTTAATTTCGACGGCTTTTATAAAATACACATTCAGAAGTGACTAACTGAATTCGAATAATGTCGGCATACTCGGAAATAGCTTCAACGCTTCATATCTGCAATAAATGGAATTATGCACTATGACAAATAATTCCAACAGTTTGAGTCACGACACAATATAACAGTGAGTAACCCTACAAAAGGTACGCCTTTGATCTAGAATTCTGTAGAGATGTCTTAGATTCAGTAGATACGGGTGGTATTTACTGAATGGTATGATACGGATGCCATCAAAGCGGCTTCTCCCCAGTGCTGAATCAATATTGGATATTTCCATCTAAAACCGCAGCGGGGGCGTACTAGAAAATAATGATACCATACCCGAATTGAGTAAGACGGTAAATATAAATTTCCTAATTATAATTTTCACGGGAACAGAAACGTCGTGTGCGCCGCTGTTGGCCCCCTTCCAATTTTATATTTAAACGAACTACCAGCCACTGACATTTTATGAAGAAGATTTTGAAATTCAGATTGTGCCATAGTCTTAACACTAACATCCCTGATTGCTTGAAGCTCTACAAAGATACATTGAAAGTTCTTAATTAAATTAATTTATAAAATTGTTTTATGATGTTCGTAACAAGAAGCAAAACGGTATTCTAAAATATTACTTTCTGGACTTGGGTCATTTCATTTATCCGTAGATAGTTTTATTTAAGTCAGCTAGATGTATTCAGAAACAATCACCTAACAGTAAAACAATAAATAATAAAAGTTTATTTTCACAACGAAAATTTTACAGGTTCTCTTAAAACTAAAAGTCTAAATTTAGATTAGTACAATTTATTAAGTTTTAATTCAGAGGTCGCCGTTGATAGCTTTACTTGTATGAACTGTATCACTGCCATCACCATCTACCACCCTGATGATCAATCATGAATAGTGAGTCTGTTGCTCTATCGAAGTGCATAGTTCCTTTATTAACCGCAAATTGCCGAGGCTAACGCTAAATCCGGTTTCAATCTCTCCCTCTCATCAAATGCTTGACCGATTGCTTGGCCCATGTGACCTATATATTATGTTCAACTCAAACGTCGGTTTAACACGTTAATGTAATAGGGGCTAAGCGATTGTGAAATTACCCTAGCAAATTAGCTTTTTCACTACACGGAAAGATAAAAAAAAAATAACTTTAGCTATCTAAGCTATGATGAGTCTCGGATGTGAGTTTCAGAGCTATGACATTGTGAAGGTTAGCTTAACGATTTTTCTAAAAATATCGCCACTCACTTGCCATAAAATGATTTAAGACAAAACATAATTACACAATAATTTCATGATAAAAGTTAAAATTCATACCAATTTTCAGCTGTATGGGCATTTTTGTACCTTCAATGTTGTCAAAGTCGTATCTGGAGGCCAATTCTCGCGCACTCGAAGTTTTTATTCGGATCCGAATGTTTGATTCATTTCGATTTCTATTACAAAAATACGAAGCACGAATGCATAATCTCGAATTGTGTATTCTCGGCACCAATAGACTTTCATCACCACTCGAACCTAGAAAATGTTGCCATTACTTCACTAAAAGATTGAATGAATGAATGTCAATGCGTTTCGTTTTACATGTATAACGATAAATATAACGATTCTAATCGATTATTTCATAAAAATTAATTACTACTTGAAATGAAACGTAATTCTTTCCTATGACTGACAGTTGTCTTGTCAAGATTGTCAATTGTCATTTACAATAAATTTTCCAGAAAGACCGTTTGTTATTAATTTGTTTGGAAATTATGAAAAGTTTTCTTATATTTAAAATGAATGCGCCGAAAATATATCCCTCGCCGCAACAACGGCAGTTGTTAGTTCAACTGGTGGAAACGGATCCATAACTGCGAAGCGGTAAATTTTCTTCGCCGTTCACAAAACAGATAGTGTAGATAGGTGGTGAGATATAAGGAACCAGCTAAATGCCCTAAATGGGGCTAACAAATCATGGAAAGATTGACGAAAAGTAAGTAAAATATCAATATTGTTGGTTTGCTACATTGTATACATATTATTATCGTCTATTCTTAAATGATCGAAAATCCATTGCAAAAAATATATTTGCCAGAGTCCAAGATAACATTGAGGGACAAATAACTGTCCAAGAAACCCAAGGTACATTTTTTTGTGGTAGTTAGTAGTTTAGTTGTAAATACTTGTGTATCAACATAAATGTCACAGTCAATTGGAAGTAGTAATTCAAATTACATGATGAACTGTTTAAAATTGTGTAATGCTTGATGTTACATTGCATTTTTCTTGATAGTAAAAAAAAGAACCGTCATTATAAATTTTCATCACTTGACTGATGCATCATATTACACGGATCAAAAAATAAACTTAAAACAAAGAAAATTTATATTTTTTATTAAATAATTGAACATTGTTTTTCTTTTTGTTATAGAGAGGAGTCACCGACAGGTGAGGGGACAAAAAAGATTGACAGAAACGCTAAAAAGAAAAGAAAAAAATGAAATGAAGAAAATATTATGCAGAGTTCATAGAGCTGATAAAACTACAATGTGCAGCTTTGAATAAAATTGCAGATGCAATTTAGGCAAAAAAAAACACTAAATTGTTAAGTATAATTGTTGATTGTTTAATTATAATTATAGATAAACAAGGAAAAAAAAGGTTGATTGTGATATTAATAATACTGTTTATTTATAGATATACAAGTACAAATATGTTGATTGATATAAATAAGACTGTTTTGTTAAAAATGAACAAATACAAAAACATTGATTGTGATATAAATAAGACTGTATATTATGTATGTTTACTGTAATGTATACTGATATATAGACAAACAATTATAAAAATGTTGATAATTTATATGAATTTTTGTCCGACAAATTATAATAATAATTATTATTGCCTATTGTTATTACTATTATTGAATTTAATTGCCAATTGCCCTATGTAATTATATTATTGACATTTATTAATGATTATTATTTTTATTTTTTTTAATTTTGATCATTTATTAATTTAGTTATATATTTCTTTGACATTTTTATTTTTATATTACTTTTGCCTGTTTGACATTCTGCATGTTCAATAATACTCCAATATAATGTTGTATACCACTATGGTAGGACATAGCGCACTCAAATGTATTATTTTATAAGACCTTTATGTTACCTATGATCCACGAATAAATGAATTTGAATTTGAATTTGATTAGTGTTAGAAATACAAGTGTTATGTTATATAGATAAACAAGTTAATTATGTGATTGTGATATAAATGTTAAAGAGTGCTTGTACACATACATAGTTTTATTTAATTAGTTGAATGTGCATATCCTAATTATAATAGAAGAAACAGAAATAAAACAATGTTAAAATATTACTTTTTTTTATCCTTACAAATCCTAACATTTATCTATACATACAAACTTAATAATAAAATTGTAAATTAGCCATGACTATTACATAGAATAAAAATATTGAATAAAAACAATTCAGAAGAAGTTATTGAAAATTCCACCTCAAGTAGCATTAAAAATCAATATGTATGCTATGAAAAAACATACATATTGTTATATAATCGGCATATATTTTGTTACATTACATGATTGAACACTTAAATAGATTTAAGGTTAAGAAGGTGTGCATTGTCTGATTGAGTTTAACGAAAAAAAATATCAGATTATCATGCGGATTTTACCAATAGATAGTAATGCATGAGGAGATCAATCCTTAAATTACTGTAACATGAGGCATAACATTATAGACCTCAGATGAAGCAATGCATCTGTAATTTGATTTTCTGGATTGTTAATGTTCATGGACTGTAGTTACAACATACCAATCAAGTGATGGTGGTTTATTAATGTTATCAATAAATACAAATCAACGATAGTTATTAAAAGAAGTATTTATGATTTGCATTTGTTTCTGTCTTCCTCGTAACAAATCATTTTCTCTGCCCGCTGGATGTTGTGGTGCAACAGGATCATTTTTGAACCCTAATAACTTTAAATCTTCCACAGGTTCAACAGCATCATCATAATTATGGGTTACACATAGATTGTGCAGCACACAACAGGCATTAATTATTTTTGTTGCTTTATTTGGTGTGTAATGCATCACTCTTTCTTTTCTAAGTACCTAAATCTGCCTTTTAATACGCCGTTGCAACGTTCAATAGTTGCACGGGTTGTTTTTAGACAGTTTGGTATCTCCCAGTTCCAAATAAAAGCAGTGCGCACGACACCTAAAAATATAATGTTTTGTTAAAGTAATAATGTAAAATATGGGCATTGTAGGCCATTCAGAAAGTTCATAATAATAGTATCTCAATGCAAATGTTGTAAGCACATAATTTACGATTGCAATACTCAATTAATGTTGGTACTAACCTTTGTACTTGAATCTAGATTGGTTCTAGGTACTATTACAGGCTCTATTATGTTTATTAAATCGATGCTTGGGCTTTATTAAGCCGAAAATGTTTCTTAAATTCGACATCCTGCATTTAAAACGGGTCCGCTTCATTACGTGGTGGCTCCATTTGTACATTTTCGATTTCGAAAATTATATTGTTTAATAAATTAACTACAAGCTCGTCCATTTGTTTTTGTATCAAATATTATTTTGTAAAACGAAATAAATAAGATAGCTTGACTCACGTTGAAATATGGCGTCATTTCGAATCCAAAATGTCATCTCGACTGGTCCCGACCAGTCGAGATGTCATCGTGCAGTTCGAGCGGTTTTCCTTCGAGAAATGTTGGCCTCGAGATGCCCAGAATACCATTCACCGTTTACCACTCGTAAAAAGTTCGGATTCGAGTTTTTAACGAATTCGAATTCAACATTTGAGTGGCGAGAATAGGCCTCCTGAACCGGATTCATTTTATGTCACCACAAGTATATTATTATTTCGTCTAATGTCATAATGAATAGAGCATAGATAAACAGAGCTGCACGTGGTCATTTATTATAAATATCGATGCAGCATTTATAAGATAATTGTATTAATATATATTTACAAGATAATAAGTTTCTTAGTTCACATAAACAAAGTGACTACTGTGACGTAATTTCGCGAATATAGTCTCTGTGCCACATAATGGCGTCTTTGATTAATCAATAGGTACTAGTTTAATTCTTGCCCTAAATAATACAAAATGTAATGGAATTGGAATACTTCTAGATAACATTTGAACTAGCATAATATTATTCAGGCAATTTGTTATACCCTTTTTTACATAGGTGATGAACTATTTTGTATGGAATCTGGTCCTACCATGCAATAGGTACATGTAATACATTGTTGGATAGGTTTTTTTAAGCTGGACAAAAATATCTATGGTGCCAACTTTAAATGTTAGGCTGTTTTGAGTTATGCGTTTTCAATAACTAGTTACAGGTACAACCTCCGTGAAACCTTACCAACATTTCATAATTGGTGTCATAGTTACTTTTGTTCAGCTCAATAATTGCTATCCACCAATGTATCACATAGAGCTATTAAAGACTTTGTACAATGATTGATTATTCAAAACTAAGATAAGTGCTACAAAAAAAAATAACACTAGGCATTTGTTTGTTTGAGCGCGCTGAACTCGGAAGCTGCTGGTTGCATTTAGTTTTTATTTTTTAAAGTATTCTCTATCTTATTATTAGAAAAGGTTATAGGATATTTAATATTACGCGGCAATCCACGGGAGTGAAACAGTAACGTTTAAGTGGATAACTGTTTTTAGTTATGGAGAACGCATAGAACAAACAAACAAACTTGGTGGCTTATTAACTTTTGTTCAGCTCAAAAATTCCTATACAATGACGCGACATGTAGCTATTGAAGGATTGGACCAAAATGGTGCTTCTCCTTTTGGTAGCCAAATTACCCATTTTTATTCTTTCATCCCGCAATACGGACGCCATGTCTGCTGATATCGCAAATGGAAAAACCGTGTATTTTATATTTAGCCGTCCTCTCGTTCACATATTCACGTTAAATAGGTCAATGGTATATACAATTCTAAAGTGCTGTAAGCTATAATAGGCCACATTGTCGATATACCGAAAATAACTAATGAGATTTGCAGGCTTCCCGCATTGTCCATGAAACAATTAAAACTGTGACTGTCGTTAAAAGGCCGTAATGACATTATAAAGCAAAATATTTGCTGATGTGTTCGCATTGATCGTTGTGCGCGCCGCTAAATTTTAATGGATGCAATACACTCATACATATTAAATTAAATATGTGATAGATCTAAATCAATTGATGCTTTTAAAAATAAGGGTTTTATTATTATTGATTCATAATGAGCAATGTTATAGAACCTACATTATTCGTAAGTAAACAATACGTACAGATGGGTATATACTTTTTGTAGATTAACCCCCAATTTCATAGGTGATAAACCTTATTGACAGGATAATAATGATTGTAACAGCTGTGTTCTTTTTTCAAGTGCAACTTGTGTCACTTTTGAATTCGGTGGGGTTATATATAATGGCCTAACCCTTCTCGTCTTAAGAAGAGGCCCGATTCCAGCAGTGGGACATGTATTAGATACAGGGCTATAATATTTTATGGGCCGGATAAGATCTATCCAAAATCATTAAAACTGGCCCTAAAAAAGAAAAATATAATTTAAGAAAGTAGTAAAATAGTTTAATTTAGAAGTAGCAGGTACGTCTCGAATATCGTTAGATTGAGTATACGAACGAATTTAATCACGTTAAAATAAAAACAAATGTAAAGATTAAACTTTCAGCTTAATTGTACCTTTTGAAATAAATTGCATGTTTACAAGAGTCTCCTTTCATGGATTTAAATAGCTTTAGAGTTCTTACAAACGGATAAAGTATGCTTAAAGGAAGAAATGCTTATTTCTTAGCGTTCAGCTTCAGGCTTCAGCTGAATTGAATATCGGTAGTAAAGTAAAGTAATAAATGTAGGTATATAATATGAGTTGTAATTTTGTGTTTAGTTTTATAATAGTAATGTATGATTTGTATGTACAGAGGTACTAGTATGTTCGCAACATTAGAGAGAAAGAGAAGTTTATAGTTTGACAAAGATTTCTAAATTTTATAGCGATTATAGTACAAGTTCAAGTGATTTAGTAGCATAAAATATTAAGGTACCTTGTAAATAAAGATAATTATCAAATTCACTGCGAATGGCTTCCAAAATGTTTTTATTAAACACAAGATTACACGTGCCTCTGTCCATTCTCAGGTATTTAACTATATCCATACCAATTTGCATCAAGATCTGTTCAGTAGTTAGGCATGAAAACGTTACAGACAGATAGACAGTTACTTTCGCATTGGTAATATTAAGTAGGATATAATTCAGTCATGTTTTTTCAAGTAACTGCACGATAAGCCATTCGTTACAGTTTGCGGAATTGCTTATCTTCATGCCACCGAGTGCAGGAAGTCGATGTTCATCGCCTTTATTTACTCTACGTGATAAATATGTCGATAAATACACTACGGCATATTGTTACTTATCAACCATTGAAAATCTAGATGAATACATGAAATCAATTGTGATATAGGCAATAAGAGCCGATTTGTTTTGAAACAATAAAAAATAGTTCGTATTAAGAGTTATTACCGCGTCTAACTGAGGCAACTCGTTCTCGAATATTTCGTCGATTTCGTTATATTTCAATGCAATACAAAGGTATCGGTATAAAACGGGGGGTAATGCTGCCAGCATTTGGGTATGAAGACACAGACAGTGTACATTAAGTTATTATATTAGTTTAATTAAAGATCCAACATGTATATTTTCTGTAAATAAATGATGTCAGTAGATAATCAATAGATATAAACACTTGGTTTAGTTTATTACTAACTGTTGCCCGCGACTTAGTCTGTGTGGAATTTGCTATTTCCTATAAAACTGAGGTACTTTCCTCTACACTTTCAATCCTTATTACCTCCTAGGGAGTCGAATTTCCAAAAAATCTATATTATTATTAGGGAACCTATGTGCAGAATTTCGTTAAATTACTTCTAAATTGACTAACTTCACATAAGTAGTTCGTAGAATTTACAAAAAATATGTGTTATTGTTAATTTATCAAATCTACGTGCAGAATTTCATGCATTTTGCTTTAAAATTGACGATGCCCCATATAAACTCAGCTAATTAACTTCTTTCGGGATGAAATACAAAGATAAAATATACACCAGTTTTTTAAGTTAGACCTTCAGCTACACAAGTGTGATAACGGCATCCAATTCCATGCGCGCATGCCATGATGCGCATACGCACATACAGACATACAGATAGGCAGACAGACAACTTATGAGAACGCCTGTCTTATTATGTCAATAAAAAAGTAAAAGTCACTTTGCTTTAAGGGTCTGTTTGCAGTATGTAAAAGAAAGAAACACATTCTGCCGCAATGTGTCAATTTTAGATATTTTTTATTAATAATACTTTATATCTCACATTTTAAAAAATACGTTACCGTATCCACTATCGTTTGTAGTTGACTAGCTTTTGACGGCGTAGTGTGTCGATAAAAACAAGCCTATAATGTTAATCTAGGCTATAAGCTACATGTGTACAAAATACTAATACACATAATCTTTTTTTTTACTTTTTTGTAGTTGATAAGCACGTCTTTGACAACGATCTCATCTGATGGTAGGTGATGATGTGGTCAACTGTAGAGCACGCTTGCCTATGAGATACCTATTCATTCTTGCTTTGAAGACGCCTCGATTGTACTTATGCAGAAACACAGACTCGGGCAGGACGTTCCATTTAGACTAGGGCAGTTCGCATAGATGGAATGTTGCAGCGATGAAGGAGTGCCGTTTATCTGGTGAAATGAGAACGGAGAAATAAGGTAGTACAATTCCTCGGCACACTTTTCGAAATTTGCGACGATGCTCCAGACTTTGAAGTCGAGCGTTTGTCAGATCGTCGTCGTTGACAATTACCTTGGCCCTCCTCTCGACTGACTCAAGCGCCTCGAGCTCGTATGTTGCTTAACCATCCCACAGATGTGAACAATAATAATCCACACACGATCGGACTTGTGCTCGGTAAAGTCCGATATTTACAAACTTTCTCATTTATAATATTAGTAAGGATAAAACCGGCAACTATAGTGTTATATTATTTATTTATTAAAACTTTTGCACATTTATAAGTACAGAGGCGGACTTAATGCCTAGTGGCATTCTCTAACAGTCAACCTTGGGTGGTGCAGAGAAAAGCAAGGGTAGGTGCAATATGAGCAAAGAACTGAAGTGTTTATAGTATTGATGTGAATTTATATATTTATTAGTTAGTTATGAAATCACAGTCGTACCGAGATCATGTTGTCCTTACTCATATTGTTCCGGAAAATTAAGTTTCTATTTACTTAACCAACTATTCAAATATTTCTTCTCTGTGAGAGAGTTAAAAGAATCTGTGAGTAGATTTGTGGTAATATTTCATGAATGTTTTAGAGCCAAAATATTTAATGTATACACGGCTTCAAATCAAGCAGTAAACTTCCAATATAAGATGATCTCGCATTGCATAGGCTTCCGTGCATAGAAATCTTAATAATAAGGCAATAGAAATGTCAAAGACGCGTGACCTTGTCGCCGCGCATCTGTCTAGTCAAACACAAGTGCGAGTTGAGGAATTGTCGTCTTAATGTCATCGCAAAAAGAATAATTTTGTTTGCAGGAATACAAGCGCATGAGTCAAATCGAACACAAGTGCGAGTTGAGGAATTGTCGTCTTAATGTCATCGCCAAAAAGAATAATTTTGTTTGCAGGAATACAAAAAGTGGTATTTGAAAAACGGCGACATGCGTCCCAGTGTTAAAAGATAGTCGATAGCATTTCTATTGACTAGTTATTAAGATTTCTATGCTTCCGTGCAATGCGAGAACAGCTCACACTGGCAATGCATAGCTCGAAGTGTGGCCGTGTGTACTTTGTGTAGGAGGACGGACAAATGAGATATGTGTAGGTATTTGTGCCACAACACAATGTACAATATGACGGAGCGCAACTGTTTTTTAAAACGTACCTACTCTTACTTCATAGTGGTTTAGTGTGGTGATTTAAAACTCTCGACAAGAAAATTTTAGTACGAGTCACAAAACTAGCAAAAGTGATTCGATGTTTAAAGCTACTGATTTGAAAACTGGACGAACGATTACCAATATCAACCTAGTGGACAGTGCCAACATTGTAGTTAGAACATGAGGCACTTTTTGAAATGTTTCCTTTAGAAATATCCGTTTTTTTCTAGAAGTACATTACGACTAGACTAGCGAGCTGGTGTACGGTGTTTTTTTAAATATTGATTACAAATAAAGAAAGGCGTTCACAGCATAAAAGGCAAGTAAACGTTCTATCTGATAACGGCTCGGTTAAATCAATAAGTAAACGTGCCAACCCAATATTTCATGGTTACTACTTCACCAAAGTAAGTAACAAGTTAGATTTATGTTAGAACTCCGCAGGTGAAGTCACGGGCACCTGCTAGCCAACACAAAGTATCATCATGTAAGTACACACGGCTACCGATCAACCAATCCAATGCCAGTATGAGCTGGTCTCGCTTTGCTCGGCAAGCTTATACAACACGGGACCAAGTAATAGTAACATTGTACACGTTGATGTGTATACGTAGTATGTAGTACGGCGATTACACTCGGCGTACTTAAAGCACCGTTAGCCGCGGAGCGTACGCGTGTCACGTCATTAGAAACCAGCTTGAGTTGCGACACAATACTCAATGGTACAAAGATCAGTTACGGAACAGATGGCATAAATGTCCATGGCTGTTTTGTGCCTACTCGGTTTTAAGGCAAAAGGAAAGCCAAATTGTTGATTTTTTAACCGACTTCAAAAAAAGGAGGAGGTTCTCAATTCGGTTGTATTTTTTTTTTTATGTTTGTTCACCGATTACTCGAAGACGCCTGGACCGATTTGAGAAATTCTTTTTTTGTTTGAAAGGATATACTTGTCATGTGGTCCCATTTTTTTAAAATCACGTTCTGATGATGGGATCCTAGAGAAATCGAGGGCAACCCTCAAATTTAAAAGGCTTCTATATTGTTTTTTATATATTATCTAAAGCTACTCGGATATTTGCATCTAGTAGTCAGCATTTTATGTTGCTGAGCTGATGCTGGAAGGTACAACTCCTCAACGGTTAGGAGTACGGGGATAATTCTTTAAATATAGGCACCTTAAATAAGTTTTCCGTCTCAAGTAACCGTCGTCTCCTCATTCAAGAAACATTCTTGCTCGGTCTACCCATCACTTAAAATCGTAAAATAAAATTATTTTTAACAAAAAAAAAACCGACTTCAAAAAGAAGGTATACTAAAAAGCAAAAAATAAATTTACTTCGCACAAAATAATACATTTTTTCATTTAGTTAAATAGAAATGATTAAATAATTATTTTATAATTCTGAAGTCGGTGCCAAGTAAACAATAACTCTGTATAGATAATAATCAATCTTTCTAACAACTATTTTATGACTGAATATTAGTTATAATTTTGTCGTAAGTACCAATACTGGGTGACCGCGCACTAGCACAACTACGCCTCCCTTTATTGTGTGTACTGTAATTTGATATTGTAGAAAGGTTGTGCTAGCTTTTACTTGGCACCGACTTCAGAATTATAAAATAATTATTTAATAATTTCTATTTAACTAAATGAAAAAATGTATTATTTTGTGCGAAGTAAATTTATTTTTTGCTTTTTAGTTTACCTTCTTTTTGAAGTCGGTTTTTTTTTTGTTAAAAATATTTTTTACTTAGCGTTATTTTAGACTAGCTTCTATGTGCGGCTACGCGCGCGTTGCAAATATTTGAAAAGTATTTAAGAGCGAGGTATAGTATAGTAGCCTATATCTTTGTCCAGGCCATAAAAAAATTATGTACCAAATTTTATCAAAAGTGAAGAAGTAAAAAACCCACTAACACAATAACAAACTTTCGTCTTTAAAATATTAGAATTAGTTATTTATGATAAACACATCATTTCAATATCTTATTTACAAAAGAAATGGAACCATAATCAATCTAATATTGCGGATAATGAAAGTGCTGTATTAGATTACTTCGAAATCAACGCTTATGAAATTGATATCTGTGCTCATTCACAATAGGATTTCTCTATACACACATACGTGAATAAGTATGGGGTACCAGGAACCATAATAAAAATATCGGCTCACTTAGGTGATATGTCAATCATGTATTAGATACATATCGGGTTTCCCAAGGAAAATTATTTATTAAGGGTGTCTTTCCTTGACTCCTATCAGTCATTATTACTCGTATTGTGTTTCTGTCCAAAAATAGACAATACTGAAATACGATAACATTAGATACTTACTATTTATTTATCAATGTTATTTTGGGTAGGGGTGCATGAAAGGAGCCTCCCCGAGTGACGTACACAACGATTCGCTACGTCCGGCGCACCCTGGGCAATTCGCGAATCCTCCAAAGCGAATTGGCTAATCCTTTCACCACGATGGCAAGTCAAAATAAAATTTGACTCTGCCATCGACACGACGAAGAAGAAGAATGTTATTTTTGTAAGCCTCCAGGAGGAAAAGTCTCAGCTTTAAATGATGGGGACAGCATATTTACTATACTAAAATCTTCTTTTATTAAAAAAGAAAATTAATACTGTAGTCAAAGGCTTTATGAAAATATGATTGCTCATATGAAAATCGAATAAAAATTACGTCTTGTATTTTTATATTATTATCAATCATATTATAAGGATAAAAAAAATCAAATCTCTTTTTATTGGTTGAACTGACACTTCATAAAATTCTGATGATCTGCTTCTTACGTGTCATGGTCTATGATTTCTCATTTGGAATTTATATTGTTTTTGCCCAATAGGTAGCAACTCCTACTGCCTTGCTAGTGATGCTCGTAAATCCTAATAATATGAGTAAATTATTTTTCACCTCAGCAGCTCGAAAGTCGTTCTTTGCTGTATAAAAACATTAAGCAGAACTCGATTTAGCTTTGAGTTTTGCTTTCGCTCGGAGCTAAGTTGAACTTTGCTCACTGCTCGCCTTTTTTGAAATGTCATACAACTTTCACACCACATCACCTAGTCCTAAAATAAAGCAGAGCTCGTACTATGGGTACTATTTCGAGCTGCTAAGGTGACACTTTGTAAGTGCGACACGAGATCAAAGTTATTTAAGTTGTTTTTAGTTTTATTTTATTTTTACGTATCGAGCTTTTGCCGCTTATACGGGACTCAAAATTAGCACTCAAAGCAAATACGGACTTTGCTTTCGAACATTTACATTAATTAGTCGATCGTCAATCGACAGTCGATTGGAAGACAGTTTGCGTTATCCAAATGTCTTAGTGAAGATAAAACTGTCAACTAGTATTATCAATCGATCGATTTCCGTGTGATTAAACCCTAAATCAGAGGATGTTCACTTCTTAAGGAATGTTTAGTCTATCGCTTGCACCTCTAGAAAGGTCGGAGCATTTTTTCACGAGTGGCTATGGAGTGAAAGTGGGTGAGCGACAGTACTTCGGCGTTGCCAAAACGTCGCTTAGGTACTTCCTCCGCTTAGTAACAGGTGACCAACTTATAAGAAACTATCTCTTCGTAGACGGTGCTTTTGTTTGCTTTTCGTCGGTAATACTTTGTTTCTTCACTGACAAGAGTTTACTCGTTTATAAAGAAATAATGCGTACTGATGCATAGACGGGTAAACAAATTGTTTATTAAATTAAAAAATGCAGTCTGCTTTCGACGACGAATAATAATGGTTTTTCAGTTTTACCTCCCCAATGTAAAAGGATAAAACTATTACAGACTAATATTTATTCATTATTTGTTTAAAAACATTTCGCAATAAGAAAGTTAATTTATATCTGTATTTTTTATGAATTATAATTAGTGTTAGCCTCCACTTCCGAGTACTTGATAGTTTGATACGATTAAGAATGTTTGCGAATCAAAAAAATAATAACTTTTATATAAAACCTGTTAATACATTTACATATTACGACACAAAAGATCTAAAAATATACAGGGTGAAATGTAGTCATGTGCATTCTTTAAAAAACAGGCCTCCATGTTATTTGTTGGTTAAAAATGAATAGCATGCATGGGAATAACATGAATGTGTGTTACTGTATCGCGCAAAAGCTACTAAACAGCTTTTGATGAAATTTGCCAAAAATTAAGTCCATGATCTAGAATTCTAGATTAACTTAATTATAGGCTACTTTTTACCAATTTAACTACAACATGGCCACGTGAACCGAGCTGTGTAAGCTTAGTAATAATAATCTGAATATTTCATAACATTGGCCTCAATTAAATCAATTTAGTCAAAAGCGTATTTCTTTAAAAGGATGCCGACTACTACAGTTACACCCTGTATAAATGCGTGTGAAATGTGCGTGAGCTTTAGTTGTATAACTGATGTATTACTGTTGGACTTTGAAAGAATGCGTTGAAGGCAGATGGCATAGAAAGACAACAATTTATTAAAGTACAGTCGATGAGAAATAATGCTGAAAATAGAGAAATACTATGGTTCTAGTTCGTCTGCCAATCAATCTAATTAAACTGACTACTTTTTGATAGCATGCATCTCTAAGAATATTCTTTAATGGTTACCGAATAGGTAATTTTAGAAGGCAATGTCATACTTTGCCTACTATACTAATAATTACTAAATCAGCAACCTAACCTAAGGCCGTAGCCGACTAAGTTATTTCGATGGTGATTATAATTAATTTTGCAGCCAAACTTATTGTTTCTCATTGACACCAACACCGAATGACCACATGATTTTTGCTCCTATAGGTTCCAATAAAATAAACCTGAATCCGGATCTTTAATCATGGCTTTTGACGACCGGATGGCGGAGTGGGTAGTGTACCTGCCTGCGACGCCGAGGTCGTGGGTTCGATTCCCACTTAAGACAAATCGTTGTGTGCATGAACATGGGGGTTTGTCTTAGTCTGGGTGTTTCTATGTATAATATGTATGTATTTACAAAAGAAAAAGTATATAATGTATTAGTATCAGTTATTCTAGTACCCATAGTACAAGCTCTGCTTATTTTGGGACTAGATGGCGTTGTGTGTGAGTTGTGAAATATTTATATATTATAGAAATATGGCTAAAGCTAAAGTTGCAAATGTGATTTTTTGTGTAACAAAAAATACACAAACCTCTATTTTTTATGTATAACAGAAAATAGTATACAGGTACTTCTTTGGTTGACTGTACTGCTCGCGTGATGTCTCACAACGGTTCGTGCAAGCTCATGCCGATGGTAACCTCCTACAGCCTGTGTGCCAGCTAGCCGGCCAATTACGCCGACTATGGCTTTACTAAAAATGCGTTGCAATTTACAGCATGCCACCACATGCAGTAAATGCGATGAACAATACGAAATAAAACGGTTTTAAATGCATTTCAATCTAACCGAATCTAATGAGTGACCACATTTGCAGCTGCAGACTAGTCGGTCATTCAAACACCAACAAATCGTCCCAACGCATAGTCGGCCCATTTTTACCAAGGAGTAATATCACTAGTACTAGAGCGTTTGTGAGCGAGGTTGAAGAAAAACTCATTACTTTACCTATCCACCTACTACTCTAGTCCAAATTTAATGGTGAAGTAAGCTTTTGGGCAGCAAGACAAAGAAAAGTATCTAAGATTGTTATTTGTTCATCTGTAGTCAGCTGCCGCTATCGCAGCAAAGTTATAATTATTAGTATTCTTGTCATGCTACTGTTCACTTTTTGGCGCATGAAACCACGCAAAGGAACCTTATCGCAGTTAACTGTCTTAAAATGCAGGAGAATTTTTGACAAAGATCCGTCAAACGCTCAGCAGTATAAAATATAAAATAAAATAGCATGGAATAAATTTGATTGTATCATCCGTACAGTATCGCATTCGAATCCCACATAATTACTGATGCTAGGATTAACATTGGTGCTCATCGTACGCTACGTACGAGTATGTTTCACGGTGGTTTACCGCAATGGATTATGGAGAGAGTGTTTATATAATTAGTTATCAGTTGATAGTTGTTACTGTAAGTGGCCTACGACAGCTTATTTTCGGTTATTGTCAAAGAATTCACTCGGGCAGCAATGATTGGCAAAATCAAGTACTTATGTGGCAAGATAGTAAAAAAATCTATAAATCACATAGATAAATATATTCACCAAAACCTGATAAACATGAACGTTTTTTAATGACAGCCTGAAAACGAGATGGGCCTTGTTTTGAGTAGTATAATAAGTCTTGTCGAACATTATGATAAGCTCATGCGTATCGGTGGTCGCACCCATCGCCCTGCCCGACGTCCTAAGAACGGTGCCTTCCACACATCGAATATGAGCTCAAAAGAATTTCGCCAATCTCCCGTCCTATTTCACCTCATTAGGATGATACACCCATCTCATTCCTACACGTTTCACCTCTAAAAAGCTATTCGGTTCCAGACAGGCCCGAACTTGCTGGACAGGTTTCTAAAAATAGCGGAAATAGCCGATTTTTTGAGAATAGCCTAAGGTTGGCATGTCGTACTTAATTGTTTGGCTGGCTCGTTCACTTGAGTTCGATCCCATACGAGATATCTATGAACGTTTTATGGAGTATAAAACACTTGAGCACCATGAGAATACGGATCATATTTTTTAATCGACGCTCGTGCAGATAAGCTGTACCGTTACATCGCTAGTTTTGTTAGGAATTTTCCTGTTAACTGCGCAGCTCTAAATAATACAGTATTAGACGGTGAGCTTAGGTATTATATGTCGCAGTAAAGAATAAAATAATATAAAAGTGCATGGGTAATTCGGTTATAAATAAAATATACTTACTAAACATTTTTTTTTATATTACTTAGTTATATAAATATAATATTAGTATCTACTTTATTTACACTAATTTACATCACATCTTGTGAAAATCTTAATTTTTCATTGACGTACCACGTCGGCGCGGCGCGGTACCGCGTTCTACAGTTAGTATAACAATATAGTTCAATAGAACGTATTAACTCATTCTAACTTTCATTTATCTCGAATCTTACAAATAGGAGTGGGTTTTAAACTTTCGCGTGTTGATACATTCTCACAAATTAAATTAGTTAACCGGTTTGACTCGCATCGCGTTATGTTTGCGAAGCTCACGACTACGGTGCAAGTCGATTAATACGGTATTAAAAACTGATATATTATGGTACCGGTATAAAGGTTATACATGTCAAATATAGAACCTTTTTGAAGTCAGTTAAAAATATATCGACGCCCCCAAGGAATAAACCTGTATTGTACTATTACTGAATTTTTACTGTTATACCATTTACGGTATCTATGGGTCGGGATACACCTATGCAATTTTTTTCAAATTTTTTCTACGGTAATTTCCAACGGATTTCCTTATATCACTTTTGTTCTTTGGAAATTTGCCATTTCTTATTTACTAGAATAATCACGAAATACATTATTACAAATTTATTGCCGTTGCTACATTTCGGTAAAGTAATATTACTGTAAAATATGTTTTTTTTAAATCCGGTTAATGCGATAACAGGTTTATTATCGTAAGTTTTGTGGTAGACATTTTCGGTTATGCACTGTTGCAGTTATCATCCGAGATATAAATTTATAAAATGAACTGTGGCAGCAAATTTACTTAAATAACTTTGATAAATTTTATAAGCTTTCTGATCGAGAACGCCAATGGATGTATATTATTAAACATACTAAAACCAAAAATATCAAACGAATGACTCTAGAACGCAAAAATAAACACAGACTACAAAATATTTTTTTCTTTAAATAATGTAGAAATTCTTGTTTGTAAGAAATTTTTCCTAAACACTTTAAAAATTAATGAACAAATGGTATATACAGCAATAGAAAAATTTAAATTAGACGAAGGGATTACAGACTTAAGAGGTAAGCACACCAATAGACCTCGAAAAATGAGCTCCAGCACGGAATCGAATATTGAGAAGCATATTACATTATTTCCTAAAGTAGAGTCTCATTATACAAGAAAAAGCTCAACTCGACAATATTTGTCACTAGACCTAAACATCTTCAAAAATGTATCGTTTTTACACTGAGTGGTTTCCACAGCAAATTATGTTGAAGTTACGATGGCGACAAAACGTCAATATGAAACCATTTTTAACACAAAATTTAACTACTCATTGTTTAAGCCTAAAAAAGATCAATGCTCTACATGTTTTGTATATGAGCAAGCCAGTCCATCAGAGAAAGAGTCTTTAGAAGAGAGCTATAGACGTCATTTAAGTAGAAAAGAAAAATGACAATTGACGAAAATGGTAGCACAATTGCTATCTTCGACCTGCAAAAAGTGTTAAGTAGGTATTCCACAATCCACTGTAGGCACTTTTTATTACAAACGTAAGTACACTGTGTACAATTTTACTATTTTTAACGCTCTAATTAAAAAAGGGTATTGCTACGTGTGGCATTACCAAATCGCAAAACGAGGCTGCATAGAAATTGGGAGTTGTTTGTTGCAATTCTTGAAGAGTGAACAGGAGCGAGGTCTTAACAAGATCTATTTTTATTCGGATGATTGTTATGGCCAGAATAACAACAGGTGCATTTTTGCCTTATATATGCGTATGCAGCAAAAACTTTAAATTTGTCTATAACGCACAGATTTTTCGAGACTGGACATAGCCAGAACGAGGGAGACTCGATGCATTGCCTGTATTGAGAGGAACATGAGAAATAAGTATAAATTTACACACCAGATCAAATATATAATATAATTCTCAACTCCGAAGTCTCAGGTGAAAAATATACTATGAAAGAATTGGAGCAAACAGATATATTAGACATAAAAAAAATTGTAAACCCTTTGAATTGGCGTCGCGATATAGATGGAAATACAGTACGCTGGTCTGATGTAATGGAAATTCATGTATCATCATCTCAACAGGACAAGGTTTTCTTTAAATATGATTTTGATGAGGCATACTCTGAATTCAAAATTTCAAATTCATTTCAAACCAAACGACGTGGGCGAAAACCTAACACAGATGCTCTGATAGAAGATACTGTATTGGCACGTGCTTATCATCAACCTATTCCTATATGCAGGGCGTTGCATACAGATTTATTGTCTTTGTGCAATAGTGGAGCGATACCACGGTATTATCACGCATTTTATGAATCCTTAATTTCGGTAGAAAATAGTGATGATCGCGATGATACTGATGATGCCATTGATAATATCGATTAGTTATTAAGATTAGTTATTTGTGTTTTTACTTGGCTACTTTTGTTATACTTTTACTGATTGTAATTTGTGATCCATAAGAGAACTTTGTTCCTACTAAACGTTATAATTTTAATAAGTTTTGTGAATTTTCTTTAATTATTCCCTCAAAGATACCAACAACAAATTTATTTTACATAATCGTTTTCAATGATTACGATAATATGACTACGAACAATTTTCAACAAAATACGGGTTACACTACTTTACCCTTTTATGGTTATTTAAATTTTTACCACAATAAGTCGGTAACTGAACATTACAATCTAACTCTGTAATGAAAAAACACGTTTAAAGCAATATTATGCCTATAATTTTTAAGAAAATTACAAGAATAATTCGGTAAGTAAACATTACCGTAATAATATTGATAAGTCAGGATCGTAAGATATCAATACCCTAAAAGTTATATGAAACCATTTTCGGCAATATGTATTTTAGTGAATTACTGATTCTGTGTATATTTAATAGTTACACTTAATACTATAAACTATTCGAGTAAAAATTAGCTTTTCCGTCATATAACAATGTCGTCAGGATTACCTTTTGTTGAAGAGATATACCCCAAAAACACTAAATCATTTTTCCTGTAAAATTTGAATTTTGCGATTACCGGTTTATTCCCCGGGGACGTCGATATAGACTTTATCATAATCCATTCCTACTAACCTATAGTATAAATCGTACTAATGATATAAATACAATAGTTTATGTGGAAGTGTGAATGAATGTCTGTTACTCTTACGTGCAAAAACTATAGATTACTATTTACCGGTATGCGCAGCGTGTATCGTAAATGTAATCATATTAAATTTGATTTACGTCCGTTTTTAGATTTAGCTAGGTTATATAATTACAAAACCGACCGTTTCATTTACAGAATTGCACCTCGGGTCGATCGAGAGCGTAGAGTATTTATTATATAGTATGCTACTCCCCCGAGACAGGTCACATCGATCAATCATCGAACCATCATGTTGTGCGGACTTGACTGACCTGTTTTGAATCAGCACTGCTAATGACTGCACCGATTGATCGGTTAATAAGGCAGGTGGTAGAACTCTTGTGAACGAGAGGCAGACCACCTGCCGCCATAAAGTAGTACTTATAATACTTTGAGCTTCGAGGGAGAGAATGAGTGCATGGTTGGCGTAAAGGTTAAAAAAACTTTGTGTGATCTGCAAAAAAAGTGTGTTTAGTGTGTGTGAAATGTATGTTTGTGAACACCGCCGCGACACATGAGTTTTTGCGGGCATCGTTATTTTTTAAATAAAATAACCAAAAATATCAGATGCTGATATAACTGGCTACTAGCGGTGTTTCAACAGTTTTTTTGTGAAGATTATGATTTTAGTTACCATTACTATTAAGTGGGTTAAAAGCCATTGCTTCATGCTCCATCCAACTTAAATTAAATTTTATAAATCATACTATGCCTAAAATTATATTGACTGTGTGTGATGGATGTTCGCCACTTTTTAACGCAAAAACTACCGGTTCGATTTTAAATAAAAATTGCACACAGATTATATATATATTATTAGACAAAGTTGTAGTTGGAAGGTAGCTTAGAATATACGAGACCAAACAGCAGGAATAGATTTCAGAACAGACAATTTGGACCAATCCAATGGTAATTCATGGAATGATCCGTTTCAATAATTCCAGGAAATTTATTGGAATTAAATATTCACGATGAGATATTTTAATTCGCCGAAACAGCGAAGAGGATAATGAAATATGACGGTATTTTTGGACAGTTAAAATAAACGCTGCATTCCCCATTGCTATGTTTCATTGATATAAATTATTTAATTTTGTCGAATACTTTTGCTGAATTATTGAAATCTGACTGCTCGTCAAAGCTGGAGTTATTTATTAAAATAATTTCGTGTTTGTTGTGGCACACAGGCATTTGGAAATGGTAAGTGTCTCGAATTAGACAACTCAATGATTCGTTTCAGTCTGAATCTTTTTTTAACGATCGTAGAACGGTCAATTGCACCGTTTATCTAATGCAGTATGTGCTGTCTGTTGATAATATATCAAAATACTAATAGGCAAAAAAAAAACAATGTATTATTTCATTTGTAATGATTTTATTTTTGGGTTTTTTGACATTTTATTATTATGTTTGTTGGGATTTTCTGTCTTCATTTGGGATTTTCCGTCTGAAAATTCTCAATTGCAGCACGAAGTTCAATTTGTTGCCGATGTGGATGGCTATAGTCTCACCCTCTAATACAGGGGGCCTACACATAACTGATGAAAAGTGGGTGTAATATACACATCTGCAGCACCCCTTTGATTTAAAAAAAATTGATGTTATGTACATAATGTTATTTGTTTATCAGCAGTTGGAATTTAATTTGCTTCGTAGGTTCGAAGTCGGGCGACAGCAAATAAAGTGTCACGGATTGGGATTGGTCACGATCGAGCACGGTGCCCGTCGATTGGTCGAACAGCTATCTGCAGCCAACTTCACAGTCACCTAGATCTATGATTTTATCTATACAAGCGTCATAATGTCAGCCTCAAATGTAAACGGTTCTCCACAGACAAGTAGCGATTTGTTGTCAGCTCCCACACTATTCAGAAGTCTTCGTTAATTTCTATAGCCTTGCTTGCGCGGTCGTGTTTCATTTATTATCCCTGGTAGCTTGTTTTGTGCAGATGTTGACTTTAATAATAGCACCATGAATGATCCCGAAGTACCACTGACTGGCATAAAAATGTATATATAAGATTGCCAGCCGATTTCGGCTACGAGCATGGATTTAGCTCTTACATGACTAATTTACCCAATTTTTGCGTTAAATACACATGAATACTGCGGACACGTGAGGGCACCATTGAGATAATTAAATGTAATATTTGAAGGTGGTCGTGTTTTAAGTTGGTCTTATTTAGGATCTAGCTCACACCTTCTTCCATCTTCGAACACGTGAGTACATTATTTTGCACGATACGGCGCCATTCTGGACGATTGGCAGCATGAGTCCCCCAATCAGAAGAATCTATCTGGCATTTCTTTATATGTCTCTTCTGAACATTTTAAAATTGTATACGGCAGCCAGGAAAGAATGGTTTAGTAAATTAACCATTTGGTTATCTTAACTCTAAGCGTTGGTAATAAAATGTCTTTTTTCTTTGGATACTCGTATCTAACACAATATAAGTATTGTAAGATATAAAAACTGGCCAAGTGCGTTTTGAGCTACGTCAAAAGGGTTCCGTAGTTAGCCGTTACAACATAATTATGGACAAAAAAATATCTATATTGAACATTGACAACTTAATACAAGTCATTATTTTCGAAGTTTTTTGTATTTTGTACGAAATATTTTAAGTAACTGCTTTTAATACTTTAGATCCCTGTTGCTCTTGAACTAATTTTGCTAACGTAGTCACTATAGTTGCCATGAAAGTTCATTAAATATACTACCACCACGATTTTTTACAGATTTTTAGAGCTTACGGTTTAAAGTTTTATATTATATATTATTTATATTATTATATTATCTCTAAATCAAAAAACTGTCGCAACAACCCTTTAATGTTTTTAAAAGACCTATCTAACGATACTCACACTATGAGGTAACATCCCCACTTTACAAGTAGGGGAGGTAACCGACAAAAATATAAGGTCTTTACCTATGAAATTGCCGTAGATTGTGCATCATCAGCTTCCACATTCGCCTTTAATTCATCATTGTCGACCAAAGTCTTCGGACGACCGCGAGGTTCATTTTTCAGGTCGAAATTCCCAGAACGGAAGCGAGCAAACCAATAACAGGTGGTGCGTTGGTTTGTAGTGTTAGCTCCGTAAACGTCGTTGATGTTGCGTGCCGCTTGTGCCGCGTTGCTGCCACGACGGTACTCATATTTCATATTTACTCGAATTTTTAGCGTATCCATGATGACGAAAAAGATTGAAATGCGATGAAAATGTAACACTAATCAATAAACAAATGACTACTTTGAGAAAAAGAATGCCATGTTTTTAAAATAAAATTATTTGAAATTAGAATTCTTAGCCAAACAAAAATTATTTTGATTCGAAATGGTCAGTAGGTACACATATTCATGTAATCCAGATTCCTAGCACTAACAGTTTCGACGTTTTGCTTCGGACAGACGGACAGACGCACGAGGCTAAACTAAAACCTTAAAAAGGAACCCGAAACAAGATTATCTTAAATAAATTGCATTTTCATCTGGTTTTATGGATACATGTCAACCATTATAAACTGATTATTTAACTAAATTTTAAGATACAACATAAAACTAAAACGATGGCAGGCCTTATTTTCTTTTGAAAACTTGATATTAAAATATGGTTACTAAACATTGCCACGCAACTGCGTTAGTACGGCCCTCATAACTATGAGGGCCGCTAGTAAAGTATTACTAAATAGGTTGGTGGTAACGACGGGTTTCATACGGTAATATGCGTGATAACTTATATGCTAATAGTGCAGCCTCATCTTCCTGACCAACCACTTTACATCAGCGCAGACTTGGCTGGACAGGTTCCTAGACTGCCTAGCCTACTCGGTGGTAATGTGAAAGTACGCTACCTGCCGAGGATATCTATCAACAACGTCGAGATAATTATATGTTGGTTGGAAATGTTTAATTTCGTTTAAGAAAGGTTATAGGTAAGGATATTTTTAAACAGCCTGTAACCCACGGGAACAGATATGTAGCTACCTATAACGTAGGTCAATGTAACACTGCGACAAGAAGCTGCAATCAAAATCTTCATTACTTAATATGTATAATAAAAAGGAAAAATCGATTTTTTGCTTATTTGTAAGGATTTATCTCAGAAACTACTGGACCGATTTACGATTATAATTTACGCTCCTTTTCTTTTTTTCTTATGTTTTTAAAGAAAATGCGTAAAAAAGGTGTGGCAAGTGCCAAAAATACTTCGCTGCCATTACTATTGTTGTTTTAAAGTGGACGCGTAAAAACGACGGTGCCTTCGGCGCATCAGTGCTACTTCTTTTGTTTTGCTCCCTTCTTTACTGCGGGTGGCACAGATACTCAAAGGCATAATAGATACTTAAAGAAAATGCAAAAAAAGTCGCTTCATTCCTGTTTCTGACATTACGTTGAGCTTCTAGTGCGCCTATAATAAGCGCCTTGAATCATTTTGTCACTATGTGTCCCTTGTCTGCAAAAAGGTTGACGTGCGCTGACCTAATATATAATATTATATGATAATAACACAGGATAATAATAATAATTTGATAGATGCTGGCTGTCAAGAGACTTTTGACGTATCCCGCATCATATTGTGACGTTAAGCCGTAGAATACTTGAAAAGGCTCGAGCTAACAAAATAACGTGATTTGAAATTGAAATTGAAATTTCAAGGTGTATGAGATGGGGAGGTAAGCGACCAAAACGGAGCGAACAGTAAGTAGTATTTATTTAGGTATTAAGAGACATTAGCTAATAGGGTTTAAATTCGAGGATTCTCGCTAGCTGGCAAATAGTACTTCAATTTGCATCCGTGCTCATTGTACCTAAAATGGTCTATAGATAGTGCATAGTGCCTCTCCTATTTAAACATATCTATGTATTTAGCTGAACTGTTTTAAAGTGACTTCTATCTATTCTACTATAGAGTTCAAAATGATTTGTTACTACAGTTTGGAATAGTCTAAGTGGCAGTAACGCGTCAGTATTTACCCATGAGCCGCTGGCGGTTAGCATTCACCTGGCATTTATTACCAAAATTAAATGGTGAGGTGTTCTGTTCTACAGTTAAGGGTTTTTATTATAATACTGCAGTCAGTGGTGGTTTCATGTGGCATTTTAATGCATATTCACAACTCATCCTTTATTAAAACATTTAATCCATTTACCAAAAAATAGTATTAATGTTTACTAAGTTCGTTAATGTTTAAATAAGAGAATATTTTTAATGTATGTAAGGACGCGGAATCATGACGTCTCATTGCCAGTCAAATGCTAGGTAACTAGTTTTGATAGGAGAAAAGGAGCTCCCAGATCAAGAGCATTTGCTTGTAATGTAACATTACAGATAAGATATTGCAGCAGTGTGGGTTCCAGTTCTTCTCTGGAACTAACGTAGAAGTTACATTCTATGCATTGCTCGTTAGAATGGGAGTCAGTTAGTAACGTAAAGCTTAAAATCTCATCTGTAACGAAAACATTTGAATTTTGCATCTCCTCTGAGTGGTAAAAGCATGGTCTCGGATGATAAGTGGTAACTGCAAATGATTTAGCCTTGAAAGACGTTAGAGGACTATAAAATAGCTTATAATCCGTAATTATTATCAACCTTATCGTGGAACGGCGACCGAGTTTTTTTAATCTTTAGTGATTAATAAAGTAATAATGATTATCCGATTAAGGGGAAACCCCTGGCCCCTGATGCCGCGCCGTGTTTTCATACAAACGGATTTCGTATGTTTATGCCCATGAAATCACAAGAAATTTACATTTGTGTCTATCAAATAACGACAATTTTTGAAACCGACAGTTTTCATTACAGAATCACGCCACGGTTGTTATTTTAATCTATATTTTATATAGTATATATTTATTATTAGTTATAGTTATTAGTATTATATTTAAAACTCTAAAATGCATGTTTGTTTGTTTCTATAATGTATTTTCTTTTTAAATCATATTTTAATTATAAGTGATTTTCAAACAAACTGAATAATTGAAATAACATTTTTTTACAAAATGGGCAAGAACTAACATTAATTTTAGTGTTTTAGATATGATAAGTGTATGTGAAGTACATTGATAATTACTTAATATTACTAAAATAACAACAGAACTCATTTTGTAAGGAGCGCGATCTCTTAAACAGATTGAAAGGATATTATCCTTTCAATCTCTTATAGGTTAAAAATACATGAAACAAAAACATTTTTGCAGTATCACGCCTTTTTATTTTCATGTGCTGTATGTTTTCATATAAAAAAGACGTGCATAAACTAAAGAATCACACAATGTAGAAATGCTAGTGAGAATAAGATTGAATTATTAATCAAGATTACAGTACGTATAAAATAATTGTGTAACTATATTGCATTCTGCATAAAAAAAGCACACGTAATAGATTGATATCAATGAAAAAGTAGAATGGTCAACGGGTGGAGACTTTATTAAAACGTCAAGTACGAGTTATGGTTGCAATCTATAGGGTTCTGTTTATGTTAGACATTTCATAAATACGTGAGAACATAGCTGGTGCAAACTGCCAAGAAGTGGATCGTCTTGCTCCTGACCGCAACGTCACTTTTGTCAGTTTCGTCACTTACAATCAGATGAGTGCGGCAACGCATGCCTACCAATCCAACATAAAAATAACACAAACATAAAGAATGTAATACTAAAAATAATAATAATACTTAATAATAAAAACGAAATTTATCATTAATTATAAAGTACGTTCATGAATGACTATAATACAATCACTAAAACAATATATTGCGCCGGTAGTCGATAATCTCAAGATCGGCTCTTACGCACCACGGCAGCCTGCTGGTCTGCCAGCTTCGTGTCAGTTTGTCACTCCACCCGAGTGACGTACACAACAATTCCCTACGTCCGGCGCACCCTGGGCAATTCGCGAGATCTTAAAAGCGAATTGGCTAATCCTTTCACCACGATGGCAAGTCAAAACCTTGACCACCTTAATGACTGTCCAAAATGCCCTACCACCTGCACAAAAGAGGCGCTCATTAACGCCGACGAGAGCGCTATAACAGTGATCCCTTATTGGACCAATCAAATTTGACTCAGCCATCGACACGACGAAGAAGAAGACTCCACCTTTATCAGCAAATCTGAATTTGCCCCGAAATTAATGCCAGCAAATTTGGCAACCCTTGCCAGGCGCAGTTACAGACTAGACGCACCGATTATTACAGACGATATTCAGATTAATGCCAATCCAAATGCAATCTAAACACATACAAACACATTCATTATTAAGGCGAGGAATTGAACCAGTGTGATTCTATGGTGGAATGGCGTTGCGTGATATGCATTATGTATTCATCGATGTCATGTCTATTTTGACAGTATATTGACTGGAATCCGTAATATAACGTCACGGTCGAGTAGCCGTACCCCATTAGAAAAGGTTATTCTTGTAAATGTTTCTCTTATCAAATTTCGAAAATTTCGTCGTACTATTCAATATAAAAGAACTGCAGGTAATATGAAAGAACTTTAGAGCATCCCAAGACAACATGTTTTTGATCTGAATAAAGATGTTGTACCAAATCGGTAAATTTGTGTCACTTTCCTTCATGTCACAATTCAAATAAAAGTCTGCGGGGGTTCTTAACGGCAACGGGGCACACTTTGCCATTTTACATTTCAAAACCGCGCGAAACATATGATCCCAGAGACCATCGCCTTAAGTCCTCAGCAGACACTAACTACTATCAAATGCACATAAATGGCAGAACACAAATGCACACATGCATAAAGCCACACTGTTCCATATATAATTAACATGTGCTATGTAAACGTCATGTTATAGTTAGCGTAGTTTGCTGAGCAAGCAATTCTGTGTAGTAGTCGACGGACGAGCGCCTTATGTTTGCTAAGGGCCTCGGCTACAAACCAAATTAATTGGCAGTTGGCCAAAAAAATAAATACAGTCTGACTGAGCGGCCTACGCTCTCAGCCGGTAGAGTAGCCGGTAGATTCAATGCAGTATAAACCCCCTCTAGCGCTATAGTCGCTTCAATTCTACATCTGTCTGAGAATAACGACTCACTTATGACAAAATTTGACATTAAAGTGAGACAGAAATATTTACCTCAAAATTTCCGTGACCTAAACTTGATTGCGTCGACTCTATTCTTTATATCAAAAGCAACTTTTACACGACATGGCTTACCGATGGAAAGGCGTAACCGAAATAAAGACGTTTTATTTGAGATTGATTGCAATAAGACAATCTCATTTGGACAAAGTGCAATGTTAAGTTTTTTGTCGTATGCCATGTGGTCATATTTAGTCATTATAATGCTCTTGACAGTAGTAAATCGAGTATGCGTATCGGATATCATCATCACGTCATCTGTCATCTAATCTCAACACAGCATGAATTACTGCTACAAGAAGTATTTCTTGGAAAGCAAGCTTGGCGAAAGAAGACCCCGTTACACGCATACGCTTAGGATACGAGTATTTCGGCAATTTGATAATTGCAAATAAGTATGTATAGATCAAAGGTCTCAGGATCGAACCCACGGCACACACCTCTGTCAATTAATCGTTAAGATTCGTCTTTTCACAGATATGTGTGTATTTATCATATAAATTATCTCTCGCTAAGGGTGTAGGAAAACATCGTGAGGAAAACTGCATGCCTGAGAGTGCCTAAAAAGTGCTCAAAGGCGTGTGAAGTCCACCATTCCGCATTTGGCCAGCGTGGTGGACTATGGCCTAGCCCTTCTCATCATGAGAAGAGTTAGGCCATCGAGCCCAGCAGTGGGACATGTATTAGATAAAGGGCTGCTATTATTATAAACATAGATCTTTTCTTTTGTTTGATTCATAAATATTCTACGAGAAAAGGCACAACTTTCACACAAGGTAAAATTGTTTATGTCGAAAAAAGTCAATATTTGTGTACCTAAAAACATATTCACATATTCTGACATACTAAAGCTACACAAATAACAACGAACTGTTTTGAAATGCCTCATCTCATGAAAATATTCATAAATTCTACACACCTTTTCAATCTACATTTGACGTACAACTGTGATCTGATGACCTCGTTTCACTTGCAATCATTAATCACATATTCATGTAACCATCCCGTTATATTCCACTCCTTCTGGAAGCAAATCATGAAAATGGAAAGTTTTTACGTGGTACCAGCGTCATCGATGGGTCCGCACGTATAAGGACCATACTAACAATACGGCTGTTTTTTCTTTCATAAGATACACTTATCTTTTAGTAAATTAATCATGTGAGAAATATTTATGCATAGCAATACCATTTTTAAAACAGTTACGATATAATTTCAGCGCATTTAAACTTTGAAAGCCTCTGCTGTAAAGGTGACCCATAGATTTACGAAATGTCTGTGTATTTTGAACAATATTAAATCACTGAAATGAAAAGTCAACATATTACGACAGGCTAGCAAAAAATCACTATGCCTACTGCATGTGACTAACACTTATTATGGAGAGCCTTTCACCAGGCTATTAATTGTCTACACAGTTCTTATTTAATAACCTTACCTACTAGAAATTTGCAACTACAAATTACTACTAACTATTCTTGTTAACCCTTCCTGCTAAGCTAAATTCGCTTGTGTTAGGACGAAGTTCACGTTCGTGGTGGCCAGGATTCGAGCCCACAACTTCTCGATCGTAAGACTGATGCCTTATCCATTGCGCCACAGACGCTTTTTCTTTAGTTCAGATCCCGTTAAAATCCTTTAACGGGATCGGAACTAAATTTGCCACAACAATCAAAACCTAATACCTACCTATACTGTTGTGTAAAATAGACTATCATAATACATAAGTAAGAATAAGTAATACCTAATTAGTAAATAAGGAGCTACATTTGCCAACAAACTGTTGTACAGTTTGGCAGAAGTATTGTATAAAAAAACAACTTGTAATATTTATTCTGAAATAAACGTGTCAACCATAACTTAAGCTGTCCTATAATCACTAAGGAAACGAAAAATTACAATCAGAGAATTAAAACTTTATTTTTTTATAATTATTTTGGATTTTGCCGGCAACGCTAAATCTTTTACATTTTCTCGTGCCTCAAACATGTAACTGTAAAATTTTAATGAAATTCAAACAAGTTCTGTAATTGAATTTCATAGCGCTTCATGAAAATATCATCCACGTCGACGCGCATAAGACTTGCAACAGAAATTTAGCATAAGGTGCAGGCTTTTCACTTGGTAACTGAGTTAGTCGAGAAATTGCTCCGTCTTCCAACTTCGCGTCTCAAACCCGAGACCGGGCGCACAGAAATGTTTATTCACTTTATCTTTTACAACTTTTGATGAAATTACTCTGGAACGTTGCTTTGGACTATACTCTGCTCATGTTTTAAATAAACTTGTTGTTAGTAGAGAGAGATAGAGAATATTTGGTGGTGGAAGTCAATATTGAGATATTCAGCTGTCAAACCTCAATCAGACGTATGACAGCTCTCGATTTTCATACATTATAAATATAGATTTACTCAGAAAGGTATGGCTGAGGTGTATTTATAGTATTTACACCTACATTTCGACTTTAGTGAGGCTCTAGATCTGCGAAGCCTCTATGTCAGCTACCAGGCACGGGACATGAAGACATAGCGAATATCCTGACGGAAATAACCTAAATGTTATACTATTATAATATGTATAGCATAATAAAACAAGTATAACCCAAGCCACTTGATAGCAGTTATCAGTGAGCACTATTCGTATCTGGTGAAATAGAGGCCGCTGATAACTCTTCGTTGTATTGCGTGATGTAGGGTGGCGTACCTTTACTAATAGAACAAATCTTTGTATTGTTGTATGGGCATTCGGTGTCAGGTCCCTTCTGCTTATGATCCACGTTCTATTTTATTTGAAAACTTGTACAATAATAAATCTATGATATTATCGTTGTATTATGTTAGTTTACAGTTTTACGGTTATGTTTTATTTGCCCAGTTCATATTATTATCTACTTACTCAGCTCTAAGTTCAACAGATGATCATAATTGAACTGAAGGTTGACCACGGTAAGTCGTGGTTAGACCAGAGCCCTATTGAATAAATATGACAATCCAAAAATCTAGGCCCTTTTAACAAATGTCTAAGACTGACCGAGAATGAGTCGAAAATTTATACTACTTATTCATAGTAAAAATATTACCAATAAACGGATTGTCATCTTTATTAAATATAGCCAGTCGTAATACTTTTGCCTAGTTACGATCGAAATATACTAAACAAAATTCGGAATATTTGACTGTTTCCCTTATCAAAAACTGTACCTGTTGTAGATTTAACTATCTTAGTAAATGTTTCACGATAATTGCTGTGACGTCAGATGACATGATTATTTTGTGAATCAGCGTATTCATTCAGATGAACTTTGTATTGCCGCATGCGTACAACTTATTTAAATATAGTTCTACTTTAATATTATTGTTTTTATCTAATTTTAGGGTTCCGTAGAACCTACTGTTATAGTTTCGCCATGTCCGTCGATCCGTGTCATAGCGTCGAAACCGTTAGTGCAATTGAATCGCAAAAAGATCCATTAGCGAAATAATTAACTTTAAAGACCAAATTTCAAGTAAGGCAAAAATCTATAAGAAATTCTGACTAGTAATTACTAACTACGGAACCTTATTGCTCGTTGTTCACCCCGCCTTTGGTCGTTTTTTTTTATAATTATATCTAAAACACTAAAATGTGTGTTGGTACGTCCCCATTTTGTCAAAATTGTTTTAATAATTTATTGATTTAGCTACAAAATTTTCACTTGTTTAATTTTGGGTAGTAAACTGATCATTATCTACTTCGTTTTTGTCATAAAAACGCTTATTTTAGTAGTAAATGTCACAAGCTTGCCTCTGAACTCTAATTTCCTGAACTTTATAATTGTGTTCTTCAAAAATGTTGGAGTTCTTGCAGTCACATCTTAACTATTTAAACACATGGACCACTATTCTCGTATCAGTACGTAGCATTGACGTGATGCACTATGCACTGGATTTTAATAATATAGGATGTATAATGGCAGCTGCGCCGGCTCTGTACAGCTCAGCTCAGCAACTCCTCAGTACACAGGCACCACGATGACAGGTTTTGTTTCGGACAAATTTGTTACTGAGTTACAAATAACTGTTTTATTTGGTTAATTTTAATTTGTTTATTATTGTGTGAAAAATTAATAAATAATAATTTAAAAGAAATTAAAATACGCTTTATATAGAAAACCAAACTAAAAAATTTAAAATAAATTTTAATAATTTTGAATTAAGAATTGTATAAAAAATTCTAAGGAGTGTAAATAATAAGAAAAATAAATTATTTCAAAAAAAGCGTAAAAAATAATCATGAGGTCATCCACGATTATTTAGTGTACTTTGTTAATAAAAATCAATTATTATCTCATAAACTGCCTGGTTTCAAATATGCTGGCAGCCCCACAACTCGTGGTCACCCCATGCTCTGAATAGAATCTGCGCAACTGAGCCACGGCATGCATCAGATTTGATTACAGTCATGCCATATAGCTGTGTGCTCAGATATGCCTACATATGCGGTGCATTACGACTTGGAATATTACATTTGTACCCTTTTACATTTTTGCTTAGATTCAAGCATTTCGATTTGTACTTTTTTCATTTTCATTATTGTCTGAGAGTATTCTCTATTGCATTGGGGTTGGCTTTTACTCTACGGTTCACAGGATGATGGACATTTCATAAAGAGCTATGAAAGTTTTGTAAGACTTTAATTTTTTTACCATCTGTGTCCTTTAATTGCGAAAAACTAAGCCAGACGGATTTTCCGGTGATTTTTTTCCTTTTGAAGATTTCTTTGATCAAAAATGTTTACACCTAAGGCTTCAAAATTATGTTCTCAATTACTAAAAAGTTTTATCGCATGTTTATTCTCATACATTTGCGATTTTTTTTTATAACTTCTGAAATATTTCCAAGACTCATTTTCGGTTGTGTGGCAATTCACGGTGAAATTCTTTGCACCTTCGGTCTCAGAATCATGTAGATACCTACTGAATCACTGGTAAGCGGCTTCAAGAAGATATATTACTGCAACTGTGTGACTACTTGGTTAACTTTTATGTTAAACATTGAATGAAACAACAGCTGGAATAAATATCCCATATAATATCATATCACAAAAATAAATACTCTCATTTTCTTTTAGTAATTATAGAAGAATGTACTTTTAACAATCACATCTTTTACATATTTGGTGTAATAATATATGCTATCAAAACATAAATAGTGATGTTGTCATACTTACTAATGTTGTCGAAGTATGACAGCATTATCTCGCTTTTATCTATGGGAGTAGGCAGGGGCAATAGATCGCCATTTGCTACAGCTTCCTACACACCTCTTTTGTTCTTTTATCATTCTCAACCCAAGAGAGGTATGTAAAACGTGACTGGGAGCGCATTGTCGTCCGTGTATTGTATAGTCGGCAATTGAGAATTCTATGAACTCGTCGTTTCAGGATATTAACGATCAGGACCATTTGGTGTAGCGAGAATCGTCTTCTCGTGCAGTCACACAATTACTATGCACTATAGGTATACCGAACTTATACCTTCTAAAGAAATAGTACAAGTCAGTCGATATAAAGGTGGATGTTGCAATGATGCAAAATCTACCTATGAAATAATGGAAAAACCTTACACATGGCTACTCATTGAGCTTTACATTTCTAGTATAAGATTTTACTATCTGTCTCTGTAATGCGAGACCAGCTTATACTGAAAATGTACAGCTTGGTATGTAGCAGTGCATAGATAACCATAAGTGGACACTTTGGCAAAATGGCCAAGAACAAACATGCATTTTTGGTGTTTCCGATTATGTATAAAATAGTTAAAAACATAATTATTTTTTTATATTAAAAAAGAGGCACCGATTGTTCTTAAGCAGTTATTTAAATTGCATTGCTGCACCCAGCGATAGCGGAGTGGGAGACTGGTGTAGGACTGCGAAGTCGAAGGTCTCGGGTTCGAACTCACGGCACAAACTTCTGACAACAAATCGTTAAGATCGTGTTTCGAAGATAATTGAGTGTCTGCGAGTTAAAAGAAACAACTTTTAAGTTGGTGGTTTTGCTTACGGTAATTGCCTTCAAGTAATTGGGTCTTCAGTTCGGGATTTCTTCACGGCGAAATGTTTCTATCACAATATTATTATACCTTATTTATTCTTTCTTCTAATACTTAGCTCCCATAGAAAGGAGACGAGCACTTTATCAACTAATAGATATTATACGTACAAATGACCCAAAGTTGTTAGAAACTATTTCCTTAGTATTACCCAACCCGCTAGAAAATATATTTTTCTATATCGTTAAATAGTTCTTGAAGTCTGTGCTGATCATTTTCTTTCAATCATTATTACCATGTTGACTAAATGGTCACATGATTTTGGACTTGTGCTGATTGCATCTAAAACCGAATTAATGTACATCAGCTCAAGTTAAAATAGAAAAATCTACAATCTCCATATAGTTGCACACAATCATAAATGCGTTCAAGCGATCCAGTTGAAGTAGTGACCAAACATACTTACTTGGGTTTAGTAATTGACGATCGACTTAAATGGACTCATCACATTGATGTCGTTTGCGATAAATTACGTGCCATTCTAGCCAAATTAATAAAATGCCATACCATACATTGCGAAATTTATATATTAGCCTAGCGGAATCAATATTTCATATGGGATTAGCAGTTATGGGCAAACAATTTCGAGTCATTTGGATCCAATATACAACCTACAACAAAAAATTTAAAAATGCATAGTGCCCCCAAACTTTAGATTAAAGTTTAGTCATAACTATCAGGAATTATTTAATTTTTGTAAAATTATAACAGTTAAAATATTCTTTACTAATAGAAAATTTTCATAATAGCGACTTACAAATAACTAGCTATAACTCACTCTACATTGACACGCAAAGTAACTCACAAAAAACTAGTATTACCTAACTTCCAAAAGCTATATGGAAAACGCTGCCTGTGTTATATGATTCCCTTCCTCATAAATAAATTGCCAGTAAATCTTAAAAAATAACTTAAACCATTTAAAACATAAATTAAAATTTCACTTTATAAAATAAGTACTTTGAGTATAATACTTATTTAACTTACTAACCAAAAGAATAAATATAATTATAATAATCAATGGGTGTCTGATCAAAATGTTCTAGCTATGTTGTAAAAGAGTACAGTAAGACTTATTGTGATTAAATGTTTCTGTATTTACGCTCACCGTCTTGCGATAAATCGGATGTGCTGACGCTGTAGTTTTATAATGTAGCTTTGTAAAGTAATTTTTTAATTAAAACAAAAAATAAATATATTTTTCTAGTGGGTTGGGTACGCTTATATTCCATATTATATCTAAAAGACAAAAATGAATGTAAGGTCTAGCCTATTTTCCAAAATTATTATTATTTTTTTAGTTTGTATGTAACTCAATTTATTATATTCCATTTTTTTTAAGGTACTCAAGCTCATAAATTCGGCGTAGGAGTTGATGTTGTTAGATAATGATGATGATGATGGCTTCTGTCATGGCTCCATCGCTACGGATTTGCTTTTCGCAGATAGTTTAAACGGTCACTAGCAGCTTCCGTTTCGCCGCCAGCCTCAACCGCGGCGACGAGTGTTAAAACTACCTGCTCCTCAGCTTGTGGTCTTCCTCGTCCTTTCCTACGCGGCCTTTACCTACACTCTAAGGCTAGGGAAGACAAGGCTGCGTGACGTTATACAACGGTTTTACAGTAATTCGTTTCTGCCTTCATTATTATCATGATTGTCATTGTCAGTGCTGTCAATACATGTTGTCATTAGGTACATTTATCTGAGTATGAAAATATATTTAATTTATTTAATTTTATATTTATTATTTATTGGCTGATTAGATTTGTCTTGCTAAAGTATCTATTATTTTTCCATAAAACCTATTATTTTGCTGATTAATTTATAATTTTGCAGACAATTTAATTATTCTGAAAACAAAAAAATATATATTTTGTAAAATTTACTTTTGCTGACAATGTATTATTTTTCTGACAAATCTATTATTTTGCTGACAAAAAAGTCAAATTTAAAAAACGCAAGTTGCGGCCACCGACGGGCAGACGCGGCGTCCGAACGCTAGTCGCGGCCACCGACCACCGCCGCGGTGGTCGGTGGCTCGTCGACGCGCCGCTTTAGGTTACCTTATCAGATTTCCGATTATTAATACTCACCTGATAGCTCGGCAAAAATTATAGTGTAGAAGCAGATATAATGCATTCAAAGAGTTCTGTTATAAGAAGAATTGTGGCGGTCTTTACGGTTATTTAGGAGTCGGTAAGTCTGAATCACACCTTATTGAATTGAGGAGCTCAGATGGCGTCGTCTCGGTAAGAATTGATTAATATTCATTCGCATCTGGTTAAACTAGATGGAATCTATCTCATTCTAGTCCTGTATAACGTTGGGAGAATAGAAAAAAGGGCGAGACAATAATGGCTTATAGGTATGGTAGCAGTTTGATTAATTACCGACAGTCCACAGCGACTATACACTTTTCAAAGTCGAGAGATTTGACAGACAGTATCTAAATGACGTTTTGATTAAACAAAAAAAAAAGTTTACGGACTTGTAAAGTCTTTTATTTTTACAGGAGGCTTGGAAAAAATACAAGTCTTGCAACGCAATTCAAACATAAATTATTTATACAAAACGCAACTTTAGTATTATAAAGACCTAATAGAAAACGTGAAGTTTTCGGAAACTAGGGTTTAAAGCTAATGTGATACGAATCTCTTTTCTAAAACTTTGCTATTTGTATTAGGTCTCTATAATACTAAAGGAACGAAAATCATTATTAATTACTATCAAACACACAATAAATAACTAACATTTGTTTCGTGTAATTAGATCTATGACATATGTAGGCAGAGTTATCTAATAAGCGTCAAAACGGATGTAATGTCAAAAATACTAAGACAGGATAATGAAATTCTGCCATATCTTGTTATAATTGCCAATACAACAATAGAAATTGCTACATGTTGACTAGTATGTATAATCTAAAACGTTTCAAATTTATATAAATAACGGATATTTAAAATTAATGTAAATAACATCGTGACCTTACCATACCAGTAAGTCAGAATCAGCACATGATTCTGACACACTAGGTGCAAAAATTTCCTACCAGTAAGTTTTAGTTTCTCGTGATCATTCCGATTCGTAGAATTTGTTAATTAATGGCACTTAAGCCAGGGATCCAGAATGATATACCGAATCACTGGTAAGCGGCTTTGTTACGAATGTAATTTACACCCTGTATATCTATACTTGTATTGGTAAGACAAAATACCAATTAACTATAGTGAAAATGACACTACAAATTTGCATTATTTTTACGAAGTAGGTTCTTTATTATTTATTATTCTTATATATCTATTCTTTATTATTCTGTCTATATAGTTCATTATATTTACCTAACCAATATTTGAGTGTATATAAGAACTTACTTTCTTTATAAAAATCTTTCACGTTTCAGCAGGCAGTATGTATGATGTGTGTGGCTCAGAAGATACAATCTAGAAAAAGTCTCAAGTAAGAATTAGACTACTAACATTCAAATTCATATTTAATTTTTTTAAGTCACTTATCTCCATGTTGTCCTAAATTATTTATCTACAGTTTTATGAAACCCGAAGTTGAATCTCCTTCTGTTATTCAATGTTTGTACGGGACAGAGATATCGAAAGCTGCAGATTTACATTAAACTTGAGTTTATAGCGGTGGTGAAATCGGCACTATGACACACTTCTAAAGGATGTACCACTTTTAATTATATCAGTTAGAAGTGAGATAGTGAGCAATGTGTTTATAGCACTGCGTTGTTCTGCTAGCCTAGTTATGGACAATTTTACGATTGATTTCTCCGTATCGACGTCAGCACCGTGCCTTCGGCTTCAAGTTACATAAACGTTACGCGAAAGTGACGTGACGTCATAATGTTGCATGTTTTATTGTGTACGGTAACTTTTACTCTGTCTGCAAATTGTTTATGTTAATTATAAATCTAGCGAAAGAAAATTGAACAAAAGGCTGCTTGAGTCTTACTGCACAAATAAAGTAAAAATGCCGAATTTTACATACCTTTCATTTTTGAAAATAAATACAAACTTAAATTTACTGTTAAATATTTTTTGAGCCTAACAAATCTTCATTTTGGGGTATTTTAAGATAAAAGTCTATTATTTTTCATTATGATTTCACTTTTTAAAAACTGCATTCGATATGCAACCCTAATTTTGCGGATCTTGACATACACTTGGCAGGTCCTTTTGTATTTTTTTTTAAACTGTATAAGCGTAATAGTAGTTATTTATTTTTTCTTCAAATGAAGTAATTACGAGTAATAATAAAAATGAGCCATTTGTTTTATAGCAAAATTAATAAACAAAATACTTTTCCTTTGCAGCTTTTGCGAAAATCGTATTACCGATACTATATATTATATATAATATATAAGTCAATATAGTTTTAATTATAGAAATAATATTTAGGCCTGAGTATATTTTTCACAATTCAATATATCAAATCGTGTAGGATTAACGGGGTGGCACTTTTTAAGTATATTGTTTAATTTTATTATATTTGGAAACTATACTATTATAGGTATTTTCAATATTTTAGATATTTTCATTTTTTTATAAAATAATATGAAATACGAAATACTGCCGAGCGCAAGCAGAATTTTACTGTGAAATTTTTAGTAAAATGTAGATATTTTAGTAAATTGCATCTTTTTGTTAACGTCAAATAGATTCAATTTATTTGTTTATTTTTGTTTAATAATTAATTAGGAAACACTGTAACACTTATAATATTTTTGTGTTGCCCACTTGCCAAAATTAAAAAAAAAATTTATAGAATAGAATAATAGAGGATGTTATTTTTTGTTTATTATACAACATATTTTGCGTAAGTTAAAAACGTATTACAATACTTTTATGTAACACAGAAAATTTTTGCGGACCAAAATAACAATAAAATATAAAAAAGGAGAGCCCACATGCAAGGTGTAGGCTTTTACCGGCGAGGGTTGTACAAAGCGTCGAAACATTTTTCGAGAAATACATAGAGGGTGGTAATACATAAAGGCATTAAATTTAACAAAAATTCTAGACTTGATTAGTCCTCATTTCCATTTAAATAGAATATTTCGTGATTTTCTTAAGCGCCTGTGTCGCGTTACGATTTTTGGTCATGTTTGTTTTTATTTTGGTTTAAATAGAAATATATGTGAGTAATTTTATTTTTGATAGGTGTGATTCAAGATTTACGAGTTTGTTTGAATAACCACAATTTGGATATTATTTTTTGTCTTCGTCGGTTCAGCCGTTTATAAAAAAAGAGGGTGGAAGAAAGGATGAAAAATAAAATATTTTAAAATATACCGTAGTGAGTTGTGAGGTATGGAATTAAAGAGAACTGTGCATTTCAAAACTGTTAGTTACACGAAAATCGGCAAAACTTGGTATTCACTATTTTTTTTATTGTTTATATTCACTTCTGCCTGTTGCCCGCTACTTTACATCCGTGGAAATCGATATTTCCATGCTATTTCCTACAAAATGGAAAAAATGCCGACTTTTGCACTTTTCTTCTAAAATTTATTCCTTGGGGATTGAAATACCTAAAAAAATATCTTATAGGTTAATTTATGTCGTAAAGGAACCCTACGTGCACATTCATGCATTATACTTTAAATTTGTTGAACCTCCCATTTAAATTTCAGTTCCTAATTTTTGCCCTTAGAACTAAAATACAAAGATAAAACATATACCAGTTTTTACTTTAGACCTCTAGCTACACAACTGTGAAAACCGCATCCAATGCTCTGCAGTAGTTTTAGTGTGATGCGCGTACGAATATACAGACAGACAACAGTCAAAAATTCTAAAAACAATGTTTTGGCTTCTATTGCGGTTCTAAAAACCCCTTGTTACAAAAATTTTGCATCCTCGTAATAGGCAAGATATGGATTGAAAATTATATAAGTAATATTTACCTTTATACAGACATTTGTTACCCATATTTTCCAATTAAATAACTTTTATTTTTTTTATTTTTAGTTTTGTATACTTTACTCCAACTCGTTGTATACAATTTCTGTATTGCCCAAATATCCTGTCCAATAATTTTTTTTTTTTTTAATTTTGTGCAATCTACGCGACTATATTTTATCTAATAAATATCTATCTTTATTATTGTGATTCCCATTTGAAAATAATGAATTAAAGATATTTAGAGTATACATACCTAGTTAATAAACATGTATTAAGAAGAGAAAGACGATATTTCTAACGATTTCATACAATTTTTTTTTGTTTGTCGCTGATTTTCAGACGTGTATATTTTTACTTTTTTCTTTTTTGTATGTACCTACCAACTTATTATATGACTACCTATAAGAAAGAGGAGGATTTAATGTAAATAACGAATTAAAAATGTTACCTTTTTATAAAAGTTTTTTTTTTTTTTGTTCCTAATCCACGTTTTTTTTTAGGACTGACAACCAGATTGTTTTATTTTTATTTGTATGAGTTCTTAATATTTAACCATTTATTATTGAAAAAGAATTTTTAGACGTCAGTAACGCGCATAAATAACACATATCTCGGGTTTATTTTTGGTATTTATTGTCGGCAATCAATATTGTTTCGATATTTTCCAATGATAGAAAGGAATAATAGAAACCTAATATTTATTGTAGTTAAAAGTTTAAAATAATTCTCGTATTCATGATAATACTATGTACCTTAATATATTATCATTGGAATTTATTTCTAAATTTTTGTTCTTAATAACTCAATAATAATGCAAAGATGAATATTTGTTTACCTATGTACCTACCCTTAGTTAGACCGAGAAAAATAGTTGATATAATTACATTATTTTTTTAATTTCCCTTGTTATTCTTGTGTGATACTAGACTGCTTGCAATTCGCGCAGAGCATTTAACCAATGAATGGTACTGGTAGCCAATAATGGAAAAGTATAGGCTGTTCGCTAAGCGGCTGTTTTTTTTTAAGCTCCGGGATAGAGCGTTTTAAGACTGAAGGTCACCAAGGACACGGATATGGCTCCCTATTGGACGATAGCATCGGTAGGCGGGACGAAGGATGACAGCCATTTTTGTGTACTTTGTAACTGTGTGTATGTTTTTGTTTTGTTATGTGTCATTAGACTAAGGGTCAAACAAAATATACATAAAGGGTAAAAACAAAAATGTTAAGAAATAAGAAAAATTATCAATGCTCGAATGAACTCAAGTTTAATCAATAAATCGCATTGCGTACAATAGATGCTGTAATTTACAAGGCAAGCAACCACTTATCAATCGACTCGCATAGCATCAGGCATAAAAGAAGTTGACGCGTCGCGGAACTGGCTGCAACACAAAAGGAAATTAACGAGTTTAAAATTCGTAACATGTCGGTTAAGTTCGCGATTCGTCGGCGCAGGAGTTCACATTTTAGGCAGAGGGGGGAGGAGTGCGGGACGAGACATCCGCTTGCTCGCGGTTTGCCCACTTCCCAGCGCTCACCGCCGCGCCGACCATTATTTCGATTTCATCATATCGGTACAATGACTCTAGCCGACATGTTACGACACAATGTACACAACAAAAAATTACAGTTAAAAATGTAAGAGACGATGGTTGATCCACGTTCCTAAAAGGCTGTCTTATGCAGAAAGTTCAGAGATTTCGCAGCCGAATGAAAAAACAGCTTGCGTAATCTCCGACGTCACTGCGGACATAGCCCCGCTCGGAGAGACCACGCTGGTGAAGCAAACGACTGGTGACGGCGCCGCTGGCAGGTCACTGGTGAATGTATGCCAATCATATAGGAGAGAGAAAAAGACTGACTGGTATTAGGAACAGTCGAGTCAATTACTCTCCCCGATGCGAGAGACAACTTATCATCTTCTTTCTTCGGATCTTCTTAGCTTCACAAATATTTCTTTCTTCAACTGTAATTAAAATAGTAAAAAAATATCGCCAAACGTTCTCGCGACACGTGCGCTCGGTCATGTCCGAGTTGCGGAAGTCATCGGTGGAACTAACAGTAAGTCAGACGACGGAGCCAAAGAAAAAGAAAAATACTACCTAATTGGTCCAAAGCAACGCACAACTTCACGCGGTCATCAGATGGCTATAACTTTTTGAACTAATGAAAAGAACGCAAAGTCGCTGACTCAACGACAATGCGGAAGTTGAAAAAGTAGGTCGCGAACATCTCACAAATATTAAAAGCGAGCTAAAATAAATTTAAATCACTTTTTAATGGCTAGTAATCACTACTAAACCTATGCTAAACTAAACCGAGCGCGCCTCTATGCGCACAAATAAAATTAAGTTTGAAAAATTTCTGAACAAACTTTTACTGACACTAGTGAAGTTAGTCCCAAGAGAGCGACCGTAGCTAACGACGACCAAAGTGCGAATGGTGGCACGTTGTGGAGATCCATGGCGTAGTGGCGATTGGCGCGAGAGGGGCGCGGCGCGGTTGAGGCGGGGCGGCGGGGCACCGGTGAGGGAGGGAGGGAGGGAGGGACACGAGGCGTGTTGCGCGCGCAGAGAAAGGACGCGAGGGGTGATGTAACCGCGATCGATGCTCCGCCGCGCCTGCGTGCGACTCACAGCTCGTTCAACTCAGTACTAAAAGGCCAACAGCCAAAACGCTTGGTCGAATGGCATAAATAATTAGTTAAATTTAAAGACAATTTGACTCTTCATCATGCGTCGGCTGCCGTGGACGACCACTGCGATCGGCAAAAAGGTCAGTGACCCTCTTTATCTAGATAACAAAGACAGCTAGACGGTGACGCAGCTTCTGCATCTCTAGCTCTGTTGTGTGAAATTGTGCTAGACAGGCTGGCGTGACACCTCGCTGGAAGAGACCGCCGCGCCGCAGCTGTGTCGCCGGTCCCGACGCTGGCTGCGACCGTGCCAGCATTCTGTACGTGGGTATTGATCAGAGCTGGCAAGGCAAGCCGTGCTCGAGCTCCGTCGACCGTTTCCGTTGCTTCTCGGTCCCTTAACTTCTATCTGGGTCACACGTGTAAGCGTTATCCGCACTAAACCGGCCTTGGCTTACTTTAAGCTAAATGACATGGCACCTCCTCTTCTTCACCACCTAATTACCAAGCCGCATTGCTGCCAGTGTTAGTTTTATCATTGTCTGATGATTCGCATACTAAATTAATAATATTTTGTGTCAGAAATAGTTTATGTGCTATCGATATTTAGCCGCTTTAGTACCAGTCCCTTTAGCGGCTGAATACCGATAGCTTATTTATGCTCATCATTTCAACAAAACTCAGCGTATCCTTTTCTACAGGGGGCCATCTAGCCTGTCTATAGGACAATTATTGTGTATTGGTACACAATAATTGTCCTATACGTCCTTACGGAGTTATAAGAGGGTGACGGGGTGGCGCGGCGGTAGTATCGCCGGGTAGTGAGTGCGCAGTCGCGGGAGTATCGGAGCGCTGTGAAGTGACGCCGTACCTATTTATCGTATCGTGGCTGTCGAGTGAGCGGCGAAGCCGGCGACGCGTTAACTATCAAACGGTAGTTTTACGGTAATACGGCAGCCCAATGCGGCCCCAGCGAAAAAAACTCGCTGCTGATGATGAAAACAACCTCGTTCGAATCTAGGACGACACCCAAAATAATTAGGGCACTATACTGCGCAGCCGCTAACGCAACGCACAGTCGTAGCTTGCGTTACACGTCCAATTTATAAAGAGCCCGAACGAATTGCGTCGTCCCGCAGCTGCCGTGTATTTAACGATGCGCAGCGTGGGCCGCGGAGATCAAGACAAACTGGTGAGTTTAGTTGTCGAAATCGACCTCTCGCAGGAAGCTTCGGTTTCTAAAGCTTCTAAAATATGGCGTCGCGACGTGCAGAATAATTTAACTAATAGCTAAAAGAGGCAACTAGTAACGTAAACTTGTTGCCTTCATATTGACAGTACTGTTAATACTTGTTTGTGTTACTAATATATCAACAAATGCTTTAGTTGACACGTTTGAAGATGAGAAGCCATCATAAAGAGGTCAGTTCAAGCAAGTTATTTAAATATTCGTGTATTGCTCACTCAGTATTTGATTTATTAGCTGTTACAAGAGGAATTATTCGAATTGCCTCGTTCTAGAAATGACAGATAATGTTCCTATTATTTTTGCAACAAAGAAAGCAAAAAACGGTTCAATTTTTCTGTATTCATCAGAAATAAAACTAATAAATTTCGTACAATTTAACTAACTCTACATTTTTTTATGAAACAGTGATTAAACCGCCACTACATTAATAAATTCTGAAATATTTGATAACCTTGCTATACTTATAATATCTGAAAATCATATTTATATAATGTTTAATTTAAAGAAAAGCTCTAGTGAACATAAAAATAATATAATCATTATAATATCAATGGAAGCAATCCTTCTAATTACCTATTTCAGCTTAGACTTGGTCCAAAAACTGATATCTGCATAAAAAGTCCAGCCTTAAATGTTTATGTATTGTATATTATATGGTTTGTAATTATCTGAAATAAATGTCTATTCATTCACTCATTAAATATTGCTGTAACTAATATAAAGGGCTTTTGCCTATGTATTTACTTTAACCTGGTCATAAATCAAAAGATAAGTTAATTTCTACCATTTAAAATATACTATACAAATGTTCTTTGTGCTAATATTTTACCATTTAAATTAATTATTTTGATGGCATGTATGAAGTATAATTAAATTATTGAAGAGATATTCACAAATATTTATAACTACATAATCAGTATCAGTACCATCTTCCACATTACACATCCTACATTACATCATCCACCAGCATTATTTTAATACAGATTATTTATTTATTTTAATACATTATTTTAATAATTTTTTTAACCAAGTTTTCAAAATTGTATAGTTATAAAGATATAATAGACAAGGTGTGAGCACTGTGTATGTTGTGTATCTGAGTTTTTTTAATGTAGTAAACAATTGGTTCGTGTCATTACTTTAATTTAATTATATTTACTATATTATCTACTTAAATATAATTAATCTATTTTTAATGTTGTTATTATTTAATCTGTTATGTAGTGTATGTGTATTTAATGCATGTATGTAGATATATTTAATAAATGTTGCTTAAAATATTGTTGTTATGTTTGTGTAATGAACTAAATATTAGATTATATTTTTGATTGGTGGCAAGACCGGTGCTTCATCCTTTGATAATTTAATTATTTTTACAATATAACCTACTTCATCATTATACTCTTGTCAATATGAATCTTGCTAACTCTTTTTGCATCTAACTGCAACTAGTTAAATGTTAGTTATCAAATGTTTTAACTTTTCCACCACTGACTTTGCCATCCTTCCTTGAAAATAATAAACTGATATATATATTTACATGTTTATATAATAACTGATTTAATATATTCATAATTATTTATGTATACTGTGTATACAAATACATTTATATTATATTTTTTAAATGTTGTTTTGCATTAATCTGCCTGTGTCATGTATGTTGTGTATTTGTATTTTATTAAAGTAGATATGTTTATTAAAAGTTGTTTGAATTTTTCTGTCATTCCTTTTGTTTATTTTATCCTTTTCTCATTTTATTATTTTTACAACATGTCATAAATTAATTTAACACGAAACAATATTTAAAATATAAAAATAGGCGACGACCTGAATCATTTTATACTCTGAAATTTACCAAATATTACCAAATTCAACATCAATTAACTTTTGCACTATTGTTTTGTGAGAAAACATTTTAAAATTACCATTAGTATTTCTTATTCCCTTTGTTCTGTTTCAATGATATGCCCTTGTGAACAAGTTTCATAATAGAGTTCTCTTCTAATAGCTACAACTAGTTTCAATTTAATGTCAGTAAATTGCTTTTATTAAGACATCAATAAGTTTCTGATTGATCTACATTAGCAATAAGTAGGCCAAGCATATTTTAAATTATTAAAGTAGCTGAATTAGTATCTAACATCTAACTATATATTCATAAATTATGAGAATTTGTCAATGAACTGGATTAGTAAATAAAAAACCTACATTTTGGCATTAGATCAATTGTTTTGAGCTAGCTTTTTAAAAAAGCTTAAAAACTCTTTACTAGAGAAAAGTTATTGTCGTTGGACATCACCCCCTTCCTTCTGTTTATTATTTGAGCATTTTTCTAAATAAGTTTTGGAGTCTTTATTTATGTTAAATCTTATACAAAAAAAAATAAGTCGGATATATTTATCAGTTAGTAATGAAGGCAAAAACCTTGAGAGACAGATTCTTTGAAGCACAACTTCTAATAAGATTGATGTGTAATTAATAAGGCATAGGAATTAAAGTAGTCCTTTTTTTTAGTAAGATTTTCTGTAAATACAAATACTTTCGGTATTCAAGTATTTTAATAAAACAAGTTGTTTCGGTATTTGTAGATACGAATGTAATGTTTAAATATGCATTATAAAGTAATACTGTTATGTATTTATTGATTAATAATAGTTTAGTAGTTTAAGGACAAGTTTCAACATTTCTGGATTATTTCCTGCTACCTATCCTATTTTAAATTTATTTGATAATATACATAAATTCACTAATGAAGGTCGCTTTTCCTTCAAAGATTAATGAGGTAAACTTTGTACCCATATAGATACACTAAACCATTTGAAACTTTACCAGGAACTTGTGAAGAAGGCCCTAAATATTTGACACAAATTGATATATATCACAGTTAAAAAGTAATAACGTGTTCTCGCCAACCCGTGGCACTGATATGGGAATAACGATACACGGAACGGGGCGATAAGACTCGGAGTCGCGTACGCGGCGCGATATCAGTACTCATGACACGAGTACATGATCTAGCGCGGACACGTTCCACTTGCTGCCCGCGGTTTCGCGCCACCAAATGCCAATATGAACGTAATATGATAGGTAACAGAAGGTTGCAATTAGAATGTATCCAACCGATCACATGTTCTCTAACATTCAGAATTATGACTTTAAAACTGTTCATTCACTCAAATTTAAAATTAAATTAAAGACGCGGTAAACAATTTAAAAAGTTAGTTTTATCATAGGAACGTGCCCAAACACTAGACGCCGATAAGATGATGAATTCGGAAATTTCGCCAGCACAAAAATCGCGTAAATAATTTAGTAAGTAGATCGCGCAGCGGGACTCACCTGGCAGGCACGCGGCTTCTCGCAGTTCGGTCGGTGATGGTATGCCACTGACGGCTGCCACGTTAAGTATATTTATGTTAGCAGTGGTGGCTAGTACGCTGGCGCGCAGACCACGTCGACGCAGAGCGATGCCGCATTGTGCTCTATACTCTATACATATCGTGGCAGAGGCCCTCCCTGCCCCCTGCCACGACTCGCGCTAAGCACTCCTCCGCCTACCAAGTCTCAAAGACAAAATGTCGTAAGTGCACCAGAAACATGCCAACTCCGAAACGAGCCCTTGAGCCACGAAAACTTCAAAACGGATGTTATTTCTATAGCAACTAGCTGCGATGCAACGGCCTATGCGGCATTTGTGAGTTAGGTGTTCCAAGCTCATCGATAATTCGATTGGTATCGACAACGTTTACAACGTTCGAATCCAAATCATCCAACGGCTCGCTCTAGCTAAGTTCACGTTATCATGCGACCTAACTCACAGCACACGTACCTTATTAAATCGATATTGTTATCGATTTGGGTTGATTTGCGTGAATTCTATCGCAATTAATCGAGTAGTTGCACGAGTCGCCTCGTCGCTGCTAGTGCGCATCTGATACAACTAGTCCAATGCACGTCACTGCAATGTCACGAGAACCTAATTAAAATGGGAGAAAGTTACTACCTACATTGATTACTATAAAATTTCAAGTAATCGACTTACAAATACAAAGCATTATTATGGATAAATAGATAGATAGATAGTAATGCTTGACTTTAATATTTATAAATCATGTCGTTAATTTTATTATTTGAATAATTACAAAAAAATAATATTTTTGTATTTGTAAATAACTACTTACCTAATGAAGTTATATTGTAACGAATTCAATAGTAGTAGGTTATAACTTATTTATAAATATAATGCAATAATATATTAATTTTCACACAATTATACTAGTGAATCAATGTAGAACGTAATAATAGTAACTAATTGTAGGTAATTGAAATAACTAATCTATTGTTCACCTCCTGTTTGTGTAAAGTTTTGGCATTTAACGTTTTAACAAGTAGGGTAATAATCAAAGAATAAATATATATAGATAAAAAGTAAGATATTTTTACCCGAAATGGACTCCATCTCAGCCACATGTTACAGTGCTTTTAAGCCCTGCAATGCTCGTATTCTGATGGAATCGGACGGGCATTTACAACAACAACTAAACTAATAATAACTTTTATATTTAATAACCGAGGTTATAAACTAAAAACTAAAACAAACTACCTACATCAAATAATATATAAATAATAAATAAACAACCAAAATTAAAAAAAAAAAAATGAAATATTTATTTATTATATATTTATTTATTATATACATTATATAGGGTCTTAAATTTAATTAGTCTAATAACTTAATCTAAACTTAATAAGTCACTGTTATATAATTTAATTTGCATACTATGAAATGGCACTAGGTGTTGCGCGTGCCTCCGCCCCCGCCTGGTCCATATTTGTCCTTCTTTAGATTTTAAATGATTGCCATACCAATTTTCATCAGTTTAGAAGTGAACTCTTCTTAATAATTGAGTGCACAATTGGCGTAGTGGTTGAAGCTGTCACCGCTTCCATCTGCGCTGGTGTTGTGGGTTCGATCCCCACACGGGACAAATCTCTGTGTGATTCGCAAATATTTGTTCTGACTCTGGCTGTGCTCTGCGTGTGTGAAATGTATGTTAGTGAACACCCCACGACACATTAGTTAATCCTAGTGCGAGCGTCGTTACTTTAAGAAAAAAAACAAAAAAAAATGTTTCCCTGCTCCCCATTGTTTCTGATTGTGAAAATATAATAAAACAAACTATCACCTAGTAACATTTTTAGTCAAATTAGAATAAGCTGTTGGACCTCCATAAAGATAATAAATAAATAAATAAACAAATATTGAAAATCGAAGCTGTATCTTTGGACGTCTAACCAAATAACTTTATAGATTAAAATATTGTTCATTGTTTATGCAGCCAATGGCTCCCAGTATGGAGATGGAGAATAAGGAGCTACCGACGTTGACTAACCAAAAAAAAAAAAAGAAGCACTTGCGTAAGAAGCGGAAGCAACAGCGAAAGTCGCAGCGCCCGACCTACGCACAGCTGGCCGAGTACTACCAATTGACGGCCGACTCGCTGGTATATCCTCCTCCGGCGGATGAAACAATGGCTTATCTCAGGAATGAAGGCTCAGAGCAGGTTCGTGGACATTCAAGTCTTGTGAATAATCTTAAAAAATGATCATAAAAAGTTGTATCTAGTCAATATTACTAAAGTGCTTACTATCACTTTTAATATAGTCAAATAACATCTAGCCTATATTAACCAAAAGGGTGTCGCAGAAATGTACACCCACACTTTACCTGTTAGGGGGTGAGCCTATCGCCATCCACCGGACACAATTCCAACTTCGTGCTGTGGAAAGTTCACAAAAAACACTAAGCTCGACCCGGGAATCGAATCCAACCTTGCGGAGAGAAGCGCATACACTAACTACTAGAGGTCACTTGGGCTCCAAACTGACGTACTCGATATGTCTTTTTCTACTTGCGTTAACTTTATTTTATCATCTGGTAATAAAATAATGTAAAATTGGTTTGAAGATATTTGATCTAGAGGATGCTGAGTGCGAAGCCGAGTTCCAGTCAAAATTATTAGCGCAAATGGAAGCAGATTCTTGCGATACCAGCACAGGATGTGAGGTTGCAATCCAATCGACTGAAATTGTGCGTATAATTTTTATTAGCATACATATATATATGTAGTATACGTTTACAGGATGGATGCGACATATGGGTATTCAATTAAAAACACAGATTATAGACGAGGTCATTGTTTATTTCCACTGGTTAACTTTTTTTTAAATTTTTTGAGCTCTGTGCTAATTCAATGTTTCTCTGTCGCATTTACCCCGTATACGTAGTATAGCTCCACGCAAAACGACGATACAGGTAGGTCTTTTTCCTTAACAAGGATAAAACCTACCTGTGTACAATTGCATCAATATTATCTAAAAGTTTTTGCGTCAGTGTTACAAACACACACACATGCACACGTCATATCCACATTTTGTCATTTATAATAAGAATAATACATACATAGTAGGATTATAATTTTCAACACAGTGTTAGTACATAAAGGATTTGAATGTATACTTAACCCACAGGCTGTAGGTACAATAGGTTTGGCAGTATGCCTTAAGTAAAAGTCCAAGATCATTTTGTGTTCTTGGCAAACCTGCAAGCTAGCTGAATGCATTTCACAGCCAGTGCCCTGTGTCCTTTCAATTTTATTATCATTTGAGAGGTCTTCAGTGACCCATAGCCCCAGGTACTTGAACTCGGTGACGATACTAATTGACACTCCTCCTAGTTTGATCTGTGGAACACCGTATGCTTCTTGATATTATAATCTTCATCTCTCCTTGATATTATAAGTATAGATTATAAAGTTAGATACTAATCATAATTAATAAGTGTATGTTTATTTCATAGCAAATCACGTGCCCGACACCAGACTTAATGCCAGAACTCGAGGAGGATGTCGCCTCCATCGTCCCCATTGTGGTTAGTACTTATTCTGCTTAACGTCATTCACAACTATTTCGTGTAGTTCCCGTTTTAGTCGCGATATTTAGTGAAATCTTAGATTCAAGTGTCTTCATTCCTCGTTTGAATTTGAATTAATATTTTTTTCATTCCTTATTATACTATATATAGAAACGAATGGGCCGATTAGGTTCATAAGTCACTTAACAGGCAATGAAACATTTCATTAAATTCGCGACTTATGAAACCGAACAAATCTACGCCAAATCCACGACTTTAATCAAATATTTCAATTAAAATGCCTGGCAATGGTAATAAGATAAATCTTATACCATTGCCATTTTAATTGAAAAAAAACTACTTTTATATCGGTTTACTTGTTCTTGAGATACGCGGCCACAGACAGACAAAGCGGTCAAGCTTATAACAAGATTCCTCTTTTTCCGTCGGGGGTCAAACACTCACACTATAGATCGTTTTTTAATTACGGATACCAATTCGTCAGCAAGAACAATAGATTAATGACAGCTGGGTATTGTTCTTGCTGTCAAATTAGTCTCTCGGAAAAATAACTAAAAAAGAAAGTGCCATAATTATTTATTTTATTATTTATAGTCTTTTATAGAATCAATTTCATTGTCTTTTTAAAACTATATTACAATGTTTACCGTGGTGTAAGTGTTACTGAGATTTTTATCCTAAGGATTTACTTACAACTTCAATTTTAGTTTCTTTAGATTGCAATACCCCTTCGTTAGATTAATTACACTATCTATTTACTTATAATATACGTATCTTTATCATAGTGTTTTAGATCTACAACTACATACTAGGTACTATGAAAATCAATTTTATATAATAGGGATTGGACAGACAGAGCCCAAAACAGAGAATTGTGGTCGGGTATGGGGGAGACCTTTGCTCAGCAGTGGGACATCATGGGTTAGAAAAAAAAAAAAAAAAAAACAAAGGTTACTATTTATTTGGGCATGTTGCTCAAATTCCGTCATTTATTGCATAAATAACGTAGGATATTATCATTATTTATATATTTATAGTGGATAAAAACGACTCAGAGCCAATTACAATAATTCACTCAAATAAATATCATATCCTGCAAACTGTCAGTTGCCACTTGGCTTCAAACATTAGATTACCAAACAACAGAAAAAATTATAACTTTCACTTGCTGATATTAATCTTCTCTAACATGGAACATTCACAAACACAAATTTCACACCTGTACGCGCGCAGACACACACACACACTCTCTCACACACACACTCACACACACACACACACACACACACACACACACACGCACACACACACACACACACACTCACACACATACACCAACACACACACATAACATGGACAATCTGGTATCCTATCTAATTTACTTAATTTACGTGCTAAGTAAAAGATAACTATATATATTATTTAAACAAACTAATTTAATCGATTTATTCTCTAAACAATATTAAATTTTAACATTATGTTATATGTTATGTTAAAACATATTAACAACGTGCACAAATATCTTCTTATGTATTATTTAAGTTATCCAAATGTATGGGGGCCTAGTGACCTGTAACACAGGTGTTTATATACCTCATTCAGGCACTAGTCTCTTACAAATGTATAATAACTTCCGAATAAGTGTATGAAATAATGTGTACTGATCCATTTGTAAAGAGAAATAAATAAATTATGAAATTATGATATAAAAGTAACAAATTAAACAAAGAACAATTATTTAACTTCATAATTAAAAACGAATATAATATACTACCGTACTTTGCTTCCCATACATACATTCACAAAACACCAGACATACTAGCAAAATTACCTTCCATATGGATATGTAGGCAAGGATGCTAGCTAGCGAGTGCTAAAGGAAATCATGATTAGGACAGGATTTGTCAAGTGTAGTTGGAAGCCAGCAATTGCCCGTTGCGTGACTCACATAACAATGGTCATCGGATCGTATTGGACGAATTGCTGCGACAGGAATGCCTTCAATGCTTTATGACAAGCAACGTGACCGTATTGCTCACAATCACGAGTAGTGTTTAAAATTAAATTTTCGATATTTCAGGTCATATTTAACAAACGACTATAACATACACTTGATGACATCAGAAAGCTCTTTTATGTATATATTGTTTACTAGCTGACCCGGCGAACTTCGAACCGCCTTAGCGTAAATTTGATGCACTACTTTATTTTGTATAGCTGACCTATCTTATGTATGCATACCTATTCAATTGGAACTGGAATCTATAATATCTAAATAAAAATGAATACCTATTTCCCTGGTCTCATCATACCTGAGAAGGACTTTACTAATTTTATTAAATAAAAAAAATATATATATTTTCGCGGTTATGTCTGTGGTGTCATAGATCACCACAGAGTTTTTTGTTTTAAATTGAATGACGTTGACATTCGTAACGCGCTTTTACTAAAATATGCAAAATTAAATGTATATTTTTCAATCTTTCTGAGAGATTTTCTTAATATTTTTTTCCGTAAGAACCTTGTATTAGAAAACTACAAAAAAAAAATCAGCCAAATCGGTCAAGCCGTTTTCATGCTATGTCGTGACAACGTTAAACGGGTTTCATTTTTATTTTATTTTTTCCGTAAGAACCTTGTACAGAGTATTAGAAAACTACAAAAAAAAATCTGCCAAATCGGCCAAGCCGTTTTCATGCTATGTCGTGACAACGGAAAACGGGTTTCATTTTTATATATTTTTTCCGTAAGAACCTTGTACAGAGTATTAGAAAACTACAAAAAAAACCGGCCAAGTGCGTGTCGGGCCACGCGCAGTAGGGTTCCATAGAAAAATATTTTTAATTTTACTTTTTAACTAAATGGCGTCCTTCAGAAAGGAAATGTTTGTAGTACACGAAACCAGCTAGCACGTATGACGAGATGTATGAATGTTGAGGAAGCGAAAGAAGTATGTATGGAGCGAAGCACATGGCGTTCCATCGTCTCTGCCTACCTCCGTGGGATAAAGGCGTGATTTTATATATGTATTATGTATGTTTATTTATGTTTCAAGAATTTTGAACGAAATATTCTGAGTAACTGCATCTGACATTTCGGACCCCTATTCCTCTTGAACTAATGAAGTGAACTTATCCGCTATAGTTTTCCTTTAAAGTTCATTACATGTACTACCGACACAATTTTTTTCAGATTTTAGGATCTAGTAGTTTAGCTTTTAGAGGGGGGGGGACGCCCTACTCGAACAAAAATTTGCTCTTTAAAGTTAATTATCTCGCAAACGGATCCCTAAATCAAAAAACTGTCTTAGCAACCCCTAAACGTTTTTAAAAGTCCTATCTAACAATACCCCACACTATGGGGTAGGCGACAAAAAAAAAACATCCCTACTATACATGTAGTCCCCTACATGTATAGTAGGGATGTTTTTTTTTTGTCTGCCACCTGAAACCTGTTTGCTACCTGAAAAAAAAATATTTTTCCAAATTTTACTCTACGACTTTCTTTGTTTAGTTAACATACATGTTTATGCAAAATTTCAGTTTTCTAGCACCAACGCTCGTCGCTAAGCCGTGGACAGACAGACGGACATGGCGAAACTATAAGGGTTCCTTGTAGGTACTACGGAACCCTAAATCAGCTAAATCGGTCAAGCCGTTTTCATATAAACTATATATATATATATCTATCAGATCATCATCATTAATCCATTAAACATTCAGCCATATAAAACATCCATTATTTATTCTTTTTAAAAAAAAAATTAATTCTAAATAGTTTCTACCAGCCAATTTCACGATTATGACGATGTCCATCCAAGAAAATTATAAAAAACATTTAAAGTTAGAACACTCTTAGAACAAAATAAAAATGTGGTTTAATCATTAATAATTAAATTATAATTTAAATAAGTTCCGAGCGCGTCATAAAGACTTAAAATTTACGAATGTAGTATTGCATACCAAATTACCTATATTAATCGATTAGAAACGTAACATTCAAGTTAACTTGCAAAAAAATGTTTATACTTACATAACATTTTTTTCAGGCTCCATTTAAATTGTAAATAAAAATGTAGAACGTTTACTCATTTCAATTATACGTGCAAGCTTTTACATTCAAATCGGCAGACTTTATAATCATTTTTGCACTCATAATTTTAAGGCACTTTTTATGTTAAAACATTTAGAAAACAAAATGATAGTTCCACTCTCACTTTTGATTTTACTTGAAGCCAACATCCAACATTAGTCCAACTAAATTTTTCAAGTGATTACAGTCATATACAGAGTCAAAGAGGCGGTACAGTGAATAAAATATAAAGCGAATTGAATGAAAACTTTTTGAATAGATATAATTTAATCTAAACCTTTCTACACATTCGTATAATCGCAATCGCAATTTGCATACGTATATATACCGGATGGATGCGGCGATATTGGTATTCAATTAAAAACACAGATTCTAGACGAGTTCATTGTTTATTTCCAATGGTTAACTTTTTTTTTTGAGCTTTGTGCCAATTTAATGTTTCTCTGTCGCATTCACCCCGTATACGTAGTTTAGCTCCACGCAAAACGACGATACAGGTAGGTCTTTTTCCTTACCTGTGTGCAATTGCATCAAAATATATCTAAAAGTTTTTGCGTCAGTGTTACAAACACCAACACATGCACACATCATATCCTCATTTTGTCATTTATAATAAGAATAATACATACATAGTAGGATTATAATTTTCAACACAGTGCTAGTACATAAAAGATTTGAATGTATACTTAACCCACTGGCTGTAGGTATAAAATACGATGCATACGTAACAGAGATAGGATTCATAAAAAAGTTAAACTAAACCTTATTGATAACATATTAAACATACATTAGATGCAGAAACTTCTGCAACAATCTCCTTAAAAAACTCAACAAACAATATGAAACTGATCAACAGGCTATGTGTAAAAACAACTCTAAAAAGCTGTGGACTACTATTAAAACAATAACAAATACAAATACTAAAAATCAACAACCTATAGAATTACTTACTAACAACAATCTTGAACCTAAAGAAGCATTAAATAACATAAATGAATACTTTTCGCGAATTGGTAAAGAGCTAGCCGAAGGAATTCCATCTAATCTCCCGAAGTTCAAAGTTTTAAAACATCCACCATTACAGTCGTTTGCGCTTCTTTCGACAGATAACGAAAAAGTTGAAAAAACAATATTATTGTTAAAGAGCGACTGCTCACCAGGCTGGGATGGAATTAGTGCTAAGGAGCTCAAGAATTTATCTTCTATTGTAACACCCATTCTCTCTAATCTAATAAATCAAAGTTTCGAGGAAGGTGTCTTTCCAAATACACTAAAAAAGGCAATCTTGCGACCTGTACATAAAACGAAAGACAGAGACTGTGTCAACAATTATAGGCCAATTGCTATTTTAACAACTATATCGAAGGTATTCGAACGTATTATCAATAAAAGAATAGTTAATTATCTCGAATCAAATAACCTTCTATCTAACGCTCAGTATGGTTTTAGATCTGGACGTTCGACAAATAGTGCAATACTAGATTACACTACATTTGTGGTAAATCAATTAGATAGTAAGAATAAATGTCTTACGATATTTTTAGATCTTGCAAAGGCTTTTGACACAGTCTCTGCACCCCGTCTGATACAAAAACTTGAAGACCTTGGCATTAGAGGTACACCACTTTCGCTGATTACTGACTATCTAAAAAAAAGAACTCAATGCGTAAAAATTGGTGAATTTTCTAGTGACGATTATCCCATAGAGTACGGCGTGCCGCAAGGCAGTATAATTGGCCCGACATTATTCTTATGTTATATAAATGAACTGTGTGCGCTAAAAATACCAAATTGCCGTATATCTGCGTATGCGGATGATACTACTTTAACTTTTTCAGCAATCACATGGAAGGATCTATTTAATTTGGCTCAATCAGGTTTGAACACCGTATGTCACTGGCTTGCGTCGAACTTTCTTACTCTAAATGAAGACAAAACCAGCTATATAGCGTTTTCAATTAAAAGTCCCACTGAAATGGGTAATGCCAATGCGGACATCATCGCTAATAAGTGTAATTTTCCACCGAACCCAACATGTGGATGTCATAAAATAAGTGCAACAAGAACTATTAAATATCTTGGTATTATAATAGACTCAAAACTAACTTTTGAACACCACATTACTTCTGTATCCCAAAAAATACTAAAATTAACTTACATCTTCAAGCAACTGCGCGAGGTAGTCGATATCAAAACAATTAAAATGATATATTATGCATTGGCACAATCTGTAATGACCTATTGCATCAACTCATGGGGTGGTGCATGTAAGACCAGGCTAATAATGGTCGAAAGAGCACAAAGAATGATACTGAAAATTTGTTTAAGTAAACCTAGACTATATCCCACTAAGCAACTTTACGAACTGGCTGAGACCTTACTGTACGTCAACTTTACATACTATTTACAGTGCTTCACAAACACTCTCAGACATCTAGTACAAATATAAGATCTATAGCTCACTCTAGAAGAGACTACGCAGTATGGGCAAAACCTATGGTTAATACGACTTTTGCACAAAGATTCTTTGACTTTCGCAGCTGCTTACTGTATAATAGACTAAATAGAATACTTAAAATATCAAACTGTTTAAAAAACGAATGTAAATCTAAATTGACGAAATATCTACAAAAAATGGACTACAGCGACACTGAGAGTATGTTTGGTATAATAGTATAGACATTGGCTACAAATCCTTCTTATTACAATTACACATCCACACACTCACACACACACACACACACTCACACACACACTCGCACACACACACACACACACACACACACACACACACACACACACATATATATATATATATATATATACACACACACCCACGCACACACATGCGTGCGCCATTATTATTCCACGAAATACCTACCTTACAAAACGTATATTGTAACTAGTTTGGATAAAATTTATTACAATCTGATGTATCGGGGGCCTGGTGCTCTAAGATACAGGCTTCGGCTTAGTTTGGACACCAGATCGCCTACAAATTACATATAATATGTCACACCAAACTGTTATTGAAATAAGAAACTGTAATAGTGTAATTTGTGGAGATGAATAAAATACATCATTACGATGAATAAATTACATTGGCAGTATGCCTTAAGTAAAAGTCCAAGATCATTTTGTGTTCTTGGCTAACCTGCAAGCTAGCTGAATGCATTTCACAGCCAGTGCCCTGTGTCCTTTCAATTTTATTATCATTTGAGACGTCTTCAGTGACCCATAGCCCCAGGTACTTGAACTCGGTGACGATACTAAGCGACACTCCTCCTATTTCGATCTGTGGAACACCGTATATGCTTCTCATATTTTAAGCTTCTCGATATTATGATCTTCATCTCTCCTTGATATTATAAGTATGGATTATAAGTTAGATACTATACATAATTAATAAGTGTATGTTTATTTCATAGCGAGTCACGTGCCCGACTCCAGACTCAATGCCAGAACTCGAGGAGGATGTCGCCTTCATCGTCCCTACTGTGGTTAGTATTTATTCTGCTTAACGTCATTCACAAGTAGTCGCGATATTTAGTGAAATCTCTGATTCAAGTGTCTTCATTCCTCGTTTGAGTTTGATTTAATATTTTTTTCATTTCTATTTATAATATATATAGAAACGATTTCTGACTATAGGTATATATAAATAAATATCATATAAAAGTAACAAATTAAACAAAGAACAATTATTTAACTTCATAATTAAAAACGAACATTAATATACTACCGTACTTTGCTTCCCATACTTACATTCACAAAACACCAGACATACTAGCAAAATTACCTTCCATATGGATATGTAGACAAGGATGCTAGCTAGCGAGTGCTAAAGGAAATCATGATTAGGACAGGATTTGTCAAGTGTAGTTGGAAGCCAGCAATTGCCCGTTGTGTGACTCACATAACAATGGTCATCGGATCGTATTGGAGGAATTGCTGCGACAGGAATGCCTTCAGTGCTTTATGACAAGCAACGTGACCGTATTGCTCACAATCACGAGTAGTGTTTTAAATTCATTTTTCGATATTTCAGGTCAGATTTCACAAACGACTATAACATACACTTGATGACATCAGAAAGCTCTTTTATGTGTATACATATTGTTTGAAGAAATACAATATAAATATATATATATATATATATATATATATATATATATATATATATATATATATATATATCTATATATCTCAGAAAATGTTCACTTACCTAACATTTTTTTCAGGTTCCATTTAAATTGTAAATAAAAATGTAAGTTAGATACTATACAAATAATTAATAAGTGTATGTTTATTTCATAGCGAGTCACGTGCCCGACTCCAGACTCACTGCCGGAACTCGAGGAGGATGTCGCCTCCTTCTACCCCGCTGTGGTAAGTATCTATTCTGCTTAACGTCATTCACAACTATTTCGTGTAGTTCCCGTTTTATTCGCGATATTTAGTAAAATCTTTGATTTAAGTGTCTTCATTCCTCGTTTGAATTTGATTTATTGTTTTTTTAATTTTTATTTATACTATTTATAGAAACGATTTCTGACAACGAATGGGCCGATTAGGTTCATAAGTCACTTAACAGGCAATGAAACAAATCATTAAATTCGCGACTAATGAAACCAAACAAATCTACGCCAAATCCACGACATTAAATCAAACATATCTTAATACCATTGCCAGCCATTTTAATTGAAAAAAAACTACTTTTATAACGGTTTACTTGTTCTTGAGCTACGCGGCCACGGACAGACAAAGCGGTCAAGCTTATAACAAGATTCCTCTTTTTCCGTCGGGGGTCAAACACTCACACTATAGTTCGTTTTTTAATTACGGATACCAATTCGTCAGCAAGAACAATAGATTAATGACAGCTAGGCATTGTTCTTGCTGTCAAATTAATCTCTCGGATAAAAAAAAATAACTAAAAAAGGAACAAATGCTAAAATAATGAACGAAAGTTCCATAATCTTTTATAGAATCAATTTCATTGTCTTTTTAAAACTATATTACAATGTTTACCGTGGTGTAAGTGTTACTGAGATTTTTATCCTAAGGATTTACTTACAACTTCAATTTTAGTTTCTTTAGATTGCAATACCCCTTCGTTAGATTAATTACACTATCTTTTTACTTATAATATATGTATCTTTATCATAGTGTTTTAATATAATAGGTTACTATTTATTTAGGCATGTTGCTTAAATTCCGTCAATTATTGCATAAATAACGTAGGATATTATCATTATTTATCTATTTATAGTGAATAACAACGACTTAGAGCCAATTACAATAATTCACTTAGATAAATATCATATAAAAGTAACAAATTAAACAAAGCACAATTAATTAACTTCAAAATTAAAAACGAATATAATATACTACCGTACTTTGCTTCCCATACTTACATTCACAAAACACCAGACATACTAGCAAAATTACCTTCCATATGGATATGTAGGCAAGGATGCTAGCTAGCGAGTGCTAAAGGAAATCATGATTAGGACAGGATTTGTCAAGTGTAGTTGGAAGCCAGCAATTGCCCGTTGCGTGACTCACATAACAATGGTCATTTGATCGTATTGGACGAATTGCTGCGACAGGAATGCCCTCAATGCTTTATGACAAGCAACGTGACCGTATTGCTCACAATCACGAGTAGTGTTTTAAATTATTTTTTCGATATTTCAGGTCAGATTTAACAAACGACTATAACATACACTTGATGACATCAGAAAGCTCTTTTATGTGTGTATTGTTAAAAGAAATACAATATAAATATATATATATATATATGTATATATATATATATATCTGATCATCATCATTAATCCATTAAACATTCATCCATATAAAACATCCATTCATCATTTAGCCTCTCGTAGTCTACTGCTGGACATAGGCCTCTCTCAATTTGCGCCACAACACCCGGTCCTGCGCCTTCCGCATCCAGTCCCCTCCAGCGACCTTCTTCAGGTCGTCAGTCCACCTGGCAGGGGGGCGTCCTACCTTACGGTTGCCGAGTCGCGGTCTCCATTCCAGGACTCGAAACATCCATTATCTATTCATATTTAAAAAAAAAAAAAGGAATTCTAGTACCAATTAATAATAGTTTCTACTAACCAATTTCACGATTATGACGACGTCCATCCAAGAAAATTATAAAAAATATTTAAAGTGAGAACACTCATAAAACAAATAAAAATGTGGATTATTCATTAATAATTAAATTATAATTTAAATAAGTTTTTTTTAATTTTACGAATGTATTATTGCATGCCAAATTATATTAATCGATTAGAAACCTAAATTCAAGTTAACTTGCAAAAAAATGTCCATACTTACATAACATTTTTTTTCAGGTTCCATTTAAATTGTAAATAAAAATGTAGAACGTTTACTCATTTCAATTATAAGTGCGAGCTTTAACATTCAAATCACCAGACTTTATAATCATTTTTGCATTCATAATTTTAAGGCACTTTTTATTTAAAAACATTTAGAAAACGAAATGATAGTTCCACTCTCACTTTTGATTTTAGTTGAAGCCAACATCCAACATTAGTCCAACTAAATTGTCAAGTGGTTACAGTCATACACTGTGTCAGAGAGGCGGTACAGTGAATAAAGTATAAAACGATAATAGAAATGATTTAATCTAAACCTTTCTACACATTCTGTAAGTGTCGGACCATTTTCATTAAGCTTTCACCTTCAAACCTCTTGATGAGTACAAGTCTGTTTCTATTAGGCCCTCTTACATAACTAACTTTGTTCGACGCGTGGCTCCGCCCGCATGATATGGCGATAAAAAGTTGCCTATATTATTCCTGGAATCTTAAAAATCTAAACACCAATCCAAAGACACGTAAGAAAAAGAATCAGTTCAGCTTCATATCAATATTTTACGTAGACCTCCACAGTTTGCGCTGATAGGATTATCATTGTTAGACTTGTGTCAAACTTTCTGGCGTGTAACTACCAGTAATAACTGTCATAGATGAAGCTCATGTTTGTTTACCAATCTAACGGCTGACCGCTCTTGCATATACTGAAAATTTATTGGCTGGGTGCAAGTCAGTAGTTTTCGCATCGTATGCGATCTATATATCTCTGTAAGTTCAATAAAAAAAGTCCGCGATGACATAATTATGTTTATCCCCTACGGATATCCCACATAACCCATTTTAATCTTTTACATATTACAAAATGGCTTATTCAACAACCTTTAGTTTTAGTTACCAATAATGATTTAAAAGGCCTTTTGTCCACCCAAATCATGGTGTCACAGTAATTTCGCATTATAAAATACAATTAAATAGGTGGTTTTAATTTAGCGGTGATGATACAGCCCATAATAGCTCGGCGTATTGATGGCGCCACCGTGGTGCAAAACAGTGGCGCCATCAATACGCTAATACTGAGCGAATAGGTTCTTCAAATAAAATGTTGAACTGTTTATCGATCACTTGATAATAGCAGAGCATTTCACAATTCTATTCCAGTTCAATTGCTAGTTATAGCTCAGCAATTACTTACTCGGAAGTCATAAATGACACATAATATTCGCATGGCATCGTACAATGAACTAAAATTGTCTACAAAATCAATAAAGGGGAATTTTGCATTAAAAATTAACTTTCGGAAGCATGTACAGAGTATCAACCGCTGTGTTAGGCATTGTTGATTAATACCTTTTTAATGTAACAATGTAGGCTTTAATTCGGTACCGGGGTTATAAAACTCCGTGACATGGATGCATAGGAATATTGCATGCGTTGAACGAAACGCTTTGACCGGTAGAAACAAGTTGGAATCCTAACGGTTGTTCTACCAAATACGCATGTGTAATAGATGTTCTACTTTAGGTGTTAGAATTACAATATACTGCTTATTTTGTGCATGTTGTTCGACATTATTTTGCTTAAAATATTCTGACCTCGTGATACAATACAATACATTTTGGTAGAATTTAATAAAATCCTATTAACTACAATTTAAAATATTAACTTTTTTGAAAAAAAAAACACTTTATAGCCCGTAAAAATAAATTTATGTGAAACTTCTCAGTTTCACATTAACTGTTACGGCGAGAATCGACTGAAACTGAAGGACAGTCATCAAAAACTCACCTTTTATATTTATTTTGTATAAGCATCCTAAAATACATAAACCTTGATTCACCTAAGATAAAAATATATAAATTTTAAAGCTTATTATAATGATTGCAAGCCGTACTGAAGAGTCGTGTGTATCAATATGGCGCACCCAGCGAACAGTTCTACGAAGCAACTATTTTATGAGAAAATTGCGTGTTTAGTGCTTCTAACGCAATACTAATGCCATAGTATCTGACGTACTAAGCCTAGCAGGTTTCATAGTCAACATTTTAAATATTATGCATTAATATGACTACTTGTTTATGGGCTCTTTAAAATAAAGTCGACCGCCAATTTGTGTTTAAATATACATATTATATCTGTACCTAATGTTCACATAACAGTTTCTTGATATACATAATATAAAACATCCAATACCGCGGCTCTCTGTGGCTATAGAAGTATAGAGGTCAATACTGCTTGTGTTATTTGTGCGCGTGAAATAGAAAGCTGTTGTGGCAAACGTTTTAACATTTATCTATTTCACTTTCTCCGCGCTCCATTCTTCGCAACGACAGCTGTAAATATTGTTTCGACGTGTTCCAAAGAATATAGTTCAAGGCTTCTGTACGTTTCTACGTAATGCGTGGTAAGGCGAACACGTAGCAGTTTTTCTGTGGGAGCTGTAGAATACGTAGAGAATTTATGAGTTTACGCGTAAAAAGAGTATGGAAGAGGGGCCCAGTAGAGATATAATGAATATAGTAAACGGCTTCGAGGACGGCTGCGGACGGTGGGTTTTACGTAAAGCAGGAAATAAATAGGTCGCGGGGGCACGGGGATCCCTTGAGGGTGGGCATCGTGCTGGTGCGGGGGTGTGGTGCGGTGGTGAGCGGGGCGCGGATGGTGCCAGTGAGGAAGGGGCCCGGCAAACTAGGTGCCCTACATGTGCACGGACCCCGCTCGGCTTCAGAGCGCTTTTTCATCAAAACCACGCCGCTGTAAATGAATTATTCGAGGATTCCGCCGATGCCAGGGGAACTCAAGCCAGCGCTTTGTTCTTGCAGCTTCTACCCACAGAGGTTTTGTTATAAGATTACGATCGTTAATGCAACAAATAGATATATATGAAGCAGCTCTTCATCATTTTCAGAAAATATTACCACATTAATGTCTCTCAAAACAGACTAGCTGCTGTATGGAACAACATCTTGCTGTCTCCTTTGCTGTTCGCCACCTAATTTAGCTGGTTGCAAAGCCAAAATATCTAATTTCAATAATATGGTTGTACATCTAATTTTAATTATAAAACTATGTGTTAGATTTATCTATACCTTGTTCATTAGTTTATTTTCTTTTCTTTCTTTTTTTTGTCTTCAGGCATAGCAAAAACAACATATATTATATGAATTTCTCTAAAAATTTAACATGTTGAACATTTCCATTAATAGTCTCCTAAAACGAGTCGTTAAAAGCATTTGATCTCAGCAGTCTCTTGCAACACTATGTCACAACACAACCAATTCTAAATATGCTAATTTATTTTTATTAGGTTCTGCCACGTCGTGACGTGTCGTGTACATACGCCGACCTAATTTACCAGTTATTTTAAGCATAGACTACATCTGACGTCAATGTTTAGACAGAGCGCCACATTGACGCGTCCTACGTACGTACTTGTGCAACTGGCAAATATTACTAATCAGCTTTTAATGAAATTTCCACTTTATTTATGAAGTTTCATTATTTTCAAGTTTGTCTGCTTTTGTAAGCGTACACAATACCCATGAGCTTAACAATATATTACTGTACTTCAGTAGCTTCAACACATTCATTATAATTCGATTATATAATAATTATATAAAGGATTAATCGCACATTTTACCGACTTGGCTTATCTCAATGTCCAAAAAATAATAATGTTTGTTTATAATCGAAGAATGAATGAATGTCCATCGCGTCATTCTCACTACATGCACGCAATTTGTGCACATTGTCACTACATAGGTATTAAGAGATATATTATGTCGCTTTTGATTGCTACGTACAAGGTAAGTGATTTCGCATGTACTCGTTACGAGTTGCTACATTATCGCACCTAAATAAGGAGATAACCTCCGACCCGGTTAAAGTACCACGGAGGACATTGACTTCGTGTAATAGAATTTGCGAGATTAGGGCAGTGGTTAAGTTCTTCTGCTTTTTTTCTTGTTTGGTCAAAATACAGGCAATTCACACATATTTGAAGCAAATTATATATCCTATGCATTTTATACATTAATTGGATTGTTTAAAAACGTATTATAAAATTTTGCTTAAAACCTAATAAAACTTGTACCATCGTGAAATGAACATTTTTTTAAGGCTATATTTCATAACGAAACGTAGCAGGTTCCTTCAATTAAGGACTGCACATTGGAGTTAAGTGTCACTTAATTGCCACTGATCTAGGCCAAATGCTGGCTGAATATACGGCAAAGCCCATTTCCGATATAAAGGCAGGCAGGAGTGTACAGCGCTGATAAACGGGCTCCATTCTACATTGCAAATTTTGGAAGTGAACATTTGCATTTGTTAAGTGCAACATTTTAGATTGGAGAACGCAATTTAGCTGACATGCACATTTCAATTTATATTTCAGCTTTTATACCGCACCATAATAATATTCAGTCATAAATATTTAAATAATATTAAAGTACCTCGTTTAGTATAAGTCTGGTATTATAACTAGCTGTTACCCGCGGCTTCATATGCCTGGATTTCTGATGGAGTACTTCCCGAGATTAAAGTATCAAAGAAACAAACTATCGTGCATGGTGCCACCCGTGTGGTTAAATTCGGAATAATACAACATTGTAAGAACAATACCCATGCCAAATTTAAATTTTATAAAATAATTTAATTAATACAACAATTTTTTTACCCCATTTTGCTTTAGTAGAATACTCTCCAATAAAGCAAAATATCTTCAATGTACAGAATTGGATCCTCAACAATTCTCATATAAAGTTTCAGCTCACACTGCGACGGAATAGCATAAACATAGTCGCACACGTGTTCTTCGAGATAACCGTCTGGAATAGACACAAAGCTCCCCTTGACACCTTGGCGAATCTAGTGCTTCAATGGGCATAAACAAATATGGGGCTGTGATGCCATATGCCCATACAGGAATCTATACAAATAAATAAAATTGAAGTGTCTGTTTTTAATGTCAACATAACAATGTTTTCTTAAGCTGGTATAGTTATTTGCTCTATACCTATGCCTATAATACTGTTTTTAAAAATGTTGTCTGTCTGTCAGATTTATGGGCAAATCTTCTAGGCGGCTGGACCGATTTTAATAAAAAATAACAGCATTGATGTACCACGCAGACGAAACCGCGGCATAAAGATAGTTTGTACGTTTGATTGTATTAATCTCAGGAACTACTGGTCAGATTTTAATAATTATGTTTGATAGTCTAAGTGCTACGAAAGGTTTAAATATATTTAACATTGCGACAAACTTCACGGGAACAATAACGTCTATGGCGGGTCAAACCGCGGGAGCAGCTATTAGTAAAAAAAACGAATTACACTCGGACGAAGTCGCGGGCAAAACTAGTAACGGAATAAACCCATTATCAATAAATAAAAACCCGTATAACTGGTATTTTTGCATTGTGAATCGGTATTGTTACAATTTGTTAAGATACAAAAGGAATTATTAATGTCTCCTTTGGGGATATAATATCATTTTATTGTATTCTTAATATAAACTGCTTCTGAATGCATCTATTTTGTTTAACCAATATAAATAACTTTTGGGCTGTGGTATTTTAATGTTTTTAACAAATGTTTATGAGCCGAAGCATAGCATTTAATTCATAAATTTAATCAAGTCATAAACGCGTTCCGCCTGGACCTCTCTGATAGGTAAGGTAATAGTAACTTAAAGGTTCACAATGGCAGCATGCGTTTGAATTCAGTGATGTCAAACCAACAAGAACAACTGAAATTAAGTTTCGTAACCTTTTAAAATACACAAGTTTTTTTTTTAAATGACTGAAGCTAATGAACAACCAACACTTCCAAATATTCAATCAACAAGACCAAGAACCTTCGCTACCTGCCTATAATATGCACTGAAATTTAACAGAGTTTGACCTTTAAACATTTTCATTTTACTATAATAAGTAAAATAATGAATAAATAGTTAGTTCATAGTTTTGGACTGCAGTCTTTTATCAAATCTGTTTACATTTCGTCGAAAAAAATATTATTATGCGATAATCTTTTGTGGTTATTCCATAGAGTACATAAAAAAAGCAGGAGAGAATGTCACCTATAAAATGATGGAAGCACCAAAATGGCGGCGGTCTGTTTATGTGTGCGTGTGTTAGGGGTTACCAGCCATGAGAAATATTACCCACATTTTTACAATAATTTAAATAAATATTTTAGAGGTTTAGTTCTTATATTTTTTTATTTGCTGCTTTTTACCATCAAACATGATATAGGTAGTTTTATACTACCGTGGCCAAAAACCAAACAATATAAAACAACTTTATGTTTGAATTTAGAAACAAAGTTGATTTTATATTTCTAGCAGTCGATGCGGGCCTGCAGGTGAAAGCATCTTTACCATCTAAGAATCAGGAAGCGCCGTAGGAGTCGTAATTTTAAAATATTTTCCAAAAACTGGGTAGCTGCACTAAAGCATCTTCGCTGCCTTGCGTCAGGAGTGCCCAAAGCAACGAATTTTGTACATAATATATTATATAAGTTCCTTCCTGATTCTTAGATGGTAAAGATGCTTTAGTGATATACAGGATGTCCCAGTTTAGGACCTGGAGCCGAAATCGGATAGTAGGATAAGTTATGGCAGTTAGCAAAAAAATTAAAAAACAATTCAAAATCAAAAATTCTTTATTACATAAACTATCAGAAAGTGCTTGAAAACGTCAACAAAATGTAAGTTAAAATAAACAAACAATTGCGGAGCTTATATTCACTTACATGCGATTTTTCAATATTTAAAGAAATATTGGCAATTAAAATAATCGAGAAAATTTACACCCTGTGACGGACTTCCCGCTTCATTTCACCTAAATTCTTTTATCGTTTCGTTTTAACATGGCTGCCACGAAATCTCAAACTCGTATGACATTCTGCGGGCCCTTGATTTGAAGGTCAACATTCGTATTCGCAAATGTGAGAAATCATACGATTTGTTACATCACATCGTACATGTGTTTTACACAATAATCAACGAAATATTCATTTTTATTAACAGTTTTTTTGACTATTTCAAAAATAAAAATCTTTATTGACCACTAGCATCCTTAACTTGTGAATCCCCTAACGCCTGCACAAGTAATAACTGGGTTGCAGGAGATAGCGTCTTCCCCGTACAGCAGACACTATTACATTTAATGTTATGAATAGGACAATTTAAATCAAATTTTACAAAAAAAAATTATTCGTAAAATTGTTTTTTTATAAATTAACTTCTTTTGTAATTATTACTAACAATTATTTTTAATTTTATTGTGCAAATGTTCAAGCAATAATTACTTTAACATTAGCACAGTAAAATTAATTGTGTCGTTCCATTTTTTTACAATAAATAATAATGATCAGTGGTGTGCTTTTCAATTACTTACAATCTCTTATGCTGATTTAATTTTACCAACTGTTATAATTTCTGCAGTTTCTAATTCTTTCTACCCAAAAATATTTCCATGCGTCGTTTGCCGCAGGAAATCTATAAAACATAGAATAATAATTTATACTAAATGTATTATACTACTAAAAAATATTTACCCAAATTCAGGGTAAATGAAAATATTTATTGACTGTCAACACTGATAGTTTTGGTATAATTTTTTACGAAAACAATATAATTTTGGCAATAAGCTGAATATATTACTTGCTTACCTATGAAAAGTGATCCCCTGGTTTTTTTTTATCGAGGCGCTATGGTTTCGGCAGCTTTTCACAACACAAGACGGCATTTTTATTTATTTTACTTGAACATCCGAGCAACAGCACAGTCCAAAGCGTAATGGCGGGCGATTGACTTACTATTGTGTCAATGTGTGTGTTCTGTGTGTACGTGTGACTTACTATGGGTGCTTCAGTAAGTGTTTCAAGAGACGGAGTCCTGCCTTTTTTTATGTAGTCAATGGGTTATTCCTCAATTATTATCTTACTTATCTCTACAATTACTGCAATATTTAATTATATCAGAAAGACCAATAAGTAGTCAATTCATTTCATTGTTTACTACAAGATGATATACAATATTATATCAAAATATTATTCATTTTGACAAAATAAACACGACATGTCAATATTGTACGTCAGACAAGTAATGTTACAATAAAGTTATGAAACGATATATCATTACCGATATAAGCATTTACTTTTTGCGATAGCATTTCCATGGGAAAGACTTAGTAAATGATCAGATTTAAAAAATCCTTGGCCATATTTTCCCAATTTTAAATAGTAACCTAAAATATCATAGATATTATTTGAAGAGCTTATAAATAACTCTTTAACAACTAGAGAGGCATAAATATAAAAAAATCATAGTCAAATTTTTGCACCAATGACAAAATTCTCATCTATTAGTGTCAAAAATGCACCTATGAAAGGCCATAATGCATACATAATTTCTGTATTTATATGTGCGGGTGAAGACAGTGTGTCTCACGTTGCATATAAATAGACAACTAAGCCATTCTTTTCTCTGATATTACTATTCTCTTCGGAAATATACTGCACACAATTATGACATCAATGTATCTATTAATTTATTGTGCAATTAAATTTTGTGCACTCGTAGTCAGTGTATAAATGACATCAGCCCATCCCGCCCTTGCAAACCGCCATACTGAACGGTTCTGGGAGGATTACTTTATTTTGATGATGTTTTATAAAATTATACAGGGTTATTGGCAATTTGACGTATACCTTGACGGGCATTATTACAGGGCTTCATTGCAATAAATCTAACGCTCGTTATACAAAAAAATTACAAAAATTTCATTTGTCAGAAGTCTCCCGAATCTTCAGCTACGTTTATAAAAACTGTCTTTGTTCTCTTTCTATAAAAAGTACTAAGTTTATTTTTAAAAGCTTTCAATTAATATTTCTCCATAAGCAAAAAACAACTCGTAAAGTAATATTGTATTTATTAGCAGTGTCAGCTATGCCTAAGATTTTTATAGACAAATTAAGGTATTGGGCGCAGTAAAACAGCAATTGCATTTTGTACTTTTCATATTTACTTAAAATTAATTTAAGACGGCAATTATAATTAGAAATATTTCAACAAAAAACCTAATAAAAATAATCACAATAAAGTACTTTTTTTTTGGTGGAGCATCTAGGGGCTGATTATTGTAGGTATATGGCCCAATAATAACTCCCTGCAAGGTATTCGTCGAATTACCAATAACCCTATATACTTATAATTTATATTCTACACATCTAATCTCCGATGTTCAGTCGAGAAAGCCAAAGTACTAGCAACAATCGTCATAATCATAATTCTCTGAGCCATTTGTGCAATTAACGTAATAATTAAAATGTCGGTTTCGAGTCTAACGGATTCGGCTATCAGTATGTTACGTAGAATGACTGTTACTGTTATCGAACCTCTACAACATAGTGCAGAGTGATACTATACCTGCCCATATATAGGTAGGTAGTGCCCTTTTTTTAGAGGTATTGAACTTTAAATTGCAATCAAACAACGATGGATTATTTGATTGACATGAATTTTATTTATCCGAAAGATAATCTTGTGGCATTACATTTTAAATATGATTTCTGGCATATGACCGCCAAGGCTGGCTCGGATGTAGTCCAATCTGAACGTCCAATATTCCATGACGTTTTCCAACATTTGTGGCCGTATATCGGCAATAACACGGCGTATGTTGTCTTCCAAATGGTCAAGCGTTTGTGGCTTATCTGCATAGACCAATGACTTTACATAGCCCCACAGAAATTAGTCTAGCGGTGTAAAATCACAAGATCTTGGAGGCCAATTCACAGGTCCAAAACGTGAAATTAGGCGGTCACCAAACGTGTCTTTCAATAAATCGATTGTGGCACGAGCTGTGTGACATGTAGCGCCGTCTTGTTGAAAGCACAGCTCCTGGACATCATGGTTGTTCTATTAAGGAATGAAAAAGTTAGTAATCATGGCTCTATACCGATCACCGTTGATTGTAACGTTCTGGCCATCATCGTTTATGAAGAAGTACGGACCAATGATTCCACCAGCCCTTAAAGCGCACCAAACAGTCAGTTTTTCTGGATGTAACGGTGTTTCGACATACACTTGAGGATTAACTTTACTCCAAATGCGGCAGTTTTGTTTGTTGGCGTAGCCATTTAACCAGAAATGCGCTTCATCGTTAAACAAAATTTAACAACGGCAATTTCGACGAATCTACGCCTTGCTTGATGGTCGTTTGGCTTCAATTCTTGCACGAGTTGGATTTTGTAAGCACGCAAACCAAGATCCTTTCGCAAAATCTTCCATAAAGTGGATGAACACAGATCCAATTCCTGTGCTCGATGGCGGATGGACTCATTCGGGTCTTCCTCAATGCTACGCTCTATAGTAGCAATAGCTTCTTCTGTACGCACCGTACGGCGTCTCTGGGGATGCGAGTTATCAACAAGAGTAAACGTGGTGCGAAAACGATCCATGGTTAATCGAATTAACTGCTCTGATGAACGATTTTGTCGACGATAAAATGGACGTAGTGCGCGATACGTATTCCGCACAGAACCATTATTTTCGAAATAAAATTGCACTATTTGCAAGCGTTGTTCAGGCGTGAGTCTATTCATGATGAATTGCCGAACCAAACTGATAATAAATCACTTGACAGCTGTTAAATCGGTGACCATTTTGAACAGTAATGCCAACTTAAAGTTCTATACCTCGAAAAAAAACACCCGTTAGCAACAACACATGAAGAACAAAATTTAAAATTTACATCTAGGACCCAAAATTCACTAAAATAATATTTTCTTAAACTGCCAATTCTGGTTTGATGGTATTCCTTGAAAATAAGGTACATAAGGCAATATCAGCAATCAGCATCGTTACACCGCCGGAAAATTTCTATAATAAAGCTTATGGGGGTTACTTCGCGACACGCTTTCTAGATCAGGCTTCATATAAAATTGATATGACATACTTTTTAAATTATTTAAAAATAATGTCAAATCGGTAAAAGTATTCTAATTAGTTGGATGTAGTCCTAGGTAGGACGCATGGATTTCCAACAGGGGTATTGCGGACGATAGCTCCGAGCACGCAGCACTCGAGATTCCTACATTTCGGTTCTTTGAGGCGCCATCGCAACGGGGAAGGGGAATCCAAGGCAAAGGGGAAACATCGCAAGGTATCTCTTGGTGCTCCTTCGAATTCACTGACCTCAAACGACCCAGAAACGTTCATTATGAACAGGTATATTAGACGTAAAGTCCTGCGAAGTAGCGAATTCATTTTGCTGAGCGATTTAGATTACATACGGTAGGTATGGGCTAGATGTAGTGTTGCATTACCATTAAATAATTTTTCACTCATACATACCTTTTAATCCATCGTGTATCTATAACATCTCCAGTTGTCGATACAAGTAGGTTTCCTTAATTTCGCTTGCGAATTAGAATATAAATTTAAATACATAGTGTATTTGTTTAATCTGCACTAATTTTAAGGCTGTGTTAATGATATTGTGATGGTTCAGTTATTTTACTTAATATTGATAGATAGTTGCGATATTTGTTTTACGGTCGTTATATTCAAGTAACATATCTTTTAAATAATTAAATATTTTAAAACCCTCTTGTATACTAAGTATATAAAAAAAAAATCTTACTGGCTAGGATTTGCAACCAGAATGCGATGTTCATGGATAATAACTTGAAATAGAGATACTTTATATAAAGTATTTAGTATTTCGTATGAAATCACATTTTCAAGGCTATTATTCTGTATGAGCTGTTGCGCATGTACCTCTACTCAAGCATATTTTTTCAGATCCTTCTTATCAGCTAACACCTTTTTAAAGTTTGTACAGATGGTATCATACAATCTGTAAGACTTAAATTGTAATAGCAATTAAATATAGTATTATATTAGAAGTAGAACATAGTGGTAAATTTTATAATAATTACCATATAGCTAGCTTCATACCGTAGACATACACATTTCTAAATTAAATAGCTACTGATACTTTAATTCCTTGTAGTTACAATTTATAATGCAAGATGTTTAAATATAAATAAAGAGTAAGTATATTCAATTTATAGCGTGTAGTTTTGTTTATGAATCATAATTTCAATTATAAACCACCATTGGCAAAATTGGAGCTCTGCTAATTAAGAATTGTATAGACATTACCAAAAAATTTTTTTTAAAATAATGTGTAAAAATAAAATAAAATGGCGTGTATAAAAATTAAATGTACACGTTTTGTAAGGTAGTCTTGTTCTCAACCTAAATAATTTCATTTTACTTCTATAATTTTGTAACTATCTCAAAATATAAAATCTACCTTTTATCGTATTAATAACTCCGGAAATAATATTTGTATACTACACACTATTTTTATATAGTAAACACTGCCTTTTGAAATATGAGGACATTATGTATATGTCAGTTACATAAAGGTAGCCGGAGTAAAACATGAAAAATATAAAAACTCTTATGAACACTCCAGAAAATCATCTCTTTTTGTTCGAATCATGGAGACAGTGAATTGCAAAGCAACTTAAATGAAACCTGTTTTTTTGACCAATAATTATTAAAAAACAATTAATTGAATATAAAATACGTTTCTGAATTTTTTTTTTAATATTTTGGTAAGTATGTGCAGGCGGAGTCTCAATAGACAAAACTTTCTGAATTTTGTAAAGCATGATACACTGAATTAGTTACTGTCACATACATCGGTTTTTTGTTCAAGATATAAAAATACCCAATAAGATACCATATCCTTTTAATTTATTGAAACTTGTAACATCAAAAAAAAATAATGACGATTTGAAAACAGTTAAGATATTTTTTGAATCATAAAAATATCTAGATTAAAAAACCGAAGTTGGAGAGGTACAGATGTGTACATATTTTCATCCTAACAATGCTAACGTGAGGGTTTTCAGTACTCCTCCAAAATTGCAGCAACAGATAAATACGACATTTGCACTGGTCTTAACCTGTCTGCATCCTACATCGATAAATCCTTAGTTTCATAACGTCTGATATTTTTTGGCGGAGTATTTAATAATATGTACCTATATTATTACGTACCTATAATCTACGAATTGTTTTCATGCTCAGGTACACCAACACAATGGAGCCTCTCTTTTATACAGGATGGCCTATTTAAAGTAGTTCAAAGAATTTTGTTTGATGACGAACATCCCATTAATTGATTTAAACCGCTGGGTTTAAATAAAATAGATATATGCCGCGAAAATTAGTAGTTTGATTAAGTCATGATATTTTCAAGTTTTTTCATTGAAAGTGGTTGCCCTAAATCCAATTTAATTTGGTGTGTAGATACAACTTGCACAAACGTCACAATTGTAAGATTGCATCGCAATACTTTTTTATCAAAAAATTGCATATTTCGTGTAAAAATTGGGGATTAATAATCGAAAATTGAAAACAGCTTACTAAAAGATCTGACAATATATTAATATTTTGTTAAAATTCTAAAAATAGCTCATTGCTTATAGGCTACATATCTGTTTTACCTACACACTAAATTTTATTGGATTAAATGCAACCACTTTCAATTAAGAGCGGCTTACATTACCCAAAGGGGCGAAAAATCTTAAAATCTCATTTCAAATATCTTTTTCTTGTGTGTGTTGGGCTTAAATCAATCAATGGTATGTCCTACATCTAAGAGGCCGACCTGTATTTCTCATTCAAAAATCGAGCCATTTTGGTGGGTCAGAGATCAGTCAAATCAAGTTCATGATGAAGTAAGGGCTTGTTAGCCAATGTTCATTTCATCGGCATTTAAAATTTACAAAAAAAATAGAATTAAAAGTGGCTCTATTTTTTGCGACTAACATTTCGTTTAAAGTATCAATAAACTTGTAAACCACGTACAATTTATTCGTATTTTATAAGGTATATTACCTATAGCACTTTCGAGTTCTCATAATTTCTCAATTATTATATATATAATAGATATCGTCAATATTTTTATATTCTATTTCTCACTAAATTTCATCTCATTGGCATATTTTACATTTTCAAATGCAAACATATTATTATTAATATATTTACCGCATATTTAAAACGTATTCTAGATTTCCGTTGCATTACCACGTTAATTCGATCTTATACCTAGAAATATAAATCGAATGAAAATTTCACCTGCTTAAGGCTAGGGTTACCGAAGCACGACTAAACAGAAACGTGTATACCTACACGTTGTGGTATAGCAAAGCGTCAAGAAGCAGGCGCAAGGCGCGTTTTATTACAACTTCATAAAATCAATGCTATCGAAAATAACACTGTCTAAAAGTTAATCTATAATGTTTAAGCGCTTAAACACATCTTTGAAATGTTATACTTATTATTGAAGAGTAAATTATGAGTGTGATTTGTGAATATACAATCTTATAATAACGTGGTATTGGCAACCCTTGCCGTATATACATACCTATCTACAATGCTACATTATTATAATATAATTTTTTTTTATTCAATTAGTAATTGTGTATAAAGGATTTGTACGGCACTAATCTTGATGTTATTTCTAGGAGTCTACGCCTGTTAAATGACCGGTAGAGAACGAAGCGGCCGTGGAGGCATGACTGATCGAGCAGGCACGGCCCCAGCCCAGCGCTGGCCGGCCGAGCCCCGACGAGCTCGATTCCGTCTCCAGCATAAACTTCGAGCAGGCACAGCTCCATGAAAACTCTAGTTATATAAGCCTCGAGCGAGCACAGCTCTATACTCACTCTAGTAATTTAAGCGTCGAGCAAGCACAGCTCCATACAGACTCTAGTAATTTAAGCGTCGAGCAAGCACAGCTCCATTCTGATGCAGGCGAACCGAGACTCGAGGAGCCGCAGCTGCAGTTCCATTCCGGCGCTGGCGAACCGAGACTCGAGGAGCCCCCGCCACAGCTCCATTCCGGCGCTGGCGAACCGAGACTCGACGAGACGCAGCCACAGCTCCATTCCGGAACTGGCGAACTGAGACTCGAGGAGCCGCAGCCGCAGCTTGCCTCTGGCGGGTCGGCCCAATCCCAGCCCAACCCTGACGAGTCGAGTTTAGGGTCAGCATTATCCTGCGCTCGGTGGGGATCCCCACTTCCGCGCTACAAATTAAGTACGATACAACATAGCGTTTTAGCACATGAAATTCAAAAAAAATTGAAAAAGTTCTTTGTTAAAAACAACTATGATGCTGTCAACAATTTTATAGGATTTTACGACGCCTACCCTAAAAACGGTGAATCGCTATTGGACTTTTTTAAGAACTACGATGCACCGCTCCGTCCAAAACAGTGTACATGCGTGGGCTTAGGGCTTCAGTTTATCGAGTGCTTGCGAAACCTGGACAGATCATTTCGAGGCTTATCTCGGTCAATTTCACTTATTTCGTGTGAAGAATCAGTAAACCACAACGTAGATAACTATGTGCTAGCGGAGGGACCTCACAAGGTTCCCTTCGTTGCTGGAGAAAAAGAGCACGTTATGGTATGTATTCAAATTAAAATCAATGGAAGGCATGGAGTAATGATAGCTGATCCGGGCTATCACGTCCGCAAAGTAGTGACGGTGATGGTCGATGGAGCATACCCACATACTGGGTCATTTGTACAAAGCCGTAACATACAACTCATTAGGGAATACAATTATTTTGTAAACGCAAAAAACCCAAACTACGTCGAATGGCACGAACGTCAACTAAAACAACAAACAAAACTGAAAAGTCTAACTTCCTTGATATTTATATCACGTCCATTCATATCAGCTATTGAAATATCTGAGAAAAGAAACTTATTGTATTCTTTTAAAAGTCATTTGAATCGTGATGCAAATGGAAATGTGATAGCAGGTTATTATTTCCCGATAGTATCGGATTTCGAAAATTCCTATTTTTATGTTTTTATCGGTGTCGAAACACGAGCCAAATATTATTTTAAATATTTTTCTGATCCCCGTAACGTACCGCCAGGCTTAGTAGAAAAAGTAGATATCATCAGCAAGTTCATGAACTGTTCCTGTAGTTATCTTCTGCAAACCTTTTGCAAGCTTGCCAAAATATTGGCAAATAAATACTTTATTGACCAATTGCTTGCAATAGACAGCGATATAAAAACGAAATGTAAAGCACGTTTTCCCAACGCAGACGTGGCTCCTCCTGAGGATCCCGATGCCGTCCACAATCTTTTGCGAGATATTGGTATGCTTAATAGCTCTGCAGCCCGTCTGAACCATAAGCTTGTCATCACTGATGGAGAAGAAGAAAGGAAAACTTTAGTAGTCGACGACACCTAAAGACTGAAAGTCCCGAGTCTTCAGACGAAAACGCGAATAGGCCCATATTTTCAAGTTATACTATAAAATTATACTTTTATCAGGAACAAACTCTAGTAGATATTGTGAAATATATCAGATTCGAGTTTTCAGTCTAAAAAGTATTTTATTAGAAGCAGCACCATTGCATGTAAAATTCGGCAAACAAACAAAGCTATAATGTAAAAATATGTAATTGGTACCTTCAATTCGAAAAATCGTCAACATTTTTTCTCTCAATAATTAATGCGGCATAAACCTAAAAGCTCTAGGCCTAGATCAGTCACTGACGAGGTTCCACTTTTCAAAATACTGTAACTTTAAGGAGTCTTAAAAGATACAAAAACGAACATATAAATATATTTTCTAGATACAGTACCTACATACTAAATATTTTGTTGGTGATGCGGACAGAGTGTATGTCTCCAGCGACAATGTAGGTCGAGTGGCATTCGCCTCTCCCACACTGACAGGCCGGCACGCACACTACCGTCTGCCCCTATGTGTGCGGCATTCGTGGCAATCGTGGCACAGTGCGGGAACTAGGCCGAAAAACTCGCGCATGCGTTCTCAAAGCTATTAAGAGTTTTTGGGACGCTCTAGAGCGGCTAAAAATTATTACCTTACCCCTACTATAAACTGCTATGTTTATAAAACCCAGTATAAATACATGATAACTCACTATGATATATATTTTGCTGCGCAGGTAATGAGTAATATAATAAATCTTGGTAATCAATGGTCTAAATTGGTACTTAGGTAATTATATTTTCATCTAAATAAAGCTCGACCTCGTTCTTGTAATTCAGAGATCTTTGTGAAAATGCACCAATTAAATTAAATGCTACATCATACTGTTAAAATTAACTCCCGCGCTATACATAAAAGTTTATTGTATAAGACACTGGGTACTCGACTGATTCAATATCTACTAGGTTACTTTGCCAGCTCATATAAGTTAGCATGTATGGAATTTGCGATTGCGTTCTTTGTGCTCAATAAACTGAAAGCCCTAGCCCAACAGTGAATAAAGGGTGTTAAATATAGATGTATTATGTTTTATCAAGTGTTGTATATGTAGTGACAAGACGATACAAAGGAAGTGCGGTTTTTTTTCCTATTGCCCATAAACTTTATACAAACTTTAGTTTTATTAGTATTTATTTAGATTAGTTAAACAATTTGTATATAGTAGGTATTGTTTATTGCTCGTGAGTCGTTAAACAGGATGGAAAAAAATAGCGCCTATGGCTCTGATTATAGCAAACTTTTTTCTACTGAAACATTGCTTCAATCTAAATAGGAGAAGAAGAAGGCTTGGCGATATTAAAGGTCTAATAAATATCTAAGGTATATTTTTTATTTCCATCCTGTTAAATGTATTAGCGGCTTTATACGTCTCGGTTTTATAAGATAGGACGAAAGTCTCGCATCGTGTTGCTTGTAATTGTAAATATGTCATAAAGATCTTGTAAATACTTGTAAAGTTACGGAGAAGCTATTTCATAGGCTATTTTGTTGCTACTAATGGCAAGAAAATAGTGTATGAAAATATGCGAATGTCGCGCGCGCCTGCGATTTGCCGCGAGGCACGAGGTTGCTTCTTGCCATATTTTAATATGGTTTAGAGTTGATATACATCAGTATTTTAACTTGTTTTAAAATGAGACTGTCTGCAGTAATAGATGTAATAGATGCCTAAGGTGGAAGCCAGCACTCGATAACGCAGAGTCTAGCTGAAGCCCATGAAGGCCTAAAGTCATGTAAAGATACTAAATTGTCTTCGAATTCCCTATATTATACCACCGTTAGTATAAGGCTCGGTTTCTATCATACATTTAGGAGAGGAAATGTTTTTGAGTAATCACGGTTCGTTACCGAAGCTAAGCAGAGAGATTGAAACGTGATAGAAACTTGATTGCTTATTCAAACACATCTCTTCTCTTCTCCGCTTTGGTGAAAACCGGGCCTGATACGTTAATATTTAAGATAGATTGTTAAGATGATTGTGTAGATTTTAAATGTTTGATCTAGATTAGTTGTTTAAGTGTCTCCCATAGATGTTATTAGAAATATGTGTGAAAGGTTCACTTTACAATTTATTTCCTTCATTCTCTATTTTTTTCTCTACTCATTAGAAAATAAGCTATAGTCGGCTCCTTACATGAATTCACAGACAACATATCCAGATATACAGGAATGCCTTACAATACCTAGGCAATCAGATGTATTTAGAAACCTTGAATGCACTCATATATTTGACGATGTCCATGTCCGATATATTTTTGCAAGATGGCTGATTTATATATAGAGAAGACTTGTTGGTTGCATTGATATCAATGATCACTTTAGGTGTTCGCGTTAGGATAAGTTGTCTGTGACTTAATATAAGGAACCGACTGTACGTCTTGCACAAACAACCTCCGTTCCTACATACACATTTGATTTATTTGAGAAATATCCATCTTCCGCGAGAAAACTATCTATAGCTATCTTGTTCTTCGGCACTATCAAAATTATAAATCACTTGTGTTTATTGTAATAAGTTATACTAGTAAGTATAATTCGGTAAATTTAATCAAAAGGTATGCTAATATTTAACTGGACTGTATTGAGTATAAGGATGAACTCACACTGCGAGTGGTTCTTCCATCCACAAAAGACTGCCTCTTATTATAACTACAGTAAGTCACTACCTAAGTTCTAGTGCTGAATTTATTTTTAAATTTTCAAGATCACAGTACCGAAAAAAAGTGACACATCTTACTGTAATTATCACAACTGGCTGTAGTAACAATAATTACTACTCACCATTAGGTAAGTCTCAGTACGAATCGCGCGTAGTGTGAATACAACCATTTCAGGTCTAAATCGCGAGAGTTAATATTCCTCATTCAGATGCGTAAACTACTCATGTATAATAATAATTCTAAACTGATATCGCAAAGCTGGTCAACCCCATACCTATTAATATATTAATAAACCGACCAACCGCACTTATATGAATTGTAAATCTGCAATACAGGGTGTAAAAGAAATCGTGACTAAGCTACTTTCTAGTGATTCAGTGTCATTAGGAGCGAGAAATTTTACCAAAAAATTCCACACATCGACAAATCCATCTCCGTCATAAGAAAACGGCAATAGGCTTGTAAAAGTACTTTACAGTGATTAAGAACATGATTTTGTAGATCTAGGTGTGAAAATATCTTCCAGAATTAGTCAGCAAAAGCGACAAATATCTTTGGAAAAGTCTTGGCTAGAATCATGTACCTAATCAATGATAAGAGGCTTCGTGGCGATTTCTTTTACACCTTGTACAAAATTAGTTGTAAACCCTTGCCAGGGTTTAAATTGTTTACTACAGTTAAATAGATTATTGCTTTTAGAGAACGCGCCAAAATTATGTTTATTGTCTTCAATGCAATTTGTGTGGGTTTACTCAATTCTTTAGTATAAGGAATGTAATGTTTTTATATAGTATTTTTTGATGTTTATCAATAGTCAAGTAAGCACTAGTATAAGTTGTAGTAAAGTAAGGCTTCTTAGAATGAACAAAAATCTAAACAAATCCTCTATACATATAACTCTAATATTTTTTTAGAGACAATTTATAGCAGTTTTTGCTCGTATACCAAATTGCCAATCTAGCGCTCACAGCTAATTATTTTAGCTGTATCTGTTAAAAGAAAATAAAACAGGGATATGAGGCTATGAGACTGAAACGCGCCACCCCATATAAGTTAATTATTTTCCGTTTATCAAGAATAAAAACATTTCGTGATTCCATTAATGGAATACTTGTAGAGAGAGATCCCGAACCGTTAAGACATAACTTACTTTCGAAATGTTTAGACCTTATGTATTAACTTTTAATACCTACCTTCTAGGAGGATCTCACTGTATTCTGCTGTTTTTTTATATTAAAGTATAATTGGAAAATACAAAGTCATGGTGTAGCAAATTTCTAAGCTGTGTTACTGTCTATTTTACAAAAAAAAATCCCTACGTATGAATATAAATTCAATTGGCATTTAGTACTTTTATTTTGCGTGTATTAAGGGTTATATTTTAAATAATTCTAGATATATATTATAATAACGTATCTATAATAAGCCAATGAAACGGTGAAAATTCATGTTATTACAAATCACCTTACTGTTAATTCTATAACAATGTGTTCCAATTGAATTTCGAATAATAAAAGCTGTTTAAAAGTTCATATTATTATGACCATCTCATGTGCAATAGAAATTGAGTATACCTATATATGTGAGAATTTCTCTGTCTTGTTGGCCGAAGTAGTAATGTACGGATGCCTAAAAAATGCGTTCGTGACGGAGTGTTTAAACACTAAAAGTAATACAAAATATATTATTTGAAGGCTCTTACAGGGCTTGGTCAACTGGCTGGCACTTTGGTATGACAGCGGACCATAAGAAAAAATATTTTCTATTATCTCATCTTATTATTAGTTATCATTATTGTCTTCTATTCTCAACTGACAAACATCACAAATGCATTTTTCCGGCGTCCGTACTATGATATTTCATGTAAGTAGATGTTAAGTACGTGTTAGTTTATGATTCCAAAGATTGCCCCATAATAGTGTAATAGTCAAAGGCTTCGAAAAAGTTACTCAGAATACACGGGGTTCATGTGATATAGGGTAATTTTTTATTACCACAGGTTCTAGACGTGGTCAGTGTTTTTACACCGGTTGGAAATTTAATCTATATTATTCTATCTTCTATCAATTCATATTCTTTCTCTGTTCTAAATTCTCTCTAGTGCACCTTACACTTCCCTTTCGTGTCTTTTTCTTACTCTCCATCCAATGGTTGTCTGTGAGAGATTGCCTAGGATGCGATAAGAGCGCCATTTGTACTATAATTTCCTTTTTTCCGTATATTTTATTCCTTCGAGTTCAAAAAAGCTATTTATTATTATTATTATAATTAAGTTAATAAAACACGTTTTCGTGCGTGAACATTTCTTTAACGTTTTTTAATTTTTAAACGCGTATTACAACACTTACAACACTGAACACGTCTAGAAATCTATGGTTTACCGTTTGCTCCATTGTGGGATAGCGCGTGACATTCTGATTAACTTTTTCTTATTCTTTTTAGTAACTGATATGATAATGATAATTACCATTTTGCCAAATGGTAATAAATCATCTGAAAGTTATAGGACAGATTGCCCAGTGTTATTGTACACAGCATTAGGACCAGCAATGAATATTCTGATTGTTAAACCATTAATATATATTATGACGGTGACATTTGGCATGATAGAAAGTTTTTCGAATAAATGTTTTGATGAAAACTGGAGAAACCTGGAGAAAACTTTGAATGTAGTCGATGGGAGTGGAGGCTCACTAATTAAGAGGCTACTCCGTTGAAAATCTCTCTAAGATCTTGCTTTAGATATACTGTTCAAAGCCTCAAAATCCAACTTTGACAAAGCAAAAAAAGTATAAAGTAAAGGCAGTCAGTACTTTATTGTATTGTTTGTAATAAAATTTAGTTGAGAATTTTAGTTTGTGTAATTGCTGGTAATATCAGTGTTAACATATTGCATAACATCAGAGGTTTATTGCTGGGCCATGTGGGCAATCACCTTAAATGATTACTATACCTTATACAATATATATTAAGTCATATTAAAAATACTAATGAAATTTAATTTATTTTATTACTTACTGCCCAGCTTCAACTCTTCAACTTAACTTACATACTCATGTAAAAAAAAATATAAAGAACTTAATAATAATTTAATCGTCTTGATGGTCCAGTGGTTAGCGTATGCGCCGCTCACCGCTAGAGCTCGGGTTCGATGCCCGGGACGGGCAATGTGTTATTTATTGCAATAGCAGCATGGAGTTGGAATTGTGCCCGGTGGATGGCGATAGGATCACTCTCTGTCCCATGGGACCTAAACATAACAGGTGAAATATGGGTGTTGGTCACCTCCTGCCACACTCTTTTGGGTAATATAGGCGTGATGAAATATTATATTAATAATAATAATGCTAATAACTCTTATTTACAGCTGTATAGAAAACAGACGCCCAAAATAAAAGTATGTAGGTACATAAAATAGTTTGTTAAGGAATTGTCAATGAATAAGTGTACTACCTAATGGACTTATAGGCTGTAGTTTTTACATTAAGTAATAGGGTGCAGCTGTGGCAGTCAAAGGTCTTGGGTTCGAACCCACGACACACACCTTTCAATCAAGAGATCGCCGATCGTTAAGATTCGTCTTTTCGAAGATGTGTGTGTTTATTATATAAATGCACCGTTATAACAAAATGGTAAGTATTTCATTGATATACTCAAAGAGGTTGTAAATATTTTTTTTATAACTGGAGAGGCATAAAAAAAAGAAAAGTAGTCTAATTTTGGAATTTATAAATCTAAAAATTCACTGATTCATTTCATAAATTCACCTATTAAAGTCAAAAATACGTACATTATTTCTGTATTTATATGTATGGGTATCATATAAAAAATACAACTAAGCCATTTTATCTACTTCTACTTTTGAATCAAATAATAGTAGGTAAGCAATAGAGTCCTTGTCTGTTAACAAGAATTGAATTGGTTGCTCAGCCACCCCCTGCCCCCCTCCCCCCTCCTTGGGGCTTAAAAGGTTGGTTTTCAAAGTGAACTAGTAAAGCACTGCCGTTGCATCAGGCACAGTGAACGAACTGCCAAGACTATTGAATTATTAATCAAACAGCTGTGGACTCAATCCATTTGATAACCTGAGCTGCTATTGCAAAAGGAATTTTAAACTACAATATTTAAAATACGGTGTCTGTTGGGTATTCTTTTACGCAAAAACTACTGTATAGATTTTTATAAAATTTGGCACACGGGGAGCTTATAGGTAGATTTACATAAAGGCTTCTTTTTATAGACGCACCATGCGGTAGTGCTAGTATTTGCATAATTGAGTGCCGTTGCATGTAACGGTGAGTATGGTCTACTGCATTGATTAGACTAGGGGATTTTACAGCATTGAAAAACCATAAAATTATGTACATTTCCGGACATTAGAAGGAATATGTAATACATCAAGCTGTCTTGAGATTCGCCACACCATGCTTTGCACATTCTTAGTGTGTGTACAATCGTAATTACTATTACATGGTTATTGTTTATTTCTAACATAATATGAATCAATTTAGTTTTTGTAAATTGATGTATGATAAGGTAAGAACAGAATACAATTTTATCATATAAATTATCGCTCGCTAACGGTGAAGGAGAACATCCTAAGGCAACATCAACTGCATGCTCTCGTAAAAAGTACTCGAGGTCGTGTGAAGTCAACCAATCTGGACTTGGCCAGCGTGGTGGACCATGGCCTAACCCCTTCTCATCGTGAGAAGAAGCCCGAGCCCAGCAGTAGGGCATGTATTAGATACAGGTCTGCTATTATTTTATAGAACAAAACTGTAACAGTAAAATACAGCATATTATTATGTTATTGAAATTCCACCTTAGCCACATGTTAACTACCTCAGTAGATTATACCACAAAGGAAAGCAGTGTTATAAACAGACCCACTTATATAGATTGGTTTCACGATTTTCAGGGCTGACCTAAAAGCATTAAGGTGTGATTCTGACACCCGATTTTTAAAAAGCCGAGCGCCCGTAGCCGTCTCCGTAGGTTCCGTAGCACCGTAGACACCATCCTAATTTACGTAGCAGGATTCCTGCTACGAAAGTGCTACATAAAATCGTAGAAGGACTAAAAAACATGGTTAGTTTTCCCTTTCTCTTATAGTATTTGTCTTCCTATGTTCTGTTCTTTTACTCTTTGTAAAATTTCTGTCTCTGCCTTTTGGACAAAATAAAAAGTATTGTTTATGGTGGAAAATATAAATTAATAAAATAAAGTGAAATAAAAACGATGTAATGACGCGTACTATACTGTACGCTCTGAGACTGTACGTTTCTTACTTTTTCTCCCCAACACTGCAGGTTCGATTTCAATGTTATTTTGCATTCATGTAGCCTAGATTATCATAATAAAGACTAATTTTAATCCACATACCACGCGGGCTAAGCGCTCGATGAAAGCTACTTTGATGATATGCTATCTCAATATACTTATACTCTCCTAATTCATTCATCAATAACATAAAACACACAGGCTCCTATTTTCTTACTACCAATTTTTAAGAGGTTCTAAATATCGGAACGGCAGCTTAGCCTCGGTTGGCGTTGGAGTGGGCATGGGCGGTGGCGATGGCGGCCTGCGGTCTACTTCCACTGCCCTAATTCTTCACTCGCATGGCCGCAATTAGTGACCTCCGACTTGTTCCCGCTGCGGCAACACTTTTGTGTGTAGTCAACGGAAAAAAATGCTGATGCATTGAGCTGGGGGAAAAACTGTTTGTTCCATAGATCAGTATGCTACTAAGGTGAACTATAGTATTTCTTATATCTTATCTTATCTTATATAATTTTTGGGCCTAACGAGTTTTTTTATCATGAACAATATTATATTGCAACATCTCTGAAATATCGAAATAACTCGCCACAACAAACGTACATCTTTAATATCCCGTGATATCTAATATTAAGTAAGAATCAAATCTAATATTATAAAAGCGAGGAGTATGTTCGGTTTGTTGGATCTCATAGTTTGAATTAAATAATTTTTGCTTTGTTGTACTTATAGCTCATTTACTAGGAAGGCTACGCTACGACCAATAGAAGCGGAGCAGCGATTAAATAATTTGCGAAAACGGCAAAAAAATACCATCACGGGAAAAGGGTACTCACTGTAGTCCTGACTACAGTGAGTACCCTTTTTCCGTACGTACGTCCAAAACGCGGGAAAGACGGTGATTAATATAATCAATTTCAATAAGACAAAATCGCGGGCAACGGTTTTTGCAGGCGTGGACAAGGTCTGATACCGTATTTATTATCTAATGGGTGCGCCAAAGTTCACCTAAAGTTTCAACTCCGATAATTGGAAATCCGAAAATGTTCTTCCTAACATTTTTCATCCTAACAATTACAATTCCTAACTACTCTGTCACTAATGTTCATAATTCGAAGCATTCAACTTCCTAATGTCGGTAGCAATAAACATCTATTGTACTTTTATTAGTTTTCCTATATTTTTTCAGCATAACCATCTTTTACACTATTATTCAAAGTCATAATCTTTACTGTTTTAATCTTTAGCTTTTATTTTGTGTAATCTGATTGTTACACAAAATAAAAGCTATAGTTATAGCATAGGTCAATTATGGGTAAAGTAGTAGGTTAGGTTAGGTTAGAACTGCGACCATAACACATAGAATCAATCTGTTTTTAAAATAGGTGTAGTACTATTTTTACAAATTTGCAACAGTTCTTAAATAGGTGCTCACTATGAAATATGTTAGTGAACATATTTTGGTGCACATTCAGTATATTTGGTGGAACAAAGGCAAAATTAGTTAAATTATATGGGAATAAATTGAAGCACTTTTAAATACCATCCATTATGTTTAGGGATAAAAGCGTTCTGATAAAAAAAAGTAGGAGTTTAAATGTATTTACATTAATGATATTAGTAATAACAATTTTCGGAAACATGAGTGTTACGTTAGAAAATCATTAGAAAATTTAATATAGTGGTTAAGTATTCTTAAATTTTATCATTTTCCACGCAAGTTGCCTAGTCTTTTATTTCATAAGAACCATCTCCTGACTATAACAAACACAACATAAAAAGAATCAGCGAAATCGGTTCAGCCGATCCCGCGTGATGCCGTGACAACGGAAAACGGGTTTCATTTTTATATATATAGATAAAGATGCCGACAATTGATTGGTATCTTAATTAAAAAAATGCCTGAATCCATAGTATCATATATTGCATGAAGATGTGTTTGGTGCATAAGAGTTGAAAATTTAACATAACATCACACCTGTATTACCCAGAAGGTTGTGGCAGAGGTGTGAAACACCCACACTTCACCTGCGGCGAGAGGCGCATACGCTAACGACTAGACCATCGAGACAGTTCCGTCGAGCAGAAAAATGTAACAAACAACAGTAGGTATTTTATTTTAAATTAATATTTTATCTAATTAATGAAAATCACTAGACTTCCATGGATGTATAAGTAGATTGGATTTCTGAAGATTGCGTTATTATAAAACTGATCTTGGGTAGAGTACGTGCATTTTCTTTAATTAATTACTTTACAATAATAATAATAATCATTTATTTGCCTTAAAGTTGGTACACTGTAGATCTTACATACTACAGATAGTTCACGCAACTTCAGTCAAATGTATTGACATGCAAATATAATTTACTAAGGTATACATGCGAACATCATTATAAGAACTTGGTGAATGTAGTTAAACAGTAGCAATTATATCTTATTAAGAATGCAGACCAATATATAAACTGTACTTGTATTGTCTACTAATATTTTTGCTGTCTTCACCAATAGTCTTATAGTCTTATAATATATAGCAGAAAACAATCAAAAGCTTAACTCCAGTAAATGTAACTATTTAAATACCTACCACTCAGTAATCCGTTAGACTAGAAGCCAACCCTAATGTGATTGGGAAAAGGCTCGAAAGATTGATTTACTAAGAAAATCATGTCAGCAACCTTCTTGACACGTTTCATATCTTCGGCCTTGTGTAGATAAAATTCACCCTACCTACTCAAAGCAGGATTTTCTATCACGATACAGCCTCAAAAGCCTGAAATAGCATGTCCCGAGTGTCACTTTATAATGAGAAAATACAGCTCTGCGAGAAAAATATTAAATAAATGAGTTAGAGAATATAGGTCAGGTAGAGTGCACGAGGCAACGCTATTGTCACAACGTGAATCCGCTCGATAGATAGGTATGCAGATGCTGCACAGTATGCCTGATAAACTTTGACCCAGATTGCATTGTTGGAATGCAAATTTTCGTCGTATTTAGATGGAGATGGAAGATAGGATAAAAAGGCACGTGTACTTTACATTGAATGGAGATATTTGTAGCTTCTTTGTTAGCGAAAATGAGTGAGTTGTGTGTGTATGCATGGGTAGTGTGTAAGTGTGTGTTCGCAAGGGAATGCGTGTGTTCGTGACGATGAGCTGTATATTTTATATCTAATTGTAATAGAGCTATGAAATATAAATTAATAGGTCTTCCGACATTTGGTAAACTAGCTGCAGTTGCCCAGCAATAACTTTCTTTTTAACCGACTTCAAAAAATGGAGGAGGTACTCAATTCGGTTGTATTTTTTTTTATGTTTGTTCGCCGATTACTCGAAGATGCCTGGACCGATTTGAGAAATTCTTTTTTTGTTTGAAAGGATATACTTGTCATGTGGTCCCATCTTTTTCAAGTCACGTTCTGATGATGGAATCCTAGAGAAATCGAGGGCAATTCTCAAATTTAAAAGGCTTCTATTTTGTTTTTTGTACATTATCTAAAGCTACTCGGATATTTGCATCTAGTAGTCAGCATTTTATGTTGCTGAGCTAATGCTGGAAGGTACAACTCCTCAACGGTTAGGAGTACGAGGATAATTCTTTAAATATAGGCTCCTTGAGGCCGTTTACTGTAATCTTTCAAGTTATACAGAGATGAGGCGTGACGTTGAATATTACTTATGGTATATTCATAAAAAAAGTTAAGAGTAGATAACTAATTGTAATTTTCGTTTCCGTCTATCATTTTCCATCTCAAGTAACCGTCGTCTCCTCATTCGAGGAACATTCTTGCCATAACCCATCACTTAAAATCGTAAAATAAAATAATTTTTAACAAAAAAAAACCGACTTCAAAAAGTAGGTAAACTAAAAACCATAAAATAAATTTACTTCGCACAAAATAATACGTTTTTTCATTTAGTTAAATAGAAATTATTAAATAATTATTTTATAATTCTGAAGTCGGTGCCAAGTAAAAGCTATAACAACCTTTCTACAATATCAAATTACAGTACCTACACACAATAAAGGGAGGCGTACCTAGTTGTGCTAGTGCGCGGTCTCCCAGTATTGGTACTTACCACAGAAATATAACTAATATTCAGTCAGAAAATAGTTGTTAGAAAGATTGATAATGATTGAGTTATTGTTTACCAGGCACCGACTTCAGAATTATAAAATAATTATTTAATAATTTCTATTTAACAAAATGAAAAAACGTATTATTTTGTGTGAAGTAAATTAATTTTTTGCTTTTTGGTTTACCTACTTTTTGAAGTCGGTTTTTTTTTAACTTCATGGCCGTTTAGACTCACAATAGTTCGTTTTTTTGTATTATACTGTATTGTGTCTTCCAAAAGAACACACTGGGACACTGGGGCAAACTGGTTTCTGATGTCGTCTGCTCGGCTCAGATATAATAACTGCCGGATGCTTCCTCAAGATCACTTAGAGTACAACGGGCTGGCGGGCAGTTAGAATGTTTACATCTGAGTTCAATTGCACTGTGAGTATCTATACGGTTTTTTTAATAATACCTACTTTAAGCACGGCACTCTGTGCTCTCTCCAAACTTATGAGCTGAGTTTTAGCGGCCCGACCCCAAAACTGTTATACCTACTGTCAATACTGTACTAGACAATAGACTGCCCCAGCGCCAAGTAGTTTTTAATTGTGCTGTGAAGTGACTTCCCTTATGGGATATCATAAATATTTCAGGCGCCTTACACGATTTGTCATCAGCAATATGTGCTTGTCCCATTTGAGCCCTCTATCAATCACGGCGCCCAGTTATTTCGTATGTTTACCTCTAGTGAGTTCGTGATAATTATGTGCAAGGGTTCGTCGATGAGCACGGGTGGATTTTAATATACGACTAATATAACTAAGATATAACTATGTGGGGCTTGTTAATATCGGTAATAAAGAAATATATAGTTGGTTTTGGCTAAGTTTAGGGTAAGTAGGTTCTTATTTAGCCAGTCGATAACCTTATTTAAAGAATATTTTGCTCTGTTCTTGCGATTGCTGTATCGTCAGCGAAGGTGAAGCTCTCTGTTTTTGGTAGAAGAGAGTATACAGAAGTCATTTATGTACAATTGAAAGAGGGTAGGTCCCAAGTTGCTCCACTGCGGGTCACCGAATGAGTTTTTGGCCTTCTCACTCACCCAGCCTTATTCGGTATTCTATAGTTAGATGTACTTCTTATTAACAATGTTTAGGGTCCCCGAAAAGTAAAAGCGGGAAACAATTACCTACTAATTATTTATATGTTTTATTTAATAATAAGTAAATACCTAAGATTACTGTGGCAGTTCACAAATTTAAAAAATGTTTATACATTTTATATGCTATCTAATTGTCAACTTAGATATCATAAGAATAATCACATATCTGTTAAGTTCACACACACAAACACATCTAACGCAGCAGGCAATAAGTTATCATTATTGTCTCTTCTTCTCGGATCAAAATGTGAATCAATGTGATGATGAATGGGATGGGTAATCGCATAAATTTAAGTCATATTTAGGTCTTTGGGAGAAACTAATAGTAGAGTTTAACTTGTCTTCCATTTTACTCGACTGCGTCAGAAGCAGAGTTATATTTTTAGCGTACGTATGTATGTGTGTGTATGTCCATTTATTTGGCAAATGAAGTGCCGTTGAATGCATTAAAATAGTGGTAGTGACATGGGCTACATAAATTTTCAAAATGCTACCCGCAAATGAAAAAAAAGGGAGAGGGGGTAGTTCTTTTTCACGTTAGTAATATGGGTATCAAATTAATGGTCATAAAAATACATTTCAAAAAATATTAATATTGCGGCACATTTGTGTTGCTGATTAAACACAATTTGTAAAAAAGAACTAAAAAGTATTATATATAATTTTTCAAAAAAAAAAAACGACTTTTATAAAATATGCACTAAAAAACAAGAAATACTTAAGTTATATTCAACGTCTATGTATAACTTGAAATAATACAGTAAATGGCCTTAAGGTAAAAAAGGTTTAAAGAATTATCCCTGTACTCCTGTTAAGGAGTTGTAACTTCCAGTAACCAAAAAGGCGTCACAGTCGCATCCTATTGGTCTAAAACCATATAGATAGAAGAAAAACATTTTTATTATAGTCATTGACACGACAAGAAGGAGAAGAACTTCCAGTAGCAGCTCAGCAACATGAAATGCTAACTGCAAGATGCAAATATCCGAGTTCGAGTAGCTTTAGGTAATAAACGGAAGACAATATTTGAGGCCTTTGCCATTAAAATTTGAGTATTGCCCCCGATTTCTCTGTGACCTGAAAAAAATAGGACAACATGACTTGTATACTATTTCAGACAAAAAATAATAAAATTCGAGTCTTCGAATCGATGAACAAACATAAAAAAAAACAAAGTTATGGTCTGAAAGGGGCTTTAATATTTGTATTGCCTCACTAGTGAGTAAAAACGGTTTTCACTCACTGAATTCAGGCAAGCAAAAAATCTTTTTCGTGCTGGTGTGGTGAAAAATATATTTTACATCGTAGCTGCCGTGTGTCAACTACTAAATTCATAATAGTAGGGGAGCCCACAATGCTAAATCGGGATTTATTCGAGCGTCGTAGAGACCTATTAGGTTGCAAAGCTTAGATGATAAGAAGAAAAAAATGTTATATGATATATACCTTTTCATCGGTGGGGGAAGCGGCTATTGATTTTTAAATAAGTAAAAAAAACTGTTGCATGGACATCCTCGAGCGCGTCAGATATTGATAGCATCAATGCCCTACGTATTTTTAATAATGAACGTATGTTAATCGTTTTCATGATGCGGGTGGTTGTATGTAAGGGTTGAAAATGAAAAGAAAATAAAAATAATTGAGCGCGTCAGATTTTCTAAGGGAGTGTTACGTGCACCAAAAAAAGCTCTCATTCACTAATCTGACGATTTCGATGGGACGCAAACTCGCGGCTACTTTCATAATGTGCAAAAAAAATTCGCCATTTTGAAATACTCAAGCGCGTCAGATTAAGATATAATATGGTTCATCTTTGTGTTCTAAACGTACTGTCTCATAATCTGACGATTATATAGAGGGATTCGCCTGATCTGATAAAAAGAAATTAGAAAAACGGTACACCCAAAAGGCCATCTCTGCAACTGCCCGCTAATTCCATTCCTGGGCGCTTAAAATTGTAATTATGACATTTTTGAGCTTTAGATATAATTTATGTGATATTTTGAGCTCGCTGAGTTAGAAGAAATAATATTTCTATGCATTTCAGCTCTCCCAGCTCAAAAGTCTTTCAATTCGTGTAATTAACATTATTTTTGAATAAATATTAATTAATAAGATATTAGGTTAAATAATAAATAATGAACTATTTTAAAAGAAACATATATATTATGTTAAATAAATAATTAATGATACTAAAGTTAGCCGACGTTTTTAATTTTTTGATTTTATTTTTAATAATTAAATTAGAACAAAAAAATATTTTTTAAAAATTGCGTTTACAGTTTTTGAAGTTTTTGTACAAGTGAATTTTTATTTTTTTTTATTTTTTAATCATTTTTCAATAAAAATCATATTTATATTCATAATGTAATCATATTTATTATTTCATAATTATCGATTGTAAACTATTGATTTAGATTGATTGATTTAGAAAAATCTTTAATAATATTGAATTAAATTCATAATATATGATAATTAATGATTTTATATAGTTATACGGCACAGCTAAATTTTTACTATAATAAAACCTATTTGATAGTTTTTAACATTATTCTTTTTTTTTTTCAATTTTCGTCATGGCAGCAGAAATCAGAGTGGGGAGTGAGAGAGTAATAGATAGAGAAAGAGTCAGAAAGGAATAGAAACGCGGAGAAGGAAATGTAGGCATCACGCAGCTGCACGCATTTAACTTTATCGACGAATTTTTGTTATTTCGGCTTGCGGAAATCGTCAGATTATATATTTTTCATTATCCTTGAATTATATCCATCAAAATAAAAAAAAATTAGCTACGCTCGAGAATGTCAAGATGACGTTTTTTTTATAACTTTGCTGCCCTCCCCTTTCTTTGCGTCACTCTCAAATTGTCAGATTAGTGGAATATACACTTTTTAGGATGTAATTAACTCACCCTACTTTAATCTGACGCGCTCGAGAATTTCTGATGATCAATTTTTTTTTACTAATCTGATCCTGTATCCTTCACGGGCGGCTGTATATATGGGCCTCATGTTTGGTGGAGGTACTTAACCGGGTACAAGGTATCCCCCTGTTTTTAATCTGCCGCGCTTTAGTAAATCCCGAAATCCCTTAATGGGCTTTCGGGAGATCCCGAAATCCCGCAGTATTTGACGCTGTGTTTATGGTAGGGGTACCATAAACACAGCGTCAAATACTGCGCGTACCCTATTTATCACGGACCATTCTTATCGCGATTCAAAGGATTTTTGGGATTGGATCGCATAACATGTACACACACTATGATAATTGTTCGTGTCTCAAAAACAATCTACAATAGGGTTTTAAGTCAACGCAATTTAAGTTGTGCCTTTGCCTCGGAAATTCCCTTCCCGGTAAAACGGTGACGAAGTATTAAGACACCAAAATGTTTCAAGTGTGGACTCCAGTTTAGAATTAAAACGTCAGGTAGGTACACACAAAATAAAACGAGATACTCTGCTAGTCTACAAAGTTTAATACGGTACATTTTTTTTTATTTTTTATTTTTTTTACACATCACACCCAGAGTTAGAACAAATCTTTGCGAATCACACAAAGATTTGTCCCATGTGGAGATCGAACCCACAACACCAGTGGCGAGGCGACCACTTTAACCACCTCGCCAACCGTGCACTCAAGATACATTATTATGTGTTTTGATTGCACATGACGAGGACGGCCGACGCCTTGTGGATGTCGCCTTTGGCCTTGCTCAGCTCCGAGCTGCAGTCCTCGAGGGATACGTGGATGCCCACGAAGACACTCACGCGGATCAACTTGATAGCCACGTACACGTTCCAGTCGCTTAGCTCTAACGCTTCCAGGCATTTTTCAGGCGAAACCTGCAACATAAAAGCGATTTTAGTAGATGAAATAGGAATGGCTGCGGTAGGGCTGACGACCGAACATGTAACAAGTCACGGATTCGATATCCGGGACGGGCAAAAGTGCTATTCCGGATTTTTCGCCCAGAAATTCTGAGCAACAGCAAGGAGTCTGTTGTTATACCCCGAACATGGTGATGGGTTCTCCATCGGTCATGTTTGGACGCGATTATCGCCCTTATTTTATATTTGCGCCATTCATTTACATTGTGTCGGACGCCACCTCAACACACCGTGTGAACTCATTCATGGCTGCATTTTCACTGCGTTACTATGTTTTTGTTTGTCAAAAACCTAGCTTTTCACGCAAAGAGCTGGCTTTTTAGAACAAACAAATAGTAGCGCAATCGAGCGCAGCTTTGGTGGAAGCGCAGGCCCTGGATGGCACTCTATTCAGGCTGATAATTCCTAAGCCCTGGTTAATAGTTAAAGAACTATGACAGTAGTTAAGCTTAATAAGTCACCAAATAGAAAATCTAACACTTGGTCTAAACAAGAAGTATCGTAACACATATTGGATTTAGACAGGGTCGTACTGGCCATACATTCAGGGTGGCAATCGTTAGTAGGGCCTGAGCTGGGCTTACAGAATATGCCTGCCTTCCAAAAATTGCTAATTGAAATAACTCCTCATCCCGCCAGCACTAAGTTCCAGAGCCTTTGTGGGATTCCATCCAAGACTAACAAGGCCAGCCATACCGTGGATTAAGATATAATCCTACCCACACGCCCACCACTGTGACTCCTGTGGCGCCAGGATCTAAAAAATAAAAAAAAAATAAAAAAAAAAAAAATAAAAAAAAAAAAAGGCACAGTGCATGACACACGGGCAATCCCAGGGAGAGTTAAAATTGTCTTGGAACCCGCAACGAATTTAATCAGAAGTATATAGTTGGAGTTGGAAAGTATGTATCTTTACTTCCATCTAAAGCAAAGCGGGGGATTTAGATATATGGTACCTACGTTGTAGTGCTGTAGAAAAAGTAAAAAGGTACTTAGTATTCGCTATAATACACACCTGTTGTTGAAAAACCTTGTTCATAATCCTAACTTCATCAGATTCGACGCCCCGCTGACGGCCGCACGGCTTCTGGTCAGCAAACTCCAGTAAATCTTCTACTGACACGTGATCCTTGCAGTCTGGAAGGAAAATTATCTCGTTAAGTATAATTGTTAGGAATAAATCGGTTCTAGCAATTCCGCAGATGTCTTAATAAATAGATTGAAGAGATTCTGCTCAAAAATAAATGACTGACTGAAAGAACGCTGTTCTATTCAACTGTCCTAGGATAGAATACAATTCATTTGTACGATCACGTGATTTCTCTCTTCCCCCATACTCAATTTTCTATGAGACGAATTCTGATATGACTCATAAGAATCAGAAATCAGGCCTAAATATCATGCTTACAAGTTAACTTTCCATTAATAAGCTTTCTAATGGTAGAAGAATAATTGGTCCTGAAGATCGCCCTAGCGTCAGAAGTCGGCCGCGCGCGACAGTAGCATTTATGTTTATAGAAAAAAGATCCATGCTAAAAAGGGAAACAATCAAAAGCCGATTAAGGAACAAAAGTCGCAAAAGAGCACCTTACCTTTCACCAGACCACCGATATTATCAGTCTCGTCATCACTGTTATCGCTAGTGTCCTCCAGATCGAGATCCATGCCCAGATCATCATCGACATCATAGGTGTAGCTTTTAAAAGGGTTAACACCACTGCAGCATGGAATTACCAGGTCCGGTGTCGATTCTGGAATATTTGTCGCCTGCGCATGCAGAAATGGATTGGTATCTTGTTCACAACGGGCCGCACCCTTGTCCGGCCCGTCGTGAACATCGATATCGACATCTAGAGACATTGACGGCACGATTTGATCGCGACGATTTGCGTGATTTGTGTTTTGGTATATGCTCGGAGTCGGCTCGCTGGGCTCGACCGTAGGACTCGACTCGCCGGGAATCTTGAGTGGATATTTCCTGATGTGACGCGGTTTGTCCACCAATTTGGGTTTGGTTGTTCTTGGCGGGAGCGGAAGTGGATTGTCGCTCTGAAATGATGATCAATTTGTCAGGCAAAGTATTGACTAGATGTTACAACAACTATTTTTAATTAAAATATCCAGCATTCAATTTAACAAGAAAACTTCATTGATATATACTTAATTGACTGTAGCCTATTAACGTCTACACACTTAAAACTGTTAAATAAAAAAAATATTTAAATAATATATTAAATAAATAAAAAATATTGACTATTTCATAAAAAAACAATGTCTTTGTAATATTTTAAAGCAAATTATAGTTTTACTATGCCTTTTGTATTTTATACAATATTAAGTGCCTTATCATACTAGCGGATTGCGAGCGGATTAAAAGCGGAGCGGGCGCGCAGCGAATCCGTCGCGAACACGCAGCGGCTGCGCAGCGGAGACGTCGCGGACGCGTGGCGAATACGCTACGTTTTCGTCGCGTGTTTGTAGCGAATTTACGACGTACAATACACTCAGTAACAAAATTGATTCCGACGAGGAAACACTGCTGTTGGCTTTGTTACTTCCGAAACGCCGGCGACGAAAACGAAAGCATCGACGAATTTGGGAAGATCCATTATCAATTAATCGAATGGAAGAGAGCGACTAATTTGTGTTGTTTTGCAAACGATTAAAGAATAATCCTAAATAATTTCGTTCCTACCTACCATAAAACAAACATAAAATATTTAAGCAAGATAAAATCCCGCAAGAATCCGTTATGATGCAAAATAATTTAACAATTGAAAAAAAAATTGTATAAGGTTGGTTGGCTGGCGTTTGTACGAGACAGTACAAAATGGCGTCTACGCCGCGCGTCCGCAGCGAATTCGCTGCGAATGCGCGGCGTGTTCGTTGCGCGCCCGCAACGAATCCGTTGCGCGCCCGCTCCGCTTTGAATCCGCTCGCAATCCGCTAGTATGATAAGGCCCTAAGGTTGAAAAGTTGTTCCATGGTTGAATTCAATATTTTTTTTTATTTTGGTTGAATTGGCAAAGCACCTGGGGCGTTTACCCAGGGAGTGTAGATTGGAATGCTGCTGGATTTTTAATTTTTCAACCTTATTATTGTACAAAAACAATATGTCATTTTAAAGCTAGAAACATGAAGCAGAATTCTGTGTATTTTATTAAAATCAATGTACAGTTTGAATGGACTACGTTGCACATGTTGCCAAAAAATAAAATCGAAATGTACACTCACATATTGTTGAAATTCGTCGTCACGATTAGCCTGTGACCTGAAAAATAAAGGCAGAATTACATTATAATTTGTTTGATACACAATTATTCGCTTAGCCGCATAGTAAAAGACTGCCAAGACAAAACTTACCTCTTATTATTCATATTGTACCGTAGCGACTGGAAATTCATATGCGCCTGGTCAAGAACGTGGCTCGGCATGGTAGATGGTTTCAGTTTGGACGAGGACTCTTTAGGTATGTGCGATATCAGTGAATTGGATGCTGACGGCTCTTCAATCAGGCTCGTATACGCCATCTTGCTTTCTTCGGTTAGTGTCGACTGAAAAAGGAATGTAGAGTGGTGTCATTTTACTAAATCTACATAATTATCTATACTTATATGTAATTGTTCGTCCGACTGACTGATTCATCAACGCAGGGACTAAACCACTAGGGCTAGTAACTTGAAATTTTCTATGAAGGTTCCTGTACCTTACATGACGTAGGAACATTCCGTTAAGAAATTCACAATAACAGCACGGAGTTAAAAATGTGCCCCGTGGATAGCTCGCCCCATATCCAAGGGATCAAAACATAACAGGTGAAGTGAGGGTGTTGTACACCTCTGAGTTCTGACACACCCATCTGAGTAGTATAGGCGTGATGTTAAGTTATAATACTTTTTACATACCTGTATATCTGGCACACACTTGGCCTCTTCGCTGAAGTTACGGCGTTCTTGTTTGCCTGTAATTAAAAATAGAAACTATTATAGGCTGACCGTTTAACTCGCGTATCGCCCGCGCGGTGAGAAGGGGGCGGGGCGAGATGTTACCGGGTGGGTGAGAGGGGTGCGCGGTGCAAAGAGCTCACGTCAAGCGCGGCAGTGCGCTGGCAGTGATCGCAGCGCACGGTCGGTATTTCAGTTACGGACGCTTGGACATTAACGCACAAGGTAAACGGTTTACCAAGATGAATCGCTCTTCCTGTTTTGCAAAAAAAAATCAACAACACGGACTTTTGGACACGGCACGCATCGTGAGGAGGTTCCTCTCTCTGGAGCCCTAACCATCGGCAGCTTAGTCCCTGCACCTGATGTCGGTGGGACACTGTTTTTATATTTTTAAATGTTTTTTTGTATTTTTTATAAATCATATTTAAAAATATATAAAATAAGTTAAGAAATAAATAAAGAAAATAATAATAATAATTGTAAAATTTTGAAAATGTTATTTTTTCATTAATAAGTTAATTTTTTCTTAAAATGTTAATTTTTCTTTAAAAATACAGATACTACAATTATATGTTTTACTTTGCCTACAATGTCTATCTCGAGATAAATCTTTGGATCAATGACTCCGTGTGTAGCCGTAGTAGTACGTTACCTACCCCCGCATCCTTTTTACATCGCAGGCGATACGCGCGTTAAACGGTTGGTCTATAATTGATCGGGATGTAATGCAAAGTAAAATCCGATTGTATTAGATGAGCTATTAAATTGTATCGCAACAACAGTACAAGGATTTTACTGCCTGATTTAACGTACATTCTTCGTTTTACATTTTTGTATCCGAATCGACTTCTACAAGAGGTTAAACCGCGGGGCGAACATAGTTCGATAACTCTAGCTGGCAGCCACCACAAAAAATATAGCTGGAATATTTAGTTACTTTGTAAAGAAAGTGCAACGCACTAATTAGGATATTATTTCTCTGTTCCTCCACTCTGCAGCCTCACTTCACTTTAGTGGACAGGCAGCTGTATTGTATTATTGTATAGAAAGACGGAAGAAAAGATGGATCAACTGTGTGAAAAATGACATGGCTGGCAAAGGTGTATGTGAGAAAACGTCTGATAAGAAGGTATGAGCGGATAAAACATATTGTGCCGACCCCAAGAATTCAATAAATAAATATCACGCAATATTGGGGTGCATGAAAGGAGCCTCCCCGAGTGACGTACACAACGATTCCCCACGTCCGGCGCACCCTGGGCAATTCTCGAGTTCTTCAAAGCGAATTGGCTAATCCTTTCACCACGATGGCAAATCAAAATAAAATTTGACTCAGCCATCGACACGACCAAGAAGAAGAAGACGCAATATTCACACATGATTATCAAAATTCAAAATTCAAAATATTTTATTTCATATAAATTATCGCTCGCTAACGGTGAAGGAAACATCGTGAGGAAACCTACATGCCTGAGAGTGCCTAATAAGTTCTCGAGGGTGTGTGAAGTGTACCAATCCGCACTTGCCCAGCGTGGTGGAGTATGACCTAACCCTTCTCATCATAAGAAGAGGCCTGAGCCCAGCAGTGGGACATGTATTAAATACAGGGCTGCTATTATAATATTTACACAACGTCATCTAGTCCCAAACTAATCAGAGCTTGTACTAAGGAGAGAGAGAGAGAAAAAAAAAAAGAATAGCTGATACTAATACCTACGTAAATACTTTTTTTTTTGTAAATATATACTTATTATACATAGAAACACCCAGACCAAGACAAACGTCCATGTTCATGCACACAAAGATTTGTCTTGAGCGGGAATCGAACCCGCGACCTGTGCGGAGCACTCAGTTACACTACCGACTCCGCTATCCGGACGTCAACTAAGATAAGAACAGGCGAGTGATAGTATCGCACGATATTAGCAGATAAAGTAAGGGCTCTAAAACTGAAGGCACATATTACCTGTATTAACTTTTTCCCTTTCCGGTTCTTGTGAATGATGGGCGTGGAGCGAGAGGGGTAACTTGAATTGGAACTTGTGGCGGTCGCTCGGAGACTGAGGGTGCTTGCCCTTCTCCGTGTCGAGGTCGTTCATGGATCTGCAACAACGTCAATATGAGATAAATAAATCATTAATTTGGCTAATTTACATTATACTAAGAAACAGTTGAAAAAGATATGGGACCGGCAGGATTTGAACCTGCGACCTTACTGCACACCGGGCAGCCGCTTTAGCCATCCAGCTACGGTCACCTCTTACCGAAGCCCTAAATTTCTCAACTGTATGATACGTCATTTCGTGACGTCACGTTCATCCATTTGTTCCTATCTTAAGTAGGACACAAACCAACATGGCGAAGTTTAATTCAGCACAAATGTTGTAAAGAATGAACGCGTACGTTATTTCAACTTCTAATTGATTATTTTTATAGCATTTAGCTATGCTTAGCAAATTATACTAAGAAACAGTTGAAAAGATTTGGGCCCGGCAGGATTTGAACCTGCGACCTTACTGCACACCGGGCAGCCGCTTTAGCCATCCAGCTACGGTCGCCTCTTACCGGAGCCCTAAATTTCTTAACTGTATGATACGTTATTTGTTATACTCTGTCCATTCCTTTATTTTCTTTTTGACAGATCACGCCTATGAATTACCGTTTTTTTTTTGTCAGATTAATGTACTACAATAATAATGTACTTTATTGACAAGCGACACTTTTTAGGGCAGTTCACTGTTTGTAACTAACAACCCCAGACTATAAATCAAATCGTGAAATGAAATAAATCGATCATTATGAAAAATAATAATTTGACTTTTTATACTTGAATATAATAATAGTATCATGATTCCATGAATAATTATTTGCAAGAAATAGTCGAAATCTTGGAATTAAAAATTAAAAATGAATTAAATTAATTAAAAATTGACATTATTATTATATTATTATTTTGTATATTTATTTCATCTAATAAAAACTACTAATAAACGAATAATTAATAATGAACTAAAACCATTTCGATGTAATTAATCGATTGAAAGTTCTTCTTAGACAACATCGATTATGATTTCAAATAGAATCAGTAACGTGTGAAGGCATCCCTAAATGTAATCTGTCAAAAAGAAAATAATGAAATGGACAGAGTATAGTATAATTTGCTAAGCATAGCTAAATGCTATAAAAATAATCAATTAGAAATATTTTACATTAGATAGAACGCCAGAAGCAATTACACTATTTAATGGTCCCAATGACAAGGCCAAATACACACATTCGCTCACACAAGCACACCCAGTCTCAGAACAAATCTTTGCGAATCACACAAAGATTTGTTCCATGTATGTAGTGCAGTGGAGAGCGGCGAGGCGACGGCTTAACCCACTACATCACTCGTGATATGAGATATGCGAAAATGCCTAGCTAAGGATGTGCTTCTTAAAATAGAATATCCGTACTTATCTAGCTTTGAGCGCACAGCTTCAAAAAATATATAGACTTGTCAAATAAGTTTTACTTGTATGTTTTAATGTTTAAGAGTGGATTAAATACTACACGTTCGCTTAGATTTCATTCAAATTTTACCGTCCCGCTCTCTTTCTTTTATATCAATCTATATTTCTTATCTCTATCTTGGGGTGCATCAAAGGAGCCTCCCCGAGCGACGTACACAATCAATTCCTACGTCCGGCGCACCCTGGGCAGTCTGCAAATTTTCACCAAGCAGACTGGCGAATCCTTTCACCACGATGGCAAGTCAACACCATCAGAATATGACTGCAGCCATCGATACGAAAGAAGAAGAATCTCTATCTTTTATTTCCATACCTCATCTCTAATCAAAACTTTAAACCGCAAATATCCCTTCTATTACGTCCATCCTAAGGTTGCCTGGTAGAGATCGCGTCAAGCGATAAAGCCGCCTTTTGTACAGTCGGCAAAAACTTCTAAGTCATAGTAAACACTTACCACACCAGTTATGGATAAGTGAGTTATATATCTAAATAGTTGGTATATTACACTTAAAAATATGAAATACGAACTTGCATATCTATTGCACTCAGTTTTTACTATGGCGTAGAAGTTTTTGCCCTGCATACCCGACTCATTAGCCGACTGTACGTTATAGTTTTAAGAACCTATTTTTTTTTGTATGTTTGTTACAAAGTTAATGTGCAAATAAATTTTTCTCTATCTCTTTATTTTGAATGTTTTGATGAGAGCGGTGAGTTATAGAGATGCGTAACGGCACTATTTGGACAACTCTTAACAAACGTGATAAGTTTTCCACACTTTGAAAAGACTACATTTAAATTTCGTCCATGTGTATCATGACTAAGGAGTAAGAAAAAATAAATATAGCTTAGTATAGGTAAATCAGAGATCTTGACGGTGTTGAAGTTAGCTATAGATGGTTGCTTGACCGCACCGTACTCGAGCGTGGCCAATACCGACCCGTGACATGTCATTTGCGGCGTCAAGATCCCTGATTTTACCTTTAATCGTGCAATAGACACTAATATTGAACTTACTTGGAGGTGATTTCGTTGGCGAGAGCGACGGCGGTGTTGAGAGTCTTCTCTTCATGAGCCGACATTAGCTTCATAGTACTAGTGGGAGAAGATCTCTTCTTCTCCAATTTTGTCAGAGTTTGTGACCTGGAGCATTGCAAAATTTTTATATTAGGGCTAATGTAACAAAAGGTTTGTGTAGTGTGACTAGAATAGATTAAAAAAGGAATGAGTATACAGTAAAGCCTAGACAACTGGGATCATATATTTATTTATTATTTTAGTTTAGGACCATCAACTAAGATACACAAATGTCATACAGTTTGTGGTATTAATCTAGGTTTAAACATTGTTGTATGTGTACCTTCACTTACACAAGGCCAGAGCATGCACATTTAAATAAGTAACACAATACAATACAAATAGAATAATAGTTTCACAGTAGAATTAAATAACTAAATCTAGATTTTATTATTATTGAATAACTATTATCATCAAGGGACCTGTGATTTTTTTCTCACTTACAGAGGTATTCCACGTAGCCAGTGTCTTAGATATCGGGCGCTAAAGTGAAGGGAGCATGAGTTCCAGCTATGGAGGTTTCTCACTCACCCAGGTCCCACTTAACCAAGTTTCACTGTATTAAAGCAAGTCTAACGTTTAACGAGCTTGAAAGTCTTCTGGGGTGCATGAAAGGAGCCTCCCCGAGTGACGTACACAACGATTCCCCACGTCCGGCGCACCCTGGGCAATTCGCGAGTTCTTCAAAGCGAATTGGCTAATCCTTTCACCACGATGGCAAGTCAAAATAAAATTTGACTCAGCCATCGACACGACGAAGAAGAAGAAGAAAGCAAGTATAAAAGTAGCACTAGTAAAGCAGGACCTAAGGAAGGTATGTTATTAATTGAATTTGATTGTTAATGGCTATAAGGTAAGAAGAAGAGAGAAAAAAAGAAGGTTTGACTGTGTGAAAGATGACATGGCGGTCGACTGTGTAAAATATTAAGAATAAAGAAGAATCAATACAACACTAATGGTAATAAAAAATACCAGAGTAATAGAATGGGCATAAATAGAATAATTACCGTTTAGTCATGGTTCCGTCTGCGTTTTTCATTGACGTGGTCTGTAAAAGTAAAATAAAGATAATTAACTTTTTTCAATCAAAATGAAGTATGATTTACGTTCATTATGGGATTGTCATAATTATATAATTTGATTATAAGTGACGGTATTAGGTAGGCTTGACATGCATGAGGTTGGTAAGTGTAATCTCATATCTGCATATTGGACTTGTTTACAAAATTGAGCAATTCTGTTATAAGGATAAATAAAATAAAAATAGAGGAATATACTGCATTGGCAATATTATAATTGAACTATACGCATTGCTAATGTACTATTTTCTTTTATTTTCTTTAAAATAAAAGATTAAAGGTAGATTATATAATATAGCAATAGTTTAGGCTCTGTTTCACAATCGTCAAGTAATTATGATTTAATAGATTAAATAAAGCAAATTATTGGTGTCTTTGAGGAGCGTCTGTCAGCCATCACTGGAGGGGGTGTCACTGCCGGTTGCTACTAAGACGAGGTCTCGCGGCAGTGCAAATTTGTTCCGCGGACGTCGATGGTAGGGCGCTAGCTCTCGCAAGTGACGCGCTTGCGACCGATCGGCGCGCACGAACAAATTGGTACTCAAGCGTCCCACGAACTCGTCCAAGCTCTCAATGCACCGACGCATGGAGAGCTTGGACGAATTCGTGGGACGCTGGCGATCGTCCTGTTCCGCACGAAGCGAGGGGCGTTGGCGAGGGTGCGTAGAGCAAGCGACTGCTGTGCGCGTAGACGCCGGCGGTTCGTCTCTGATGTGAGTGCGAACCAAGCCGGGGCAGCGTAGGTGATGCGGGTGCGGATGTACGCCTTGTACATTGGGCCAAGCAATTAGGTATGCAGTGCAAAAACTTCTACGCCATAGTGAAAACTTATAATATATATATATATATATATAAGACTCTTTCTAATTATTTCAGGAATTGCGAGTGAAAATAAACAAGCGTTGCTCTGAAAACAAAGTTTTATTCTTTAATATCACACACGAGAGTGAAATACAATGTAACAAGTTAATATTACAGATTAAACTTATAATAGGTATCTTACCTGAAAACAAAGAAACGACATTTAAAGTCTATTACTCTCAATTCCTTTTTATATTATCACTTTTAGCTCATTTAGTTTTTTGACAATAGTTATAAAAAAACATGGCGGCTGTCATCTGTCAACACACAGTGTGACACACAGCGCCACCTATAAGTCCACTAAAGAAATACAGTTTCTTTACATCTCCCTCCATCAGAAAGAAAATTCACTAGAATTTTCTCCTGTGCACACATAAGTCATTATAATTAAATCTAAATGTTAATTAATAGTATTATACAAATCTATAAAACTATACTAAGTATTGGTATAAGTTTACTGATATGAAAAAGATTTGACTCAGCCTTTTTGTGACCTATATTAATTTTATATATTGAATTTGATAACTTTTCAATAATTTTATATGGACCAATCTTTAACTCATCCAGTTTTTTCCTATTAAGTTTATGGCCATTCTCTACATATACCATATCTCCAATATTAAAGTCAAATTGAGTTCTGTTTTTATCAAATATTAGTTTATTATAATTATGTGATTTAATGGAATTATTGAATGCTACTTTCCTATCTGTAATCCATTCCATTTCTGTTTTTTCTATCTTTAGCTCCTTTGGCAAAAAAGAAACATCTGTACCCTGTAATAGATATACTGGTGCAAACCCTGTAACTGTATGTTCTGTACTATTATATTTTTCCACACAGTCATGAGCAATGGTTGTCCATGCAATTTTTTTATTATTATTATTTTCATTTATTTTACATCTTATTTTGTTTACAAGCGTTTGGTTAAGTCTTTCATTCAAACCATTAGAAAACGGAGCATTTACTGCAGTGAAGATCATTTGTATTGATTTTTCATTTAGAAATATTTTGAATTCCTTCGAGTTTATCCCCGGGTATTGATCAGTAAGAAGAATTTCAATCTTATCATAATCTATTACTTTATTTATTAGTTTAACGAAATCATTAGCGCTTTGCGTTTTTGAAGTAATAATAAAAGCGTATCGCGTAAAGTGGTCTACTAAAAGGTGTAGGTATTTTTTTGTTGATCGTGAGCCTCCAAAACCTCCAATCGTGTCTATGGAGACTATTTGGAAAGGTTTTGTGGCAGGACCTAAATGGGACATGAGACCATATTTATTCTGTCCTCTCGTTTTATTTTTTATGCATATTTCACAATTTTTACAATAGTTTTTAATATTTGTAGTTAAATTTTTAGCTGTATATAATTTACTAATTTTGATTTGCATTTGCTTTACACCTAAATGACACATATCTTCATGTACATTTTTTATAAGTGTTTTACTAAAATCTTCTGTTAAAATTATTTTTTCATATTTCCTATTCTTTTTATAGTAAATTTTGTTTTTTAATATTAACTTCAATTTATTGTTTTGTATGTCTTCATTATTTTCCTGATCTGTAACAATATCATTTAATTCTATTATGTTAACTATTTTTAATCGTTCTTCTGTATCTTCACTTGCCTCTAATACTGGGTTCCTACTTAAACAGTCTGCCTCTATATTATCCTTCCCCGGAGCGTATTTAATTTTAAAATCAAACTGTGACAAATAATATGTTAAATCTCCTAGGTCCTCATCTGTTCTAGACTTAATATTTAAATTTTCCAACGGTTTGTGATCCGAGTATACTATAAATGATTTTCCTATTAACCAATATTGCCAGTACTTTATTGCTTCTTTAATAGCTAAACATTCTAAATAAACAGCTTTTTTCTGTTTTTGTAATTGATTTAGTTTTTTTGAGAAGTATGCCACTGGTTTGTCTTTCCCATTTGGCTGAGTTTGTTTTAGGATTGCTCCAATACCTTGTAAAGATGCATCAGTGTAAATATTTATTGGCAAATTCTGATCATATATCTCTAAAATTGGCTGTGAGCACAGCAAATCTTTTATTTTTTGAAATGATGTTTGACAATCTTCAGACCAAACAAATTTCTGGTTTTTTCTAAGTAAATTGTGAAGAGGATCTAAAATTATACTACTTTTTGGTATATATTCATGGTAGAAGTTAATTTTCCCCAAAAACTGTCTAACATTTTTTGGAGTTTTTGGAGTTGGAAATTGTTTTATTGAAATTAAGTTATCTGTTACTGGTCGCACTGTATTATTATGAATTATGTGCCCAAGATATTTCACAGAATCTGAAGCAAAAGTACATTTTGTAAATTTAAGTCTAAAACCCTCCCTTTTTATCGCTTCTAATAACTGTGTTAAATGATTAATGTGTTCAGAAAAGGTTCTAGAAAATATAAGGATATCGTCTATGTAGTTTACTGCAAAATTAGTAAATTTGTACTTGCGCAAAATGTTACTTAGTATCCTTTGAAAAATGGCTGGTGATGTCTTCAAGCCGTAGGGTAAACATAACCATTGAAAGTGTCCTTCCTGGGTCACAAAACCGGTCTTCTTTCTATCTTCGACTCTAAGCGGAATAGACCAGAAAGCAGAATTTATGTCTAGCGTCGTGAAGTATGCTGAGTTTCTTGTCTTAGTCACCAAGTCGTCGATCAGTGGAAATGGTTGAGCTTGAGGCACTACAATTTTATTTAAGTCTCTAAAATCTATACATAACCTAGATTTTTTATTTTCTTCTTTTTTGAATGCTAAAGTTACTGGTGCCGCAAAGGGGCTATAAGATTCCTCTATAAGTTTTTTATCAAGTAACTTTGCTATTTGATTTTCTATTTCTTTTTTGTCTTCTATTGAACATCTATAAGGCCTTTTACTACAGTAATTGTCTATGAGTAGATCAATACGTGCTTCATACTCTTTGACAGTTCCTATGTCATATTTGTCCTTTGCAAAGATTTCTTTGTAAGTGTCTATTAGCCTGCATATATCTGATTTTTGTTGAATACTTAAGTTTCCCATACTCATCTGGAAATCTGCCTCTTTAATGTGTTCATTAAAATTTATTGAAGATTTATTTGTATCATATTTCACTGCCTTAGAAGCATTGATTTTAATTTTTTCCTCATTTATGGGATTTTTTTTTTCAATAATATCTTCCCTTTTCTGGGTAATTTTCAAATGTTCATCCTGAACTAGCCTAAATTGTTTTATAATGTCTAGTCCGATTAGAAAGTCATATTTAAACTCTTCTCCATCAATTATATAAACCTCAGCGTTTTCTTCGATTTCAAAAATTTTTATTGAAATAGTTGTCAAACCATTTGCTTTTTTAACACCATTAATTGTGGTTAGATTATCACATCTAGAATTATCTTTTCCATTTAGCCTTATTAATTTAGAATTTATTATAGAAACATTTGAGCCTGAATCATATATTCCGAATGTTTCTAATTGTGAATTTAATAATAGTTTGACTTTAATTAATGGTGTTGTTGGTAGTTTTTTTTCTCATTATTAAGTTCAACATCAATCACTGAATTGTTAATGGCTTTTGAATAATTTCTCTTATTATTATTTTCTTCTGTCTGTTTGAACCAGCATTTCTCTTCAGGATGGAACCGACTTCCTTTATTTAGATTTTCGCAAGTCTGACATGGCTTAATTTTATCAGGTTTTCCTTTAAACTCATAGGTATTTTTCTTTTTAATAAAACTCTTCTTGTTTGCCATGTGTTCATATTTTCCAATTTCATTGTACAGGCTTGAAGTTGATTTCACATCTACTTTATCAATTTTTTCCATAATATAGTCTGGCAATCCTATCACAATAAGATTTATTAATGTGTGGGTGTCAATGTGTTTGTTAACTTCTAATAACAGTCTTTCCTTTTTTGTAGCATATTCCAGTAATGATCCTGTTTGAAATCTAAATGTAAAGGCATATTTGACTTGAGACCAACCTTTATTGCCATAGGTCTCACAAAAATTGTTTTTCCATACTGCCCACTCTGAATTCACCGACCATTTTATCAACATACTACTATACCAATCTAGGCACTGTTTTTCCAGAAGATGTTTAAAAATTCCAATTTTATCATGATCCTGTACAATCTTGAATCTATCACATTCACTTTCAAATTCACTAATCCACTGGTCAGCGCTTGATGTTTTATTAAAAAACTTTTCAATTAAAAACTTTTCACCAGTCCTCCCTAAATTTTTTTCTTCAGGCGTATTGCTATTATTGTTATCCTGTGTAGTTATCGTCTTTTCTGTTATCTCGTCTAAATACTGGTCACCGAACTGTACATTACCACCTTCATCTAGATATATTTTCTTCAAATCAGAAGTTAGAGGAATCCATACAAAACGCGTTTGGTGCCTTTTTTTTAAAGAATTTTTTATTTTAGTAAACACGTCTGAGGACGCTATAGCAGTGTGTCTACTTGCAGGCTTCAGCTCATCCGGGATTTCATAAACACACCCATGCGGCGTCTCAATTGAGGTTATGCAGATCACATTTGATTTTCCGTCCGTTGACCCCAATACCACGAACTTAAATCGCAGTTTCTCCATTGTTATCGTTTCCAGATAACTAGAAATGTCGTTTTATAAGACTCTTTCTAATTATTTCAGGAATTGCGAGTGAAAATAAACAAGCGTTGCTCTGAAAACAAAGTTTTATTCTTTAATATCACACACGAGAGTGAAATACAATGTAACAAGTTAATATTACAGATTAAACTTATAATAGGTATCTTACCTGAAAACAAAGAAACGACATTTAAAGTCTATTACTCTCAATTCCTTTTTATATTATCACTTTTAGCTCATTTAGTTTTTTGACAATAGTTATGAAAAAACATGGCGGCTGTCATCTGTCAACACACAGTGTGACACACAGCGCCACCTATAAGTCCACTAAAGAAATACAGTTTCTTTACATATATATATATAATATATGCATGAGTGAATTACATATTTAATCAGTGTAATATACCTACTACTTAGATATGTACCTCAATTATCCATAACTGGTGTAGTTAGTCTTTATTTTTATTTATTAGGGATAAACAAACAGTTACAACATTAAGATTAAATTCAAAAGTTTGACAAATTAAACAGTGATTAAGTGCACTCACAATGTTATCCACAAAATATAATTTTACTATTGACTTAGAAGTTTTTGTTCTGCTTAGCTAACGCGTTGGCCCACTGTACACACCGAACTTCGCGCAGAGGGGTAGTCGGGACGAAAGAATGGGCCGTAGGAGGGTCAACCACATTGTTGACGTGGGTCTTCGTGGAGAGGTTTCTATCAATGGTCACGCCGAGGTATTTTACCGTCGCGGACCACTTGATCTCCTCTTCCATGAGCTTGAGCTGGGCCAGTGCTCGCCTCCCACGGAAATCGACACACAAAGTGAAATAGTTACTCCATTCAATTTTATATTTGAATGGTGTTACTTTTATATTCGATCTAGTTATAATTTATCCAGTAACTCTTTACAATAGTGAAACAGAGCCTCTAGTATAGTTTTAAAAGATAAATCATCAAAATAATATAAAATTGTTACCGTTTCCTCTCGTTTCTTAGTGTCGAGATTCCTGAACAAGGTCTCCATCTCATCAATCAAACTCTGGCTGAAGTCGGCAGAGTTCTGTTAAAACAAACAATCTAAATTAATTAAAGATAAAGAACTATAGGCATCTTTATTAATGAAAAAAAAACGTATTCTGCAAAAGGGTTCAGGGGCATGAAATACTTTTCCAAATTTTACAGAAGGGGTTTATTCACGAAACACAACAAGATACTTAGATAGTCTTAATGTTTAATATATAAACTTAAGAAATTAGAACGCAATTAACATAACGTCATCGTGACGAATCAACATAAACAATAAAACCTAACTCCTATCTACCTACTAGATACTCCAAAAAAGGTAACGTCCACATCCAGTCTGATACGTTAAAAATTGTGCTTATAAAAAACAATCCATAAGAGAACAACTTTACCTACGCACACTTCAGTGGAGTATGATTAAGTACCAATCTCTCCCATTCCTGATAAAATTTTGCAATCTATACTTTAGATAGTTAACCGCCTGATTATATTAAACATAATATATATATACAGGGTGTCCCATATTTAATGGATAATCCTTTACCTGCAGATTGGGGGCATCACGCCTGATAGGAAAATGCAAAATTTGTAGAAAAAAAGTATCACGGATTTTTAAATATCGAACATTTTCGATTTTTTCACAAATTAGCCACTTTCGTCCACTATTCTTGATGCCATGTTCGTAAATCTTAGAATTTTTCAAGTCTCTTTTTGGAATTCAATTCTTGAATAGATATACTATCAAATTTACTATCTCATTATTGTACAATTATTTCATTTAAAAAACTACAAAGATTAATAAAAAAAAAAATTACATGACATTTTTTTTTACAAAAAGTTTGAACCCTTATGGTGTAAAAAAATGTATGGAGACATGTGTGCCCATCACGGAAAAAATATGCCAGTTTCATTGTGATTCTAAAATGGTATAAAATATTTTATATTTTTTTTTATTTAAAAAAATAATGTGAGAAATTATGACCAGGGTCCGATTTTTTTTAAATCACTTTCTACCAAAATGATATCCTAGTTGATAATATAGTTACTTAAGCGTATTAAACTAAATTAAATAATTACGAACAAGCATAACTTTTACAAAAAACAGTATTTAGAACGATTGACAGCGATTATAAATCTTATAATACCTATCTATGAAAGTATCGATTAAGATCAAAATACTGAAAGTAATTAAACAATATTTTTTTTAACTTTGCTCATCACCTCTCTGGTTACGAAAAAAAAACGCTGACACTCAAATGTGTTCTGTAAAAAAGGCGCGCAAAATTTCCAAATTTGCGGATGTGAAATTTTCATTTTTCTCTAAAAGATTTTATGATATAGTGCTGTGACTTCAGACTTGTTTTTTGCTACTTGAATTTGGACTTATCAACATCGGCAAATTAACAAACGGTATTATGCTGTGACTTTGGATTTGTTTTTGCTATGAGAATTGAGACTTGTTATCTTCTTTTGTACAATGCCGCGATATCTGTATACACCAGGAGAGTATACACAAATGCATTTTATTTATGGCCTGTGTGGCGGCAACGCCACTCGTGCGGCAGAACTCTACCGAGAAAGGTTTCCGAACGTTTTTAGTTTATTTGCCGATGTTGATAAGTCCAAATTCAAGTAGCAAAAAACAAGTCTGAAGTCACAGCACAATATCATAAAATCTTTTAAATTTCACATCCGCAAATTTCAAAATTTTGCAAAATGTGTTCTGTAAAAAAGGTTTTACAGAACACATTTGAGTGTCAGCGCTTTTTTTTCGTAACCAGAGAGAAGTGATGAGCAAAATTAAAAAAAATATTGTTTAATTACTTTCAGTATTTTGATCTTAATCGATACTTTCATAGATAGGTATTATAAGATTTATAATCGCTGTCAATCGTTCTAAATACTGTTTTTTGTAAAAGTTATGCTTGTTCGTAATTATTTAATTTAGTTTAATACGCTTAAGTAACTATATTATCAACTAGGATATCATTTTGGTAGAAAGTGATTTAAAAAAAATCGGACCCTGGTCATAATTTCTCACATTATTTTTTTAAATAAAAAAAAATATAAAATATTTTATACCATTTTAGAATCACAATGAAACTGGCATATTTTTTCCGTGATGGGCACACATGTCTCCATACATTTTTTTTACACCATAAGGGTTCAAACTTTTTGTAAAAAAAAATGTCATGTAATTTTTTTTTTGATTTATCTTTATAGTTTTTTAAATGAAATAATTGTACAATAATGAGATAGTAAATTTGATAGTACATCTATTTAAGAATTGAATTCCAAAAAGAGACTTGAAAAATTCTAAGATTTACGAACATGGCATCAAGAATAGTGGACGAAAGTGGCTAATTTGTGAAAAAATCGAAAATGTTCGATATTTAAAAATCCGTGATACTTTTTTTCTACAAATTTTGTATTTTCCTATCAGGCGTGATGCCCCCAATCTACAGGTAAAGGATTATCCATTAAATATGGGACACCCTGTATATATATATATATATATATAATTGCGTTATTTGTGAACTTTCCGTCAGGAAATTGACAATAGAAGCACGGAGTTGGCATTTTCCACGGTGGATGGCGATAGGCTCACTTCACACCACATCCCATGGGACCTAGACATAACAGCTGAGGTGTGGGTGTTCTGAATAATATAGGCGTGATGTTATGTTATGTTATGTTGACAATTTATATATTAAAAAAGTTCGGACTCGTAACTGTGAAACTGGCCCCAAACGAAGAAAAATGTAGCAATGAGTAGTTACTTACAGTAGCTTCAAAACAGTCGGTTTTCATAGCTTGTTTAGCTGTGGCACCATCCGCCTGAAAAACCAGTTAGTAGAAATGTATTACAATATTTCCATGATTCTACACGTGAAGCAAAGTAAAAAACAGAAAATAGCTCGCGACACGGGAGTGTTAATTTTTAACTGACTTTAAAAAAGGAGGAATTTTTTTGTTTATGTTTTTAGCTGGAACCGATTTCAGAAATTCTTTTTTTGTCATGTGGTCCCATTTTCATCAGGTCACGATCTGATGATGGGATCCTAGAGAAATCGAGGGCAACCCTCATATTTTAAAGGCTGTATATTGTTTTTCATAATATTACTCAAAGCTACTCAGATATTTGCATCCAGCAGTCAGCTTTTTATGTTGCTGAACTTATGCTGAAATGTACAACTCCTCAACGGCTAGGATATTTATTAAAATATTAAGTCCCTTTACTAAATTATTTTAAGTTATACACAGATGAGGCGAGACGTTGAATATTTAGTGCATTTTTTGTATTTGAAGTCGGTAATATAAAATGATTACAACAGCAATCGATTGACATCAATCGCTCAATCGTCCATCGATTAGTAGTCCAGGTTTCATCGACCGGTATGTACCGATTCGTGACAGCTACCACATTAATCGAACACCCTCGATGGATGGCATCGAATGAAAAAAAAACCCAAACAGAAAGAGAATACTCACAGCATCGTTGTCAGATATTTCATGGTACTCGTGCACTTCTACTGTTTTAGGAATAGCGCCAGTCTCGGGCCTGTACGCTCTGCACAGCGTCGCATTCTTCACCTGCGGAAATTAATACATCTGTAGTATTTTATACACTTACTAGCTTTTACTAGCAACTATGTATTTGAGATTTTTATGCTATTACCTGCAAAAATGAGAATTTGCCCTCATTCACTTTCGACTTCACATTTACCCCTTGGGGAGCAGAATTTTCAAAAAATCTTTCTTATTAATAATTTATGACGTGTAAAGAAACTATGTGCAGAATTTAATATATTTTCCTTCAAAGATGGCTAACTTTACATATAATCTTACAACCCTCTAATTTTATATAATATTAAAGTTGAAAAATTAAGAATCCAGCAGCATACCCAGGGGTTGCAGGTTCGAGTCCTGCTGGATTCTTATTTTTCAACTTAAATATTATATAAAATACAAAAAGGAATAGCAAAGCTAAAATTTGCTTTAAAACATAACAAGAACCCTCTATTTCACTCTCTTAGGAATTGATATTTCTAAAAATCTAACTTACAGTTAATTAACATTATTTTATTGTATTTAATATTAAAATTGACAAACCTACTATATAAACTTAAACCTCGTATTCAGGGTCCTCAGGGAGAAAATACTTTTTTTGAATTAGACCTTCAAACCGCATCCAATTCCATGCAGTAGTTTTTGCGTGATGCCCGTGCGATAGTGTGTTCTGTATCGAACTGCACGAGATTCATAATATGTTCTTAGAGAAATGTCTTATAACGTACCTTACTAAGAATGCTTTTACTTGACGCCGTTGACTCCGAATGAGATCTCGTGGTCCCCTTACGACCGCTTCGTCTGTCGCCTGGAAAAAAAAACAATACATGTTATATTTTAATTAGTAAGTACTTCACACACAAAAACTCATTTGCAGTCCTCGCAATATGGCTAGTCACTCTTGACATTACGATTCGACAATGACTTATTCATTAACATAGAATCGAAAAAAAACAAAAGAAATTGCAGTTTTTTTAATTGATAATTACGTCATAGTCGAATGGGGAACAAGTAAGTTTTCCAATACAGTTGATGTACAGAACAGCACGCGTAAGCTTGCGTAAGTATAGATTAAGGGGCCTATTTATTTGTAAATTACTAAGTAAAGTAAACTTTACTGTTTTCAAATTATCTTTCAAACATTTCATTTTGATTACTAAATTTAATTTCTCATAGTAAGTGTACAGTACAGTACAATATTTAAACCTTTAGCTTTCTAAAGCATATCAATTCAAATAACAATAGTTTTAATTGTCCGATTTCGTTTTAATAATATTTTTATTAGTTTTAATTAATACTTCGCAAGCAACATTTCAAGGTAGCTCACATCTGTCCGGCACAATCTGACTGGAAAGCGTACAGTCGCCGGCGGTCGGCATGGCCACATATATGGCCTTCGCCTAACGCTTTGTGTGTCAAGTTGCATCGACATCCGTTGTAAACAATCATTAGGTAACACTACGCTGCAATCATTTCGACTTGAGAGGCTGTTTACTTTGCAGTTGCGCTCAAGTATGTTCGCTTCGATTTTAAATAGATACTTTAATTTGATGCCTTATATTGGTTAATTTAAACTTGTGACACTGGTTGCTTAGATACCTATTATAATATTAAATAATAATAGCAGCCCTGTATCTAATACATGCCCACTGCTGGGCTCGGACCTCTTATCATGATGTTAGGGTTAGGCCATTGTCCAACACGTTGGCCATGTGCTGATTGGTAGACTTCACACACCTTTGAGCACTTTTTCTAGGCACTCTCAGGCATGCAGGTTTGCTCACGGTGTTTTCCTTCACCGTTAGCATGCGACAATTCATATGATAAATACACACATATCTACGAAAAGACGAATCTCAACGATTTATTGACAGAGGTGTGTGCCATGGGTTCGAACCCGAGACCTTTGACTTCGCAGTCTTACGGTCTCCCACTCGGCTATCGCTGCTACGATACCTATTACAACCATGGAAATTACAAACAAATAAAGTTATAAATTATGCATTTAAGCAATGTAACATTTTATTTTGATATGATAACTTCAATTTATTGTATTACCCTCAATTTATACAAATTGTTTTAGCAATTACGTTTAAAGGCTATTACTGGGATGTAACTTTTTCTATTACATTTTTCATATTATTGATAAATGACGATGATAATGACAATATAAATGATTTTAAAACTATATAGATATAAATTATTTAACAGAATTACTATAGTCATTGACACGAAAGAAGAAGAATTAATTTGAGTCATTTTTATATGGTAGCATAACTTAAGGATTTTGCACCTTTCTAGATGTATATTCATAGTTATTCTTAAGTAATTGAAGGGTATGCCGCGGCAAAAGCGAATGGTAGGCCGGTTCTTGTAACACTATTTAATATAATTAATTAAACACTCTATAATAAAAAAAAGATTTGAAAAAGTATATTACCTTTCATATGAACATCCTTACGAATGGGTCTGTCCGATATGTTGGACGCAAGCATGGGGTACGGAGTGGTGCCTGTCGCGCCAGTGAGGTGCGACGGTGAATTCGGGTTGATCAGAGGCACCTGCTCCAAGTCCTCTGAAGGCCTGTATGGCGTCACGACCTGACGTGGTGGCTGAGGAATGAAATTATGATTCGTTACATATTTATAATGTTTAATGATTTTAAGTTAATCCATGCGATCAGATATACATTTCAACGGGTAATTAGGCATATTTTATGAACGCTCTACAACCTGAGTCTGATACACTCCAAGTAAGCCCAAGTAATACATTAACAGATGACCTACGTACATAATATTTGTATATTTGATTTATATGTAATTCAGAACTCATCCCAAGCCACTTAACTTACTAGTCCACAATACAAGTTTTATGATTGAAGAGGATTTTATTCATTTGTTACTTATGTTTTGAAAGATAGTTTAGCAAGTCCAACAAAAATCTGGTGAGAAGTTGATAAAGTTATCAATCTCGATCGAGGTGAGTTTTCGACAACTGAAGTTAGAAATAAAACTAACATACATTTTTTTTATGAATTGACAGTGATTACCACAAGCCAGTTCTTAATAAGCCTTTCATTCGTTAGATTAGTTTCAAAAAACCTTTTCGCGCCAGTAAAGTTGAGTTTATTAATATACACTACATAAACTGCATCAAAGTTTAGGATTACTTTCAAAAGAATATTTTTAGTAATGGTTTTTTTTAAATTTCTTTCATTGAAAAAGTTAAGACTGTTCATTATTATTTTAAAAAAATCATATTTTAACAATGAACTGCTATACAACTGATGATTATAGCTAGGAAACAAAAACATACGCACTCACTCAGATGTGCGTGTATAAGAGAAAACTTTAAAATTGATTCTTTTCTTTTTTTTGTTGCCAATTGATATTGTTATGTTTGTTTGATTATTAAACGGTCTTTACTTTTTCAATTTAAACAGTGAACTTCCTCCTAACACAAGCGAATTAAGCTTAGCTGGAGGGGGTTAACAAGAATACTAGTAATTTGTATTTGCAAATTACTAGTAGGCTTTTTTAAAAAAAAAAAAAAAAAACAAATTGACTAAAAATAATAGTTTGAAGGTACACTTTGATGCAGTTTATTTATCCGTCAGTGTATATTGTAAGTTTTAAACTTAATAAAGAGATAATAATATATGGTCCAAAACTGCCAACATATAAATAAACTGTACATAGATGAGAAATCACAGAAGACACACGTAAACAAGCATGCACACCTGATATGAATAAGCGGTTAATGGATTATGAATATGACGTAAGAGGTAAAACAATTTTAATTATCTGCCGAATATAAACTGTTTAGATCCCACCACGCACTCACTCCTTATCAAGCAAGTTATATTGGATTACTCAAACATTAATCGTTAGTGGGCATCACTGTTAAAAACAACTTTGTTTTTTGCGTATGCAGTAAGGGATCGATAAAAAAATTGGACGCAAGGACCGAATCAAAAACCAAGCACCGAATTATCTATGAATATATTTCAGCAAAACAATCCCGTACGGCATAATGACGTATTAATAATTATAAACATTGACTTAAAACAAATGGATGTCGGGTCTGCGCTCCAAAACGCTCAAAGTCATTAAATTCGAATTAAATTGAACATTGAAGTATTGTCGAAAAAATAAACAGTTATTTATATTTCTAAACATGAATCTTCGTTTATGTACGTTGACATATGTCATTATTTTTGTGATAGATAGATAGAATAATCTTTATTGCGCACCAAAATAAATACAAAAAGAACATAAAGACATGTACAATGCGCGGCCTTTTCGTTAAAAAGCAATGTCTTACTGGCAACCTTTGGATAGATAAAAAGATAGACTGATATGGGGCAGTTTAAGGTGTAAGAAATGCGATGGAAATAGTTATTACTTTAATTTAGCTCGAGCCCCAACGTCCGTTCCTAAACGTCAATGATTAAAACAGTATTAATGCACGCCAAGTTAAAGGATTCAGGTAGGTTATAGATGAGATTAAAAGTTTAAATACTTACGTATCGATGCTGGTCTAATCATGTGCGCCAAATAGTTGTAACGTCAGCAATAAAATACATTTTACATAAGGAAATTATTTACTACCCGCTCACTTCGAATATAATATAATGAATACCTCAACACATATAATCTCCTATTGACTGTATTGAAAATTCGGCCAATTCGAAGTGAACAGGTAGTACATTTTCCAGCTTACAATAGCCGTTGAAATACTTACACATCCAGCTTTATCCACAAAGAGTATAAATACTAAATAAGCGCCGTCAATATCAACATGGAGGCTGGTATACTTCACGTTCCTTTTTGGAGAAGATATCTTTGTAACTTCTATTCTAAACTACACTTTAATTTTAAGGTTCCACACAAACGGGGCACCGACCACAGCCACCAGTGGTAGTGGCTGAAACTAAGTCGTGTAGAGATGTAAAGAACTCGAGTCTTTTGAGTCTTAAATTTTAGGCTCAGCTGACAAATTGCACAGCTCGACTCGTTACAACAAGACCCCCAGACTTAGAACACTTAAGTCTACATAGAGACTCGAGCGCAACATGGCGCTCAGGTCTTGATTCGAGCTCGAGTCGTTTTACGCGACGAGTCGCGCTCAAGTTCTTTTCCATTTGGAGTTCCTTTATAAATAAACAGGGAATAAAATGTAAGTCGGAATAAAAATAATATAGGAATATAATATAGAATAATAATAATATAGAAGTAAAAATATAATATAGAAGAATATAATATAGGAATAAAATATAGGAACTCGCGGTAAGCAGCTAGTAATAAAGTAAAGCCATACCTAAAGGTCACATTTAGCATGTTGTCACATGAACTATGTCTATGTATTTTTAAATAATAATCAACCTTGATACGCTCAAGACTCGATACACTCGAGCTCTTTTTAAGACTCGAGTTCTTTTTGAGACGTGAGCTTCTTTTTGAAATACAAGTTATATTTTGGCGCTCGAGTTTTCGAGAAAGGATTGGAGCTCGGCTCGACTCAAGGCTCTGAGTTTTGTTAGTACACCGAGTCTTGTAAAATTGAGCCGAGTCTATCGAATTAAGACTCAAAGACTCGAGTTCTTTACATCTCTAGTCGTGGTTTCTCGCCATTCGCTACGCGTGTGCGGTAGGAGCATACAGTTGTATAAAAAATCTTGTTATTAGCCACTGGTGGCCCGTTTGCACGGACCCTGAGACAAATTTTACTTACACATCCAGCTGGATCCAAGAAGGATATATCGCCGAAATAAGCGCCATCTAGTCCGACATGACTGGTATGCTTCACATCGCCTTGTGGTGAGGAAATCATGCTGCGTTGTATGGTCCTCTTGCCGGTATACGTGTGTCGTTTGACGTCACAGCGCAGGAGGGACGAGCCGAGCGAGCGGGAGGATTGGCGAGTCGAGTTTGATGAGAGCAACGGCACGGGTGTAAGACATTTCTGATGGAAAATGGCGGGGAAGCTTAATGTTGTTGTGTTTATCGACGTTAGTATTAGCTACTCAAAAGTATTGTTTAAGCTAATTACAGTGTCGGTTTAATATGTCTACAAGTAAATTTAAGTTGTGATTTTATGTAAATTTCACAATTTCTATAACAACATATAGCTTCAATTCATGGCGATTCCCAAGGTGCAAATATGAATAAAAAGGCAGAAGGAGACACAAAAAATTTAAACATGAAATGAAATTGTGCAATGACATTGTTGGCCACATGGATAGCGATATTAACAACATAGATCACACAATGATATGCGGTGAAGAAGTTAATGGTGTGTGTGTACTCACTTCCGGTGGGACATACGGTTTAGTATGTGTCGGGTCGAACATGCCGCAAGCGCCACCCGGCAGCACACCGTACCATAAATGCGACCGTGTTATACCTCTGAAATAAATTTAACACATTATTGAAGTGCTACGAAGAATTTACAAACTTAAGAGGCTCAATGATTTTCAACTTCCGCGATTTCTACATGTAATTATATATTGTAGACACTGGTCTTGAGTCGACTCGTGACCAAGATCGGTGTGATTCGATCGAAACTGGCGAGCAAAAAATGTATTTTCACCACACCAGCACGAAAACGATCGTTTGCTTGCCAGAATTCAGTGAGTAAAAACCGTTTTTACTCACTAAACACAAAATCCTTCCAATGAATAGGCGCTGAAAAAAAACAAAGCAGCCACCATGTAGGTTAGTAATAAACATTGACATCAATTTAATTAATTAACTACATACGATACGTTTTAATTATTTTAAATTATATAAATACGCGCTTATTTAGTATTTTAATGGTTTTATATTCGTGATTGACCATTAAATTAATTAAAATCAGGTACTTAATATTAGACTCTATAAATAAATGTTACGGAACGAATTTCCGAACGCACGATTTAAAAAAAAAAGTCTGTGTCTGTGTCAGTCATCGCGGGCAATTATAAATTCTTTTCAGTTTATGTTTAATAGTTTACTGGAACTTTTTAACAAAAAAATAGTGAATCTAGTAATGAAGAACTTTGTGGAACTCCAAAAGAATTGCGACAACTTGCTTCTAACACAGAAGATTGCTTTTATACCAGAAAAATCACGTGAAAAGTATTTAAAAGCGTACGACATATTTAATTAGTGGTGACTTACAAAAGGCCCTAAACGCATTCTGAATTGGTATTACTGTCGTATTTCATGGAATTATTCCAGGTTAAGCAATCGAGTACAATTTTATTTAAATCTTAATATTTTCTCACTGGAAGAGGTGAAAAGTTTTGTATGTAAAGCGTGAGAAAATTTAATTTCCAGTTTGTGACCTCTTAAAATCTCTCGCTTGCGAATTAGTCTGTATTAGAATCACTCGCTACGCTCGTGATTCAATTTAAGACTACTTCGCAAGCTCAAGATTTAAAATTTGCACTCACAACAGAAATATAAACTTTTTCTCACTTGTACCATAAATAACTATTATGCCTCTTAAGACCCGTACACGACCGTCTACAATATATAATTAACAGGCTTAGCCGTATTGCTAATTTGTTCATACAAAACAATATTTATAAACTTGTAATATTTAAAAGCAAATTATAGAATTGCTTGCCTTTTTGTATTTTAAATAAATTTGATTTTGAAAAAAAATAATTATCCAGCAGGATTCGAACCTGCACCCCCTGGGTCAACGCCCCAGGTGCTTTACCAATTCAGCCATGGATTCGTATGCTGCTAGACTCTAAATTTCTCAACTCTTTTTGTGCCAACGTCATTGGTATATACCTTAGCTAGGCGAACCGTACTTGGTTTAAGCGCCACACCCGTGTGATGAGTGATAAGTCACTTAGTCACACTTAATATTATATAAAACTAGCTGACCCGGCGAACTTCGTACCGCCTAACAGTCAATGAATGTCGTGTTACCTTTTAGCTGAACTAATTTAGGCTTTGATGAACGTAATACAATGATACAAAATAATATTAATATAGATAGATGTATTTTATTATGATGAATGATGATGAAAACATACAGAATGAGACTAAAAATTAAAAAAATAATAATAATTTAGTACTTCAAACTCATGTCAGAAAAAAATTATTGAAAACTATGTTGTGCAGATTGGCATACACTCGGATTAGTTCATTAATGGGATTTTCATTCAAGCACCTTGTGGTAAACGACATTCTTTGTTTTTTGGTCAGGCGCAAGAACAAATAGAGCGGATGGTTTGCCGACACGTGAGCATGCCACGTACAATTGACCATGAGAAAAACATGCATTTTCTAGATTGAGGCCACAAATAGTCAAGGATTGGCCCTGTGATTTGTTGATCGTCATGGCGAAGGCAAGACGAAACGGGAATTGAATTCGTTTAAACTCAAAAGGCATATCCGTTAGGATCATCGGAAACTAAACGCGTTCCATTGCACAGTTTTGGTTGGTTTAAATTTCTAAGCATGATGACTACCGAGCCAACCTTAAGTTTTAAATTGTGCGGTGGTAAACCAGGCACATCCAAGGAGTTTTAAAATTCACTTGGATAATTAGTGGCTTCTTCTTCGTTTGTTACACAGTCGATAGATTTGAATGAATACAGAGTACCTACGATTTGATTTTGTACTATAAAATTGAGGTCATCTACATCTTTATTTTTAGCGGCCAAAATTGCTCGCTCACTTAACCATTTAGTATTTTTGTGGTTAGCAATGATATCCGGCAATACTTTGTTGATAAGCTCGTCTTTTGATGATACGAAATTGAAAACATTTGGAGAAAAGGAAATCAAACCACTCGATTTGTCAACAGGAACACGGCCATTACCGATAGTCAGCAATTGCATCGAGAAATCATAAGCAGATAGAACGTTCAACAATGCAACTCTCATATTTACAGACAGTTGAAGTTTTTTTACATATTGCCACAGATTTGATGCTTTGAGGCAAGCGTTTTTTTTCGTCGGCAGCAGTAGATCTTGCAATGACTGGTAGTCTTTGTCGGAAATCGCCAGATAATAAAATCATTGCACCACCAAAACATCTCGAGGTCTAGTGCTTCCAATGCGCGTTTGTGAGTCATTGTGCGCCATTGTCCATTCGTCCCATATATGATGATTTTTGATGCTACTAAAACTTTGGCCCTTGCGGAGTGTTTCGAAATGCTACATGTCGGTTGTTCAGTAGTTTGAAGGTTTAATGGCAATTTTAACGCTCAGTGAGCCGTACGGCATCCGTCTAACAATGTGGCCGCTATTGCAGAAGAAGCAATTGCTACCGCAATTTCGGATCTCGCACGTACAGTGGCCAAAATCAATGACATGAGGACTGTCTGCCAAGTTCCACCGGGGGCATCAAAAAAAAATAAGTCGCCATAATGGCAATTTCACTTTACCACTAAGGCAGCACAAACCAGGCGTTTCACCAGCAAACTTCAATGCTCCACAGTGCTGGCAAACAACGTCTATTGGACCAATGCAAACTAAACGATGCAAGCTGTAGTCGATGGTACAATCATATAGAAACGCTGCTCGATTCAAATCAATACTGGAACCATTTCTTCTTGCACTTCGAAGATTATTCCTCTGTTCATCTGTACGATAAGCTCGACGATTTCTCGTTTCTAACCTAGCTGTTTCACGGGCTGCCTATCTTTGCTCTTGTGTTTGAAAAGCACGAATTAATTTAACGCATTGCAATATCGGCATATAGTCATCATTGGTCCAATATCAAAATTTTCATCATCACTGTAGTTCGCAGTGGGATCATATTGGAATGCCAAGCGATTGTATGATGCCAATGATCTTCGTGTGCTCACGCGTTGTCTCAATCGGGTTTCCAATTGTAATCTTAGGAAACGAATAACTTATTTTTTTTACTTTTTTTTTCACAATTTCACAGTAAACACAATACCGGTTTGTCACATGAATTTAACTGAGCAGAAAACAATGGGTGGCTGTCAAACAATGTATCACGCACCGGCGCCATCTACTTATAATATTGGTTTGTAGCACAGATATAGATCTACATAGATAACGCAAGTATCACGATTTGTATTGAAACCAAGCGTGCCGACTTTTTAATACCTTTTGTGACGTCACAGCCGAAATTTAGTGACGGGAAATCCAAACCGATTCAAAGACACCGATGCCGCCGATGCCAATCCGCCCAGTACGTTCAACTGGAGCCGTCCGCTATGATTTTCTCTGACAAAAGACGCGCGTGGACTGGAGTTAGAGGCGACCAACCTCGACGCTTGGTCGGGGTTGAGACACGCGAAGTACATGCATCTGCGTTATCTATGTAGATCTATATCTGTGGTTTGTAGTGCATGCTATGTATCAGAGATGGCGCTGTATGTAAAAAAAGATTTTCCCGCTTTTCTGTTGAAATTTTTATTGTTTTCCTAAATTTTCTTTGCTATAAACCTCACGGAGCCCGAGACCTTTCCAACGAATGCAAAACCGTGGAAATCGGTTCGTGCGTTCTGGAGTTATAGCGTCAGGAAGGAAAACCCGACTTATTTTTATATAGTAGATATTAATGAAAATTAATGAAAAATAGAATACTTAAATTACTGAATTATGTATATTGATAAATTATTTGACTCTTCATTTGTACTTACTCTTTGCCTAACACAGTAATGATTTGCCCAGCTTTATACTCAAGTAGGTTACTACGACGTCCTTCTTCTGATTTACTGCAGCTACCCATTGCCTGCACCTGATGACAACATTACAAATGATTACTTATAATAAAGTAACAGTAAACAATCGCCTTGCCGCTCTCGACTGCACTGGTGTTGTGGGTTCGATCCCCACATGGGATAAATCTTTGTCCGATCCACAAAGATTTGTTCAGAGACTGGGTGTGCTTGTGTGAGTGAATGTGTGTATTTAGCCCTGTTATTGGGACCATTGGATAGTGTAATTGCTTCTAACGTTCTATCTGATGTTAAAAAAATCCAAATTATTATTATTTTTATTAAATTATTAATAAAAATGGATTTGATCCCCAGGCACATGATATTACAGTCTGATTTATAATTAGAAAGTATTTTTGTTAACAAGGTATTGTCACTGTAAATTATTATGATATCAGTCAAAGATGGATAAAGCCTGGTTGTAGCATTTTTTTACGATTCATGGATTGATTGGTTCATCAATTTAACGAAATAGAAAAGTGTTCAGCACTAACTTCAGAAACAATTTATAACCGTTTTTTCACGTAATTAAAATTATATAGCACTCCATATTTAAAACACAATACAATGCTTTTAGTGTTTTTAAGGCAGTTTTTAATTTTAGGTGTCAGCCCAAGGCCACTGCATAGTTTTTAAAGATAATGTAGTTAACCAGTATAGGTTGCTTAGGACATCTAGTAGTTAGTATTACCTTTTAATAAAACGGTTTTCAAGAATGTTAAATAGCCTATTGCTATAGGCTGACCGTTTAACTCGCGTATCGCCCGCGCGGTGAGAAGGGGGCGGGGCGAGATGTTACCGGGTGGGTGAGAGGGGTGCGCGGTGCAAAAAGCTCACGTCAAGCGCGGCAGTGCGCCTGCAGTGCTCGCAGCGCACGGTTGGTATTTTTGTTACGGACGCTTGGACATTAACGCACAAGGTAAACGGTTTACCAAGATTAATCCCAAGATGAATCGCTCTTCCTGTTTGGCAAAAAAAATCAACAACACGGACTTTTGGACACGGTAAGCATCGTGAGGAGGTTCCTCTCTCTGGAGCCCTAACCTCGGCAGCTTGGTCCTTGCACCTGAAGTCGGTGGGACACTTTTTTATATTTGAAATGTTTTTTTGAATTTTTTATAAATCATATTTAAAAATATATAAAATAAGTTAAGAAATATATAAATAAAATAATAATAATTAAAAGTAAAATTTTTAAAATGTTGTTATTTCTTTAATAAGTTATTTTTTTCTTAAAATGTTCATTTTTTCTTTAAAAATACAGATACTACAATTATATTTTTTACTTTGCCTACAATGTCTATCTCGAGATAAATCTTTGGATCAATGACTCCGTGTATAGCCGTAGTAGTCCGTTACCTTCCCCCGCTCACTTCTTACGTCGCAGGCGATACGCGTGTTAAACGGTCGGTCTATAGTTGCTGCAATGGAGAACTTTACCGTCAAATGGTTCCATAGACAAACATTTTTTGCTATTTATTTTGAGTTCATCATCTGAGTAATCTACATTAGAAACTCATCCATTGCACCAAATGAAATCTGTTACCGATTTTCGAAATTCACAACTGGAATTGCTGCGTGTGCAGTTCCATTGAGACAATTCATTATTGTGAACAGTTAGTTGCTACTTGCATTTTATAGAATCAGTAACTTGCTACAATAGTTGCTGCATCTGCAAAGCACCTTATTGTATAATTAAAACTAACTTATAAAAATAATAGCACTAATCTCACCTGCTCAGGTCGTATAGACCGCAGTTTTGATCCCAACTCTCTGAATTTGGGTCGGTTGCCCTGCTCGTGCGACCAGCATTCTAACATCACAGAATAATAGGCCACGGGACAACATTGTGGGCGCTCTAACCTCTGAAATGTGTTAATAAAACCAGTTAGTAGTATTATTGAAAGCACTAATAAATCAGCAAGGAATTTTGCAACATTTGCAAACATTCTTCGACAACAATTTCTTATTTTCTCGTCAAAAATAGTGGAATGGATTTGGACACATATTTTGAACTAAAAGTTTGCAGTAAAGTAAAGTAAAAATAAGGTTGTACCTATATCGTAGGTTTATGATAAAATTAGGTTTTGGAATCCACTCATGTTTGTTAATTGCCCCCTTAATTGAATACTATATATCTTACCTGGACTATAAGCAATAAATTCAACTTGAAATATTATTCTAAATTACATACATGAACAATAAAATACATGCAAATGACGTCACGCTCAAAGTGAAAGAATCCCTTTTTGTCAGATAACAGTTTATTACAGTCGAAATCATCAGCCTATGGATATATCAAAAGTACCCATTAAATATAGTGAGAATTAATTTTCATTAGTTGCTTCATATTTTTGAATACTTTGGATGCTTATGATACTATGATTTAGACACTTTGAATGCACTCATATATTTACCGATATCCATATTAGATATATTTGTACTGGATGAGTGTGGTTTATATAATTAAAGGACTATGGTTGAATTGATATCATTGATCAGCTAGGGCGCTATTATATATGTGGATATTAAGTCTGTGACTTAATATAAGGAGCCAACTGTACATGGACAAAATAATTAAAAATGAAAAAAAAACTACTGAGGTGTCAAGTGACACCCGGATGGATCGAAGTTCCTTTCGATTAATTAGTAAAGAAATTTTTATTTTTCTAAGTTATAAAAAAAAAAATCTTTTTTTAAGTTATAATAATATATTTTTTATTATTAACAATTATAATCTATATATATAAAAATGAAACCCGTTTTTCGTTGTCACGACATAGCATGAAAACGGCTTGACCGATTTGGCTGATTTTTTTTTTTTTGTAGTTTTCTAATACTCTGATCTTACGGAAAAAAAATTAAAAAAAAAAAAGTATTCATTTTTATATGGAGGATATTATAGATTCCAGTTCAAATTGAATAGGTATGCATACATAAAATAGGTCAGCTATTCAAAATAAAGTAGTGCATCAAATTTACGCTAAGGCGGTACGAAGTTCGCCGGGCCAGCTAGTGCTAAACTTAATCAGTAGGCTCAATTTTACTCTAGTAATTCTTTTTTCTTTTTAGTTTTTTAGTACCATTTTTCTCTGTGCCTGATGATGTAGCACCGTAGCTGTTACGTAGCATGTAATTACTACGGCGCTACGAGAATTGCTACGAAATGTGTCGTTACAACTTTTCGTCCCAATTTTTTCCGTCTAGCCCCCTTTCGCAACGCGCGATAAGGAACTTCGTTCCAAAATCTTTTTCACCACACCAGCACGAAAAAGATCGTTTGTTTGCCAGAATTCAGTGAGTGAAAACCGTTTCTACTCACTAGTGAGGCAAAGTGATTCAAATTTCGAAAAACAAAATCCTTCCAATGAATAGACGCTGAAAAAAAAACAAAGCAACCATGTAGGTTAGTAATAAACATTGACATCAATTTAATTAATTAACTACATACGATACGTTTTAATTATTTTAAATTATATAAATACGCGATTATTTAGTATTTTATGGTTTTATATTCGTGATTGACCATTAAATTAATTAAAATCAGGTACTTAATATTAGACTCTATAAATAAATGTTACGGAACGAATTTCCGAACGCACGATTTTAAAAAAAAAGTGTGTGTCTGTGTCATCGCGGGCAACTATAAATTCTTTTCAGTTTATGTTTAATTGTTTACTGGAACTTTTTAACAAAAAGATAGTGAATCCAGTAATGAAGAACTTTGTGCAACTCCAAAATAGTTGCGACAACTTGCTTCTAACATAGAAGATTGCTTTTTTACCAGAAAAATCACGTGAAAAGTATTTGAAAGCGTACGACATATTTAATTAGTGGCGACTTACAATAGGCCCTAAAACGCATTCTGAATTGGTATTACTGTAGGTATTTCATGAAATTATTCCAGGTTAAGCAATCGAGTATGAGTTTATTTAAATCTTAATATTTTCTCGCTGGAAGAGGTGAAATGTTTTGTATGTAACGCGTGAGAAAAATTTTATTTCCAGTTCGTGACCTCTTAAAATCTTTCGCTTGCGAAGTAGTCTTTATTAGAATCACTCGCTACGCTCGTGACTCAATTTAAGACTACTTTGCAAGCTCAAGATTTAAAATTGGCACTCACAACAGAAATATAAACTTTTTCTCACTTGTACCATAAATAGCTATTATTTTAATTATATTTTATAATTTGTTTAAGTAGATACTAACGACTACGTTACTATAGTTATAAACCTCTGCCATACACTTTTAGGTGATTAAATAACATAACATCATACCTATTGTTAAAGGTATTAATTACCTGGAAATTATACGATAACCGGCACGAGCAAAGTTATTTCACCGACCGGCAACTTAGCCACTGACAGCTGTCATCCCGTAACGCTTCTCCGTTCGCGCCTTTTTGTCACCGCCGCGTAGTGACGTACTTGTACTTCGTCTCGATTAATAGAAATCGATTATCACTATATTACTCAGAATGGTGTGAGAGAGGTGTTCTAACACCCAAATTTGATAGGGAGTTTGTTTATCGCCATCCACCCGCCACAATTCTAACTCCATGCTGTTATTGAGCTCCTGATCGACAACCTCCATATAACACTTTTGCCCGACCAAGGCATCGAACCCAAAACCTATGGAAGAGAGGTAGCATACGCGAACCACCAGACAAACAAGGCAGTTTTATGTTACATTTAGTTATAATTCAAAACAAACCTGAAAATTCGGGCTATCAATAGCCTCCAAGATTTGCTGTCCGGAGAAGCCCGCCCAAGGTTGAAAGCCGAACGTGAACATTTCCCAAAGGCATACGGCGAAAGCCCACACGTCACTCGATGATGTAAAGCGTAAAAATAATATGCACTCTGGTGCACACCTGGGGGACAAAGATACAAAGTGCTATAAGAATGTTGTTTAGCCTAACTTGGGCACAAAATATTTGCCAGATAATATAGGACACTTATTATTAGGATACCCAATAATATTAGAATAATATTTTTTTATTAAACACGGCAATAGCACAATATAAAACAAGTTTTCTTAAATTTCAATTGTTAACAAATCATTAGATTTTTATTTTACGTTGGATTTCATTTTCATATTGTAAACAATTAAATTTTGAAATTTCAAGATCATAGCGAATAATGTTCGTGATCAGTGGTAGTGTACTGAAAGCTTTGTAAAAATGAAAAGTGTATGTGTGTGTATTTGTCGGTTGCTATGCTGCTGTCCCGCATCGTTTATACTGGAAATGTATAGCCTAATGTGTAGCCGTGTGTACTGACAATACTAATACATATTTAAGCTCTCAAAATCCGTGCCGGCAAAAATATGTTCGGTTCCCTACCACCCGTATCATGGTTTTGACAGGTAATCGTAAACAACTCTCGACCGTTATGAATAACGTATTTTTCACAGCCTTGATTTCAAAAAAAAGTAAATGTACCTATGTATTTATATTGGTCATTCTAGTACCCGTTATTATTTTTGTTGGGACGAGACTTTGGGTGTTCACGTCGACCTCCGTGGGTCTATTGTAATAGTAGCCTCATTATAGACTCTCCTTTAGGCCAATAGCCTCTATAAATTGGTGCTGTCGGCCGATCGGGAGTGACTTGACATCATTCGGATCCAAGATATGGCGTCTAGTAACCATAGTACAAGCTCTGCTTAATTTGGGACTAGATGTCGTTGTGTGTATATTGTGATATTTATATTTATTTATTATTTTATGTATTTCCTTAAACTCAGAGCTGTTTAAAACAAATGTATCGAACTTGTGTCAATAAAACTTGTGTCTTAAGTTAGGAGGATTTCTATAAGGAGAATTTAAATAATCTTCCATATTCATTTTCTTTAATACGTTCTTAGGAGATTATTTAATGTTGTTTACACAGTATGGACCCAGTAGAGCACAGCAAAGCACTCCTTATTATCCTCATTACTAGTATTATAACGCCTAAACAAACTTTATCTGTTATACTTTCACGTCTTAACAGCTGGACCGAGTTTTCATAAAATTTGGTATAAACGTAACCATAATAATCCAATCTACGTCTCGTATGTTATTCTAGAAGCCTATGTCCTGGCGACGCGCCGGTGGTATCATATTTATAATAATAAAATAAAGATCTACAATCTTAACATGATCGGCCCGTCACTAATGATTTTAGCAAAGTGTGCATAATTTTGAAGTGCATGCCTATTTCGCTACATTGATGATGTGATCAGCAAATGCCGTTGTAAATTGATGAGATAAATTCTTAGTTAATGCAGTGAGTATTTAATGCAATGATTAGAAACTGATTACTAAAATACAATCAAATCCTATTTTTAATTAATTTCAACTGCTTCAATTATGATAGTCTACTCGATAAGTTGAAAATGGTACAAAATAGAGATACTGGTCTTAAAATTATGTGCGATACCTCATTGGATTCGGAATGACGCCTAGAAAAATGTGCCAAAAGAGTGTATTAGCACATAAAAAATTGCAAAAGTTATAAACAATTAAAGCTGAAAAAAAATGGCATTTTGTTTTTGCCAATATTTCATTAACGTTTAATATTTAAGAAATTTCAAAATAAGATTCTGAAAGAAGAGGAAATTTTCAACAAAAACTCACAACTTTCGGAACTCTATCTCCATTATTTATAATTTTAATTTGACGCTGAAAATAGGTCTGCGCGCGACATTTTTAGGTTGCACGCGTGGCGTCAAAAGCGAGTACGGCACATGAATTAATTTATTTAAGGTATTGAATATATTTCTTTTAATTTGAAAAAAATATGGTATGTTTTGAATACTATAAATAATTTATTCCCGTTGGAAATTCTACTTAAAGTTAATTTTTCAACAAGTTAAACAATTATTAACTAACGAAATTTTCTCGAACTACTGTTTTAATTGTAAGTGAAAAAAAATGATTAAATAATGGTCGTAAAAAAATTTCGCTTCGTAGAGCCTTTCTTACATACATAATAAACAAGATCGTGCCATAAAAGTTACAAAAATATTTATACTTTGTTTATAACAGTTTTTTTACTTGAACAACATTACTAGGATTTTTAAGTTTTTGTTAAAGTAGAAAAATTGTTAGAAACGAAGTATAAATATTTTTTTTAACTTTTATGGCACGATCTTATTTATTATGTATGTAAGAAAGGCTCTACGAAGCGAAATTTTTTTACGACCATTATTTAATTATTTTTTTCCCTTACAATTAAGACAGTATTTTTTTTTCATCTTTAATTGTTTATAACTTTTGCAATTTTTTATGTGCTAATACACTCTTTTGGCACATTTTTCTAGGCTTCATTCCAAATCCAATGAGGTATCGCACATAATTTTAAGACCAGTATCTCTATTTTGTACCATTTTCAACTTATCGAGTAGACTATGAATTGATATTTTAAAAATGCTTCGAAACAAACCAAACGAAACAACCAACGAACTTTAGGGCCCGAAGTTTCCCAAAATGATTATTTAGCGAGATCTACTCATAGCAACCCAGGACTTTGTATTTTACATACCTTAATAAGATAGCTAAAGAAAACAGAATAGAATTTCAATAAGAATGACCATATGTAGTCATGTAACATTAGTTGGTATCATATTTCGCGAAGCACGGCACAGCTCTTTTTATTCGGCATATAGATTATATTCTTTGTTTGAATATTATTATTAGGCTTTGAGTAATCATTAACTGGAGTAAAAGGGCAAAACGCTCAGCCAAATTACGTGTAGTGCTACGGCACAATAACCGTGTACAAGCCGGCACAATAACCTTTTATACGCACTGTGTCCTATCTAATCAAATCCTATTTTTAATTAATTTCAACAGCTTCAATTATGAATTGATATTTTAAAAATGTTTCGAAACAAACCAAACGAAACAACCAACGAACTTTAGGGCCCGAAGTTTCCCAAAATGATTATTTAGCGAGATCTACTCATAGCAACCCAGGACTTTAGATTTTACATACCTTAATAAGATAGCTAAAGAAAACAGAATAGAATTTCAATAAGAATGACCATATGTAGTCATGTAACATTAGTTGGTATCATATTTCGCGAAGCACGGCACAGCTCTTTTTATTCGGCATATAGATTATATTCTTTGTTTGAATATTATTATTAGGCTTTGAGTAATCATTAACTGGAGTAAAAGGGCAAAACGCTCAGCCAAATTACGTGTAGTGCTACGGCACAATAACCGTGTACAAGCCGGCACAATAACCTTTTATACGCACTGTGTCCTATCTAATCAAATCCTATTTTTAATTAATTTCAACAGCTTCAATTATGAATTGATATTTTAAAAATGTTTCGAAACAAACCAAACGAAACAACCAACGAACTTTAGGGCCGAAAGTTTCCCAAAATGATTATTTAGCGAGATCTACTCATAGCAACCCAGGACTTTAGATTTTACATACCTTAATAAGATAGCTAAAGAAAACAGAATAGAATTTCAATAAGAATGACCATATATGTAGTCATGTAACATTAGTTGGTATCATATTTCGCGAAGCACGGCATAGCTCTTTTTATTCGGCATATAGATTATATTCTTTGTTTGAATATTATTATTAGGCTTTGAGTAATCATTAACTGGAGAAAAAAGGCAAAACGCTCAGCCAAATTACGTGTAGTGCTACGGCACAATAACCGTTTACAATCCGGCACAATAACCTTTTATACGCACTGTGCGAGTTTCTATAACTGCACCCCCTGAATCCGTAGGTATGTTTTGAGCTAAACATTTCTGCGACCCTTTCGAGTCGTTTCCTATGCACCTTAATAACGACACAGCGTGTATGTATATTTAGTATACGAACATGAAGTTACTAAAATAAAATGCATTTATTCCTTTACTTAATAATCAATGCCATCGGCGCTGTGCTTTATTTCTTGTATTGTATTATCTTGTCAGTGTTGTCTGTATGTGTCGCATAGCTTAACATAATGTTTTATTTATGACTTACCAAGCTACAGGCAGTTTGAGATTCACATTGTAATTTGTCTGATAATAATCTTGGCCGACACCCAGCGCCCGTGACAACCCGAAGTCAGATATTTTCACTCTGTCTTTACTAAATACTAAAATATTCCTTGCCGCCAGATCTCTGTAACAAACACGTCATAATCGTATATTAATTACAGTTATTACAAAATACGAAAGAGAAGGGAGTGAATGATAGCTGAAGGAGGAGAATGAAGGAAAAATACATTTTGCGTTGAGCCCCAATTAAAGTGATTAGGGCAAAGCTGTTGATTCCGAACTGGCAAAGTTATTGCACTTTACATTAGAAGACGCTGTTCAGTATTCTAGAGTAGTTAATAGTTAAGCTAGGTAGTTGGAATTATAACCATTCCTATTACGTTGGCTAAATCAAAATAGAATATATATCGCTTGTCCGCAAGAAAACTGTTTTAACTCTGAAAACATACTTTTTCAAGCGAAGCGATTAAAGGATCTTATAATAAATATATATAAAAAAATATATATATACAGGGTGTATTTTTGAAACGGGGCAGTAAGGGCAAGTACCTTAACCGTTGCAGTTACAGCAAAACGTTCTTAAAAGACCTTCCCTAACTTTTTAGGACATTTTGAACTGCATTCACAGATTTTGTAAAAAACTTACAGTTAGCAAAAAAATGCAAAAAGTTCAATTTTTTTTTTTTATGCCAATCGATTCTATTTCATGTGGAGATCAAAAAACTCTATGGGACCATTTTAGCTTTCAGTACTAGAAAAGACAGAAATCGCCAAAAACGTTTCCCATACATTTCGGCAACAGAAACGAATTTCTACGATGGTCTAACTTTTTGTTATGGCCTGGAAGTGGGTAGAATTGACTGTAAAGTAAATAAAAAGAATTTTTACCCTCAAATTTCGAATTTGATTCGAAAATCTGTGTGTTATACTTAGTTTCAGCTGAGAAACTTCGTATGAGTTATTAATTAAGGATTTTCGCTAAAATGTCTTCTAATCGTGAAAAAGTTGACTTATTAGAAGCGTATTTTGAAAGAACCCTGCAATTCCAGGTTTTTCAAAAGATTTGTAATAATCTTTCTTGTTGGCACATGCCACAACGGATACTTATTGCGGTACCACACTAATGCAGCTCCCGCATTTCGATTATTGACAAAATACGCTTCTAATAAGTCAATTTTTTCACGATTAGAAGACATTTTAGCGAAAATCCTTAATTAATAACTCATACGAAGTTTCTCAGCTGAAACTAAGTATAACACACAGATTTTCGAATCAAATTCGAAATTTGAGGGTAAAAATTCTTTTTATTTACTTTACAGTCAATTCTACCCACTTCCAGGCCATAACAAAAAGTTAGACCATCGTAGAAATTCGTTTCTGTTGCCGAAATGTATGGGAAACGTTTTTGGCGATTTCTGTCTTTTCTAGTACTGAAAGCTAAAATGGTCCCATAGAGTTTTTTGATCCCCACATGAAATAGAATCGATTGGCATAAAAAAAAAATTTGAACTTTTTGCATTTTTTTTGCTAACTGTAAGTTTTTTACAAAATCTGTGAATGCAGTTCAAAATGTCCCAAAAAGTTAGGGAAGGTCTTTTAAGAACGTTTTGCTGTAACTGCAACGGTTAAGGTACTTGCCCTTACTGCCCCGTTTCAAAAATACACCCTGTATATATATTTATTTATTTTAAATATATATATTTTTAAATCGTATACGTACCTATGTATCAGTCTTTTGTTCTCCAAATAAGCCATTCCATCACAAATCTGTTCAGCGAACTCGCATAGATTGGGCACAAGGAAATCGGGCCGCAGCGACACTTCCCGAAGGCATTCTAACAGCGAGCGCAGCGGGGCCAACTCCGTTACCTGAAATATTCAATATTACTCTCCAAAAACTTATTTTTTGGTGAGAGAAAATGTGAATGGAACTGGTTTTACTAGTTTTCTGACAAAATGGCTGGTTTTAAAATCATATTAGCTCAAGGTGGCACCAATTTATCACCTTTCTTTTTCGTCGATTTTTAGGGGTAGTAACACCTTAAATATGTTGTTTCCTTAGACGTCAGATAACATATTAAAAGCAGCTGCCACCGATATACCTGCCCGCGTGCTACTTAGGAGTATAAAAAATTGTCTACAACCAATTCTCAGACTTACCGAATAAACACGAATTTATAAAAATCGGTCAAGCCGTTTCGGAGGAGAATACATATAAACACAAGATTTTCATATTTTAGATGCAGTTAAAACATAATAATTATTGTTACCAGCATTTGCGAATCGGAATGCAGTACAACTCCGTACAGGCGCACGATATTGGGGTGCTCGATGCTGTGCATCACCGCCGCTTCTTTCAGGAACTCGTTGGAGTTGGACGTCATGCGCTCCTGGCCAAGGCATTTTATTGCCACTTGCAACTGTAATAAAAACATTAATTCTTTCACTTTTAGATTTATCGAAATCAGAAGATCTTAATAACATAAAAGTACGCTTATATAAACCGAAAGGTTTGCCGCAGAGGTGTATAACACTAACAATCTATCTGTGATAGTGAGGTAAGCCTATCACCATCCACTAGACAATATAAAGGGTCATTCAAATAGAGCAGGTCGATATTAATAATCTGTGGCGGCCATTTTGTTTTGGCGGCATCTGTCAAATCTGTTTTTCTTATTTAGTCACTGATGCCAAATTACCATGGCAAGTTACACGGTTGAGCAGCATGTGCAAATGATAAAATCTTATTATAAAAATTGAATTGGATTGATTGAAGAGGATCCCAATTTTGGCCAAAAAATAGGTGTAGTATAGTTAATTCTAATAGTTGCCTTAAGTCACCGGGTGAATTAGGTTTATGAAATAAGTCGACTTTAAACACCTGGGTGAATTAAAAAAACTTATTTAGAATTATTGTCATATATTACTTATTATTAGGCTACAGTAGCCCTACAACAACCTACAGCATTTAGTCAAGGGCCGCGAAAAAAAAAGCCCATATTATTTACTAATTGTCTTTTAAACACATCAAAATCAGTAATGCATTTTTTTAAGCAAAGAGAAACAAATAATATTATTATTAAAAAAAGTATTTTTATAATTATAACATTAATTTATTAAAACTTGCAATAAAAAAGCAACATATTTCTTACCAATGGTAAAAACAACTTCTTGTATATCTATGTAAATAATATTTTTAAAAAAAATATGCAAATAACAAAATAAAACGTTGTTTCTGAGAAATAAATAAATAGAAAGTCGATTTTTTTTTCCATACAAACTTAGTCAGAACTGAAAAACAGTGTTTTTTTACGTTTTTGCCGTAAGATCTATTAGGATGGATGTTGTTATAGATCAGATTTGACTTCGCTAGACTTTTTCTTGTGCGGTTTTCTGAAGTCACAGGTCTAAGCCAATAAGCCACAATCGACCGTTGCCCTGAAAGCCAACATAGAGTAAGATCCCAGAGCAAGCAGACATAACTTATTTTCACACGGATGAAACCTGAAGTTTTCAGTAGCGTCTCGTGTGCCTTGAATACCTATGCGCTTTGTGGAACTTGCCGAGTGACACCTGGGCAGGTACCAGGTGAGAAAGGTTACTACAAATAAGAATTATTTAACTTAAACTCACATGGCTGATTTTTATTTATGTCATGTAGAATATTATTTTAAAGTAATATCATAAGTGTCAGACACTTTTGATGGACCAAATAATTCTTGTTTGTAGTTACCTTTCTCATCTGGTACCTGCCCAGGTGTCAGTCGGCAAGTTCCACAAAGTGCGGCGGTATTCAAGGCACACGAGACGCTACTGAAAACTTCAGGTTTCATCCGTGTGAAAATAAGTTATGTCTGTTTGCTCTGGGATCTTGGACTAACATAACGCAGGCTATCGCTCAGATTCAGCCGGATATATGCAGCAGACTCATTAAAAATTGGACCTCTCGAAATCGTGCCACCATACGAAGCCGCGGCGGACATTTAAACGATGTCATATTCCATCCATAATGGCATAAATGGGCCTTTCAAATAAAAATAAATTTCGTTAATATCTCACGCGCGTCTTGTTTTATTAAATTTTAACATCGACCCGTCCTTGTTGAAAGACCCTTTATATTTATAAACTCCATGCTGCATTAAAAAAAAACTGACGGAATAATCCCAAACAACAGTTGCCCCACCCGGGAATCGAAACCGAGTTGAGAGACCGCATACGCTACACGACAACGAAGCAGTCAGAATGTACAACAAAAAAAATGCTATTCATAGTGTTTTTAATAAAAATACGTTTAACCGCGCCAACATGCACTTGAATACCAAATTCTTTTTTCTTTTAGGTACTTCCTAGTGAAAGTTTTATAGGTTGCGCACAAATTTCTGCTTTTATGTTCGATGCAAACATTTGTACGAATTGTGATTAAAAATCTAACTGTTCCAGAAAAGAAAGACAACCCCAAACAAAAAACATTTCTTAAAGTGAAAAGCACTTCGTATGAATGACAATATGAAGAAAAACAGAGATTGACAAGATAACGTCATCCAGCGCAGCCGTAATCTGCACTCATCAATGTGCGCCATTGTTGCAACAACTCGCAACTGATAAGCGACCCTCGTTCGTACCTACAGAGGTTAATCAAATTCAAAAATCCCATCCGCTGTAACTTAAATAATAATCACCAATGTACAACGATATTTCTTTGTGATTTTAAAGCAAACGTATCTGATCCTGCACAGATTGCATTATGTATAATGAAAACATTAAATGGTTCTTACCCTCTGGTTGCCCGTAGTCCAAGTGCCTTGCTGCACCACTCCAAACTGACCCTTGCCAAGCTCCTTGTTTATTGTGATGTCTTCAATGGATATTATATGTTTGGTTGGCACTTTGACATTATTATCATTAAATGGTTGGAATTCCATTGGAATAGAGGAATGGTCTTGGTCTTGTGAACTCTGCAAACCGAATACATTTCTATATATTTTTGCAATCCTTTTCTTCATGATTTTTTAAAATGATGCTGAGACCCTTTTATCCGAATCAGAGAACAAGAGTGTACTGAGCAAAATGAGAGCGCGAAGTGCGAACAAAATCATATTTCTTTTTGTAACATTGTCTCATGCATAAAAGAATTGTTTAACATAACGTCATTATTGTAATATATCCAGAAATATTCTGGTTCCCTTGCAGTCAACAAGAAAGATTGCATATCCGATAGAAAATAACAAGTATTATCATTGAATTTTGAACAAAATGAGATCATATACAGTTGTGAGTAGGTATCGTGTTGTTGTAGTCTAAGAGCCCGATATACAACCACCTTCACCGAGATGTTTATTTGATGAAACGTATTTTATATTTAATTTAATATGTCAATAAATATATTGCATATGTCTAATAAATTTCACTCCATGTTATGATTAATTAATAATTAAAAATATTTTTTTTTTTTAATGATTTCACCGGTTTGATTATTAGACAAATTCTATACCAATCGAAAGTCTGAAGTCCATAGAATATGCAAACGTTGGGTTGTCTATTCTTTTCCGGTCACAACTCTCGGGTAGCCAGGTATAAACAGGTAAATCGATACTAGCATTTTGCACCGGTCTGATTATTGAATTAAAATTGAAAATAAACCCTATACCATCGTATTCATAATGAAATAATCATTATGAACACGATGGTATATTGCGAGTAAATAGGTGCGACTACGCGACAGAGATCCCAACCATCCCATGCGATAGAAGAGGACACACAGCATAGCAGCTGTTTAAAGGCCGCCCATTTAAAGAAAGAGAGTCCGCATGCTATTTGTTCTTGAACATGAAAAGGATAGTGATAGACGCGTATATACTGTGTATTATTTTTAAGTAGTTTATTACTAAAATAGAGAAATAGTAATTTAATGTTTTCTAATCAATTAATTATTTGTGTATATTTGTTTCATGTTACACTAAAGTATATAATATACATTTTTAGTAAAAAAGCTATAGTAAGACATATAATAATATAATACAAATTTTTAATTATTAATTAATCATTATCATGGACTGAAATTTGTTAGACAACCCATATGCAATATATTTATTGACATATTAAATTAAATATAAAATACGTGTCATCAAATAAACATCTCGGTGAAGGTGGTTGTATATCGGGATTCTATACTATTGGGTTCATAGTTAATGCATGATTTGAGATAATATGATATGTGATGAATAAAGCCTAGCTTGCTATGACGTTGCTTGCACAGACATGAAACTTCTAGAATTCTTATTCCGATAGGGCGTACATACAGCATCTGCAGTTGTAAATTAGTAAATTGCTCAGACGATTGTTATACTCTGTCGAGATTTCCGTTGTAAACAAATTTGATCGGAATAGCTTAAGGTGTTATAGTTATGACTTTTAACTTATAGCATAACCAACGTTTGGTATTAGTATTCGTACATCCAACACTAGTTGCGAATGTGGATCGCCCACCCAAAGTATGGCCCATCTGTTGTCCTGCCCATTACTTCCTACCCCTTGTACCCTAAAAGACCTTATGCAGGCCAACCAAAAGGGCGTCCTAGTAGCATCCTATTGGTCTAAAGCTGTATAAGCTGGAAATATTAAACAGAACTACAATAGTCACTGACACGAAAAGAAGAAGAAGAAGTATACGTAACACCCTCCTAAACAAAATGTCTCAAAAAACTGATAGCTATTTATACCTGTCCCTTATTATACTAGAGCCAAAGCCTTTGAAAATGGTAAAAAGTGAAGGAAGAGAATATAACTAAACTTGCATCGAAGAGACAAATCTAATGTATAAGTGATTATAATTCAAAATTAGGTATTTCTAAATAACAATATTAATAAAAGACGTTAGGTTATGATTTTAAGCATCTGCACATAATTATAATTATATTGTAGACACGGGTCGATCGAAACTGTCGAGCAAAAGGGTATTTATGCCTATAAAAATATTTGCGTTCGTTAATTAGTACTTAAAAGTACAATGATAGGCAAAAGAAGCCAACGCGCGCGCTTATTAGACCAGGGTCGATAATTTTTAAAACAAAAAAAAATAATAGTAGGATGAAACCCATTAGAAAAGGAGGAGAATGTTATAAAAATAATAGGAAAAATAATTTACGGGCGATCTGGTCTATTAGTGGATCCGCGTTGTGAAAAGATCGCGAACTTTTAAATTTTGAATTTCACGAATACGTCTTTCGTTACAATTATATCATACTAGCTGTTTCCTGCGACTTCGTCCACGTGGGATTCGTTATGTTAACTATGCTGCTGTTACCCGCTCCGCTCCCGTAGTATTAGTATTAGTAGTCATTCGACATCAAAAGTTTAATCGAAAAAACTAAATATATCGAAACATCGATCAGATTTAGCTTATTTAAACGAACATCAATACGAACTTGCGGTCCCTGAATCAGTCCACTGTTATATCAAATGCGTGAAGAGTTTTTTTTTCAAAATGATGTAACTACTTGTATTTTTTTATGGTATCTATTTCTGCACTTTCAACGTCGGTAATGTGCGCCTCTCATGTGCAGGTGGTATAACATGTAGGGTAATCAGTTAGATAGCCCATCATTCGTTTAGCACTACCTTCACAGTTGAGCAGCAGTTTCCTCAACAAACCTCGTTAAGTAATTTAGCTCTGAAGCGTATTTAGGGTTTCCTAAGTAAGTAGGAAAGCCCTCAGCATGAAATCAAGACAAATGGGTTCTGCAAGATCTGGTCGGTGGTCTGGTGTCATTATGATCGCCACAGGTCGCATGTGGCTTGAGAAGCAGAACATGAAATAGGTTCAGTGCAATACCCTAAATTATGAGATAAACCAGTTTTTACCCTTCAACCCTCCCACCCTTCCACTTCCCGACCTCAGATCGCCTGTAATTTATTTTTCTTTTATTTTTTGATATATTCTCATCCTTTTCTAACAGGTTTCATCCTACAATTTTTTTTTGGTGGCAAATATTATCGGCACTCTACGGATTTTTGTACAGTTGCTACACGGGGGTCGAGCCGCGCGCGGAAGCTAGCTATATTGTAAATACAGGTCCAGTGCTAGAATTCTATGATACTGGAACCAGCTACTGATTAATGTGAAAAATCCTTAATACTAATAATAAACAGCATACTTACAGATGCATTGCGTTTATGTGGCCTCAGCAGTCTCCTTATTTTGTGAATGTATGTGTTTGGGAAATATTTGGAGTAAATCTTCTTATATCGTCTTTGTTCAGGTTTGGATAGACCAATAAATTTTAAGTCTTCAGTCACAACAAATTTCAATTGTGATATTTTTGTTATTTTTAGGGCATTTCTGCAACAGAAAGAAACAAAAAATGTGGCAAAGATTTTTTATCTGTGGAAAACAACTGCTCGATTTTCAACGTTTTGATTATGCATATAAAATTAATGCAGACACAAACAAACAGCAATAAGGAAGTAATAATAGCAGACACAGTTTTTGGTCTTTAAATACTGTTACTTTACACCAAGCGATGAAAGTATATAGTCGATTTAATTGAGGGTGTAGTTTGGGACCCGATTCGAAACTAAAGGGCCTTAATACACCCAAAGGAAATCGAACTTTGTCACACGTGATACATAATGCTTCATACTACACCTACAAAGAAGCAAAAACTACTAAAAACAACAAAATCAAAAATACCAAAATGAACCTTAAAATGAAAGAAGAAAGACTTCGAATTTTGTTCTACTTTTCCTCCTGCTGCGCTCTGCAGCGAAAGAAAAAGTAGAAATAGTCACGCTGTTCAAAACTTGTCCGAAAACACTAACTTTCTTTGATATTCCCTGTATGACATACTGAAATGAAGTACTTTCTACATAGGTGTAGTATAAAAGCTTATTAACACAAATAGATAATTATCTGTTTAATGTGCTAAATATGTGGTATACGGCCATTGTAATATTCATGTAATATTTTAAAGTATACCAACATTCATTTTAGCACTCAAGGACTGTGCTGAGCAAAATACTAAATATTTGGGTAAAATATGATTATATTACCTATGTCAAGTATGTATACATAAAATTAAAGATTTTGAAGGTTTTGAAGTTAATTGCAGATGTCTGTCCAACTAATGGAATGAGATTGCACTCAAGCGTGACCAATCACCATTTAATTTGTGGCTAGATTCAAACCCGTCAAGATCTTTGATTTTATCTTTAAATTTACACCTCATTATGCTAGATAAATTGAATATGGTAAAAACTCTCACTACTTTGAAAATAATGGTTGATTTTACTGAGAAACAGTTGAAGAAGATATGGGTCCGGCAGGATTTGAACCTGCAACCTTCTACACACCAGGTGATCGCTTTAACAACCACGGTCGCCTCTTGCCAGGACCCTAAATATCTCAACTGCCCCATATCTTGTTCAACTGCTTCTAAGTATAATTTGCTAAGCATAGCTAAATGCTATAAAAATAATCTAGGGTTTATATAGATGTAATCTAATGTTTAGTGAAATAGACAAATAATAATAGGCAGCAGAGCAAAAAAAAATGAATTACCGTAAAATATAACAAAAATAAAACTGCATCAAATAAAATTAGAATCAAGAATAATAAACAGCAGATGCAGCAAAATTTAGTTTTGCAAAATAGGAGCGCAAAACAATTCACCAGCTAACATAAAATTAAAAAAAACAAAAGTAAGCAAAACACCAAGTATCAGCACTACCAACCATGAACTATTGAAAATACTTTTAAAATGTGTGCAGAAATATAAAAGAAATAAAATAAAAGGAAATTTTTTTTTTTTTTTTTTTCCTTCCTCTTTATTTATCAGCAATCAGTCGCAAGACTATAAGCTGGTTTGTTGCCAATCTTTGTTATTCTATGGAGGGAGAGTGACCAGTGCCACTCTTCCCACTCAAAGGACATCTTATCTCTTCAGTCTTTTCACAGTGCCAGAAGAGTCCAGTAGTTGAGTCGCTAACGGATTTGGGTGCAGTGATAGCCTGTCAGCATATTGCTTTTTGTACTTTTCGATTTCAGCAGATATTGTAGGCACATTTAGGTGGCTGTGAATTTCATCAGTTTTTGAGAACCAAGGAGCATTCGCGATTGTTCTGAGGATATTATTTTGCATCCGTTGCAAACACATAATGTTGCTTTTGCAGGCTGTACTCCACAGTGGGAGACCATATGTCCATATTGGTTTCAAGACCGAGGTGTATATCAGTAACTTGTTGTCCACTGATAGTGCAGAGTTTCTGTGCATCAGCCAGTGTAGATTTTTAAACTTAATGTTGATTTCATCTCGCTTCTTTTTTAAGTGGACCTTCCAGGTTAGTTTGCGGTCTAAGTGGAATCCTAGATACTTGATGCAGTCTGTATCTGGCAGGAGATTGCTATCGAGATTCACTGATGGGCAGTTGTTTCTTCTCAAAGTGAATGTGATGTGCGCAGATTTCTGGGCACTCGCTTGAATTCGCCATTTCTTTAGCCAAGTGGTTGTCTGGTCTAGTAGGTTTTGTAGTTTATAGCTAGCATTTAAAGGGGATTCATCACATGCAAGAAAGGCAATGTCATCAGCGTATGTGGCAACAGTCACTTCGTCGGATATTGGAAGATCTGCGGTAAATATATTGTAAAGCACAGGTCCTAAGACTGAGCCCTGTGGAACGCCAGCTTCAATGTCATGGAGGGTGGATCTTGAATCACCCTGTTTCACTCGGAACGATCTGCCGGACAAGTAGGATGTAATTATGGGAACGACCGAGTGAGGAAGCTTTTCCTTAACCTTACATAGCAGGCCTTTGTGCCACACACGATCAAATGCCTGCTGGACATCTAAGAAAGCAGCAGAGCAATATTGCTTCCTTTCGAAACATTGTCTTATTGTGTCATATACTCGGTGAACTTGCTCAGTCGTGGAGTGAGATTTGCGGAATCCAAACTGATGAGTAGGTATGATATCACTGTTATCCATAAAAACTTTTAACCTTCTGAGGAATATTTTCTCCCACAGCTTCGACAGGACAGGCGTTAAACTGATAGGGCGGTAAGAAGAGGCTTCGTGAAGTGGTTTGCCAGCCTTATGAATCATAATGATTTCTGATATCTTCCAAAGTTTCGGAAAGTATGAAGTCCGGAGTATTGCGTTAAATAAACACGCTAGGAACGTGAAGCCCTTTCTGGGTAGTTCTTGTAAGATTCCTGGTGTTATCAAGTCGAAGCCAGGTGCCTTCTTTGGGTTTAGGTGTTTAATTTCTTGGGCTATTTCTCTAGGTGAGGTGGGTTTTAGAGGTAGGCAGAGTTGGAGGTCCTGTTGGAGTATGCAATCTAGGTCCGATTCATTGGTATAGTGTGGATTCGGTTTAAAAACATTTTCGAGGTGGGTGGCAAACAGTTCAGCCTTTTCATCATCTGTTCTTGCCCATGAGGAGGATGATTTAAGAGGAGGAGAGCATTTTTGTGGTTTACCACTGAACTTCGTAGCTTTCCACAATGAGTGCTCACCCTTTCCGTTCGCTGACATATTTTCAAGTTTGGTCTGCAGAGTAGTATTAGCCTTTTCTTTGAGAAGTTCTTTGAGATGTTTAGATGCTTTGTTGAACGCTGTTCTGTCAAGCGGGTGGTGTGATTGATGCCTCTTTTCTACGATTTTTGTTTTAATATCTAGTGATACTTGTACTAGTGAGGATGATGGACATATGTATGGAGTATTTTTCCATGTTGCAGTTTGGATTAGGTTGGTGACATACAAACAGGCGTCTTCAATATCATCATGTGTCTTAAGAGAGATGTTCAAGTTTAGGTTATCATTTAGGTAACTTCGGAATCCTTCCCAATCTGTTCTCCTGTTTGAAAGGCACTCCATAGGTTTTTCAGTTAGAATGTTACAACTCAAAGTAAGAATCACGGGGGTATGGTCGGAAGACCCATCAAGGCTGGATTCGATAGCGGAGTAAAGATGACTAATACCTTTGGTTACGAAGAAGTCTAGTAAATCTGGTAGTTTTTTGGGATCCGAGGGCCAGTAAGTCGGTTCACCTGAGGACAGGACTGATAGATGGTTAGTGTCTAGAGAGTTTTTAAGAGAACGACCTCTGGGTAGGGTTGTGCGGGCGCCCCAAAACGCATGTTTTGCATTCCAGTCACCTCCAGAAATAAATTTGCTTCCTAGTTGAGCAAAATAATGACTAAACATTTGCTCAGATATCTTGTGCCTTGGTGGGCAGTACACCGAAGACAAGGTGATGAAGCCTGCTCTATCCTCCAGCCTGACTGAAGTGGCTTGGATGTGTTCTGTTGAATAGTTTTCCACCAGAGAGTGCTTCAGATTGGAGCGGATGGCGATCGCAGAACCCGCATGAGCCTTGCCATTATCCGGATGCGGCGAATGATAGATATTGAATCCTTTAAGATGGAAAAAGCTGGTCTTAGTGCCATGTGATTCGGATATTAGAACTACGTCGAGTTTGTTGGATTTTATCAGGGTTTCTAGTTCCAGGATGTTAGGTGCTAGTCCATTGATGTTCCACGTAGCTATGCGTAGACTTGTCATGGTTGTAGTTTGCTAACAACGGTTGTCAAAAGGCTCAGTAATGAACCAATCTGTTGTATGAGTGTGTCAATTTTTTCAGATTGTTTAATTAATAACTGCTCTAGAGAAGAACTTTGTTGAGGGATGGCGTTTGCTACTTTCGAAGTTGTAGAAGAGTAGCGTTCTGTAACTTCAGCATATGTGGGTTTGTCTGGTACGTGAGAAAGTTGACGTAATGTGTGAGGCTGCTCTTTGCTATGGATTGTGGTTTTTTCAACTTTATTGCTGGTAGCGGCTCGTGAAGACAATGAATTGTTTCGGCTGGCTTTTCTGGCCAGAATTTCTTTATATACCTGGCAGCCTTTATAATTCGCAGGGTGGTCGCAAGAACATAGCGCGCATTTAGCGGGAGTGTTTCTATCTTTCTTAGGACAGTCGGCAGTTTTGTGACCATCGCCACACTTGACGCACCGGAACGGCCTCATGCAATTGTTCTTTGAGTGACCATATTGCTGGCAACGTTGACATTGAACAATTGTCGTGGTTTTACGAGGATTTTCTATGATTATCTGCTGGTGGAAAATAGATTTTATGTCTTTGACAGCCTTATTGTTACTGCAAGGTTCAATATTAACAAAGAATGTCGAAGTTGGAGACTTATGTGGACCGTGCCGACAGTTAATGATTTCACCACGAACTGAATTACCTGATTCTTCAATCGCCTTTATTATTTCGCTGTGAGGTGTGGTGTGGTGGAGTTTCCTTATTACAATACGGTAGGCTTTCTTGTCTCTCTGGGTAAAAGTGTGACCAATTAGTCCATGTTCACGTATTACCGATATCACATCCTTATAGAGTTCGGTCGAATCTATTAATATGCGCAGCAGATTTTTATTTATTATTTTTATTATGAATTTGGTCGGATCGCATACGGTTTCTATAAGCTTAGAAAGCTCATTGACGTTTTCAATTCCATAAAGAATTATCGGTGGAGGTTTGGTTGGCTTCAGCGCGACAGAATCTTCCGACGGATCTAGTGGTAAAGAGTCAAACATGTTACCAGTCGTTACACGACCTGTGCTTGGAGGTGAGTCACTTGTTCTTCTTCGTTTATTACTGTTTGAGGGTATTCTTTGCCAAGATGGTGGTTGTGGCAGTATGGCGCTATGGTCATTCGGCTTTGGTGCACTTTGTTGGTTCAGGCTTAAGTCTGGAGGAGCCTGCTTATTAGATGTTTCGCACAAGGATGCGGAACGCGGTCTATTGACTAGTCCTGGATGGAAAACTTGTTGTGTTAGAGTTTTGGTATTTGGGGTATTTGAATTCATGTTTGTTCCCACGAGTGGGGCCGATTTAAAGGTCGCTCTCTGGGGTGACGCCCATTCCCAGTGAGAAGGCTAGCATCAACGACGGTTCGCCTGCTCCGTCGAGGTTGGTCGCTAGTGGCTGACTAACCCGCCAGTCATCCATCCCCTTGGCGCGCCCCGCACCGTGGGATTAGGAGATTTTTGAAGAGGTTACCTTCCTCGCAGTCCAAGTGGCGAAGCTCAGACCCCCGTTCCTGAGGAACAGGTTCCACAGGTTTACGGTGCTAGGGCAACCCTCTCGGGCCGCACGCTGGTTTTTCTGTCGGGGTTGTCTCCCTTAGCTAGATGTTCGGTTTTAGGGCGCCGAAGATTCGCCTTTGCCCTACTTACTTTGCTATCAAGATCACGAGGTAGATGTAATGTGCAAGACTCGTATTAAGATCTAGACATTGCCCGGGGTGTGGGACGATCCACAGAACGTGGATCCACTACCAGACCGCGGCGGCAGTCTGGCAGTGGCGGGGACGTGTAAGATAGGACTTTATGGTGCGCGCCTGATAGCCCAGTCTTGCACACCTGGGCGTACGCTATCAGCTCTATAAAAGGAAATAATACAAAAAAAATAAAGGAGAAAGAATTACTAAACTATTAACATTACTTTTCAATATGCATTTGGAGTTAAAACAAACATAAGCTATCAATTAATGTTTTATGTTTGACATCCCTTACTCTAACTTTTAAACGCGTTGCATGATTATTATAGTAATTTTGAATAGGAATTAACGCATATCATGCATATAAATTACCTTTTGGCTCTATGTTTCAGCAATGAGTTACACTCAGAGTTGATAGTTGTTTAGTCTGCAAAGAGCATATTACCAAGTTTTCTCCTGGCAGAACAAAACATGTAGCGCCACAAATTTTGAGATGGTAAATAATACCTAGTTTAGTGTATGATGATTATCTAATTATACCCAACTTACTTTAAGCGGGCTTTAGTGAACAAAAGTATTTTCTATTTTGGGGTGCATGAAAGGAGCCTCCTCGAGTGACGTATACAACGATTTCCTACGTCCGGCGCACCCTGGGCAATTTGCAAATCCTCCAAAGCGAATTGGCTAATCCTTCACCACGATGGCAAGTCAAATAAAATTTGACTAAGCCATCGACACGACAAAGAAGAAGAAGATTTAAACAAAAAGAACCACCTGGTCACTAAATATCATGTTTATGAAATAACTACATATATTGTTATTCTTCATATAAGATAGCAGTTTTTATCTTGAATAACAAAATAATAGATAGCACAGCATGGATAAACTTGCAAAGTCAATTGGTCATACTCCTAACATGTTTTTGTTTACCCAGAGTAATTAAGATTAATTTGTGTGGAGTAATTTTAAGACAAAATTTAAAAATGTATCACTATTCACATTATTATGATACCTTTGAATCAGTTAGAGGTAAAAGGTAAGAATAGGCTTCTTCAGATCAATCTGAGATCCTGGCAGTAGTTAATTTTCTTTAAACTTATTTCATGACAAATAGGATAGAACGTGAAATCTAAATTAACAATAAAAATAAAAAGGAGAAAGTATTGATTTTTTCCATGCTTGATAATAAGCACCACTTTTACAAGTGATGGAACCAATTTGCAAGGGCAGATGCAAAGCGCAAAGTTAGAAGCAGAAATAAGACACAAATAAGTACGCTCGCAAAAGTGATATGTGTAACATTAAGTTGAACTCCTTACCTAAACTTTTCGGCATATTGCAGTAGTTCAGCTTCTTCTAGGAAATCATTCATATTCTGACGAAGTCTACTCATATTTTCTGAAAAAGGACACTATTATAAATAAAGTAAAAAAGAACATTTAAAAAAACACTGTTATGATGCTACACTTACCCATCACACGTTGAGCCAAATTATAACATTACAATAAATATTTAATAGTAGTAAATAAAAATAAAGTTAAAATATTACAAAAATGTAGATTTATCTACAAACAGACGATAAATAAATAAGTTTCATTGAACGTACTTAATAAATCACACAATAAATAAATCACAACGTTAATGACAGCATTGACAGCCGTCAGTCAAAAACAGAAACGGAATAGTGTGGTAAGTAAAGTGTGGGTGGCACAGTCAGTCACTCAAGTTTCTAAATACGGCCAAACGATTTTTTGACGATTTTAAGTCGATTTACTCGTTTTATTTGATGATGTAGTTTAAATAACAATTATTTTATTATATAATTTGTAATTTATATAAATGAATTATTTTTTATTCAAGTAGCACTGGTAACAGTTACATAAAGTAAAAATGCTATATTAAATTTGGGAACTGTGACATCTTCTTTCGGATTGGACCTGCCATCTGAGTGAGTGAAATTACTTAAATTTCTCGAGTTAGCAATGTTTGTTAGAAGGAAGAATTCGTTTATTTTTTAACTTAGACATGGCTCGGTTTGCTTAGGTGGTTTGGTCATGTTGAAAGAATGGATAAAAGTAGATCAGTGAAAGAGATATACAACACAGATGTGGCTGGAAGTACTGGATGACGTCGTCCATGAAAGACATATAGGGACCAAATAAATGGCGTCCTTCAGAACGGACATGTACGAAGCACACGAAACCGGTGAGTATGTATGACGAGATGTTTAAAAGTATTATTAATTGACTTTAAAACAACATAAAAACCTTAATTATCTGTATCCCCAACAAAAAACTTTTTATGTGGGACTCTATAGATACATAAACTTGGTTGACACTACGTCCATTATTGTATGTACAAATTGAAAAAAAACGGCTAAGTGCAAGTTGGACACGCGCGCATAGGGTTCCGTAAAATAATCTTATATAAACGGCAAAAAATCATGTCTGTTGTATGCCCGCCCTCCTCTCAATTTAAAAAAAAAGTAAAAGTAAAAAAAGTATTGATTTACAGTAAAAAAGATAGTGTAATTGTAATTTGTAGATACTTTAAGAGCCTGTCACCGTTATCAGTATCTTGCCGTTATCGATATCTCAGTAATAGGGTTCCATTTTTACCCTTTCGGTACAGAACCCTAAAAATGAGTAAATACTTTCTATGGTCATTTTTTTTTTATTTGTCTAGCTGTAAAATGATGTCTAGTTTATTTTTTATTTTTTCTTACTTCGATGTCTAAATTCCGTTGCGTACAGATTTAAAGAGATGTACAATAATGGTATAAAACTTCAGTTTAAAAAGTGTATCTTAGGTTGCACACCAAATAGTTATGCTCGCTATTAGAAATATGAGTTTGTTGAGGTTGAGTTACAATATAATATTTCTTAGGGCATGACTAAAATACAATTTGGTTTTCGTAAATATTATTTCTTTTTAAATACCGTCTACCATTCATTTTTTGCTAGTTAGTCCGAATTACTATAACTCCATATTTGAACGAAAAGGGTACCCTAAAAATGGAAGCTCGTAGGACCTTGCACCTGGCATGTTTAGTACAGAAAGTTGTATTTAAAAAAAGGCCTAAATACCTTTACGAGAAGTTCGAGTGGGTGAAAGCTGTACAAGAGAAAAATACGCGTAGAAGGGAGGCCAACAATATGGTAATACCAGTACATAGAACAGCGCAATATAAGGGTAGTTTTAAATACGCGGCTACCAAGATATGGAATGACCTGCCTCCATCTCTACGCAAATATAATATCCATACCTAGTTTGAAGAAACATATTATATTTAAGAAACCTTTGTGTACCCAAAGCAGGTTTAGAAATAATAATTATTTTTTATTTTTTTTGTTATAAATAATATATTTTATTAAATTGGTGCAGGTTTATGGGTGCTGACCTCAGTTTTTCAATTCGTTTTTAATAAATAATTCTTTTTTAATTTCTAGTTCTCCTAGTACACCTTGTGTCTTGTATCTGTATCTAGGAATTTTCGTTAATTTTTAATTTTTAGTTTATTTTTCTTGTAGGTTTGGTTGTAGTGTTACTTTGTTTATATTTTCTTGTGAGCGTTGATTTACTGTGTTGTTTTTCTGGCAGGGACTAGCTGAAAATCAGTGCTGTGCATTGCGCGCAGCAAATACTGAGCTAGATCCCTTGCCGCACATTTTCTGTGTACTATTCATATTTGGTGTAAACTGTTTTTTTAAATGTAAGATAATGTGTGGCGAATAAATGGTTTAAATTGTTACAATGTATTTTTATACAGTATAATTATAATTATGTTGTAGTATATCATTGTGGATGCCAGGTGACTGCCAGGTGGACTGACGACCTGAAGAAGGTCGTTGGAGGGGACTGGATGCGGAAGGCGCAGGACCGGGTGTTGTGGCGCAATTTGAGAGTGGCCTATGTCCAGCAGTGAACTACGAGCGGCTGAATGATGATGATGATGATATCATTGTAACTCACAAAAATGCCACAATTAATATTTAGTATTTAAAAGAGTAGCTATTTCCACTTTGTCTAAAATTTTCAAGGTTGGTTTGGAATAAAGCCATACCGACAAATTTAGTTTTTCGGTTGGGCTTTATTCCAAACCAACCTAGAAAATTTTGGACTACTGAGAGGTTTTTAAATCTTTTACGAGTTCTCCTGAAATGTTACTAAAAACGATTTACAAAGTTATTCCTTAAAGGTATCGTTATTGTAATGTGCTATTTATGTACACTGTTCCTACTTTATTCCGAACTCATAAGAATAATATATGTCACACCACATTCAAACAATGACATCTAGTCCCAAACTAAGCAGAGCTTGAACTATTTTGAATTCAATACTCTCTCTGAAACCAAGTGTGTAGTTTGAAAGTTTGCTTTAACTATGTGTACCTCTTAGTCGAAACCAAATTTATAGGCGTTCGAATCTTGCGAGAGCTAGAGCGAAACACACATAAAGCGTGAATGCTACTCGTAATGCCGAGTACCCGCCTGGCAAACAAAGACCAACGGACGCGTTCGTTAGTTTCTGTTTGGAGTACTTCGGATTGCTTAGCGGATGCCATAGATCGTTTGTTGGCGTTCACTGGCAATTCAAAGCGTGACGATAACATCAAAGAATTCGGTAAGCGTTCTCTAGGCCATCTAAAATAGGACTATCAAATTCGTTCGTTGGTCCAACAATATAATTTTTGTATCATTTTAACGACTAACAAAACTAGAAAGTTTTAAATATTGTCCTGAAGTTCTTCACAATGGCCATATTAATATATTATAAAAAATAATTGTACTATTCAAATATTTAATTTATCGATTAATCGACTAATTCATATGTTTTACCACCCCATCTCTAACACATATCAAAGTAACTGTCAAATGTATGTCACTTTTGGCAGTAGCGTTTATGGAGTTGCCATAAACAAAGTTACTTTCCATTATGGGTATTATATGAATAAGAAATTGATGCTTTACAAGATTTCAATAAAAGCAAGTTATTGTCTCAGGATTCCTAAATTGTTTAGATTTAACGAAAAAGTAATAAGAATTTTTAATGCGCACAATTTAATTTTATACATAGTAGTATATTTATATTTTAATCATGGCAGCATCTGTAAGTACTTTGCAAATATGGCGTAGAGTTGTACAAAATGCAGTGGGAGATATATGATAAACTTGTCAATTCCGAATTTTGTTAAAAAGGACATGTTCATAGCTTAAGACAATTTCAATTGATTAAAGTGTGATAGCCGAATATTAAAAGTGAAATGTGAATTTTACGCAATGTAGGTATAACTTTCAGATAAATATTCCGATTTCAAAATAAGTTAGGAATTTCACTTCTTATCGCTACGGTATCGTTTGTTTTTAGTAAATAGGTCGTTTGTTTACTTATTGTCATTTGTGTTATGTTTGTATATCGAAGCTAATTTTATTTTATTAATTTTGGTATAGTTTTGTCAAGACAGGTTTTTGATTACAATCAGCCAGGACATCAAAAAAGGTTATAAATTCCAATATAATATTTCATCGTTCTTAAAAAAAATGTTTCGAGGTTTAAAATTATAAGCTAAATAAGGGACAAGGTCTTAATTATGTCTAAGTTGTTATTAATTGTATAAAATCGTAAGTTTATTTAGTTCTAAACATTACAGACAGTACAGTTTAGTGTGTTATGAACTCTTAAGTATTTTACTGATAGCTACGAAAAAAGAAGAAACCGGTGGTCAGCATCTTGCACATAACTTTAAAGGTAAGTTTTTATATTATTTATTACATTTAAATATTAATTTTACATTTTTCAACTTCAAAATCTTTTAATATCTGTTAAATTATGATGGATGATAATTATCATAAGTTTGTCTGGGATATTGTAACGTTCAAATTCCTGTTATTAAATTCTTTCATTTCAGTTTAGAAGTTTAGCAAGTAATTTTCATCCAAGTCTTTTTTTTGAGTGATGCTTGTAGGATTTGCAACTATGTATGTGATAAAGTTTCTAATTGTAATGGTAGGATTTACCCATGATTGTGTTAGGATATGTCATGCAATTGCATCATTGTCTGCACTCAGAACAAAAGGATGGATGCCTAATTAGGTCCCATTAAGCATATTATCTTTCATTATTAGGTTGATCCCATCAAAGAAATCTTCAAGAGTGTTATTGTATTTAATTTGATAAACAGTATTGAAGTAAATTTATCATAACTTCTGAATTGTTAGAACAATTTATATACAATTATTTTTGAAAAAGAACTTTGGCCTATAATGGCAATGAAATTAACTTTCGAATTAAAGTTGTTGCACTGAACTTTTGTAGAAGTTTGTGTGTTGTCACAAAATTAAAAAAAAGTTCATCATTTCATATTTTTCAATGATTGAATTTTAAAATAAAAACTAGCTGTTGCCCGTGACTTGGTCTACATAGATTTTGATATCATGGAAAAATCTTACCAAAAACTAAAGAAATGATTAAGTAGATGTGCCTTGATCAATGTTTTGAATTTTGAGTACTTATACACAAGTATTCATCCCAAATATTATTTTCTTACGGGTGAAATTTAAAAAATTACTATCTTAATGCTCTTAAATATCATGTAAGGAACCTACTCCTTCTAAAACTATAGCTTCTTAATCATTCCTATAGGGAGTGGAATTTCAAATTGGAGGCTATTTCCTTCAAAATTGACATACTTCACATGTATACACTTTCAACTTCCAACTAACCCCCTTTAAGAGAGTTAATTCCAAAAAAAACTATTTTTTATTTCTTATTAACATCATGTAAAGATAGGAAAAATGATAAACTGCCCATTCCTAAACTTTTAAACCCTACTTCACCCTCTTACTCTTAGGGGTGGAATTACGAAAATTCTGTTATATCTTATTAAGAATGTACCTATATATGGGCATTGTGCAGTATTTCATGTTATTTGCTTCTTAAAATTGACACAACCTGAGAGTGATAACACTGTTCTTAAAAATTAGATTTTAATTAATAAAAAGAACCATCTTATTTTCATTGTATTGAGCTCTGTTACACCAAATCCTTGCAGTCCCTTGAGTGGTGTACTAGTTACATCAACTGCACCTTGGTATTGATCCAAACTTTGTTACTTAACACCACCCACTACTATTTTCTAAACACGAATGTATGAATTATTTTATACTGAGTCAGGCAGCACATGAATTTTATATGGAATGGGTGCATCCAATAATCAATAACTTAATTAAAATTTTCTTCAATACTTAAGAATGCAATCTAGGTTAGAATTATTAAACTAATTATAACAACCAAAGTACTTTAAACTTTTGTTGGCAATTGCAGCAAAATGGCAGTTAGGAAGTTTTGCTAATATACATTTTTATTATAATAGAAGATGTGTCAATTTGCAACATTTTCAAAGTTTTGTTTAAACGTTCCATGGGATAGGGGATGAGCCTATCGCTTTCCCCAGTGCTAATTTCTAGACACGAGAGCTACATTTACATGACCTCAAAGTGGAGATTTTAAGAAAATGACTTTAATAATCAAGTTTTAAATTAACTTTCTCCCGCGGTTTCGTCTGCGTGGTTGTTACGCGCCTTGTAGTCATTTATAATAGCAGCCCTGTATCTAATACATGTCCCACTGCTGGGCTTAAGTGTAGTCATTTACCCGCATCTAAAGAGTATACAAAACTAAATTTTAAGATTCTGACATATCCTTAAATCACAATTAAATCAAAAGTAATTTACTTAAGTAACCACATTAAATCACTAGTTAACAAAGCTTTTAATTTTCAAATTAAATGTGTCATCAATAAAATTATTATCAATATTCAATTGGACTGATATAACAGTTGCCTGAGTAAAGAGCATTAAACCGCAAGTATTTAATAAATTAATAAGCTTAACTGTAAAGCTTTTGAAAGCGTATTTTACCGATGCATTGATAAAATCAAACTGGCAAGTGGCAATACATTAAATTATTTCATTACCGAGTATCATGGTGTTGTGTGCACCAAGCTCAACAACCTGTATGTGGTTTGTACAATTAATCGCGGCTATTAAATCCTTCGTGTTGTGAATCGGCCGCACACTAACATATTCCTGTAATTCCGTGCTATCCGACTATAAAATTGGCTGCAATAAAATGTATGCATATAGGACGTAATCTCGCAGACGATGGTAAGACCGCACATGTGTTTCGTCCTCCTAATTGGCCATATGTTGCACCCCCGTTCGGTACATACGTCGTATATCTAGATTATTGACTAGAGTACGATTTACGGCTCTTAAATCACGGCAATAAGGTTGCAATTAGAAAGCAGCCGTCGCGTTATGCAAAAATTACCACCATTAAAAGTTTTTGCTTAGTTGTCGGTTTTGATAACGTCTCGAGATAAGCTTTGTATTTTTTCAACGCTGTTGAATAACAATGTCCCTACAGTGGGTACTTAGCGAGGCTGCTTGCATATCCTACTTCTGTGGCACGGCGATTATCGATAATCGTACACATTTGCGCATAAGGCGCGTACAAATTACAAAATGACGTCATAATCTTAGTATTAGTTCAACGATCCACTTATCAGTTTGAGCTCCGTTACCCAGGGCAACGGTTACGCTATAGAGTCTTTCGTACTGGCCGATACGACACCTTCACGACGGCCGACCTCGCTAATAAAGCTGCGCAGTAATACCAACACAATAAATATTATGGTTAAAATATTCAACAATGTATGTAAAGGCCACGGTGACGTCAAAGATTGTGCTATTAAATGCATTTTCGTCTCTTGCCAATTAGCTTCATATATCTTCAGAATTTGTTTAAGACGTATCTGCCTTGTTACATAACGAATAGCTAAGCTACTAACAAATAAGTCATGGTTATTGTATATTGCATGTTATGCTTAAAATATACTTTATAGTTATTTTCCTTTTACTATATTTGGTTTGATTATATATCACCGTTCAATATTTTTCGCCATAAATCAACTTACTCAGCATTGGGTTCATATCAGCTCGATGCTCATAAAGTTATTTGTTCGGGAGTATGTTCCAAAATTATATCTGTATCGTCTATAATCCAGTTATTTCGCGAAGTGCTCGGACCGATATCAATTTTCAAACGTGTTAATATTTAACTAGGTACCCTGACATTCTCCTACTGTAAATATCACTTTATTTATGTAATACCAGTAGCTCCCCTTTCACCCTTGTTAAACGTTACTGCGCCGCTCGTGAATGCGATCAAAGGCAAAAGGATTAACCGTAAATATGCGACCGATTGTTTGTTCGACGACAAATAATTCTTCAGCTTTATTATTTAAGAAAAAAATGTACTGAACTCTCAGAGAAAAATCCTTTTTAGAATATATTTAATATAATGCAATATTTTCTTGGGTGTCAGTTGTTCTAGCATCCATGAAGAAAGGCTGTTGGATTCTTCACTACCAACATGGGGCTGCTACCTAGACCACGGGCGTCAGTATCAATAAGCGAGCGCCCTTTTGTCACCTCCACCATTAAGTCACGTCTCATCAATGGGTCGCATTTAGTCCTAGTCATAAAGTGGGAAACGATCCGTGATTGATGATATTCTTCTTAACATGAACAGAAATAAAAAACGGTAGATCCCGAACATGGTCCTTCATTCATGGTGTTAAGCAGTCGTTAAGATTGACACACTGATTCGATGACTCAGCTAGCCGCCAAAAAGCTGGGTATTTTACACCTAAGCAGCTGTTCGACCTTTATCAAGTACAAGTCCGGACGTGTGTGGAATAGTGTCCAAATATTATTAAGTGGGATACAACAGACACTAATGCGCAATAACGACACAATGCCTCAACCGCTAAATAGCGCAAAAGAAAATATGGGGATGGTTGCGCAGAATACCAGCTTGACGCATGCTCGAGATCATCGTCCCAATATTGCCAACCTATCGGTTTGTATAGGATACATTTCGGCGAGTGTGCCGAGGAACTGCACAATCTTATTCCTCCGTCCATATTTCATCATCGAACTGCCAGTCAAATGACACTCGGCATTGCTTCAGGATAGATATTCCACAACTACGAACGAAGCGTTTCGCTTTAATATTCCTTATGCGAACTGCCAAAGAAACGCCCTTCCCGAATCTGTGTTATCTCAAGAGTGCCATCTGGGTGTCTTCAAGCAGGAGTTATAGGCATCTTATAGGTAAACGTGCTCCATCGTTGACAGCATTATCACTGACCATCAAAAAGACCTGCCTCTCTACCATTATATTGACGTCTTCAAAAATCCAATTGTTTGTTTAAATAAGCTATTTGACTATTTAATTAACCGTACCACAAACTCAAATTACACATATTATTAATAGGCAGCAAGACTATCCAGCACGTTCAAATAATCGAGTAATTCATTAGACTAATTTATATCAAAACATCATGGATCAGTTAACAATATCGCATTGTGCAATAATGTTCATAAAGCTGGCTTAAGTGACGAGAAAGCACTATCTTAGTAAACGGGTCTTGTGCCGCGATCTATAGGATTATGGAACGCCGGGTCTAAAACACGTTTCGCCAGCATTAAACGATAGCTATATAGGTACTAGATACATCTGTATACACTGTTCTAAGCTAGGCTTCTGAACGAAGGCTTAACCAAGCAGCTGCGCTGTTGTGAACGGCATTAAATATTAGATAAACTTCGTAAAATATATTTATCGCATTTCGGCTGCCAGGTAAAGACGTAAATGTAATATTTCGCTTCGGTATTTTATTTTGCCAACTTTCGACTTTGATGGGCATTGGGCATGTATTAATACAATAAATTGTGTGGCTTCTTTGTTCTAAGAATACATTCATGAGCGAACATACTTTCCTTATGCAGTTCAACTATTAGGCTGGTTGACCAAAGAAACGTGAGGTAGGCGGCTCGCGATAAGTTTTTGTATACGATAAATATCACAGAAACCGGGTTGACATCAAGATTTCCTGGCATGCCACTGGATTTCGTAGAAAAAATATAAATTGGCTACCATAATTTTCGATGTATGAAGAATTATGGACCTATGTTGTCTTAATAAATAAATTATTATTATTATTATTATATTATTATAATGTTGGCGGTAAATTGAACCTGATTTTTTAAATGAAGTACCTGTTGTTACGATGCAACTAACAGTTATAACGCAAAAATTACTGTTACTGCGGTACTTTTTGGGAATTATGAAATGTATTACAAGTCGATTTCTTCAAACTTCCACAAGCGACATTAATTGTCAATGTAACTTTCTGTTATAAAGACTTTACTTATTTTTTCAAATATTTGAAGTAGTACTATCAAATCAAAAAGGTGAAACGTTAATACAGCGCCTAATATATTCCAGGGATTCAACAAGACAAATTCGAAAGTTTTTGTAATAGGTAAATCCACTTTCGAGAGACTTCAGTTAAGGGTTTAACAGTTGCAAAGTTTTTAAAAAATACTTGGATTTGAAGTCTCTAGTCAAATAATATAAATTCGACATACGATTGCGTTCATATCATCTTTCAATAATTTATGATTTTATAAACTTTATTGATATTTTATATTACAAACTGTCTGGTTACTGGTTACGACTTAAAGCTGTCGCAAGTTACCGAATAATAAGTCGAAATTCATCTACCGCTATCTTAACTTAGATAAATCACCTGGTTGTTTTGACCTAGATGAGTCAACAACATCAGCAGTAATTAGTTTCAAAAGTTTTATTCTTAATATAAATTATCGATTTTATATAAAGAATCTATTTTTGTTAGCACGGAGGACACCTACTTCTAGCCCAGGGATTTTAGTGCCAGGGATTTAGCCTTTTAACTTTTGAGTGAAGCCAGTGAGAGGACTTAGTGTTCTCAAGTTTTGCCTCTTCCTCGTCTTATTTTATTGAACATTATTATATTTATAAGGAAACATCTAAGTGTATTACTCTGTAGTGCTGTACCTAAATAAAACATTTGGAGGATCCCTCTATTGTTTATGTTATGGAGTAATATTATTATTCAATTATATTTTGTAGTTAGTCCAAAACTTTATTTCAAAACTTATCTTGATTTTTATAAAAGACAAAGATGAGGGTGCTCTGAGGATAAAGCAGTGTTTCAATAAGTAATTAAGGATCCATGGCTTTCTTAAGAGCAGTTTTTGCCATTGCGCATTTTCTCAGACACGATAGCAAAGTTCATTGAAGTCTAATTTTTTTTTGTAATAAAACATTGGGATAGGGAGAAAATAGCACGTTAAAAAAAAAATTCTAATCATTTATTTTCATAGGCCCCAGGAGGCGCTTGAACACTTCAAAATATTACAAACAAATGATATAAAAATAAATAATAAGTAAAACTAGTTAGATTAATTTTAATCCAACTTTTTAGAATCAGATTAAAATTAATCTAAATACCAGCTCTGATGGTTATTGCATCATGAGAAGAGCTGGTGAGAAACTCATGTGCACCATCTTTTCAAATGAAATGAATAAAATATAACAATTAAACATATTAAAAGTCAGATAACAAGAGCAGTTCATTTCCAAATACTATAATCATTTATGTAGTCTAAAATATTGTAATAAGCTTTTTGAGATAATCTGATTTTAATATATTTCTTAACTTTACCTATCGATAAATCTACTGCGTCTAATGGAAGTTTATTGTAGAAGCTTATACATTGACCTGTAAACGAGTTAGAGATTTTATGGAGCCTAGTAGTGAGCACAGCCAGTTTGTTTTTGTTCCTTAGATTTAATTTATGGAGATCACTATTTTTCTTAAATTTCGTTTGATTCTTGTGGACGATGAAACGTCATTATTTACATCTCGCCCGTGTTTAGAATAGTTCTATCTTAAAACAAATGAAAAGGCAAAATACAACCTTACAACATCTTTGAATGCAACATTTTCAGGTATGAATGTACTTTTGGACGCGTACAATATAAAATATGAATTCCATCAAAAATACACTTCAAAAAGGAAAGTGCATTACAAATAAAACATCGTTTTAGAGATTGAGCGACCAGTGTCGTTTTATCGTATGAATTTGATGCCCTCGTGTCGTGTCGTCGAATATTTCCTAGCGAATTTTTGTGTCCGTCGCATACGTTTTGTTTTGTATACAAAAAGTAGAATGTAGAACACACGAATGAGAAATAGCCGAGCCCAGTAAAGCCTAAATATTTATAAGAGAGTATCTTCATTTACTTTACCTACATACAGGATGATTGTGTTACGTGTCAATACGATGAAACTTTCCTAAACCGATTTAATGTATGAAACTTTTAGCACACAAATTGTTAATGAAATTTTCGTCTAGCAGACATAGTCTGAAATATCATTAAAATTTGTACTGTACTCTAAAATGCCTTAGTTCACCTCTTTTTGCCTGGGTCTAAAAATGTCGGTAGATTTTTGTATCATGAACATTATTTCAGTCCAGGATATTAAATGGAATCACGTATAGGACCGATTTCCAGTGGCCTTTTGCAAAAGTTACCTCATACGCATGCCCACCCACGCTTTGAAGGCTATTAGCTATTGGATGGTGCAATTAATTGAACCTCTAGTTAGAGGCATGATAAATATAGTTCTAACTTTGTTCAGAGTAGTTGTGTTTCTGCGTTTCGAATCCGTTAATATTATGAATGGCAACCTGTTCCAATTTATTTAGTTGAGTGAGTTCATTTATACACGCTCACTAAACTTGCTTATCTAAGCAATGTCTAATGTGAATGCTTTGTATAGTGTCGGCATCTTCAGCGTTATTCCCGACAGCCTGAAAAAAATCAAACAACTTGCGATGTGATACTGTCTAAAATTAAGACACTGATTTAAAATCATAGTAAAGATCACAATGTAAATAGGTACATAAAAGTAGAGATAGCGCATATTAAGGATAACTAACGTAAAAGGTTATCCTTAATATGAATCGTTAGAAACCAAGTTAAAATAATAATTGGCAACAATACAAAATATTGCCATAGATAGCGAACACGGAAGAGTTCTATCGGAATATAGAAGGTGTAATTACTAAAAATGTACTCGTCGAGTCACTTTTTTAAGAATGCAATAAAAGTTCAACGTATACCTTTTTACATCCAATACAAACATCTATTTAGTGGCATGTCAGCAATCAAGTGAGCAAGCTGTTGTTTCAGTTTATCTCTCATGCCTGCCGGTACGGATTCGCGTGTCGAGTCGTCACACTCGACACTTGTCGGATTCACCCTGTGAATGTAATATCATTCGTCCCCACACAATTGTACCGATTATACCAGCGATAGGCTTGACTATCCCATGTTTCGAAATGAGGAGCCTTGTGCAATATTGTATCAATAACAAATCGTTTCAATACATTATGATAACAGTGATCGATTGTGATACACCATGTGATTCAATTATTCAAATCAGTATTAGATGGTAACTTTCTGTATTCTGTTTACGATTTCTGACAAAATGTAAAGTGCGACAACTATTATTATTATTGTGTCGCACCACAAAAACAATGTTCGTACATAAAGTTTAAATTGGAGTTATATATGGCAAGAAAATGACTTTTACAAACCACATAGATATCATTATGATATCATGAATTCGGTGTATTATTGGTGTTTTTGCAACAATTTTGTGAATGTCAGTAATATCTATGTTTTTATAAATTGTGATTAATATAATTGGTTCCTGTGGCCGTTTTAATCAAATAAATAAATAAAATAAATTATAAAAAGCATAAAAAATGTTAGGGTTTGTAATAAGAAACTGTAAAGCTTTTAAAGGTCATAAAGTTAAAATACTTAAGAATATTGTTGTGTTATCTGGAGACCCCATAATGCTGTGTATTCATTGCGGCTTGAACGTATCCAGAAGTTCTATGGCACCTGGCCACTCACATGGAATCGCATAAACTATGCAATCATACAATAGCAGACTAAGGTTCTTTAAATTTGTATAGCTTGATAAACGTAGAACCAATGACGCAAAGTTTAAACTCAAAATTCTCACACAAATAAATTGAATGATTACGCTCAATTGCTTAAGCTGTTTGCTTTTCGCGTCCCTTTAAGAATCCGTCGGCACCCTGTCACTCCTAAGAACAGTCCTAGGTGCTAACTCTCCTTATGCTAGGTTATGTAAGCAGATTAAAAGTTGAAGTTATCAAACAGATATCACTTTGACTACTTGAGCAGGTTAAGGTCTGCTATTTTAAGATGTCTTTGAGATCTAGTCTGAGATTTCTATTTTTATGTTTCTCTTCTGTTTTATTATTGATATTCTAGTTTTTTTTGGGGTTTAAACTTTAAACTGGAGTACAGTTTGAGATATATATATATAAAAAAAAAATATGTTAAGTGTTAATATACCTTCACAAATAACTTACCATTGTTAAACGGTACTTTGTTCTCTTCATGCTGAGTTTACCTTTAAGTCATTGTTACACTGTAATTGCACTGTATTGGTAGTTGAATTATTTAAACATGTAGCTTGTGTTAACAATTGTTGGTGAACCAAATAAAATAAAACAAAAATTAATAACGGAGAACTCATGTGGTAATTAAATATTTATGTTACTTGTCCATTATTGCCGTGGTGATAGAAATGATTGCTGCACTGCTCAAGGCGGGTGAATCTTCCTGGCGTAGGTTTCATTTATCATTAATAAAATATACTGGAAAATAATATCAATTTAAATGCGTTATTTATAATATTTCGCATCCAGCGGATCAATGATGCTCGTATTTCCCGAAGCGATATTCGAATATCAATGACGTGGAATGTAAACTGATTAATGCGGCTACACCTCATGTTTAATCATCCCCTCCGGTAGTTAAATATCTTGTTACTGAACTCTACCAGTCTCGCAATAAATATTTTATCATTTAACTTAATTTATGCTACTTTTTCAAATAGATGTCTATTTTCTAGGATATTTAATTTTCACTACAGTTATAGTGTTATCGTATGGTACGAAATGCACTTACAAAGCTAAGTTATTCAACTGTAGTTCGTGGATATAATGTGCTATATTACTTTTAATAGTACTCTTGTTTGCCAGTGAATTATATTTTAACATATATTATGCTCAGGTTTAAATCATAATCTTTGTTTTTCAACACATCAAATTATACAATTAAGTCTTTACATGCGAGACCATACTGGAAATGAATAGATGGATGTGCAGTCGTGTGTACCTGCAATCCCCAATGGTAATTAGGTACAGTGGGCCAAGCAATTAGGTATGCAGGGCAAAAACTTCTACGCCATTGTGAAAACTGACTGCAATAAATATGCATGTGTGAATTACGTATTTAATGAGTGTAATATGCCCACTATTCAGATATGTAACTCACTTATCCATAACTGGTGTAGTACGTCTTTACTATGACTTAGAAGTTTTTGACGTGCATACCTAACTCGTTGGCCCACTGTACCTAATAACAAATGTAAAATAATTTTAATCAAATAAAACAATGAAATTGTTACACATTATTTATTGATCAGTGTAATAAAGAATAAAAATTATAACATACCTTGTTGGTAGCACTTGGAATTAGGATATATAAGTAATGCAAAATATACAATCATTTTTTATTAAAAATTAAACATATGATGCTTGAAACAGCAAAACAATAGCATATATTCATCTTTATACATAACGTCCAATTACTTTTGCTTTATTTTTTTATTTCATTTATCAATAAGCAGTGCTTCGCAACGAATATCGATGTGGAATATTATAAGATGTATTAACGGGATAAATGCACGAAATATTTGACCAGGCGAACTTATGCAAGAAGAAAGCTATTATTTTAATAAAATTAATTAAAAGAATAAAAAACTTTATATATAAGACTAGATCGTACACTATGACTAAAAGTTTTGACTTCTTTGTCATCAAAAAATAATAAAACTTGACTTTTCAATAACTGTGTATACGTGTTATATGTATGTATGTTCAGTGTAAATTAAGTTTTCCTTAAATATGACTTAAATTAATTACGACGACTCTTTAAACTTCTGAATTAATTTACTAAAACTTGGTACTCCGTTAAAGCATATTAAATTGGTCCAGAGTAATAAATAGAATCACACGAAATTTGAATTTCTGTCAATCAAATACCGTCCTGTATAACAGAGTTTTTATGCTGATAAAATGAGTTGCATACTGGGAGCTTGGCCTGAAGCCCGCCGTGTGAATTGATTATTGATTATTTTTCGCAGAACTATTAGCTATTGGAAGTACAGTTGCAGTGAGGGCAGGGAATGTTGGTATTATACTAATAGGGCCCTTAAAGGGTTACCCGAACACTATGAATATAAATAATAATTGTTTTATTTCATTTCATTGGGGCACTTTGTTTGTTACGTACGTTTAAACATTATGAATTTCTTCTCAATATCAAACTTAACTTTACATGGGCAATTTCACAATTTACTGAGCGCGCAATATGCCTATAAATAAATTTGGCTTTTCAACGTCGGACGTTTTGATTAAATATTTGGATACTACTAAACTGATGGTTAATTTCAGAATTTGGCATTTGAAATTCATCTTGCAGTTTCCGAATCGGAAGTAACGTTAGCCAACCTGGCCGCATCGCTATAGCTACTACGTACTATTGATCTGTCGGTTGCGAATGCCACTTTGCCAGAGGTTGGTTAACCTTTCTGTCGTTAGAACTTAAAGCTGATATTGTTATGAGATTCCCCGTAACTCGCAATTATGCTAGTTATAGAAATATTCTACAAGAATAGTTTAAATTTCACAGACATCTGAAAAGAGCGTATGATGTCAATTAGTGATGTGCCGTATATAAGTATCCCTATTGGTGAATATCCGCAAGAAAAAAAGATAAGGATCTGTATCCGTATCTTTTTTCTTTTTTTGGCGTATCTTATACGGATCTTTTGCCTTGTTAATTTTCAGTATATTATATAACTGAAATTCTACCTATGTAAAGATAAATATAGATAGCATTGAAAAACTAGTCAATTCCATTCATATGATATAGATTTTTTCTTTATATCAAATATACATGCCACGAATTGTATGCACTACTGTTCAATAACATTCCCATAAACACAGATTGATTAATACACTGAACACCAAATATCCGTATCCTAAATTTGCAATTTTAAACAGTGCGGCGCATCACTATTTATAATGTACGATAAAGTAACAATTGATATTATGGTCAACAGTGAACTTTCTAGTTGTTCAGGCAGTTAATAAAATCATTTTTAAATATTCTCAATGATAAACCCGATGTTTTATTGTATGTATATGTCATAGTCAAAGGTCGATATGCAGTCTCTTCCCGGAATGACTGGTTAATCCTAGTTTTGACCAAAGTCTCCGGCAAAACCCGAAACAAAATCCATTTTGTTTTTCATGCATATATATCAAATTCTAGGTTTGACTAAAGTATTTTAGTCAAACCTAGAAGTTCCTATTCAATCGAATATTGAAATTTTAATAATCTGTTTTGCCTTATTGATCCTCGAAGCGATTAAAAAGCGCGATCAAACGTCGACTTGTAAATATGTTTAACAGGTTCAGTGCGGCACGGCCTATCAAATTAAAGACTTTTTAGCAGGTTCGATGTCATGCAAGACGATAGCTGCCAAGAGGCAGTTCCTGTACGCTTTGCGTATGCCGACTAGATAAAAATGACTTTAAATTGGTGGATTATGTATCAAAACTGTTTAAAAATGGCATTTCACTCATCAGTAAAAACGCGGCAAATTTTAAAATTCTAACATTGGTAACACTAAGCATATATCAGGAATAAACTTTACAATAAAAATAAATGTATATTTTTATATAAAAAAATAGGTTTGCCATAAGGTCAGGGACATTTAAATCGAAATAGAGTTTTTAGGAATAAAGTGAAAAACATTTTACAAAAAAGACGATAATTGATCAGTCATCGAGCGGGATGAAAAATGATTAATAAACTAAAATGGCTATTAAAAAATAGGGGTTGGTGATAAAAGGGTTAAAATTTAGAGTTGTGTGTATTTTTTAATGCCACATTATAGAATAATAAAAACATTTTTGTTTGTCCAAAAATTAAAAAAAACATGTTAAGGGTGAACAACCCCTATCACTTAGGGGTATGAAAAATAGATAGTAGCCGATTCTCAGACCTACTGATTATGCATATAAACTTTGGTAAAAATCAGTAAAGCCGTTTCGGAGGAGTAAGGTAACTAACATTCATAATTTATAATTCTTTATATGTGAAACATAGGAAATTTACAAATGTCTTATAATATATATGTTATATGTGCGCTATGTTCTACCACTAATCGTGGTGTACAAATTAATGAAATGAAAATGACACATAAATGCATGCTTACTTAACAGAAAAAACATAATAATACTCAGAGTAATCGAAAATAACACGAGAATTTTATATATATATAAGATTTGAAGAAAGGTGCATCTTCAATATGGAATTCTCAGAACGAAAACCTTTATGCATTCGATTGAATGCTATCGAAGTAACGTGAGCCGAATAAAGCTCTTTGTGTTTATGCTCTAGCAGACTTTTCATTACCACTCATCATTCTGGTGTGTAGGAATACCTACCTACCTTTATATGTGTTTGTAGTGAATTAGCCTTAACAGAATCGGCTTAGAGTTTAGTAATATCAGTAATATTTATATACTCTGCATTTGAGTCGGGCATCCCAGTACCACATATTTTATGACATCACGTAGTCTTTCCTACTTTCCACGTAGCCCCGCCTGGGACTGTTGTTACCTACCTGTTACTAGTATAACACCTATGATACAAACACACGACGCATTGAAAACATTTACCTATACCCCTTACCGCTGCTGCTCTACAAAGATATTTACGAATTTTAATTGCATAAATATCGAATAGTTGCCCGCGTCTTCGGCCGCGTGAGGATCGTTGATCCCCGCAGTTATACCCGTGACGAAAGTTTTGTTTTGTATCAGTGGCGCCATCTGATGAGATTTCATGTAGACTTTCTACTAACTATTAAACCCTAGAATACATTCTTGAGAAAAAAGGTTTTTCTATAAGTCATATAGAAAAACCTTTTTTTAGAAGTTCTTTTATTTTTATTGAAGATATGTGCTTCAAACTTTTTAAATGACAACCGTTCAACCCTTATTTGCCCTTAGGAGTAGAATTTCTAAAATCACTTTTTTGTGCGCATCTTAGTAGTGTAAGGAAACTTTGTGCAAAATTGTATGATTCTAGACCCTGTGGTATAGACTGCGTTGATGAATCAGTCAGTCAGGCGAACAATTTTACAAGGTTAGGAGTTCCCTGTCTAGGACGTCAAGCCGAAATAGAGTAACAGTAATGACATTTATCAAAAAAAAAATTAAAGAAATTCCATGTGCTATATTTTTTTATATGGAACTTGGATTTTTAAATATTATTTAGATAACTTACTTACCTCTTTACCCGTTTTTGGTTTGACGTCCTAAACTTGGACACACTGTATATATATAGAAGGAAAATATAGATTAGTGTCTTTTTATTAAGGAATATATATTATGTATGAATTAGCTCCTACTCCAAGTCTAAATGTTAACTATTATGATACTGGGAAAATTAGTTAAATAGGCTGAACGTACATTTTAAAACAGCGACCGAGGTTCACTTATCTTTTCACAACACAATTTAATTATGATGCGGTCACGAGCAATTTGTTACGTTACGTAATGGGACTACAATACAATGTACAAAATTGTGAATCTGAAGAAATAATTAATTACCTAAACAAAAAGCAAATAATACGGCATAATCAAACATCAATTTTATGCAAAACTACTTTTCTGCGGCAGGACTTGATTCATTATGGTCTTCTGTTGGTCAACGTAGTTACCTCGTTGAATTAGCTCTAGTTCTCGAGATAATATGTCATGTTACCGAAAATCCAAGTATTACTTAAACGTAAATTTCGTAATGTGTTTTATTTAAATTTGGACCATTATTCATTAATTTTATGAAAATGTCTCAATTTTCATTATTTTAATTTTATTGAGCGTTATTTCTCATGAATGAGACTGAAACTGGCAGCCGGAAGTCAACAGAAAATACGAAATAGGTCAGGCACATGAAGATTTTTTTTTATAAATTATAAATAAACAATATAGTACGGGTTCGGCAGCGACGACAGTAATTCTATCTGTCTTTATTATTTAAATAATAAAATAACTAAAAATGAAATCAAAATGTTTGGCTGCTACTGACCGGAATTTCTAACAAAGTTCAGGTTACTATAAAAATACTCTGCAACGACTGATTTTTCAAACTCATTCTAGACCTTCTAGCCTAGAATGGATCTAGACACTAATCGAGAGATAGCGCGAAAGACATCAATACAAAAAAATCTTGCAAAATATCCAAGTTTAAAACAGTTATTTTTTTATGTAATATTAAAGTTGAAAAATTAAGAATCCAGCAGGACTCGAACCTGCACCTCTTGGGTATACGCCCCAAGTGCTTTGCCAATTCAGCTATGGATTCGCATGCTGCCGGACTCGAAATTTCTCAACTCTTTTGTGCCAGCCGAAGCTAGACGAACCATTACTTGGTTTTAGCGCCATCTATGCGTTACTTATTCACATAATCGCATACAGTACGTTTGAATTAAGATCAACTCATTACTGTCGAGAGATGACGCATTTTTATCAATACTTGTAATATTTAAAGCAAATTTTAGCTTTGCTATGCATTTATTTTTATGTAATATTAAAGTTGAAAAATTAAGAATCCAGCAGGACTCGAACCTGCACCTCTTGGGTATACGCCCCAAGTGCTTTGCCAATTCAGCTATGGATTCGCATGCTGCCGGACTCGAAATTTCTCAACTCTTTTGTGCCAGCCGAAGCTAGACGAACCATTACTTGGTTTTAGCGCCATCTATGCGTTACTTATTCACATAATCGCATACAGTACGTTTGAATTAAGATCAACTCATTACTGTCGAGAGATGACGCATTTTTATCAATACTTGTAATATTTAAAGCAAATTTTAGCTTTGCTATGCATTTATTTTTATGTAATATTAAAGTTGAAAAATTAAGAATCCAGCAGGACTCGAACCTGCACCTCTTGGGTATACGCCCCAAGTGCTTTGCCAATTCAGCTATGGATTCGCATGCTGCCGGACTCGAAATTTCTCAACTCTTTTGTGCCAGCCGAAGCTAGACGAACCATTACTTGGTTTTAGCGCCATCTATGCGTTACTTATTCACATAATCGCATACAGTACGTTTGAATTAAGATCAACTCATTACTGTCGAGAGATGACGCATTTTTATCAATACTTGTAATATTTAAAGCAAATTTTAGCTTTGCTATGCATTTATTTTTATGTAATATTAAAGTTGAAAAATTAAGAATCCAGCAGGACTCGAACCTGCACCTCTTGGGTATACGCCCCAAGTGCTTTGCCAATTCAGCTATGGATTCGCATGCTGCCGGACTCGAAATTTCTCAACTCTTTTGTGCCAGCCGAAGCTAGACGAACTATTACTTGGTTTTAGCGCCATCTATGCGTTACTTATTCACATAATCGCATACAGTACGTTTGAATTAAGATCAACTCATTACTGTCGAGAGATGACGCATTTTTATCAATACTTGTAATATTTAAAGCAAATTTTAGCTTTGCTATGCATTTATTTTTATGTAATATTAAAGTTGAAAAATTAAGAATCCAGCAGGACTCGAACCTGCACCTCTTGGGTATACGCCCCAAGTGCTTTGCCAATTCAGCTATGGATTCGCATGCTGCCGGACTCGAAATTTCTCAACTCTTTTGTGCCAGCCGAAGCTAGACGAACCATTACTTGGTTTTAGCGCCATCTATGCGTTACTTATTCACATAATCGCATACAGTACGTTTGAATTAAGATCAACTCATTACTGTCGAGAGATGACGCATTTTTATCAATACTTGTAATATTTAAAGCAAATTTTAGCTTTGCTATGCATTTATTTTTATGTAATATTAAAGTTGAAAAATTAAGAATCCAGCAGGACTCGAACCTGCACCTCTTGGGTATACGCCCCAAGTGCTTTGCCAATTCAGCTATGGATTCGCATGCTGCCGGACTCGAAATTTCTCAACTCTTTTGTGCCAGCCGAAGCTAGACGAACCATTACTTGGTTTTAGCGCCATCTATGCGTTACTTATTCACATAATCGCATACAGTACGTTTGAATTAAGATCAACTCATTACTGTCGAGAGATGACGCATTTTTATCAATACTTGTAATATTTAAAGCAAATTCAAATTCAAATTCAAATCATCTCTCGACAGTAATGAGTTGATCTTAATTCAAACGTACTGTATGCGATTATGTGAATAAGTAACGCATAGATGGCGCTAAAACCAAGTAATGGTTCGTCTAGCTTCGGCTGGCACAAAAGAGTTGAGAAATTTCGAGTCCGGCAGCATGCGAATCCATAGCTGAATTGGCAAAGCACTTGGGGCGTATACCCAAGAGGTGCAGGTTCGAGTCCTGCTGGATTCTTAATTTTTCAACTTTAATATTACATAAAAATAAATGCATAGCAAAGCTAAAATTTGCTTTAAATATTACAAGTATTGATAAAAATGCGTCATCTCTCGACAGTAATGAGTTGATCTTAATTCAAACGTACTGTATGCGATTATGTGAATAAGTAACGCATAGATGGCGCTAAAACCAAGTAATGGTTCGTCTAGCTTCGGCTGGCACAAAAGAGTTGAGAAATTTCGAGTCCGGCAGCATGCGAATCCATAGCTGAATTGGCAAAGCACTTGGGGCGTATACCCAAGAGGTGCAGGTTCGAGTCCTGCTGGATTCTTAATTTTTCAACTTTAATATTACATAAAAATAAATGCATAGCAAAGCTAAAATTTGCTTTAAATATTACAAGTATTGATAAAAATGCGTCATCTCTCGACAGTAATGAGTTGATCTTAATTCAAACGTACTGTATGCGATTATGTGAATAAGTAACGCATAGATGGCGCTAAAACCAAGTAATGGTTCGTCTAGCTTCGGCTGGCACAAAAGAGTTGAGAAATTTCGAGTCCGGCAGCATGCGAATCCATAGCTGAATTGGCAAAGCACTTGGGGCGTATACCCAAGAGGTGCAGGTTCGAGTCCTGCTGGATTCTTAATTTTTCAACTTTAATATTACATAAAAATAAATGCATAGCAAAGCTAAAATTTGCTTTAAATATTACAAGTATTGATAAAAATGCGTCATCTCTCGACAGTAATGAGTTGATCTTAATTCAAACGTACTGTATGCGATTATGTGAATAAGTAACGCATAGATGGCGCTAAAACCAAGTAATGGTTCGTCTAGCTTCGGCTGGCACAAAAGAGTTGAGAAATTTCGAGTCCGGCAGCATGCGAATCCATAGCTGAATTGGCAAAGCACTTGGGGCGTATACCCAAGAGGTGCAGGTTCGAGTCCTGCTGGATTCTTAATTTTTCAACTTTAATATTACATAAAAATAAATGCATAGCAAAGCTAAAATTTGCTTTAAATATTACAAGTATTGATAAAAATGCGTCATCTCTCGACAGTAATGAGTTGATCTTAATTCAAACGTACTGTATGCGATTATGTGAATAAGTAACGCATAGATGGCGCTAAAACCAAGTAATGGTTCGTCTAGCTTCGGCTGGCACAAAAGAGTTGAGAAATTTCGAGTCCGGCAGCATGCGAATCCATAGCTGAATTGGCAAAGCACTTGGGGCGTATACCCAAGAGGTGCAGGTTCGAGTCCTGCTGGATTCTTAATTTTTCAACTTTAATATTACATAAAAATAAATGCATAGCAAAGCTAAAATTTGCTTTAAATATTACAAGTATTGATAAAAATGCGTCATCTCTCGACAGTAATGAGTTGATCTTAATTCAAACGTACTGTATGCGATTATGTGAATAAGTAACGCATAGATGGCGCTAAAACCAAGTAATGGTTCGTCTAGCTTCGGCTGGCACAAAAGAGTTGAGAAATTTCGAGTCCGGCAGCATGCGAATCCATAGCTGAATTGGCAAAGCACTTGGGGCGTATACCCAAGAGGTGCAGGTTCGAGTCCTGCTGGATTCTTAATTTTTCAACTTTAATATTACATAAAAATAAATGCATAGCAAAGCTAAAATTTGCTTTAAATATTACAAGTTATTTTTTTGGTTTTACTATTTCAATAGATAAATCAGTTGCTAACTGTCAGCAGCCAGTTATAGTTTTTTTTTGTCATTAAGAAGTGTGATTTATGACACAAAAATAATGTTAATAACCCTAGTTATTTCTACTATTATTATGTATGTTTTAATCAATAAATACGATTACGAATAACATGCACATAATGCATTAATCTTTTGCCCGCATAGAGTTTAAAATATTGTATTGAGTAATTTTAAAATTGTATTGTGGTCCACAATGGTTGAAAACAACTTTTCTTTTGGTCTAAAAGTATAATCAAACTTTAAGTTAATATAAATAAAATCATAATTATTTTGCACTTTAACTAACAAATATTTTAATAGAAATGAGAGTCAATCAGATAAATCAAGCATGAGTGTAGTGTTAGGTTACCGACATAGCTTAGTAGTTATATGTTTTAGAAATGGGATAAAAATAGATCAAAGAGAAAGGTTACACCTGGATATCAATACGATGTATAAACATATCGCCATATGATACCTATCAGACTACTGTAGAACCTTACAAAGGGTCTGTCATGCGTGACCACAAATACATAACAGGTCACTTACTAACTATATTTTTCTAGGGCTATATTAAAATCTTATATAGAGATTCCGAATTAATGTGTACAAATAATGGACTTCATTAGCAGAATTGAGTGCCGATATTTCAAAAAGAAGAGCTAATGTAATTTTTTTTTCGTAGGTAGGTATATAGGAGGTCATAGTTACCCTAAATTAATTAATTTAGTACCTTCCTGAAAAACCTATTTCATCAAGGTAATTTTTAAATGTGGTTTTTAAAAAGCTGTTATGCTGTTGGTCAGCTAGACATTGTTATTTATCTATAAAATAATAAATGTGGTAACGTACGTTACATCACTTAACCGATTTTATCGACATTTGGTTATTAGTAAGCCGCTAATATAGCTACTTTCTTGTTAGATAAACGTAGTTGGATGCCAATGCATTTCAGGTTTTGTCTGAACGGTGTAGTGATAGGAGAGTAAATAATGCTGAGAAGCGCTACCCCTTGCCCTGGTCCAGCAGTCCTTTGTCCTGTCTGCGGTCTGTACTAGGTAAAGTCAGGTGTGGTGAGGTTACAGTAATGTGGTGAAATGCAGGTCGCGCTTACAGCTATTACGTCAATAGAAAGTACCTCAATTAATCTTAACAATTAATTAAATCAAACACAAAACCCGAATATCGGTAATGGCATTTTTCGAATGCTACTATCCTTGCTTACATATACTTACTTACCATCAGCAGATATCGTGGTCTAACACGTGCCTTTCAACTATAAAAACAAGTCATTTTATTAATGCGTTGCTTCGGGGCTGGAATATTCCAATTGAATAAGATTTAGTTACGCTGTCGTTTCTTCAGCAATATCACAGAATTGATAAAGCGCGGAGTTGTCAACCGATCCTGCTCGAGACAATGGCTGTAATTCGATTTAATACCTGATTGTGAGCAGCAATTTCAAATGTCAGCTGCAGCTACCTACCTGCCACCCATTGAAATCTTAAACAAGGTTACGACAATCAACTAGTTACGTATTCCAAGTATTTCCAAGGACTGAGCTCTTAGAATTTCACTAATTGACAAGGTTTAACGCCAGTTTTTAGTAATACATTGCAATTAGTTTCTCTAACGAGTTCAGAAATTCAGATAAATAATAAAAATGTACTTAATTTAATAATTATGAATTAATTAACATAATATGGCCAACGTCGTTTTTTGACTGTCGTGTCATTACGATAGAAAAATGAAGAATGTAAAATAGCGACAAGATAATAAAAACTAAAAAGTACTTTTTTATAATTAAAATAAAGTTCACTATTTAACTGGGCATATAATAGTCGACATTGGTTCAGCTGAACTAGATAGTTTAGTTGTCGCGTTCATTTTATACATACTCGATTACTTTCAAAAGTTAGTGTTTGATATTCTCATTTTTAGGGTTCCGTAGTACCTAGGAAACCTTATTGTTTTGTCATGTCCGTCTGTCCGTCTGCCCGAGGTATACACCGTTAGTGCTAGAAAGCAAAAATTTGTAATTCATGGGTATGTATGTTAACTATGTCAACGAAGTGGTAGAATAAAATGTACATGTGTGGATATTTTTTTTTTGTCGCATACCCCATAGTACCGTATCGTTAGGTAGGTCTGTTAAAAACATGAAGAGGTTGGGTAGACAGATTTTTGATTTAGAGATTTCTTTGTTTTTGTTCGATTAAATATATCAAACGTAATGATTTTGTTGTCGGTTGGCAACAGCCTGAAGTGCGACCAGTTAAGCAATTCAGTATCAGAAAAAAAGTGTTTACACTAAAACAAAATTAATATATGTTATATATAAAAAGCCCAAAATTAAGACCAGATACGAGACTCAATACTAGTTGTCATTAATCACCGCAATATTTTAATGTCATTACAATGTTAATGAGGTTTAAAAATCAAACACGTCTTCTATTCAAAATTCCAATCGCAAAACATGTCTGCTGCATTTGTAAACATTGTAGATTTTGCTTATTTCCGCCGGCGTGTCCGCCCATGTACCTATGTATAGTCGAATTCTATTAATGACCAATTGGTTGCCAATATTGAACCTTATAGTAGAGAAAATATGGTGGTAATTAACTCAACTGTACCTCGATAACTTGCCAATACGATAATCACACTTGTAAAACAATGTCTTTCAATCAGGCTATATATCTTTATAGCAAATTTCATAAGAATCCGTTCAGACTTTTGCGAGAAAGAGTCACAAACGATTAGACATCCTTCGTCACAAAGTTTCGCAAGGAGTTAGTAGGAGTATTTCTACTATTATTGAATTTATTTATTTTTATTTTTAGCCTCTTTAAAAGCTCAAGCTCGAAATATCAGAAAAACTGCAATTTTTTCGACCTTTTGGTCGCAAGAGAAATAGGTAATAACTAGGTTTAAAAAAATCCTTACAAAAGAAATTGAATACGGAAAAACCAAGTGAAAAGAAACTTCGGCGAATTGTAAACCTCCTTCTGTTAAAGTTGGGTTAAAAAAGAGTAAAATGATTGTACAAAAATTATTGGCGTAACGCATGATTACGAACCTCAGACAACCCCTGTTGAATAGCTTGTCCGATAAGAAATACTTCCTAATTCATATCGTTATAATTCTCTCATTATAAATAAAATGTTGACCTAGTTAGGAGGTGTCATATTTATATACCGCACAGGCCCAGAATAAAGAGGGATAGGTTAGATTAAAGGACAACTTTTCATAACGCACCCTCTGTAAATGTCATCAGTGTAAGCATCTCACAAAAGTTATTCTACATATAAAAAGAACGATGAAAATTTTATGTATACGTGATCGATGGAAAGCGTTTTTCTGTAGTACTTACGAGAGGCATGAAAACATTTTGTGGCAGACGAAGAGGGCTGTTTGCTAAGAGTTTTCTTCTGTTAGATTTACGTGAAGAATTGTGTCGATTTCCCATTAGAATTCATGACTAATTGATTGCATTTGCAGATTAGAGATAGGTACGATTCTAAAACCGCAAATATTGAATCAACGGCTATATTCGTAGTCGAGATAAAATAACCGGTTAACTAATAGAAAAACGTTTTGGTTGTTTAAAACATTTAGAAGTTGTCAGTATCAATCTGATATGATTTAAATGCACTAAATTAAAAACACAATGGAAATGTTCGTCAATTTTGTTCTGCGTAGTGTTGTTTTGTTAGTGTAGAAAGTTTTTATCGCCGCCGCTGCAACGTTATGCCTGCGGGGTGACGGCGACGCATGAAAAACTAGGATTAAATTTGCAAGGTAAAAGTTGATTGCAGCTTGAATACAAAGCTTATATTTGTATACTAAATATTCTATGTACCATGTATGTGCACGCTATATCCGCCAACGTGCTACTTTGATGAAACGTAGACTACATGTTAATCTAGGTTATAAACTGTGTCGCGAACATTATCAATATAAACTCGTTCAGCAGATTTTCTGAGAAAATTCATATTTCCAATCTTCCATCTAAGCCCTACGATTAAATCTTTAGAATATATAACTGAATAAACAATTTAGAATAAATACTACGAAAAGTTAATTATTGACGTCATCAATTATGTTTTCGTATATGCCCGCGTCGCAATTTTCATTAATTAATGGGTTTCGTAAATGTTACTGCATTTCATTAAATTAAAATTTAAAACCCCGCTGGATAGTTGTGCATATCTACTAGGGTAATTTAAAATCTACTTTTACTAAAAACTCTCTTCTATCGAAACGTCAATGAAGAGTTTTCCTGATGACACTTAAGACAAACATCTACTTTATGTGCCCATGTGCTTTATGCGGGTAGTTAGCAGAACTTTTCCCTACAATTAAACCAGTACACACAGATCAGTGCTCGGTACGGTACACGTCCACTCTTGCATCCTGTCCAAGGATGATGCCGACAAGCTAATGTTAGTTGTTAATTGGGAAAAATAAGATCGATTTGACTGTGTCAAGCAAGGGGATGGTAAACTTCTAGGATTTACATTCGACAGAACCAGTTGGTGTCTGACATCGTTCCAATAGAAGATTGCTTTCAGAGATTCGTTTATATGCATCCGACCATAGCTTCTTTGAATGACTGTCATTCTATGACACTAACTCGATCATTGACCTTATGTTAGTTTAAGCAATCGTGCTGTTATTTCCGTATGCAATCAGGTCGGTATTTGCCGCAAGCCTACCTGCTCATGTTGGGTCTACTATAATAATTGCGAATTGATCGTATGAGCAGCCATCTATAGTATGAATCGTCTGGCCGCACAGAAAGCCAGATGTTCACGCACAGAGACTAATGACTAGCCTGCAGGACGGGTGCTTGCATACAGGGCTAGCTATAGCCTGTCAAACGTCTAATTAAGTGTACAGCGAAAGGCCGTAGGGAAAATCAGAGAGGCATATCACTCCGTTTTTGCCTTTGGTCTCGTTCCAAAGTTATGCATTTGTTATTTACTTCTTTCTTGGTTTGGTTTAGTTGAATTGACAAACTCTATTTGCGTTAGTTTTCTTTTTCCGTTGATTAAGCTTATAGAACAATAACAGTAAAGTACTCTATAAATATATAGACCAATTTTGTCATGTTTACAAAATACTCAACAAGATCACGCTTTTGCGCTTGAAACTACAAAAAAGAACCGAATCACTAATCGCCGCCGTCAGTGTTTTCACTTCTGGTTTTGGCTCAATAGTTGAACAGAATGCAAAAATCGGTAGCAGCTAGCAAATTTAAAACCAAAAAATAAGTCGATCTAATACCCTTAGTCAGTACATTGATTGTCAATGATTATAAATACGTCGAAAATGAACTAGGTCCTTCACCGCCGCTATTATTATCATTACTGCTACAAGAATTATGAGTACATATTTACAAACTACACACTAATTTAATTTTTTTATCTTCAAGAACTCATGAAAAACAAAATTCAGAAAACCTTTCGGAACGAAAGTGTCGCGAAAGACCATTAAAACACTTCTACATTCCGTCGACCTGTTAACAGCACACTATTTTTTTTGGCCAAAATTGGTATAGATAAGTAGAACGGATGCAAAGTTGCTAGATCTACAAAGAAGTTGGTAGGCAGATGTGACAACGCTAGTCTACTTTGCAACAAATATGGACCACCATATCAAACTACTTTGTGCCAATTAATAATGGAATAATTTTACGTTAGTAAAAAATAATGTAATTGAATTGAAAACCTATCTAATGTAACCCAATCGCCTTCAGGGGTGGAAGTCTGAGCGAGCGGTTTTGATTACATGTTATTTTTCCAATTGTTGGAATATTCCGTACAAATCAAATGTCAATCATTGTTAAAAATAAACAGATTGACATGTATTGGTGCTATTTCTGAATAATGTTCATCGACACTTTTGCTTTGCTTTTCCAGCTAATTATTTTCTCGGTCAAGTCGTTTGCGTGTCTACGGCGCATTTAACCTTCCCTGTAATTTCCGCGATAAATATATAACCCCGTTTGGATTGGACTTTGCATTTATATGCTTTGTTACGTAACTATTAGCTGTTAGGAATCTGAATCAGAGTTATTCTCTCATTTATATAACTAAGTACATTAATGTTAGTTAAGTAAAGTTAAACTGCGAAGGTACGTTGTCGCTGTCGTGAACTTTTTGATGACAAAGGAGAGGTTTTATTGTTTAGGCACTGTGTGGTTGTGGGAGGTAGTATATTCAATGATATATATGTTGAAATGAATATGATTAATTAAATTATATCAAAGGCTTACTCTTAAAATAGATATCAGTACTGCCGGTATCTGTATTGCACGAATCGCGAATCGACTGCTGAAAATGAGGTTTTGATGATTCAGTTGTGTGTGTAGGTTATAATTTGTTGTATAAAATATAAAACGTTTCTTTAAATAAGTAGTTATCAACATTGAAAAATAAATTAGATCAAAACTCAACTTTAATAACGGTAGTATAAAAGCCAGTGCATGAATATTCTATGTTTTACAATCTACATTTTAATTAGCTATTCAGCGAATTAAGCTGAAGCCGCAGAAACCGTAAAGGTTATTCCTGAAAATGTATTGATACATTTTGTGGTTTATTTAATAAATTGAGAGGAATATACTTTGATTCAAACTATTAATTACCTATTACATTGCGGCTTTGTTCGGAGAATATTGTGGCCTACTTTCATCGACAAACAGAATTTCTGAAAATGTGCTATAAATTTGTAAAATGATCGTGATGCCGCTGTAAAATTCTGTTCTGCTACCGACATAAACCATTAAGCATTATCATTTAGTTAAAACTAAAGTCTAAATAAATTTCTGGTTTCTAACATGAATTTAATGTAAAGTTCGGCAATTGAGATTCGGGAAGAAGATATAAGCAATACCAGTTTTTACCATTAAATGAAATTTCGATTTTTTATAGATATCTAACGTGTCATATTTCTAATAAAGTAGTACCCATATTCAATCTCTTTGATTTAAAAATCGAATAATGCACTAGAGCTATAGCGGAGAAATAGACGATGTTGCAGTTTTTCATGCAAGAACTTGATGTTGTTTAATTTTGTAGGTTCGATGCCCGCACCGGACAAATCTTACAATCTATGTTTTTGTCTTTGACTATTTATTTTTAAATAAATCTAAATCGGTGTTTTAAAGAATTTGCTTCTACGAAGTCAGAATACAAACTCGACTATAATTTAAGGGTATTATTTTAAATACTTCTCTTCAAGTATTCACAAAGAACAAAGTGGACGTAATGGCGTAGTAGGTACAATGTGCTAGCACTACTCTCTGGAGTAACCCTCGGGGTAGCCTCGCTATCGCTATTGATAGCAGAGATAACTGCTTGCCTACAAAAGTGATACAGATCATACTTTTTGGCCTTTGGTTTCAACACTTTTTTGAACCACGTCTTCAAAGTTTTTTTTTCAAACGTTGAAAACGTGGTACAGTTACACAGACAAAATATCCAGATATATAGGAACGCATTAACTGATCAATGATATCAATACAACCAAAGTCTTCTAATTAAATAAATCACTCATCTTGCACAAATATATCGGAACATGGACACTGTCAAATACATGAGTGTATTTAAAGTGTCGAAATCATAGTAACAAAGACAGTGCCAATGGATTCAAAGCTTTCAAAGTATTCAAAAATATGAAGCAATAAATGAAAACGAACTCTTTTCCTATGTATTTAAAGGGCTTTTTGAAATGCCTTAAAATACGCTAGCCAAAATCATTTGACATCATTTGAAATTTGATTTGACAGTTAAGAGTATATTTACGGTAGAAATTATCAGACTATGTCTCTATTCTAAGCACCCAATAAATATAGCGATTGATTTCATTTTCATTTATTACTTCATATTTTTGAATACTTTGTATGCTTCGAAACCATTGGCGCTGTGTTTGTTACCTTAATTTAGAAACTTTGAATGCACTCATATATTTGAAGGTATCTACGTTCGGATATATTTGTGCAAGATGGGTGATTTATTTACGTATATACATGCCATTACTTCGTTAACGCCGACTAGCCAACCTAACCTATAGCCGGCACATCTTTAGTAAATACTAGGTGGGAACTGACAGTATTAAGGACTGTTTTATATTTTGTAAACTTATATTAAATGTATTGTGAATTCATCGTGTACTTTCTTCTTTTCAGGTAAACGTCTAAATCAAAAAGTAATTTGAGGGCTTGGGGATGACACGAGTGACACTACAGGTAAGTTCTGTTTAACAAATGCGCAAGTTGGAATCTGCTTTAAATATTATTAAATTTTATACCGTTAGCTAATGAACTATAATGTATTATGAACTTACACAAGTAAGTAACTACGTTACTAATAAAACTATGCTAAAGATGACATCGATAAATTTCTCCAATTAAAAGTCGTTTAGCTAAATTGTCACGATTACTATTAATAAATCAGTCACCGTCTAATGTACTAAGTGAAGTTCAATCACTGTTAGCGACTGATACTATTAAATATTTATAATGATTGCTGGTAGAGGTTTTGTAAATGAACACACAAATGAATGACAGGTAAATCATCAAGGAAGAAGTAACATCGTCTTACGTTTAACCTGCCGTCAAATAGTGGTGCCTATATGCCGATGGCGGGATTAGTTCAGGACCTGACATTGCACGCCCTATAGATAGGTATACCTAATTTTGTGTTTCTCCGAAGAACCGACGCATATTGATACCAGTGTGGCTATTTTTTGGATGCAGTTACTGCTTACTGTACGATAAACTAAAAGTCTGTTAGCGGCGTAAGTCGTATTGAAAATAAAATCGCAGTAGTTGTGACATAAGAAAGAGAAATTCTCGCCGTAGTTTTACACGAGCGGGCGTGTACAATAAATGAAAATCGTCTCAAGAAGTGACGAGTCGAAATAATTATTTTAAGGCTTGAGCGAACACTAAAAATAAATGGACAGTGTGATGTCATGAAAAGTGTTACGTACGTACCCGACACGCATCCGAGTATGACATCAGTTAGCTCGCCACGATCATCTGTTCACTCGTTGAAATATTATCACTGTTCTCATCATTTGTGATTCACATTTTTTTATAGAATCGATTTTATAGAGCAGGATGTAAGTGGATAATCCGCTATTGTCATCAGTTATTATCTATTTACTCAGTACGAAGTTCTCTTTTTGGAAAGAAAACACAATGGGAATGGAACCACAAAATATACATGTTTATACTAATTATGTTGGTACAAAATCGTTGGCTTCATTAATATTCTATAAATTCATCTTATATATAAAATTCTCGTGTCACAATGTTACTTACCTTACTCCACCGAAACGGCTTTACTGATTTTTACCAAATTTTATATGTATATTTAGTAGGTCTGAGAATCGGCTACTATCTATTTTTCATACCCCTTAATGATAAGGGTTGTTCACCCTTAACATTTTTTTTATTTTTTGGACAATTTTTTTTGTTTTTATTTTTCTATAATGTGGCATTTAAAAATACATACAACCCTAAAGTTTTTACCCTTGTATTCACTAACCCCTATTTTTTTTATAGTTATTTTAGTAACCTTAGCGCTTTTGACAATATGACCTTTTGAATGTACCTTTATGGGGTTTGACATAACATTGACATAATGCGTGCTGCAAATTTCGTCAGAATGTATGCATAGTTAAGACAGGACAACGTCTTGTCTTGTTTGTAGCTTGTTTTTTATATAAATTAAAATGAATAACCGTTGTATGCCCCAAGGGACACGTTTTTTAAAATTATGTTCTGTATTCTGAAAAGAAAACAAACGTTATTTCTTTCATTGTTATTATTCAAATAACATTTGCCGTTGTTATAAAATGGTCGAGGTTACTAAAGCTGTTTCTATAATTCGATTTAACTATTAGTATCACGTTTTTTCATTTTGTTAGTACGCAATAATAATATTAATTTCGAAGCAACGCCCACATAAGTAGCGGATGGTGGTCGATGTGGTGTGTCTCAACATAGCATTGTTTTGATACGGACGTTACGTCGCGCAATGCGTCACTCGTAATGATGGGTCGTTCCCGACAATATTCTTGGCATGCAAGAATACGATCCATACTCCATTCACTATGTCATTAGAAAAACTTCGCTTCTCATTGTCTTCAAAATTTATCGCGCAGTACCTATGCAGTAACGATAACGAAGCACGTAGCTAGATAACTTTGTCTCAGATACGGTTGAACTGACACACGATATATTTCTTCCTTGATAATTGGATACTTTATTCTTTTTCAAACTGTGACAGTAGCTAGACTCGAGCTTGCATGTCTATAAATGTTACGTGCTCTATTCTCGAACACAATGTTGCGCGTATGGTATGTCCTACGAGCTTCTACGATCTTTTGTTTAGCATGTACATACAGGAAATGCCAGCGTGAAATTTCGGGTAGTAAAACACTCAGAGACGACCCAGCACGAATTTCGTAATACGTATCTACATTGAAATAATTTGGTTCGATTCGCCTTGCACTTGTCGGTCCGGCAACACGCATGCAGGTTCAGCTAAGTGACGTTTGAAGGCCAATTGTGGCAGTTAAATTGCGTTTATGTACACGCGACCAGCTATCTTCAACGGACATAGTTGCCGGTAGGAACTGGTGTACGTGTTATCTGGACCTGGGCCAGCCCACTTATACACACACAACTACTGTGACTCGTTCATGACGCCGCATATTTTTAACGTAACAAACAGCGCAGACACACTCTCGAGTGCCAAATGTAAAGTTCACTAACATAGATTTGGCAAGAGGAGCTATTTACGCGAAGTGTCTATGCTTCTAGCGAATAGTCGCGGAACACGTAGATACTCATTCTAGTTAGACGCGTAGGAGGACCTAGGATTATATTAAAAACTAGTACTTGAACCCAATTAAATTCTCGTTGATAAGAGTTTATGACATGTAATTTTTACCTGAATATATACTGAATTTCCAAGTAGAGAGCAACATTAATGGAAGATTTCCATCCGTAATCTGCAACCTGTTTATTGACGAAGCGAAAGCTCATTTTCCCTCCAGTAATATTGTGGTATATTATTTAAATCTAGGTCAATGAGAAGCTTCTGGCGGTGTTATTACAAACTAAAGACTTGATAATATTTCTCTGAACCATGAAATGTCAAACTGTGATTGTGGCTTTAAGCTTCATGGGATTTACTGCGAAAAATAAATCGACTAGTGTCTTTTGGAGATGAGACAAACACCAGAAGAGGTTGTTTAATTTTAGAACAATACTATCATTACCTATATCATTACCTAATAACGGAACTTTGTACGGCGTATTGATCCTTTCAGTAAACCATTAGTTTTTGTTGGTTATCTACTACATTAATGTAATACGCAGATCTTATGGAAATAAAGGCTATAAAATAATCATAGGCAATCTAAACATGGAACAATTCTATGAACAATGCGTAAATTGGTAGTTATGTCCAAAACAGGCGGGCGCTCAACTACTGTCTTATTCTGTGGTTAAGGCGTACTGACTTCACAACAATGGATCCATCTTGTGACCCAATTTGGCAACTTTATTTTCGCTAGTAATGTCAATCGCAGAAGTGGCAAGCAGCAGTACTTATTGGCATTATCTTGGATTTGGCAGATGTGCCGACACTGTCGTTCGATATATGATCGATGGAATTTAAAAATACGTAACTTTTTTATTATTACGCATTCAAACGTGTAATAGTTCCTTAACGTCGCATTAGTGAACCATTGTTTAGGTTTTGAAAAACATTCAGCTTGGTTTGGATTCTTATACAACAAAAATTAATTTTAATATTTCAATTGACTCGCTTTTCCGTGACATTATTTTACTGTTTATTTCGAATTCAACTGCTCCATCCTGTTAAACGTGGTTAAAAATGTGGAATTCACATTTACCTCTGACATTTGAGTGTATTTTATTGATCTGTTCACAGCGACAGCTGCGTATGCTTCCCTGTTATTACAAAACGTGCACAGATGAAATATCAATAAACGTCTTTTGTTCTATAACGGTCACCTTTCAAATATAACTAATTTATGGCAGCGTCGTATCCCTTGCGGTTCTTATTTTAAATTATTCATAGTGTCGAAGCGGCTATTTTTGGAAACAAGGAACAGCAGCATTTTGAGTTCTACCACTCTAGTTAAATTGTTCCCATTGATCCCTGGAGAACTATTATAATCTTAGAATCGAACAAAGAGAGATGATTATCTCCTCTTATTAATCTTAACTTGTTGTCGGACGTACGGTGAATGGAAAAGTTATTTTAAAATGACGGAATAGTCACCTACTAAGTTAAATAACCTAATGATTCTTAGCTCGGTAGGCACTTTCCAATTATACTTGTAATCAAATAACTTGATTAACGGCTTACTTTTAAAGCAAAATTGGTTATGAATCAAAATTATACTTATTAAATATTTGAATATATTATACAGTTATGCTATAAAAAATGTCCCAAGTTGCTGTGCGCTTAAATTATATTTATCTAGACCCAGAAAAAAGGAAGCAGTTTGTTAGATAAGTATTGAACAAAACGGCATTAAGTCCGGTCTCTTCATCCTTTAACCATAATATGAATGAATTAGAAAATGCATTTGATCCGATATTGTACGATAATCGCAGCTATACGTGATGTAACACCATTCGACGTACGAGTTCTAATTATATGCACTGCATCTACATGCGCTAATAAAATTGGTAACCGATGGTGCTGTTATATTTATCTTTGGATTTATTACATTTACGTTTAGTTAGGTTTCATGATGCGACCTAGGACGCAACATGAAAACAAAATTATTTGAAAGAGCATTTACTGAGGAAGAAAATTCAAGAGTATTATGTTTAGTGCTCTAGCCGAGCTGACCACCGCTTGAAACTTTTATAACATTTTTATGTCTAACAAGCGATGTGCGCGTTATTGGGCTCTCAGGTGAAGTGTAGTCTCAATGCCATAATAAAATGTATTCTTATTTCCTAAAGTACAAACTGCGATTTCTGTTTAAATCAATAACAATTCACAAATTGAACTGAGTCTAAACAAGTCTATTAAATGAGTATTTAATTAACCGGTTACATTTGACGTCATAAAAATAATTGACAACGTAATTTCAACACTGATTGTTCATCATCATTGCATTGCCAGTACTTTATTGTAATTTATGATGATGTACTCTAAGTTTTTGATTTGTATTGTATTGAATCTCTATACTGTATGCATGAAATAATAATCCGGCACACTTTAACTTATCGACGATGTTTTATTCACCATCAGTTTAACATGCATTCTTCGCTTTAATACCAATTGTTTATCTATGTAACTATAATTACTATAAAAGGGTTTCCAAACATGTACTACATGTTGTGGTTTCTGGCACAACATAATTATGTATAAAACAAAAAGTGACTTTAAAAAAATGTTACCAGTCAGTGGCAGTTAGCCTATTATCTTAAATGACTAAATTGATATTGAAGAAAACTACATAATTTCTTGATTTGAGTTCTTCCTTCCTTCGATGCTAAGATAATAAATTATAACTGCCCTGTATCTATTACGTGTCCCACTGCAGGGAACGGGCCACTTCCAATGACGAGAAGTATTAGGCCTTAGTCCACCACGCTAGCTAAGTGCGAATTGATAGACTTCGCAAACTCTCACACACTTTTAGGCACATCTAGGTACTGCATACACATGTTTCCTCAAATTGTTTCGAAAAATAAACATATTTTCGAAAAAACTAATCTTAACGATTTAATGACAGAGGTGTGTGCCGTGAGTGCAAACCCGAGACCTTCGACTTTCCTGTCCTACGGTCTCCCGCCACCCACACGGTTAGTGCTGCTTGAAAAAAAAAATACCAACTAAATTTAGACAAACTACCCACATTGACGAAATATTTATAGCTAAGAGTATAAAATTAGTTGTGTCGTCAGTTTACACTAGACTAAAGACTTTTTATTGTGCTGTAAAAATAGGCGGGTATTTCTAGAAAGCTTAAAAAGCAGCAATTAGTATATTAAGCCTTAGGAATTATTTTATACTACTTTTTGCAGAAAAACTAATCATAATGGGCATAAAGAATGTATATTAGCCAACTTGTTATACATCACAACATGTGTTAATTATTAACCATATTATACACATCCCTTTGATCTAGTGAAGCAATTGCATGATGTAGGTTAACAAGGATTTACCCTTTGACATATGAACAGAATGCGTCTTAATTCAAATCCTAATAGACACGGTATTAGTAGCGCAGTTTGTCAGCGAGTAAGAGCTGCAGTTTATACTCCTATATATAATTATTCTCTCATATGAACCGTAGAGATTAGGAATAGGGTTGATATCACAAAAATAATCCAGGGTTTTGGTTGAATTTGCTTTAACAACCAACCTTTGTTTATCTGAAATTGATCATTCTAAATACCAGCTTCATTAAATCGTCTAGAAAAAATTTAAGGGCTCAAAGAATTTATTAACAGATTCTTTTTCGGAAATTTTCTACTACAATTTTTTTTTAATTAGTCACATCTTTGAAATTGAGAAATCCTATTCAGGATGTTTGACAGCCCTAGCCAGGAACAATAGTGTATTATCTAGGGCCTTTTGTTTAAACCTAATAATATAGGGCCATTTGATTAAATGCTAATTGAGATTGGTAAACACGATGATTGATGTTCAATGATTCAATGTACCTGCACTATCAAGATCATCAATTTAGATTTCCTCTATGCAATTGTATGTACCTCGAGCTAATTGCTTATCGTTTATGTACGTTAATATATTTTACATCTTTGTTACATTTTTGGACAGAGATATAGCGTGGAAAGCCATAATTTATGCTATAAAATCGGGGGCCCCGTTTGTCAATCTGGTAACATTCGTCTTTATTTAACACTGAAAACAAAACATCGCGACGCAAGTTATGTACCACCTGGGAGTGCTCTGTATATTTTGCTAAATGATATGTGGAGTCTATTAACACGCATTTGGCCAACCTTGCTAATTCAGCTTTTTATAATCTAAAGACTTTACGATTAATGTTCGTTTCATACATAGCTGAAATAATCTAATTATCTAATTATTAGATAAAAATATCGTGTTACAGTGTAAGTAATCGAACGGATCCAAAACTGCCTACCCATTTTATGATTTGTGTGAATATTTTTAGGTCATAAATATTTTTAGGTTGTAAGCTTTTTTTACTATACCCCTAGGTACCACGCGAGCAGAAGCTAATTTAGAATAATTGTAAAGTAATCTTTTGGAATTATAATCATATAAAAATCGGTATATGCCAATATAAATTTTCTATAGTAATATTCCATTTAACACTTTTTTTATCATAATAGCAAAGGAGGCAATAATGCATTTAACAGTAAGTGGCAAGTCTTTAGTGTAGGCATAGCATGCTAATTGCGTGGAGTTCATGCCATCTGTCATAATTATGGCGATAATAACAGTGGTAGGAAATAGGGTTGATTCTAAAAATACTTTATGTATTAAAGAGAAGGATTCCAATACAATATATTTTATTTTATTTACATATAGCAAAAAAATCATAATATATAATTTCACATAAACTTTTACTGTTTGTTAGTTACGCTTATCCGCCTAAACGGCTGGGCCCTTTGTTTTTGATACGGATGTAGATGGGACCTTAGGGCAGCAGGGTATAGGCTACTTTTTTTCGCGGGTGAAACTGCGTATCTAGTCAATATATATTATGCTATTCTACCTATAAGCTTAAGTCTAGCAGTGGACTGAAATTGGGTAATATGGTTGCTCTTCAAGGCCAGAGAAGACTACGAACGTTACTAAACAAACAGATAGGCGAGCTAGTGTAAGCTCTCAAAGCTAAGTGTAACCGACAGTTAAAAGGTGTTTTATTCGAGATATTTTTACTTTAAGTTATTTAAAAATATTTCAACTAAACAAGGCAGATGAGATTTTTATGAAAGTTCAATAACCTATTAAAAAATGTCATTCCAGTGTATGTGTGACTAGCGACTACCCCGCTAAACCTCTTTGCTATGCATTTATTTACATGAAAATATAGAAACCTTCGCCTTAAGTATAAATGCTTCAATAATAAAGTGCCTTATTGCTCAGTTAATCGACAATGTCGAAGTGGATCAAGTGGTGTAATTGGCCTTTGAATGGAATATCAGGTATTCTGATTAACAATGTTTACACCGCCATAATGGAATACAACTACGAGGACCGACTTTATGTGTTAAAATCGAAATCTAGAAAAAAACTATGATTGGGAATTAAGAAAACTAAACATTACTAAGGATCAGACATATGATTTTGAGAAGATAAGCGGTTGCCAAAATAGAATTTGTATTTCAGTTCAACATGTAACCAAGAATTTTTTTTAATTTTCTCTATTTACTTACAAATAGTTATATCTACGACAATCCTCCGCCTGTCAACTCCACCGATTGTGCAATGAGTGCAGTTGGTTCACCTGAACAAACACGCAAACGATAGCAAGTTAATGAGAAATGCGAAATTTCAGAATTTAGAGCTAGGCCGCTCTAGTAATATTGCTTTGCACCAACCTGCGGATTTCTCATATTGAAGTCGGGATCCATTTCAACCTTTGACGGGGTTTAGTGCCTTAAGCAACCAGATTTGCATTTAGAATCTATAACACTCGAAAGGCGTTACGTTTGTAATTATACATGTGCACATTTCTTTATTTCTTTTAACGTATCGCCATACGAATTTTCATCACAATAAAAAAAGGACTATTTTTATTTTTAAAACGCGTGGAAGCAATGATCATGTCGATGTCAATGCACTGTAAACAAATAGCCTAGAGATTGGTAGCATTGAAGGCAATTAAAATCTATAGTGCGCTGGCGCCGCTTTCGCCAGTGTCACGTGACTAAACGATTTGACGCGGACTCTGAAATAACGGCATGCAATTATTGGGATGTTGTGAAGAATACTTTTAAATGATATATTTATTATGACATAGTTAATTAAGAAGATTTTTATTAATCTCTGCATTTTATATAACATTATCAGAGATTTTATTTGTAGTATATCTGGCTGCCAATTGCGTGATAAATGTAGCCAATACACTAATAATCTGTAATACATTAATAATATAGTGTCATATAAATTCTTGCAGTTGGTTGCATGAAAGGGTAACAAACATCGAAACATCTACATTCACAAACCTTCGCATTTATAATACTGGCAGGATAAAAACTTCAAACAAGCTCGAATTGTAGATATTTTTCAACAAGCTCTCGGAACCGACAATAACGAAGTGTCCAATACCGATACGCTTTTTCTAGGCTTTCATCTGTACTACCTCTTTATTACGGCATTCAAAATACGATTGAATGGAAAGCCAATGCCTATAGATAGGCTTTTCAATTAGAGTCTGGTTTGAAGCTTAGATCTGAGCAATGTCTTGTCTGAAGCAGTTCAATTTAAATGCAGGTTCGTCGTCTAATCAGCAGAATTGTAAAACGCTAGCCGCGATTGAGCTACGTTTGTGAATTTTATGATAAAAATACTGCTTTTAATAAAATTGTATGCTTAGAAAACATCAAGAATCGTTAACGAATGTTCTTAGACATTATTTGTTTATGCACCCGTGCATTGTGTAAACGAATCACAAATGTTTATAAGATTCTTTAAGAAAACTAAACAATGTCCCTAACGTGAGCAGCATACCATTGTACGATAACTATTATATATACAGAGTTAAGATAGGCAGATTACCGCCACATCTTACTATCGGCCTATAAAAAGAGTGCAGTCTACTGGGGCTCTAGGTAGTATTTACTGAGAAATTGAGACTATTATCTAATGTTATTTTATAATATGACATTTCTATCTCTGTAGGATTAGGCTACCTAGAGTGCTAGATCATATAAATTACTCTAAAGCATTTCCTTATAAACGAAATCTTTATTCGCAACTAAATTCGTGATCTGACTATTATTAACATGCTTATTAGAACGAGGTAGTCAAATTAGGAATATTTTATAAATTAAAACATGTGACAAATAGGATTTATCGTAAACATATATTTTACGAAAACGCAATGCAAGTTATTTGTCAAGTAAATATTAACTTTTGAATTATCGCGTTGAATAATTATTAACATAATATTAACAGGAATTAACTTGTATCAATAATATTATTTACCGGCTGTTCATTTCAGCGTGTCATAGGCCGTGGTCTTTAGCATACCAAAAGGAAAATAGTCCGCATGATTCGCGATAATATCTGTATTAATTACAATATTAACAAAATATTTACTTCAAACAATTTTCGTTCAGTTTCGTCCGCGTGATAAGCCGATAAAAAAATGTTCCTGTCCGAGGCGGGTACTCTAAAAATGTGCATTCAAAAGTTTTGATCATCAAAAGTTAAACCAGAATTCACTGTTTCAAATTTTAGTGTCAGGATTCAGTTTAAGGATTAAGCCGTGCATAGCGAACTGCCAATAACAGTTAAAAATATTTTTCCGTCCGATTTTGATTGAAAATATTCCTGTACTCCAACATGGCGAAAATTATTTCCGCCGATTTTAAAAAAGTTCTCTAGTTGCCGTACGTCCGTTGCCTATTTGCTTTTATTTTTATGTAAGTCTACCGTGTTGGTCATTTATCGTTGGTTTATTGCGTTCGTGTGGTAACTGAATATAACAAACATATATTTAAATAAATCAAACTGACATTGTATTTAATTGATATTTTAACGTGAAAGAGCTCTTGTGAACAAGCTCTAGGACGGTTCTTCTACCCTTTGGGGTGTAATATTTTCAAAAAATCTTTTTAACTTCATTTACGTCATGTATATGCAGAATTTTATGCATTTTCCTTCCAAAACATGTACCAGTATTTAAGTTACACCATCAGCTACATAACTACGAAATGCGCATCCAACTCCATGCAGTAGTTTTCGCATGATGCGCGTACGAACATATATTCTAAAAAAATATGTTTTGGCTTCTACTGTTGTTAATAAGATCCTCGTATAATTTTTCTTAAATATCTTCAATGTACAGACATGGCAAATTTCATTTTATATTTATATAGATAGTAAGTCACTTTTAGAGTCCAAATATGTTGTAACACCTAACGACGGAACCCTATTACGCCCCTTAAGCCAATTAGACGTCGTATAAAAACATAACATTATTGACTGAATTTATCGAGTTATAAATGAATGAAATTCAATCAGGTTATAAAAAAGTTGAACCAGTTTTAAAGGTACTCAATGCCGACTATAAAATAATTCGTAACAAGCGTGATTGAACAAGTGCCAAATCATCGGATTATCGTTTAAAATATTGAGCCGATTATACCCTGATTATATCATTGTACATACCTACTAGAGCTAATTGTGCTGTACGTCTACAGCCACAACTGGTAGGAAACTGTAAGAGATAAAAAGAGCTGGAAACGTTTGGGGGAGGCCTTTGCCCAGCAGTGGGACAATGCAGACTAAAAAAAATAAAAAAACACCTTTAACGATTATTGTACGGAACCGCGAGGAATGATAATTCCAAGTGATGATTATTTTCTCAGATTCTATACTAATTTGATGAAATAGATTATGTAATTTCAAGTACATTGGGTTTAATTATACGCCCCTGAGTAATTCAAGTCACAGTATGAAATTACAGTAATTAGTAGACAGTACTGGACACTATGTTCGGTGATAAATAATAGAACCTAATTAACCTGTTTAAGCGAATCATAGGTATAACAAACATAAACTCTTGGTTGAAATTCAGAACACCGAAAACTTAAAGCTAAAAAACTTTTGCTAATAGATTTATGAATCGGATATTAACATGTTTGTGCATTGCTAACTTCCGCCGGGGGTAGGCGAGAGTTGTATGTCGCTTCAAGTAGCCTATGTTTATCCAGGTCCTAAGCTGCCAGTATACTAAATATAATAGAGATTTTGAAATTGTTATATGGCAGAGTGGATAGTGTACCTGCCTGCGACGCCGAGGTCGTGGGTTCGATTCCCACTTAAGATATATCTTTGTGTGCATGAACAGAGGGGTTTTGTCTTAGTCTGGGTGTTTCTATGTATAATAAGTATGTTTTTACAAAAGAAAAGTATATATGTATTAGTATCAGTTATTTTAGTACCCATAGTACAAGCTCTGCTTAGTTTGGGACTAGATGGCGTTGTGTGTGAGTTGTAAAATATTTATTTATTTTTATTTATTTATTATAAAAAATATTTATTTATTATATTTATGTTTGTATCTTAACGCATTGACCGATTTTGATAAATTCTACAAGACCCGTAACATAGGCAATTTAATTTTATGATGTACCTTTACCTACCACGCAGACTGAACCGCGGGCGAAAGTTAATTTGTTTGTTTGTTAACGCTAATCTCGAGAACTACAGATCGGTTTTAAATCACACTTTTTGAGTTTGATAGTGTTAGAGCACTAAGGTTTATCGCGGGGCAAAGCGCGGGTGTAGGCTACTACTTAATGTTACGAATTTTACGCGGATGAAGTCGCAGGCAAATGCTAGTTGAGAATATTAAAATATTGATATCGATGGCCAAGCTTGTGGTTGAATGGAGGGAAAATCTAAGTGAGATCTGTCTTGGAAATGTATATTTAATCTATGATTGAAATTGCTTATGCTTGAAATGAAGAGGATATGTACACGATGAGACAGTTTTTAAGTAGAGCAACATTTAAGAGATATTTTGGTTGTTTTCTTAAGAAGCTCTATTTAATTGTTCTGTCTTTTTTTTACCAAATATGATCATATGAGCAATGTCGATAATAAATATGTATCTAAATTAGATAACATATTTTGCAGTAACTTGTAGTTTCTCTTTCTCGTAATTGCATGCTTTTTTAAAGTCCGCTAAAACCTAAATAACCATGTTGATTATCTAAAATTGGTCTGTTGTTTACTTTACACCATTATTTTACAAAAAAAATGATTTTTTTATATTTTTTGAATTGCTCATAAAAAGTCACCTTAATGAGGCTGAAGTCAGGCAGCTAAAGTATTATTCAACGAATAGTGCAGTGGTTTAGAAATACTCAGTTACAAAGAAGTATGCACCTACGTTAAATAGTTTGTGGGTCTTTGAATACGCCACGACATCCACTTCGGCTCGCCCTCTTCCGGAGCGAACCGCGCTAACAGCCTGCCTCAATACCTAGCCTACCCTAGTACTTCACTCCGCACTCAAATTACCTAACCTACTGCTCTTTTTCTAGTTGCACATTTTATGCACGTATTCTTGAATTTATAACCGTCGTAACCATAAATATCATTTTGCCCCTTAGCACGTAGTCCAGGCTCATACACGAGCTGTGTAGTTATCTACTTGGATGTCCAATTGTGGCAATCAAATCCATGAATGTTAACAAAAATTGTTTTATAAGTCATCCTGTGCCTTTGACTTCAAGATTTCATTTCATCATTATAACTAAACAACAGTGCAAGGAAGTTTCCCGGCAAGTTATAGCGAAAGCTTCGAATGCTTCGTTCCTTGAGAAGCTTTTCTCAAAACTTGTACCGTCTAATTGCTTCCAGTTCCGCGGTACTACGATATCTTGCTTTCAGTAAATAAAGTTCATCATAGTACCTCTATATCGTGGATGTACTGAAAGGGACCTTTTGTATATATCGCTGGCTTTTGGTACAATCGGGTTTTTGATAAAAAACCTAGGTCTTGGCAGTAATTTGGTGTTCTTATTTATATGGCCACCACTGTTTATACAAAAAGCTTATAGCTATTTATCTCTGCTTTTGTACTGTTTCCCGTTTTCTGCTTAAATGCCTGCCAGTCTGCCGATCTTATCTATTCGACTTCGATTTCTACTTGATATTCGGCGACCATCCTTGTGCCTACCAAAGGATGGCTTTAAAACTGCAACAAACTATCCGTCGCGAGACAGAAAACCGAAAATCGAAATGTCTGTCTACCAGTTGCTGATTTCATAGAACATAAATAAAACTAGCACTTGCGGCCATTCAAAATAAATGCGCTCCATCGTACAATGACATCTGTACAAAATTTCAGGTCAAATAATTGTGTCGTAGTTATCTACATAATATATTTCCTGTAGGTGAATTGTAATATACACGCGATCTTTCGGGGTACGTGTTAATCTATTGGGTGAATGTAGGTAATGGTAGTATATCACCGTTTCGCCGCAAATGTGCGTTCGTTTGAAGCATGAAGCTCACGGTGCCGCGGTGTCAGCATGTCAAATGTGTAGTAATGTCTCTGTGTGAAAAGATTCACGAGTGCGTCAAAGGGATGCTGTGTAACGTGGGATTAATGCTGAATGTCTGATGTACAGACATTTTTACCGCATAAAACGTACAATGCCTTTATAGTGGCTTTCGCGGCTTGCAATTTGCATATGGTAATAAAATAGTCATACCGTTAGGTTTATAGCTATAATTTATGAAAACATTCGAATATTTTGCAATATGTAAATTTTACTTAAACTCGCATTTGTGTTGATACAGTCTCTCAATCATTCGTTAAGAATCGGTTTCAAATCATCAAATTATCGTTTTTTTTTTGTTGTGTTGTTTTATGTAAATAAAATTGCAAGTCTGTGTTAAAAAAGCCCCCATCGCTAAATTAAGGTAGGGTAGTGGCCATAAAATTTTAGTATTCACTGAAAAAATTACCTAGGTACATGACAACACATTGTCCATTACTTTTAAAAATAAAACAACGGTTTCATAGCCAAGCTCTAAAAGCCCCATTTATACGTTGGAGAGCTCCCTTTAATTGTAACTGCATTTTGTTTTTAGTTTTAGTTAGAGTGGCAACAGAGTTATACTTTCTGTGAATTCAGCTAAATACCTATAGCGGTTGATAAGGTTAGACCCCGCTGACAGACGGACGGACGGATTAACAGTGAACTCTAGTTATAGAATTCCGTTGTAAACCTACGGGCGCACAGCCTTGATAAACAACCCACTATTTGATATGGGCCTCATGAGCTCATACCGCCCAATTTATTTCAAATGTTACATTTATATAATAAATACAGCGAAATTTAAATAAAATGCGGTCCTTGATAATTTCGCAGAAACACGTAGTTTAATTACATTATAAAAAATGGGTTAATCTAAGATTTAAAATAATCAATAACAGAAAATTATTTCTGAGAACGAAGGTTGCTGCTGAGATACGAATCTGAAAAGCCTATCCTTCATTTGCCATGTTGAAATTACTCTAAATTAAAAAGTACCTAATATAATGAAGTGTAGTGTTAAAGGCAGGTGGCTGGGTTCTATCTCCCTTAATCCGTTGTTCTTTATTTCCTGCTCTGAATCATATCTAATAGTAAGTAATAATCTAAATACAATTTGAAGTACAATGGCGAGCTCTCGGCATGTTGATTTAATAAATTCGGTCGAAAGTTGAAATGGTTCGGGCTACGCGCCAACTAATCGATACAATATACTTTTTTTTTGTTACAAGCGCAAGGTCGGGGTGGAAGTTTCAACTGGATTCAAACTCACTGCCCAGCAGTGCGGCAAAATAAATCATGCCGCCCGTTTGTGTTTACGCTGTAGTGCACCGGATATTCTTCTCTAGTTCGATCTTACATTAAAACTTGGATGTCAACATTGTAAATATAGCAAATGGTTTTCGAATTAATAATTCAGAGAGCACTATTAAATTAATCTACATTAATTCAGTCATTACTAATCATAATAATGCACCAAGTCCATAATTGCTTACCAAATTTAGTACATTGACTTTCACTCCATCTAGGGACGAGTAAAGGTTTCAACTTATTTTAGTTCTAAATTTTTACTCAACTTCTTTCCTACCATTCAAGGGTGCTGCCATCTATCTAACGCGCGTTGAACTACAACGTCTTTCACGCAACAGTTTTCCTACCATTCAGAGGCTGCTGCCATCTATCAAACGAGCATTGAACTACAACGTCCGGTGTAAAATAAGTTCTGGAAAATTCGAACAGATGGCGGTAGAGGCGTGCATTTCAAGTGCTTGGTATTTCAGGGAAAGTACAGGGTCTAGGTTGATTTTATTCAAGCATGAATTTATATTATAGTGCGTTACGGTGCGTTCGGTTTTTTATAATGTCCCAATATTTGCGGCACTATTCATATTAATTCGCGTTTATAACTTCGTAAAAAGTATTGAATTAGAAAGTACCTACTGATTTCAAGAAACAAAGAACTCTGATTAATTGAAATGAGTCTGACCGGATACAGTTTAATTTTGCTGAAGCACCTCCTCCCTGGAAATTGCAGACACTTCATTATAAAGCGTGATTTCGATTTAGAGCACAACCTCGTAAGGGGTTTCCTAGGTAAATATTTCAGTAATTTCACTAGATTTTTTTATAATCTGCCTAACTATTGTCATAATGATTTAACGTTTTATACAAGGTATTCTGTGGCTAAAGCCTGTATAATTTCACCTTGTTTTTAGAGTTTTGGGGCACTGTGTTTTAATTTAAGTCAATAATGTTCAATAAATTAAAGTTAATAATGTAGATATGTTGATTATAATGTAATTAATTCATTATCAAGAAAAAAAAAAACAAAAACTTAAATATGCAAATGACCCGTACCTATTACCCTTATTAGATTGTGCTCCAATTCTAAAACAACATGTATAGAATATGGTTTGCCAACCAATGACTGCTAAAGTGTATATTTTATCAATTGTAAAGTATCCTACTAATTAAATAGGTGCAAAACTTAAAGATGACTTAACATAACATCACGCCTATATTAACCAGAAGGGTGTGGCAGAGGTGTACAGCATCCATGCTTCACCTGTTAAGTTTAGGTCCTATGGAACAGGGTATGATCCTATCGCCACCCACCGGTATCCCTAGGTAGGGTTTTCCAACTTCGTGCTGCTATTGAGAATTACTTGACGAAAAATCCCAAATAACAATTATGCCCGACCCGGGAATCAAACCCGAGACCTCGCGGTGAGCGATACACAAATAATACAGCTAGACCAACGAGGCAGTTAGAATTTTGTGCGGATCTGAAGATATTCATTACTCTTTGACATCTTTGTGTGCATGAACATGGGGTTTTTTTTTTTATTATTCCATTGAGGTGGCAAACAAGCATACGGCGCGCCTGATGGTAAGCAGTTACGATGGGTTTCTCTTAGTCTGGGTGTTTCTATGTATTATCTATATATATAAAAGAAAGTCGTGTTAGTTACACCATTTATAACTCAAGAACGGCTGAACCGATTTGGCTGAAAATTGGTGGGGAGGTAGCTTAGAACCGGGAGAAGGACATAGGATACTTTTAAAATATTTTCGAGGGCAAAATTTTATCGAGGGCGAAGCCGCGCGGGGCAGCTAGTAAGTATATAAAAGAAAAGTATATATGTATTAGTATCGGTTATTTTAGTAACCATAGTACAAGCTCTGCTTAGTTTGGAACTATATGGCGTTGTGTGTAAGTTGTGATATATTTATTTTATTTATTTATTTATTTATATTTATTTGACAATTAAACTACTGTAGGTATGTATCTGGTTTTAATAATATTTGGCTTATTTATAAATATAGTCAAAGCCTAGATTAACTAGCCTTCTAGAAATCGGCTCATCGTTAAAAACCTTAGCGTATGGCGTTCTATTGTGTCTTCTTACCCCCGAGGAATAAGGGCGTTATTTTAAGTATTCAATGTACCGTGAAGCGTATCTGTGCCGCAAAGAACATTATACACTGCGCTACGAAAGCGGTCTTCTTCTTCGTCGTGTCGATGGCCGAGTCAAATTTTATTTTGACTTGCCATCGTGGTGAAAGGATTAGCCAATTCGCTTTGGAGAACTCTTGAATTGCCCAGGGTGCGCCGGACGTAGAGAATCGTTGTATACGTCACTCGGGGAGGCTCCTTTCATGCACGCTATCACATTAAGGTAGGCATGCATAAACTTGCCTGATAGTACGAGAATCAAGAATCAAGAACTTTATTTGCATAAAACACGGTTACAATAATGTTGTTATAATTCGGTAGGTACAGCATGTTTTGCCCTTTTATGAGAGCGTGCAAATATTTTATATACATTAAAAACATTAAATTACATTTACAATTATTATTTATATATTCTTAAAACAATTGAAATAATTAAAATAAAATAAAAATTAAAACAAATTATAATAAATTATAGTAATTATTGAATAGCAATTTAATAAGTAAAACTATGGATTGAATAATTAATTAAGCAAATGCAAATGTCAATAAGATTATTAATTATTATAATAAATAAATTCTATAAGTCAATTGAAATAATATATACGTACATACATACGTATATATACGTAAGCCGTAACTGGAAAAAAAAAAACGTGACATTGTATCTGTATCTAACTATAACTGATATATTATTCAATCTGCCGAGCCTTTTCCTTATTACATTCGTGTCTTCTTCCAGTTTAACGAATTTAGCTGAATATTAGTATTTTACGTGGAACGACTGCAATCAGCTCCACAACCCAGTACGAGGTGATACGATTCTCTTTGTTAGACTAGTTGTCAGACTTTCTGACCTCTGACTAGCCGTAACGACTGGCATAGATGTTCAAATGACAACTGGGACCGACGGCCTAACGTGTTTTTCGAGGCACCCGTCCATGGCCAACCGCAGATAGCATTGCTTAACCTGCAAGATGGATCAGTCCGCGCAGCTTCGAGCTCATTCATACTTTACATAATATTATTTTATTACCCTGTCGATTTACTTAACTCAATAACTAATGAATAGATTTTAAAATTTGTTGCCCCATTAGATAGCTACATTTTCACCGAGTAATATAAAGTATATTTTAGATGTAGGTACCCACGGGAGTAGCCGCGCGCGGTTTCGAATATTATGGGTAGACTCCTCTGACAAAATGGGCGCCATTAAAGCATGCATCTTAATGTTTTAGATATTTGTCTATAAAGCATTGAAGCGGCCGTGGCGCAATGGAAAAAGCATCGGTCTTACGATCGAGAGGTCGTGGGTTCGAATCTTGGCCATTACACCACGGACGTGAACTTCCTCCTAACACAAGAAAATTAGCTTAGCTGGAGGGGGTTAACAAGAATACTAGTAATTTGTATTTGCAAATTACTAGTAAGCTTTTTCTTCAAAAAAAAAAAAAAATAGATAAAACTTAATAATATGAAAGTTAAACCCATATTACTTTTGAATGAAAAACAGACAAGCAATTGTTCCTACTTATATAAACACATTACCGCTTTTGGAAATGTGCTCGAGAGAGGCCGCCTCCGCCTTGTGCATTACTCGCCGAATAACTGTACTTCAAATATTATGATTCGATTTAGTTGTAACGCTAGAGCTAGACCTTGTATTTAACATGTTAATCCTCTTTGTAGTATTATTCATGGACTTACTGCTGCCCGCATATTTGCTGCATCATCATAGCCCAAATAAATTGAACTATCTTAGAGCTTTACCGAACACAAAATTAAGGTTAAAACTAACGATAGCAATAAGTTTTACTTGTATCTAGAATGATATCGTTTTAAACTGAAGCGTTATTAATTATTCATATTTAGGTCAAAAACCATAGCCTTTATTATTATGAAAAATGTGAAAGATTATGTCCAGACTATTTGACTGCACGGTGGGCGTATTGGCGTGGTTGTCTCGCGCCGGGTGTTCGATTCTTCACTTTAGATCCTTAGTATCTTCTCTTGAACTTATTAAGTTGTGATGAGGTATAAGTAAACATCACCGTTTCGTCCCAAAATAATAAAAAAAACTGATCGAGTGCGTGTCACTTTAGATCCTTAGTATCTACTCTTGAACTTATTAAGTTGTGATGAGGTATAAGTAAACATCACCGTTTCGTCCCAAAATAATAAAAAAACTGATCGAGTGCGTGTCACTTTAGATCCTTAGTATCTACTCTTGAACTTATTAAGTTACATGGTCGCAATAGTTTTCTTTGAAAGTTCACTGCATATACTACGACCATAATTATTTTTAAAATTTTCGAGCTAACGGTTTAGCTTTTAGAGGGGAAAGGGGAGCCATATACGAACAAAAATGTTCTATTAAAATATGCAGTCCAATTTAGGCTTATGGGTACTTGTAAAAGAAAAATAATAAAATAGATTTTATCAATTACAATTCACAGAATTCGACATTGCGATTTTTATATCTTTGACACTTTAAAAGTTATTAATAAGAGTTTGCCGGCCGGTTTGTCAGATATTAAAAAACTAAAAGATTGTAAAATGTCGCTACAACAGTATTCGAAACCCTAATTTCCAGATAAATTCATCCAATAATAATGTCTTAAACACAAGAAAATCAAATTAACTTAGCTTGTGTGTAACTCGATTTGCGGTACATTACGGGCAATCAAGGCGGTGTTTCAAGGATATGTAAAACAAACTAACTTAAGGGGGAAAGGCTTCTTGTTATTAATTTAAAGCCTTGCAAAGTACGTAACTTTAATTATAATACTTTTTGCTTTGATGACTTCAAGGTGGTCTTGGAAAGAGCTAGAGGCAGGAAAATATGGAGGTCATAAGCTTTTGTGAACGCCCTTGAATGAAAAGGTACTGCAGATAAATGTCTTAGTCGACGAATTTGCATTCTTTTATACATAGACGTTGATGCAATTAACCACGTACATTACTTGAACTGAACTATGAGTTTTTGGATGAATAATTTCATTCAAATCATTATCTGATAGTAGTATTAGTTAGTGTTTGATTGCAATACTAACCACTAACTAAATGAATAGCTACTAAAATGTATAATAAACATTAAATTCGTGTTTCTAAACTGGAAAATACCACATATTAACGTCCATTTTCACAAAATAGATGGGCGATGGGCGGCTGTAATTCAGTTTCCATTGATGTTCACTGATATTTAATACAAGTGACCACAAATGTTTCTATCAGTTGAAATCAATTCCCAATTATTTTGAATCTATAAGCACAAATACCTAGAAATTGACAAATGGTAATAAATGATATTTCGATTTTCGACGATGCGTTTTCTCGGAATGATTAGAAAAATAAAACATATTAGCATGTTTTATTTTATACTTAGGGCGCAGTAGCTTTGAAATACTTTTTACATTCGGTACCTACCTATAGATCCCTACTTAAAAAAAATCAGAAGAGAGGAAAATAGCTGTAGGCACTTTTTACAATTTACCTAATGATCTTACGATAGATATGACCCACGACCGTTAAAAAGGATATCGAAAACATTTTAAAAAAGTCGAGCTCAGAATAATATAATAATTTTTATTATTAAAATATGATGTTTATAGTTCAACCCCAAAAATGAACGTACTATGAACTTAATCTGTCTGCGTGTAGGATAAAATTTAATTACATTTTTCAATAATCCAGAGTTTGGTGAAAGCTCTCTCACGTTTGCTATTTGAAAATCGTACACAAAATAAATGCATGCGCCATACAAATGTTAGTGAATATATTTTTTGGCACGCATTTAAAAATATATTGGTAAAGGTTTTAACGTAGGTACCTTTGCGGGCAGTATTTTACTGGTATTTACATTATCTGGCTGTCTGGTGAACTGTTCATGAGCAACATACTTGGGGTGGATTGCAAAGTGTCGGTGTTTAGTCAGGCACCTAATAATTTCCTCTATAATTTGAAATGAATATATGATACCTACTTGGTATTAATACTGGGCGCAGAATTCGAATGCTTTATTAGGTATGCAGTTTCTTATCGAGTTCGATAAAGTGTGTTTTACAAAAGGAAATTATTTGTAGCTTTATTGCGTCTGAAAGTATTGCCGGTAAGTGCAATATGCGAGTAGAGAGTGTGACTCGAGGATGTGCAACTTATGCCTAACCTTTCGGGGATTTAAAACCGTAAAGCACCTTCCTCGGAGTCCTTCGGTCCTTTTCGTCTAGTACCGTCGACTGTATCTACGTACTTCTGGGTTGTTATCACGCACCCTCTGTTATATGTTAAGCCAACCTTGTACGATATAACTACGTATATCATGTTTGTAGGTATGCGGTTGTGAATTGAGTGAACACTCTTTGTCTCTGATATGAGAAGACAGACAAATTATTGCGATGAATTTCAGAATAGTTAAAGTACACCGCACATATATGAAGCAAATTAATTTAAACTGATAACAAGTGGTAACTACATCCACCGAGTTCGCAGACGAGCGTGCGTCTGTACGATGTTACGCCTCATTTATATTATACACTTACTTCTAAACACTAGCCTGTTTATTAGGCCTATTAGCCTATAGGAACTCAACGTTAACATTTTAGGTTCTTAATGAGTGGCTGTGTCGATAAAAGATGTTACGTTTAATAAAGATAAAGACGGCATGTTCTCCGTGAACAATAGGGAAAGCTATGAACAGACGATCCCTTGAATTTTTAATTCTCCCGAGACGACCTAGTTCGTATATTTTTTTATAATGGTATAGAGACCAGTGTAGTGCAAGGCTTGCCGTCACAAAAGCTATAATTAACACGTCATTCCCTTTCTAAACGAACTTGAATTGAATATGTGGAAATTAACGAATGCTCGGCAATATGCCGCGTTTCAGTCTTATAGGCAATGTAAGCAAAGCGAACATGAATTAATGAAGTGATCTTACGTACTTACATTATTATCACCATTGTTCTTATAGCTCTCGTTGCCCAGGGCATATAGGATAAAGCCAATGTTTTACATTTTTTAAATTTAACTTTTGTCATTAAACAATTTCATCAAACAATTTTTTAATTTTTGTCATTAAACATTTTTAATGTTTACTGTAATTAATGTCTTTATTAAATTTTATTTTTAATGTATCTCGGTTAAATAGGGTTATTTATTTCAAACATAGCTTTACCTAATTGATATTTATATGTTTTGCATAGATTTAGATTGCTGTGCGCCTTAGTCCATATATCGGATTAAAATCTTACGTTTTTAGGTCTATGTTTGTTCATTAAATTAATAATCAAAGCTCAATCAGTCAGTCTCCGTTTATTTTGGCTTGTGTAACTAAAATTTGGCATTACGTCAGAGATTCTACAGTTAGTTTGTATTAGTTTCGTTAGTCATTGTATTCCAGTTTTGCAATAAGTAGTGGTAGGGATTGTACAGGAATAACCTATTTATTCTTGCACATATAAAAAAAATCCACTCCCAACAAAAAAGAAATATCAAGTAAATAATTCCGTAAAGTGTCTTTAATAAATAGAACATTATTTTAAATGGGGTTATTTAGTCTGATGACAAAAGCTAATAAACCTAACTAGATTATAATTTATTAATATGTGTTCTCAATGCAAAAGTAATTGAACGTTATCAAAACGCCGGATTGATCGTATTAATATAATTATGCTCAACAATATGATAAATTAATATGAATAGAGCTTGTTAGTAAATAGAAATGTAACACAATTTTCTTCAGCTTTTTGATTTGAGTCACGGCAATGTCTGATTCGAGTGAGCAGCTCATAAAACGTCCGCTCTCAAACTTGTCCTGCCCAATTTCATAAAGAGTATTTATTGTTTTGTTATGTAGGTGTACATAATCGATAAATACCGAAATTATTATGTCTGACGCCTATCCTGAAAAATAGAGTCCGTGTTCAATTAAATAATGTGCAAGTAGTAAAAAGGTTGGCAGTTTCATCTATGCAAAGTATAACATAAATATTATATCAGTTTAAGCCCGCTTTAGATGACCTCCCTATAGACCTAACCAACAGTTCTATTAAAATACTGAGAGAGATGCCATCTTTTATTCATGGTCTATTTTGGCTGCGTTTATTCATTCGGCAAAGCTATCGGGCCTTCACATGTTACGGTGCCGACTGATAAAATTTTGTCATGTAAGTATATCTTGTGCTTTTTCATGCGTGTAAGTAAAATACATTGACACGCTTATTGGCGAGGTTCAAATTCTAACGTAGAGGTTAAATGAAATAAAACCTTCAATGTTATTTCTAAACAGCTTTTATAACAAGTTTATTAATAAACGCCTATTGTAGTGACCGATATTATCTTTATTGCAGTGGTTAGGGCAAAATATCAAATTAGGTTGTAACAAGAAATTCTATGTATTGTTCCGAACTGAAGAAAAAAATTGTATCCTAATATTATAGCTTGTTTTAAAGTAAAAATGATTAATTTATTAGATGTATTTCCGCTAAAAAAATCTTGCATTTTGTGTTATAAAAAAACATAATATTTCATAATAAGTATTGTAGTACATACCTTCAGAATCTGGTAAGGTATCTTTTCCGTTGAAAGGCCGCGGATGCGAGCTCTCGCCGTAGGCTTTATTGATTAGTTCCACATCCACTTGTTTCGCCCCTCGCTTAGAAGATGTTCTACAACTTTTTGCCGTAACGATGTCGCAGCTAGTTGGAAATAAATTCCACCAGCCTTCGACCTGAAAATAGACACTTAAACTATGACAATTTTAATGGTTGTTTTTTCGCTGTGAAATAGTGTTGTCTTGGTGTAAGTACATAGGATTTATAGAAATTGAACTTAAAACTGTGTAAATAAATTTTATTACACGCTCAAATTTTATGAATCTTTTTTCATATTGCGGTAAGAGGGCGGTGGCGTCTTTTCTAATCACAGGTACATTGCAGAGATAAATTACGTGTAATAATTTACAAGATACCTACAAATTAAAAAGATACCTACTATTTGCCACATTTTGCTGTTGAATATTGTTTTCGAAGTATGGAACTATTATGACGTTTGCCCTATTCTGTAAAGTAGCCAATTATTCTGCCTCGTGGAAAACAATAACGAATCAAGCATATATTTTATAAACATGAAATATTAACACATAAAACACACCTTGAGATACGATAAATATTTATCATAAATGATGCAGGTGCAGTTTTAGTTTGCTACATTATTGAATACTACATTAGCAATGGTAAATCTGGTCTGATGGTAGATACTGAATAAAAGATGTGCTGTTGGTTAAACACGTATAACGGTGCTTTCTGGCACATATCGTTATATACCTACCTTTATCATAACGAATGGCAGCTGTTGTAAACTGAAGGTTTGTGCTCAGTCTTATTTTAGTTGACTTTGCATTTTTATATCTACAGACATGGCTAAAATTACAACTGCACCGACGTGTACCAAAATCTACTATCAGAAATAAATGTCACTATCTTTAATATTTCACAAATATTGAATACTAACTGATCCCGTGGTTTTAACGCGACAAACATTACTGCCCTGTGCCCGGGAGACGCCATCGTGATTCTGAAAATATGCAAGATAACATCTTTCTAATATTGACCTAACTTTACTACTATTTCCAACCATATTTCACCTATTTAGGGGTAAATTTAAAAATATCGATAATAACTCCTAACATTATACTTGACTCTTCAATTTTAATTTACTTATTGTACTTCGCTAGAAGTTATTTAAGTACACGCCATGAGTTTCAAAGTGCTCACTACTAACAAGGTAGGCCACTAAGTAATAAAGTGAGTTTACGTTAGCTTCGGCATTCGGTAACACTCACATGGATCCACACCGAGCCCGAACCACACGTCATTACTAGCTAATTCCTACATTATACCTATAATCGTTTTATGGAATCGACAGATTAGCTATTTAGCTATTTGCATAAGTCTTTCGTGATTAGGTATACTACAAATAACAAATACTACTACTACAAATTTGACTGACATTTTTAAAGTGATCGTTTGTGAGGAGGTATTATTTTACATTCATGCGAAAAATACCAAATGATTTTTGTTGAAATATGGCTCAACGTCGCTAATAGCCGATAAACATTTTTTTTAATACTTTTTACCATACTGGCGTTAGCTAGTTTGAAAAATATAATCAACAGTTTTCTTTACATTTTGTAGACCTCGTTTTTCCTAATAAACCTAGAAATAATGAAGTCAGGTCATACGAAAATACTACCTTAGTATAAAAATTGTTTTGCATAACCAAACGACCTTAATTAAGTAAATTGGAAAAGTTAGAGATAGAAGCTTACCTTCTTTTTTCGTCATTATCTTAAAAAAACTGTATCGTTTCCGTTTCGATACTTTATGTTAGTTTATTTTACGAGAATTTGTATGAAATAATTAATCGACGCCGATGAAGAAAGCATTCAGATCTCAAAAAATCCAAAGTAATCATGAGAAGCCGAAACTTCCAAACCATTAAAAGCCATAATAATAATAATTCTATCGGCAGGCGAACTCCGGTAGTCGTTGCATGAGATGAGTAGTTTATTTAGAAGTAAGTGTACCATCTGAAGCCATACGAAAAGCTAGTTAGCAAAATGTATTACTTAAACCGAGGATCGATACAGTACTGTCGTTTACAACTCTATCTCCCAGGTCGATAGCTGTAGCAGATATATCAGCCCGAATGCTTGTTGGCTAATACTCTTATTACGTATTTATGAACAGTTGTGACGATACACATGCCAAAAAACTATACATCGAATAAATATAACAACAATTTCTCTACATGTGCCGATATTATTCAAACTCGTCTGAACCAACAATCCGATATGTAGTTTTATTTATACAGTACGTACTTTCTAGTGAAACTAGGACGATATTCTCAGGCATGATTTATACAATTTTACTGCACCCAATTTTAGCAAGTAAAATAGGCAAGCCCACATTTCGCATGCTGAATTTCATACTACGTTTCACAACCTATGTAAATAAGATTATAATTTCTGGTACCTTTTAGAAATCTGTGAAGGTTTGTATGAATCTACCTAATGAATAACTTACGGTATTTCTTCTTATTTCTGTCCTTATTCTTTTTTATTATAGGTTGGCGTAAACCGTGTTTTTGCTCCATTCTTCTCTGTCAGCCGTCTTGCTATCACTCGCTTCCTTCTCTTTTATATCGACGGTTCCTACGTATACTAGTGCAAAAACCTATTTCGTGGTTGACCCCGTTAGAAACAATTCTTAATTTTATCCTTTCTTGTCACTCCACACATCCAATAACAACATACTCTATTGCTTCGTGGTAATTATTTACATGTACAAAATAGCTGCTATTCACTGAAATAATGATTCGAGTAAACGTTTTAGAACAGCCCGGTTCAATTAAAAGTAGTAATTTAAAAACAAGGAACTGAGAATTTACGTTCTATTACTTTCCTTACATAACTACTGTTGGTTAATATAACCAAGGTGTTGCGATTTATTTTATTAAAATGTAATTTAGTAAGTATCAAGTCTGTTGTATGGCAGCCCACTCTTTAAATTTTATTTTATTTCAATCATTTTTTTCCTTATTAATATAAATATATAACTTAATATTCTGACAATTTGAATCAACTACCTTTTGCTGTAATCAATACCGAGTAAAAACGAGCAAACAATCACGTTTGGTGTATGACAACCCCCTTCAACATTTATTAAATTCGGTGTTTAGGTTTCAGTTTTTTTGTGTAAGCGTCAACAGTACAACAATACATCATTTGTTAAAAAAAATAACTGCCCAGCTATCACAGTTCATGAGATCAAGCAAAAACATACCAAATAATTACGTTAGTTGTTACCATACAACTGACCCCTCGAATTTTTATTTAATTTGGTTTTATGTATTTGTTGTTATATCGGCAATGGTAGAATAAAAACGCCAAAGAAGTCCAACAATGGCCTTCATCAGATATTTGAATCAAATCAATAGTGTTAACCGACGACACTGAAAAAACCAACTAGATTTTACTGAAATAATCAAGTACTGGTACGATTAGTGCATACAAATTTGTAGGGCTTTCTTCAAGTCTAAGTCAGTCCGTAAGCGATCGGGTTGGTAAGGAGGCGTGGCAGCATTTTATATGACAAATGGAACGACTGCATCAACATAAAGTAATCGTTTGATATATTGAGCTAACATTCTAAACGTCTGAAATGACGAAAACGCACTGAATGAATACACTCGGAAATACTCGTAATTTAGTAAGCTGTAAGTACTGCGGTTAATTATAATAATATGAACTACTAGAAATAAGACGGTATGACGGTGTTATCAGGTATTAAATTAACTAAATAAATATGTAACTAGTCACTTAATTACGGACACTATTAACGACCCGTGTACTGATTGCTAAAGTAAATGCATTTAGTAGTTGTAATTACATTTTGACCTACACTAGCGAATGATAGATAATATTGACATTGGTTTGGCAATAGCCTTTTGACCTTAGCCTTTTGATCAAAATAACACTTACTCAAACAACAATATCTTCGAATTAGACAAATATTTTTGTAGTGCACTTTTGCTCCCACGAATTCCGTGTTAGATTCAAATCGACCCGGGGCCCGCGGTCTACTGACGCGGCAAGCTGAAAGTTGCCCTTTAACTAACGCGCCCTTGATCAGCAAATATAGCATTTGAATCGCTGTAACATTGGCAAATATATAAAAAGAAACAGTTACGATAAGTTAAGTGTCTACCAATGGCAGCAAATAGTTGTTACCATCACCATAAAAAATTACGCATTAAACTATAACGTAACTTTTTTATATCTGTTTATTATATTTACTATAGTTGCCGCGATCAAAATTCGATATTGGGGGATTTTTCTTACCTAGTTCTTTTATGTTAGAGGTACACTCGGAAAACATTCAGCTTTTATAAAATGTCATAAGTCGGCCACCTCCGGGCTCTTACTCTAAAATAATGAAAAGTCATTTTTATGAATGAACTCTAAGAAAGCATTCAGCTACGCTTGTTGGTTGGTTTACATCGTAATATGTCTAGCACAGGAGGCATATTGCACAGCCTTCTCGGTGAAGCATGTAGCTCATTTATTAGGTTCATGGGCGCTTAATAGCACTTTTCACCGAGAGTACAGCAAGCTTGATATTAATATTTTTATTTATTTTTACTTCTGTATTTTGAGCTAATAAAATTTCAAATAGTGTTAAAATAAAAAAAAAACACACTTACCAACTATCCTTACTTATTATTAATTTTATAAATGAGGAAGTAACTTTGGTCTACCTGTCTGTTACGCTTTCATGGTTAAACTACTGAACCGATCTTGATGAAAATTGGTATAGAGAAAGTTCATGACCTGAAGAAGGACATAAGCTACTTTTTATCATCGATAAACCTAACACGCGGGCGTAGCCGCACGCATTAGCTAGTATTGATATAAATTAAAACATTCTATTGAGTTAAAGCCCTCAGGGCACGAGCGTTTTAATATTCAATGTACATTTCTGTATTGCCTGTCGTATGTTGTACACATAAGTACTTACATAATGTATTAGATATTACTAGATAAAAAAGCCGGTCTAATCATAATTCTACGGAGAAAATAACGGTGGGTGGTATTTCCAAGTATGACACAGAGCTCATTCATTTTTGTAAAAGTGGCGAGGGTTGTGAATTGCAAACATCTTCGAAGTAGGTGAAATGGTCACGTTAAGAGCTCGCTTATAAATAATCTTAGTAGGGTTCTACGACCTTTGGGATTACTTACGACCGCACACTAATGCTTAACGTACCTACCACGAATCCTACTATATTAAGAATAAAACAAGTATCAATTTAAATATGAGCCTCAGTCACTATTACTTCTATTAGTAGCCCAGGGGTTTCTGAGACAAAGTTAAACCTAATTTAATGAAATGAAGACTTTGATAAGAAATAATATTTATCTTTTAAACAACACAAACATCTTCACCGTATTCAGCTCCCGACCGGCCGGGTAACTAAACTCTGGAACTCTTAATGCAAAAGTAACTTTAATATAAGTAATTATGCTATGAAGATTTTAATCAAAGAGCTAAAAACTTGAACTAATAAGTTATTTCAAGCTTTCAGGTAAGAGAAATGACTTGTGAGCTCGAGCGGCTCACAGTCAAAGACATACATGGTTGTGCATTAACTCCGGTACGTTAACTGTAGTCTGGTTGCACTTTATGTACACATTAATTAGTTTGTCAAAGGCTTCGTTCGAAGAAGCAGCCTCTGAAAGTTAGAAACAGGCTAGATATTATGTATGACGAGAGACGTTTCCATTAAGGAATGAAATGTACACTAATTACAATTTAACGCTGTGGAACGTAAGACATGGGAACTAAAAGAATACCTACACATGGTATTTTAGATTTTATCCGTAAATAATTCTTTTTTTAACAAAATCTTCTCTGGATGAGAAACGATAATTTTCCAATATTACATAGAAGTCATGTCGATGACATACTGCTGTTTGGAGTCCAAATTTGGCAGATATTCTCTAAGCGATTGCGAACAGGTGTCGGTCCTTATCACGATATTCAGGTGATGGGCAGTAGGCCGTCTGCACTCGACCGGTTCGGCGGTTCTAATACAATCGCATATTCATGGGACGAGGCTCGTACCCGTATCACTGTCAATCAGCCATCAATTGTGCTGCTAAATAAATATTAACAAAAGTATTTAAATGGAAATTATGTAAAGAACGGACCGCAAACACTCATTTGTTTTGTTGCTCTCACCCTCTCATTATAATATTGTCAGCGACGATGGAAGTTTGCACAATTAATCTTATATAACCTTAGTCCATAGTTTGCCGTTATCTATATCTCTCCCATTCCCATTCATCCCAAATGAAAAGCCATGTGTCAATCAATCGTGTCGCACGTGTTATTGCCACTTATCATTATCAAGTCAGCGCTTCACTGATAATTACTCGTAATATTTTATGCAATGTTATCTCAAGGTTAGGCCACACTCCCTTTAATAGCGCATAGTGCACTCTATTAAAACAATAATTTATCAATGTTGTCATCTCTTTTATACCTAACATGTCATGGTCGCGGCTAAATGATGAGAAAGGAGAAATGACATGTGGCAATTATTCAAAGCTCTAATTCAATTACGACCATTTATCATCACGATCAATGTCCGCTGAGTAGTTGATGGCTTCGTGGAATATATTGTGCCCGTGACAGGTCATGAACAATGACTGACATCATGGTCATGAATAAACTGGAACAGCGCGTCCCACCCAAGTAACGTTCATCGTCATCACTGAAATTAGATAACGTGGTCGTATATTTCAGGGTATCAGGCAAAAGAAACCCTTGCTTTAAGTTATAGGTTTGATACATTGTAATATGTGACTACGGCATCGTTAATCTAAGAATTAATAACCGGTACAAGAATTAAGTTAAATCTATAACCCGGCTACGTAATAATATTGTTCTTAATCTTGGTTGGCGAAAACTGTATTACCACATTTAAACTATAGATTTTAACTTAAACAATATGATAAGTATATACATATATTTGTAATTTGCTCGCGAAGAGTTGACTTGACTGTTTGTCTAACTATTTGATACCAAAACACGTCATGATTATGTAACCTTTTTTATTTTTTGATGGTTAAATCTGACGTTTAAATACCGTTACATAAAACATGTTACATGCTCGTATTATATACAAACATGTATACATAGACTGCCAAAATCATTACCACCCTTCCTTTTGGCATCGCGGGTAATGTATGTCCGCATTTTCTCTTAAATTATTTATAGGCCATACTTTATTACATAATTAACCTGCGAATTTATAATTTATGAATTCAGTCTCTCATTTTGCCAAATTACTGATTCAAATGTTTGTGAAATGCATCAAGCGCTGTCAAAATGTTATTGACGTGACGCATGACGGTGCGAAAGCGGTGGGTAGACCGATTTATTTATTAGTTTCGGCGGTGGAGGCGCTTAATTGGATAGATCGGTCATGTATGCTGTCAGCACGGCCACTATGGGTGTTTTAACTCAATTCGCAGTCTATTAGTGGGGCTTTTTTGCGGTTAGAGTCGATACAACTCTTTGATGCTTTATGGTTTACACTGGTGAAAAGCCTGGCTATTGAATAAAAGATAAATAATAAATAAATGATATTTGTGTTGTATCAATACTTAATAAAATTTAAATGTATGTTTTTAATGTCAAAATAACAATGATTTACCTGTTGATACCAGTTATTTGCATCGTGCACCTTTACCTGAAATACAGTTTATAAAATTTTCACCTGTCTATCTGTTTGTATCGGCTAATCTTCTTTTTTAATTTAAACGGCTCGACCTATTTTAATAAAATTTTAGATAATTAAATGCAGGTAACTCACTACGCAGAACATAGGCTACTTTTTATCGATGTACGTTCCACGCAGACGAAACCGCGGCAGAAGTTAGTTTGTTTGTTTTATATAATCGATAATCACGAGAACAACTGGTCGAATTTTGACAATTATTTTTGTGTATGATAGTCGTAACTCTCAATAGAGGTATTTAGATATTTTGCATTACGCTAAACTTCACGGGAGCGGAGCAGTTTGGATGACCGCAGTTCAAAGCGCGGGAGCTGCTACTACTTAATCCAACGAATTACATGCGGACCAAGTCGCGGGCAAAAGCTAGCTTTTAAATATATTTTCGCCTCTTAGTACAAAGTGATTTACTCAGGTTATGATTAATCCATATTTCACCAACTGTCTTATTTAGAGGGAAGGTGAACTCAAATAATCAAAATCGTGTAATGCAGTAATAGCTAACATGACCGGATCACAGAGTTACTTGTTTCAAAACTATTGCCAGTTACAAAGGCTTTAGTTAGCTAACAATTCGTTTTATAATTTCATGAATTCCAACTATTATGTCTGCCGAGTTCACAATTCGCCGAAAAATGTTCCCATTCACTAATTAGTCCGACGCTAGTAATTGCTACATTTGCTACTTCTCGTCTATTACATAAGGTATGCACAAGCCGCGTATAACTCAATGTTAAATAAAATAACATCTATACTACGAATAAGGGTACGCCCCGATTTCATATAAATTTTTAGATAGCTAATCGTCTTATAACTTTTAAACAATTTGACATTTTATCTGTCAAAGATGTTCTGAATAGTCTTATCATATTATTACTTTACGCGTAATAAGGTGCATAAAAGCTCGGTTGGGTCAATGCAATTTTACTGGTGGTAGAGCTCTTGTGAACGAGCTCAAAGGCGGCAGCACCGCCGTCTCACCTTTAACATGCAGCCAAGTAGTAGTGCTTGCATTATTGTGTTCGGTTTGGTGAGATCAGGCCCTGAAATTACCGGCATATGAGGCATAAAACCGTAGTCCTCAGCTGCAGCGATGCATCTACAATCTGCTTTTGTGGATTGTTGATGTCCATGGGTACTCCAGTTACCATCAGACGGACTAAACGTGCGTTCGCTGCAGGAGTATACAAAAAAGCCAAATGAAACAGTTCTGAAAGCAATAAAACTCTTGTGACCGAGCTCATGAGATGAGGTACAAAGTCCTATGATATGCCACCTATGATATATTTGTTCTGTTTTGATTGAAAATAGTAACGTCCATGGAATCACATAACTATCGGTTCTCCGTAACAACATATTTTTGGTGAAACAAACACGCTTAACAAAAATAGTCGCAGCATTATTTGCTTCAAAATTAAACGTGGTTTGGAAGCCTGGGTTTCCTTACTATTTCAAAGCCATCAATGTTGACTGAAACATGAAATGTCGAAAGTTAAATAAATGCTGTGCTAGGCAAAAGGCATTCGCTGAATTGACGCTTAGACAGGTTGAAAGGGCGGCTATCGAGTTGTTATGAAAATTATAGTTTATTAAACTAATTGATTGAATAAATCATGCTATATTGTGTAAAATTAAGAAACCTTTGTAATTATTAGGTACTTGTTGTTAGTTATTCTTTAGGATACTTAAATTGCAATATTCGAAGGGTCTGTAACGTTACTGTTTGGTTACGTTACGTTGGTTTTCATAGTAAACATACTCGTAAGAATCATCATTGTTTAGAAACACATTTCTCCTATGGAACGCCACTGTTGCAACCAAATTCCAGTCTACGTGTATTGCGACGATCGCGATGCTTCCGGAACATCTGTATGTATGCTCCAAAGACTACAATATTAAAAAGAGTAATAATTCCCCTGCGCGGCTTCGCCCGCGTGGTATCTCGATAGAGTAACGTTACATCACATAACGCGGCATGGCATCATATCGGCCTAGTTCGTTCGGACCTGATTAGCAAACAATGCAAACTGCGAAATTAGGATTTATAGTTTGGAGCTCGATGAACATGCAATATCCAGCAATCAATACTTAACAATCGGATGCCGAGCCATGTTATGTGATGATAATAACAATCAAGCGGCCGTGGTGCAATGGATGAGGCATCGGTCTTACGATCGAGAGGTCGTGGGTTCGAATCCTGGCCATTACACCACGGACGTGAACTTCCTCCTAACACAAGTGAATAGTGCTAAGCTGGAGCTGGAGGGAGTTACCAAGAATACTAATAATTTGTATATGCAAAATGCTAAAAAAAAAACATTTGTAAGAACTGTCCGTCGATAAAAAATAATTCGATGAATCGTTCAGTCGAAGTCGGGTTTGGCAATAAACGGTAGTTTCGCAATAACTTACATTCAATCGACTGTTTAGTCGACTTGCCGTGAATCGAACATACGACTCTCAAAGTTACTTTACGGACTCATATTTGAAATGCATCACAAATTGAGAGATAACGTCCTAATATCATAATTTATGTTTGGCATACAGGTATACATGATACGATAAAAATTATAGAAAATCTTTTATATTGGCCCTGTTTACATTTATTTATTCATGATGGTGGTAATGCTCTTGTAAACGAGTTTGAGGGCGGCGGCACCACTGCCTCACCTTTAACCTGCCGCCAAATAGTAATGCTTGCACTACCGTGTTTCGGTTTGGTGGTGGGATCGGGCCCTGAAATAACTGGCAAATGATAGTCCTCAGATGGAGCGACGTATCTACAATCTGCTTTAGTGGATTGTTAATGTTCATGGGCGGATATAGTTACCACTTACCATCAGTTAGACTCCACATTCGTTTGCTACATAGGCAATGTAACATTCTTGGTTTGGCCAAATTATTAGATTTTTTGTTAGTACACAACAAGAATACTAGAAATAGAGACTAGGAACTGATTCTAGTATTCATTGTAATATAAAAAAATAGCTAGAAGCAATATTGATTGCTACTTCTCTCGAACAACGCTTTTTCACTTTTATTATCATACGATAAATGTAGGCGGTAAACCTTCATTACTTCACTAAAATAATTCCTATCACAACCGATTTTAATGTATTATACTTATATCTAATTTGGAGATCATGGTCCCCGAGTCTAACGGCTGTAACAGACAGGTAGATCGACAGTCAGACACCGTAGTGGTGGTGAACACTAAAAATACAAGTCAAATCTATGTCTGCCGCTAAAAATAAACTTGGTGGAATAAAAAACGCTTCGGTTTGACTCCAGAAGTGGTGGAATATTTTTTTCGTGTCCGGTGTTTTTTTGACGGAGCTTATCGCACTAATTCTGGCTCTAAACTATTCATTGAAAAGTGATATGAATGATTTCGAATTATTAGAACTACAGAAAAATGCCTCGTAGAAGGAGGAGTTAGAAATAGCCTCGATATTCTTGTTAACTTGATAGTAAGTGCTATCTTCAGCCCATGCCCATCACAAAAGATTGCAGACATCATCTGACTACAACTGACTGCTACCGACAAGCTATGAATAAAGTTGGATTGCTTCGACTTCCTATTCTGTCTGGATAGACCACGTGATATAATAGCCCCGGAGCTCGCTGGTGGTTAAGAACGATCACCAAATATCGAATTTGGATCGCGGTAGCTTCGGGCAATATAGAACCTGCCTCCTTGGTAGATAAATAATAATTATGATTCCAACCCTTTGACAGACACCATTAAACTTTCCTTAATAATCGTGCCTGTCAATGGATTAGGATCATGTCTAAATGTCTGCCGATGGTAGAAGGTGATTTTTACCAACACCAGACATACCAGAGTGCTTTTTTACTCTTTGTAAAGTAACTTCATTTCCAACTTTGTTATATTGCCCGAAGCCACCGCGCTCCAAGTACCTACGATATTTGGTGATCGTTCTTACCAATGTTGTGGGTGCCTTGCATACACATACACGGGTACACAACACACACAACACAGTTTTTATGTTATAACGTATGCGGCCTCCCTCAGGCTCTCAGTCTATATATAATATCTCAGACCCTTGCACTAGCCCATAGCCGAGCTACAAATATTTCCGTAGACTGGGTTTTGCGTCTGACGGGTCCGAAGAACTTTACGACCTGTAGTTCAGAGTTGAAAAGTCTTTTCTTACTGCCGAGCTCTTTAAGTATTGAAGCGTTCTTCCGATGCGGGCTTCAGTTGGTACATATAAACTGGACTCCAGTTTTATATTAGGTCAAGTTATAATTTATCTGACGTTTAACTCTACCCTTTAAAATAGTAAACATAAATGCTTAATATAAGGCCAGTTTGTGAGGTTTCCAGATAGATCTTATGCGATCCATAAAATATAACCTGACCGAAATTAAAAGTGATCCAAGTTACACTTGAAAAAAGAACACAGCTGTCACTTTCATTTATGTGTGTTATATGCTTATCCTGCCTATAAGGTTTATCTGACACCCGTGAAATTGGAGCCTAATCTCTCATCTGGTTCGTTTTCACGATTTAGATAAAAAAATATACGGACTTATGTTATAGTCCAAGAAAGAGTAGCCTTCAATTATACGAGTACGATTCACCACCACACCGTTCAGGAAACAGAAAAAAAATTTAATATATCTTAGTTTGTTACATAAATTTGCTGAGCCACGAAGAGAGAATCCGATTTGAATGTAGTTAGGTGAGCTATTAGCGTGATTGATTTAGTTTTGGCGACCGGATTGCTAATTCCATTATTTACCCGGTCGCGGTAATCAAAATTAAGAACTCACTGTATTGATTACGAGATTTTATGTTGTGGTATATAAGACGGCTAATAAGTACATTTTATCGGGTTCTAAAGGGCCTTTCAACAAAGACGGGTCGATGTTAAAATTGAATAAAACAAGATGTGTGTGAGATATTAACGAAATTTATATTTAATTTAATTATTATTTTTATTTGAAAGACCCATTTATGCCATTATGGATGGAATATGACATCGTTCAAATGTCCGCCGCGACTTCGTATGGTGGCACGAATCCGAGAGGTCCAATTTTTAATGACTCTGCTGCATATATCCGGCTGAATCAGAGTGATAGCCTGCGTTATGTTGGCTTTCAGGGCAACGGTCGATTGTGGCTTATTGGCATAGACCTGCGACTTCAGAAAACCCCACAAGAAAAAGTCTAGCGGAGTCAAATCACACGATCGTGGTCGCCAATTCACGTCACCTCTGCGAGAGATAACCCTACCCCGAAACCGTTCATGCAGAATTTCAATTGTCGTTCGCTGTGTCGCAAGTAGCGCCATATTGCTGGAACCACATGTCGTTCACGTACATATTTTTCAATACAAGCCAAAAGAAATTGTTTATCATTGATCTGTAGTGCTCGCCGTTGACGGTGATGGCCTCGCCAAAGTCGTTTTCGAAGAAATACGGACCAATGATGCCGCCAGACCAAAATCCGCACCAAACAGTAACTTTTTGTGGATGCATTGCTACCTGATGAACCTCATGTGGGTGGTCATCCCATATACGGCAATTTCGCTTATTAACAAAATTATTCATCCAAAAATGTGCCTCGTCGCTAAAGATTATTTTTTTGCACTAACATTTTTGCGTTTTGCAATAACGAACACTCATTTTGATAGTAAAGTTTTATCATTTGCACATGCCATAGTAATTTGGCATCAGTGACTGAATAAGAAAAAACAGATTTGACAGATGCCGCCAAAACAAAATGGCCGCCACAGATTATTAACATCGACCCGCCCTATTTGAAAGACCCTTTAGTTGAAAAGTAGTATCTACCGTGTGTCTGTCAAAAGCTTAGCGTCGAGCCTGTTGGTATTAGAAAGCTGATTTTTGCATGAATATATTCAATAACTATGCCAATAAAGTGTGCTAAAATAAAATCTTAAACAAAATTTTATTAGGAGATCATGGGCTCTATGTAAAGTGGCAATGATTTTTCTCTCTCGTATACACGCACTTGGCTGTTTTGCAAGAACATTATCGGTTTACTGGTTCGCATAATCGCCGCAATAGATGTACATAGTTTGTCCTTTGCGGGTTCATATATTGGATAAGATAATAAATAACCTTCAGAATGGTTCACCTCCAAAAAGTACTATTCTGCTTATAAATGATGCATACAGCGGTCAGAGGTACAAGCCTGACCCAATTCGTAGTATATTCGTTATGCCATGGCCTTTAGAGCCAGTGTAACTATGAAATATTATTTCTGTTTGAGACATACGTACTAATTACTAAGTCATAGCGTTATGCGAACAACGATCGTGACATGGGTACACACAAATGCAATAAAATTGATGTTACCTTTTATTTTTTGAGCCAAAGCGAAACTCCTGGGCTATTTGTTCATGGTAGGGCCACAAAATAATAGGGAACATAAGGTAAGCTCACCTATCTACTCACTTTTTATTATACCTACGCTTGCCGGTTGCCTGAGGGGGCCAGGGACGGTACTCGCACGAACGAAAGTGGTTGTGCGTTGCTTGAGAGCGCGTTGTATGTAGCTTGATTTCTGTACTTGATTTATCTATTCGTCTTTTCTGTTATGTCTGCAATAATATGAACAAGGTGTCGTTCGATTGATAAAAGCATGTACTAAGATCATTATTTTTGAATATTCTGTAAAACCTACAGAGTGTCTGCGCTGGAGCCACCGACTGTTTTACGCATTTTCCCCTTAAAACCAGAATTGGTAAGTAGCGCCGAAGATACCGACATTTTTAAGCGTTGTGTTTAAAAAACTAATGAAGTGACAACAAACTGTCAGCCTTCAAGATAAGAAAGCGCCGAAGGCAGACACGCGCATCTGTGTACGTCTTATGTTATCAGAATTAAAAAATATAACTCCCTGTAGCTTTTCAAATCTTTTTCGTATCGTGTCAACATTCTCTTGGGATATTAGTTTCTAAAGGATTACTTATATAAGTACACTAAGGGCCAGTTTCTGAGGTTCCGGATAGATCTTAGCCGACCCATAAAATATAACCTGACTGAATTTAAAAGTGACACGAGTTACACTAGAAAATATTACATGATTTGAATTAGGTGTCTAAGTCGTAATATATCGTTACAACTTTTGGTCTTTATAATTTACGTCTAGCCCCCTTCCGCAACGTGCGAAAAGGAACTTCGTTTCAAAAACACAGCTGTCACTTGCATCTATGTGTGTTATATGCGTATCCTGCCAATAAATGGTTTATCTAAAACCTGTGAAATTATGCGCATACGACCAGCGCGAACGAAATGGCAGGCAAAAGCTAGCTCAAAATAATACAAACAGATTAAAGCAAAATCAAAACAAAAAAAACAGAGTTACCTTGCAGTTCGAAAAACCGTTCTCACATTAAACCAAGCTTTAGCAAAAATAAGAGACTAAAAACTGGCAGTATAGAGACCACTTAAGGGTATACAATCGCTCACATATAAAGGTATTGTTGTCTCTATCGACCTATGATATAAATGTGTGTGGGAAAATATGTGTTGATGTTCAATGGTTACTGAACGAGGCAATAACTCGGATTTGTTGTTTGATAAGTCGGACGATTTTCAACAAAACTTCGTTGCTATGGTAACAATGTGGCGATTTGTATGTGGAACAGAGATGTCTACTGTTCCGCAGTCAGGTGCATTATGCACAAGTTGACCGACAAGTCGACTAAAAAATGACTAAATATAGATATTCTATATCTTAAGGCATAATGCAGGCTAAGAACTTACGACGCTGTTTTTACAGGCGGGCAGGCAACTTAAAGAGATTACAGATTTCACGAATAATATCATTCATATTTATACATATCTGTATTTTGTGAGCCTGCTGGATAATTAAAGCGTTGCAACGGTACGGTGATTTTCGCCTATTTGCAGATTCATCTCTATTTTCGAGCTCCCGCTGTTCAATGAGCGTCAGTTTTTTCCATTATGTAAGGATTGTATTTGCCCGGTGCCGCGAGTGCACGAACTACGAGACGAGGCACAAGTTAAGCCGTTAGCTTCTATATATTTACATTTGCGCCTCATGGCCCGTGTGGAAATATTATAAATCAGGTATCAAATTAATCAATATTCAAATTAACCTAAAAAGCCTATTTTAGATACGTTGTAACTTTTTATCTATCTGCATATATCCATGCAATTTGCCCACATTTATCTTGGGCTAAATAGGTCATGAAAAACTCCGGTGATTACTAATAAATATGTAAGCAAGCTAGCCGATGTGAGGTGAGCCTAAGAAAATAGCGCGTTTATATAATAGACACAAGCGAATTGCAATGAATGTCAGTCGACTTGACTGACATTCATTTCATATGACATCCATCATTCATAAGTTAGCCGAAGAGCTATGCGTTAGGAACTAATTAATGAATATTTTATCCGCATTATTATTATTTTTATAAGATTATTATCTTCCTTTTTAAAGTAGTAAATTACACGCTATGCGGGCCCTGACCAAGCATAACATGTTAAATAGAGTAGGTTGATGAAATTGATGAAGATGTGAGAAATTTACGAGTGATCCGACAGGTGTTTAAAATGGTGGCTTTTTGCATAAGATGTAGCGTGTGCTTTGGTATATTCAGAATTTTTAGGCTCTGGGTGAGAGATTTAGGTATCACGCCAGTTGAAGATATAACTATTGGTACTATGTGGACTATATTTGCCTGCCATTGCGTTTTCATTTCTACTGCTAGATCTTGGTATTTTACCAGTTTATCTGAGATGGTGGGTTTGGACATTGTGCGTATTGGGGATGGCTATATCGATAATGTAGACACTGTTTATTATTATGTAGAAAGTCTCGAGTTAAAAAGCACTTAACGAATATTTTTATCACCCAACAGTTACACTTGGTAACAATAGTACATTTTGATCTAGCTCCTATTGAGAAATTATCTAAATAACTATAAATAAGTTATTAATGCATAAAACAATCATTTTTTCAAAGAATCTTATTTTATTTCTATTATACATTTTGACTCTGGATTTTTTTAACTCATAGGCAAAATTGAACCATTTAGACATTCTGCCATGCCCCTAAACGATTATTTACATACAAAATATAATTAATATTAAGGATCAGCATTGCCATACAACGTGGCAATACCGCCAGCCTTTTGGGAACGTTACCTGCGGTCGACATCGACCTATTTTTTGACACCTGAATTTTTTACGAGTTTTGGTTTATTGAATAATTTTATATTTTTCTCTTATTTGATGTATATATAGTTAGGTATTTATTAAATAAGTTTTAAAATTATATTATAGTTAGGTTAGTAATGTACATATTTAAATAAATAAACAAAACTAGTAGATGCTTCTTGGAAAATTAATATTCTTCTTCTTCGTCGTGTCGATGGCTGAGTCAAATTTTATTGGCCCAATAAGTGGCTACTGTTATGGCGCTCTCATCGGCGTTCATGAGCGCCTCTCTTGTACAGGTGGTAGGGCATTTTGGACAGTCAGTAAAGTGGGCCATTGATTGTATTGCAAAGATTCTGCAGCTAGATCTCGGACTATAACTTGTTGCAGTCGTAAATGTCAAAAAAGGTTCGATGCAGTTCAATGCATACTCTCTGGTCTATGGGACTATGTGTATGTGTATACTACACCCCTCCCGCACTTCCGAGTAGCTAACGAATAGTTGCCTCAGCCGCCGTCAATGAGTTGAGATAGATATTGTTTAATATTTTGTAATATGGTATTTGATGAATGAAAAGGTATTTTGGTGAAAGTTATTGATGAAATTGAAAGTTCATTATATTTACTAGGTTCCTTCGTTTTGAAAACTTGTAATAAATAACCTGTTGTATAATACTAAAAAAGTCACATTTATCTGGCCGTTCAAAACTACGGATGTTTAGATGCCTATAATTTTTAAAATAAGCAGACTAAAGCTTATTTAAAATCGAAGGAACATAGATACTGATGTTTTAAATTGGCTGTGTAAAAATTATAAAATTGTGATGAAAAATGTAAAAGATACAACCATAGTCATTTTGAATGAGAATACTATACCGATTGTTCCCCCTTAATGATGATGTGATTGTGTTCAAAGAGAATCGCAAAATTGGCTTCACTTTCGTGTTCAGTGTTGTACATCTCAGCCTTTATTCTGTAATCTGAGCTGACATTGAGTATGCAGAGTAGTGATGATTAATTATTCTTGGAACAAGTATTATTCCATTTTTGGTACACGCGTGTGTCAGTTTTTTACTTTGAGGGTTACTACTATTTTATATTACCTTCATAAAATAAATATATACAAATATGTCAAAATTTGTCATGATCGTCGCGACAGGCTGACAAGTGTCACCGTCATATATTATGTCAGTTTATTAAACGGGTTTTTAGATAACAAATATCTGTAGATTTCACCTGTCGATTTTTCACTTATGTGTCACATTTATTGAACAGCCCCAGCGCGACAAATTCCAAATTTGTCATTTTTGACGTATACGTCGAATTGTCATCTTTTTGGAGAAATACTAGTAAAGAAGAGGTGAAGCGATAGACTGGAAACGTAAAGTCAGGGGATCAAATCCCGCTTCAAGTCCAAAAAAAAATCGACTACTGAGTATAAGATTGAGCTTAATATTTTATATTAAAAAAAAAGCAGCACCAAATATTTTCGCCACCAAGAGAAATACCGAAGACAGCGATTTTATCTAAGATTTTCTCCTTTCTTCTCCTTCTAGAATAAAGCGTCGAAGGAGCCGAATTTTGACGTATTTTAATTAAAAACATATGACATACAAAAAGTGCCGATTTCTTTACGTATTCGAAATCTTAAGTACATAGTGATATTCATCAAAATTGCCCAAAACAGGCCATTTTCTACGCTGCTCCCAAAACAGGAATTTTTGGCATTTCAAAAAGTTTGCAAATTACTAGTAAGATTTAAAAAAAAAAAAATGAATGTTATTTGTATTAGACATTACAGAAAATGGAAAACCAAAATTGTGTGAAAGGTTCAGTAGATTAAAGCTGCGTGAAAGATTCACATAGCTTGTTTCCAAACAATAGCAGAAACAAGAACATTTCGTGAAGCTGAAACTTGTTTCTTAGCGAGTTCAATTTCAAGTCGCTTCTAAAGTTGGTCGTATTTCACCAGACCTCCAACTGTCACCAGAAAATACTCGGGAGATTACCCACATTTCAAATTTCAATGCATCTTACGGATGCTCTATCCGTCTATCGCATTGAAGAGAATGGCAAATTTTCTGCAAGATATTTCATTCTATGCCCAATCCTCCAGCTCCACCATTTTAATTAACTGGTTATAAATCTTTATACTAATAATTGAGCAGAGAAAATGTGTGCATAGAAGACGATGTGTTTACCACAGCTTAAGGGTAAGCTCCCGAGTAGATATGAGCACCGCCGCCGCCATAGAAATGCAACGGGCGGCGCGCCGAGTGCCAAACGTCAAGGATTAAGAGGGAACAATTGCTTGGCTTTTTTATACCAAAGTAATATTGGGTTACCTTTAATATACTTAAGTTTTTATCCATTGTTATAGACAAATCATACCTAAAAGACTAAAATTTACCTTTAATATTCTTAAGTTTTTATCCATTGTTATAGACAAATCATACTTATAAGACTAAAATTAGCATGTGTGATGGCGCCAAAATTATATTTTTTTTTCATTTTGTATGTAACTCAATTAATGATTTAACCAACTTTGACAAAATGGCCACAAACAAACATGCATTTTATTTTTTGTTTTAGATATCTTAATACCAAAATGAATGTCTTTAAAAATATATAAAAACACAATATTGTTAAAGTTGAACTTGTATCACGTTAGAATGTGTTCGGGAGTAGATATGAGCGCCGATGGATGTAAGACCGGCACCACCTTGAAAATATTTTTTTGGGTAATGATAGGAAATAATGAAAACAACATAATTTATCGATCAAAATTATTTAGATTTGTTAGAATTTATAAATTATTTTCGTTTTATTGTTTTAGATATGATTTGCCGAGAATAGATAAAACTGAATAATATTATTATTTAACCCATATTACTTTTATATGGTAATCAGCAAACCAATTGTTTTCTCTTAATGTTAATAATGTATTTATCAACATTAAGAGAAGGGAGGAGAGGATACAAGGAGGAAATGAGAAAATTTAAACCGTTTACCTTAAATACAGATCCTCAGGCGAGAAATATTTTATCATACACACATAACTCAAATAACAACAAGAACATTAAAATATTTCTTAGGAAAAAAAAAAATATAATTTTAATCTCAAAAAGTTCCTGCCGTCTTATTTTAACTCAATGGGAGTTCAAAAAGCGGTTTTTGACAAATACAAACGTAATGATTAAAATATGAAACATCTCCGGAAACAAATGAATTGATTGCTTTTGCGTATTTAAAAGGCTTAGTTGAGCTTATAATGTAATAATGGTTTATTGGAATCCGATTATAACAGGGATTCCATTCGTATAATCTAGATTTTAGTTTGCATCTATATATAATGCAGACATAATTTGACTACCTCGATGATATAGTGGTTAGCGTAGGCGCCTCTTACCGCGGCGGTGGAGCGGATCAGGGAGGACTCACTCCTGGCTGATCCGCTTCGCCGCCGGCGAGCTGGGCGGCGAAGGCGCGCGTACGCCGCGCACCTAATGCCGCCCTGAGCGAGGCCGCGGGCGGTGGAAGGGGGATTTTCTACCGCCCGCTGATGCCTTCCGCGATGGAGTGACGCCCTGGGTGTGCCCGGGGCGTCGCTACGAGAAGAGGAGGACCTAGAGTCGGGTGCCCGGTCAGTGGTCGGACTGGGCACGGTCGCCGCGGCGAGCCCTGTGGATGTAAGATCGATCCGGGGCTCGCCGACCCACCATCTTTCGGCGACGAGGGCACACCGCGGGGTTTTAGTGGGTATTCTGTGCCGTTTAACATCGTAGGCACGGGAGTCCCAAATAGCCACTCTGCCCGTCCCCCCACGGGTGGGGTGGTATGAGTAAATGCATTTCCCCGCGAAAAAAATAAAATAAAAAAAGGGCGCCTCTCACCGCGAGGTCTCGGGTTCGATCCCGGGTGGAGCAAAATGTTATTACTATACTATATATATGTTATTACTATAAACTTACCGTCAGGACAATCACAATAGCAGCACGAATTTGAAATTGTGCCTAGATTATGGCGATGGGCTTACCCCCTATCCCATGGGACCTAAACATAACAAGTGAAATGTGAGTTCTGTAGTTCTGTACATGTCTGCCGCACCCTTTTTGGTAATATAGGCGTGATGTTATGTTGTTTCTTTATTTTTTTTATAGGCTTCGAAAAGGTTGCTTTTGTCCTTAAAGTTGTATATTTATGTGTTTTATGTATGCTTGTTACTTTAAACTTTGTTGTTATTTTAAATCATAATAAATGTACAGTCGGCCAACGAGTTTGCTGGGCAGGGCACACTTCTACACAAACTTGTGTGAATAACGTATAAATAGTGTAAAAAATATAGAAGTAAATTATATATGCGAAAATAAACTTTAATGTAAACAAAATAAAGATTATATTGCGATTTATTATAAAGTTTATTTTTGTACAGATGTTTTATTAATGCTTACCTACACACGTTATTGTCTACCTTTACTCATTTCTACACTCACACAAACACAATAGGTTGACCCATTGGTCGACAGATTTTATTGAAATAATTCATTTGAGTCTTTATGTCGTGCTCATTAAAGTTTCTTTTCGCACATATACTCGTATGACCTATTTTATTCCGGTTTCTAAACTCATACAAAGTATTAAACCTAAGCGGAATCCATTTGTTTGTATTTTACTTATTTATGATTTTTTTATTGCGTTAGGGTAGTGTTTTGAATCTACCCTTATTATTATTAATTATTTTAGTTTGTCATTGGTAATAAAATTGCATCTACTGATGAAACTTATTAGCTACGTACTGTTGTGGCATACCTTAGATCTTATAGATTACTTACTCGTTTTGTTTAATGACTAAAATTTTGTACGACTAGTGCAGCTTTGAGACCGATAAGCTCTATCAAAACTTAACGCTACAAGCATCAAGTTTCCATTAGTGACTAGTGTTGTCGCCCGCTATTTTGTTCGCTTGATCAAATTTTTTGAAAATATTATTATTCGATTTTTTTAAAGACTAGGTATCGTCTGCGGCTCCGCCCGTGTTGTGTGTCGATCGTCATATTATTATAGCAGTATAAAAAATAGCGTACGACCATTCCGTATACACACATCAAGCCTGCAAAAGTAAATCCTGAAAACTTTAGCCACGTTTTACGTATTAAAATCTGACTCCTAATATGTCGGCAACAGCCGCCTAATTAGCTCGAACCACAAAAAGTTTCTAAACATGCGACAAATAAGTCACAGTCAATTTCAAAAAACATCTCTCATGGTTCTAGGAAAGATATTTCCATCATTATAATCGCCGCCTACACGTGTTTTGTATTGTCATCAAGAAACAACATTTGCTATTGAAATATAATTGCCCAACTTCGCAGAAATTCACGCTTCTGCGCTTCTTAGGCGCGCTTGCGTATTTCACTCAACGTTCAACTTAATATACCGAACCTAGTAAATTAACCTGCACTTGACCTAATGATTATATCAACTACATAGTTCTACTACTACATGCTGTACTACTACATGTATAAATGTACTATATTGCAGATGTTTTGATACTTTGCAGGCTCACGATTTTACTTAGAGTCATTACATTAATTAATTATTATGTCGAACCTTCAAGAAGATTTATAAGCACTTCTTTTCCGGCCATAGATAAGTTAAGTTGTTAATCGAGTGCTTCCTTCGAGGCTGTTCAAATTCAAATGAAATATGTACTAGAAAATATTATTTCAACCTGGCTAGTAAATAAGTATTAAGAGCGAACATGGTGCAACTGAATCGAATATCCGGAATAAGGGATCAACAACTGAACTGAATCAGCTGGAAAATGTTTCGGATTCCTTGGAATATCAAATAGGACGGATTTTTTCTGAACGGAGATTGAATAGAGTCAATTTGTTTGGCTTTTACGCTAGCTTTTACCTAAAAATACGAGATATGAAATCGCAAATTATATAAAAAGGCCTACGTCAATTTGAATTTCATCGTGACATCATAATAACTCGGGGTTAGTGCAATATGTTTTAATCTAACACACCTATCTGTCAACGGGTACACCTTTATTAACCATGAATGTGAAAAAAACAACTAAGATAATAATTTTATTTATTATCCGTAATAAAAATATTAGAATCCAAACTTGTTGGTTCTTCTATCTTCACACCTCTATGCCGTCGCATGATGTAGTACGTATAGTAAGTGTATAAACTAATTTATATTCATTTACCAACGACTCTGTTCGTATACATCTCATAACGGCGCTCATCCGTACTGGCAGCTTTGAACCTTGTCACTATTACTTACTCAAAACCACAGATCAAGTATAAAGCTTGGTATTCACTGACGCCTTAACCTTTGCATCTACTGGAACAAAAAATACATAGTGTGTACGTTGTTTGCGAGCGGCTCGCAAGCGGCTCTCCACACTATGCTCTTTAGTAACAGTATATGCTATGGTAACAGCTGGCCTGTCGCTCTCCCCGAGTAGGCAACGAAAACATACCTACGCGCGGCCGGTTCCACCCCGTTCCATAAGGGACTCGCGTGCTGCCGCGGCCGAGTGAACTAGTGCGGTACGCTAGATGGCTATAGTATGTTTTTGTCGCTTGATGACCCTATGACGATACACGTGCAACGCTCACTGATTAGGTTTAAAGTATTTTGAATAGTAATTCAGACGAATAAGAATTAAACTTGGTTATCATGGCATAATGCCACTACGTACTACTAAAGAAAAAGATTGTTCTCTTTAAAGTGAGCTAAATTTCAATATTATGTCGATATTTCTTTATATACTTTTGCTAAGAAATTGTTCTTTTCTTTATTCTTTGGTTACAGTTACGGCTCGCTAGTGAATATCCGTCTTAATACTACATAGGGGGAGCTGAGAGTAGGCAAATTTTACATACGATTTGTTTGTTTAATTACACAACCAAGCGAAATAATAAAACTTCTTATATAGCTATCCCTTCTTGATCCATTCAAGATTTTTATAAGTCAGAACAAAACAGTTATAGTAAGTTGCTTGCATTTGGATTTTTAACACAGTTTCTAGGCTTCAAGCCCATATATGAAATATAGCACTAAGTCACCTTTTCCAAGCATTTATTTCTTTTTTATAGATGTTCTAGAGTCAGAATGTCTGAACTAACTAGCAGACTGTCCATGCAAAGTGCCGCCCACTATATAGAGGCACGGTGAAGGATAACATCGTGAGGAGACCACCATACCTGAGAGATCCAAAGTACTCGAGGGTGTGTGAAGTCTACCAATCCGCACTTGGGTAGCGTGGTAGACTAAGGCCTAACCCTTCTCCTCATGAAAAGCGGCCCGAGCCTATCAGTAACTATACAGGGCTGTTAATATTATTATCAAAAATCACCAAATTATATTGATGTCTTTGTATTTTTAGGTATTTCGGCAAACGATTTTACGAAAGTTACGTTTCATACAAATAGAGACGAGATTGTCTGTAATCACGCCAATCTGATTTATATATTGTTAAATTTTTGCTCACTCCCCATATTAAATTTATTTAATATAGTAAATCATATTTATGTTTCTTCTACACAAAATATGTTTATTGCAGTACGTAGTACATTTATAAAAATATGATGAAAAGATCAAAAGAAATATCGATATCAGTTTTCGTAACGCAAAAGTCTTCACCAGCTTTCTAAAATAAAGGCTTGTACGCCCACGACCGATAATCGGTAACCGATTTCTCCTAGGAGAAAAATACTACGTGCGAAAAAAAATCGTCAATCAACAAAAGTCAGAAATAATATATATTATGCTAATGACAGCTAATGACGAAGCCAATTATCCGTCTTACAAAAACTCGGTCGTGGGCGAGAGCTCGAAAGGTACCTCCAATGTTTCCATGACAACGGCTTGAGGACAAAGCACTATACGTCTAGACAGAAATATGTCATGATTCTCAATCATTCCAAAACGTGTCTTTAATTCTATAGATTGCCACGGCTTAATTGACATATTGTTAAGATTAAAACATTTTAGTTAAACAATTTGTCATTAAATATATTAAGATAGTAACTCAAAGGTTACATATAATTAATATATTACATTACCGGTAAACGTTTGAGTAAAAACTAATATTATTATGCAAAACGTAAAAGCGTGTTCAAACAATATAGCTAAATGTAAATTTTCACGTTAGAAATTGATTTTTAATTCGCCCGCAGAGCTACTTTTGCAGATAAAAATAAAAATAAGTATGTTTTATAACAATCAATCGCTGTTATAACATATCTTTTAGCAGTAGAAAATAAGTCACACAGCCTTAATTATTAACTAAAAAGCTTACTTACAATTCGTACTTGTAGATATAACCTTTCTAGCAGATAGAGTAAGATGTCCAGCTGCTTTATAAATAAAGTCACTTGAGTTTTTAATCACATCACCAAAATAATAAGTTTTGTTTTTCACCTCACCTTTATATTTAAATAAAACAGTTGTGGAAAATTAACACTGAATAAATAAAAATATCACGCAAAATTATTAAAATGTCCCGTACATAGAAAGCGGGCAAAGACAACCAGCTCGGTACAACGTCTGCTCAACAATATGAACTTAATACTAAGGGTGAATTCCTACGTAGGTAGACGTTTATAAATACCGCAAGAAAAGATACTATTATCAAAGATAATGTTCTATGGCAACTTGAACAATACGGTGATCACACGTTTTAATGGAGAGAATACACTGTCCACGTCACCGCTGCAGACTAATGGTTTGAGACATAGGTATTGTCTGGATCCCTACGCCCACCCTCGCCCTTTAACGCTCACCTTGTACAGACAGTAGACAACACTCTTTGTGTAAATTAGACATTGACAGGTGTTGTTATGGGTTTCAGATTACTTGTTGCTTTTTCGTTACGCCTAGTTTAGACAAGCTTAGTACTTGATATTAAGTAAATGTTAATAGAAAAATATGTTAGTTAGCTACACGCACTGTATATAAGTACACACGCGGCTTTGTTAGTAAGATTATATTCACTGCCACTGTAATTTGTTACATACAAAATATGTAATAAGTTACGCGTGCTTCCACTTTTACACTATTACAATAAACAGTACAAGATAACAGTTAAACAGGCAAGTAAAATCAGTGCCTAGCGGTGGTATTTCGTAACCCATTTAACTGACGAACCTTCGAGAAACAAGCCTGTCACGTCTATGTTTCTTAAATACCTAGTTAACTTATGAGTGAATCTCCTGGTGCAGCATTGATTGGCATCACGCCAGACATGTTTGCTAATTTTCCACCTCGAAACTAAATTGCCTTCTGGTTCCATGACATCTTATTGCCACTGAAATGCTATCCAGTTTTGACAGATTGTCATACAAAATCCTCTAATTTTGAGTGGCAAAAAGATCTTACAGCCTATATATTATATTAAATAAAATAAAAGTGATGCATGTATAAATTAGGCTTTGAAATTATGTGTGTAAACTAAGCTTTATAATATTGACAATAACAAAGGTACAGATATAAAACTTTTATAAATACAGCTATTGTGTAAAGAAGCTTTTCTCTAACTTATCACAAAGTTTCAAACATCTATATACATTTTCAAAGAAATGGTAAATATACCTATATATAAATCAGTCATATTATTTCTAAAGAATCCAAAATAACCATAGCCGCTTTGTAATGATTTTGGCAGTCTATGTATGTATGTTTGTATGTATAATTGTATGTGCAACCATAGCGCCTAAACTACTGAACGGATTTTAATGAACGAGTTGTCAATAGATGCGTAGAAATGGGCTAGGTGACATAGGCTATACATTTTATTGGTTAGTTCGAATAATTTTCTTTCGTAGTTAGTTTGATAACTCATGGTATAAATGTCATGGTGGTATTTCTTCTCTTCTTTCTGATTATTTCTCTAATTAAAACAGTAGTTCTTCTTCTAGTCTTTTCGTAGACTCCTATTATGTTGTCAATTCTTAAACAAATGTGACCTAGTTCTAAGAAGGAGTCAATGACACCTCGACTCTGGAAATAAAGGCAAAACTGCATGCTGCAACAATGTTTTTCTATTGTTCAGCCTGTTCATCATCATCATCGTCTCAGCCTAGCGACGTCCACTTTTAAACATCCTCCGTCAGTCGTATTCCTCATGTTTGAGGGTCGATACCTCCTCCATGCATATATCTTGATCTCAAAATATTAAGCCATCTTAATTTATATCATAGGCTCCAGGGGGCGCTTGAACATATAGGCCGGTTATACTCTGCGGACTTCTGTATAACCTGCCGCAGCGTATGAATGTGGATTATGGTTCTGTTGCCTTTTTCGATACTGGCTTGTTCGACTGGAAGTCGTCCAGTTAAGAGGTTCATAACGACTCTTGAAAACAGCTTGTAATTATGGCTCAGCATATTCTAGAGACCCAATGTGTGGCTAAAAATTGAATAGGTACTTTGTTTATGTTTGGTGAAACACAAATATTCCGCTGTTGATCGCAATTAATGGTCATGGTTGGTTGGTACGGCCCATCGGAAAAGTTTTATTAAATTTTTATGTAAACTAGTTAGCGATAAAGATTTATTTCTCGCGTAGTTATTCGCGTATTTCTCTTTCAAACATCCACTGATCATGTCCTGTTAAAATACCGGCTTGTTTACTATCTCATCTTATTTGCCTACCCTGCTTTTGCTGTAGCTGCAGCAAAGGCGGCAATTGAGTTCTAAATTAACTTAAACAAATAAAGTGAAGGAAGAAAATCAAATCAAATCATTCCTGTTCCTGTTCCTGACAGAGTATTACACTTCAAAATACGAGCCTTCTTTTAAAAGGGACGGGAAAGGCAGCGAGGCTTTTACAAATCGTTGATTCTAAGTTGGTCGATTTTAGACGTCTTTTTGAGCACTGTACAGGAACATCCCAATATTTAGTGTTTGTTTCGAATTATGTCTTGGTAACATAACCCACCCATGCCTGAAGTTCCCGATTTCTCCATCTAGAACTCAAATTTACTTCAAACAACTCTTTTTTGATTCAATTCTATGGACCTTAACATTTCCATTCCAAGATTTACATAGATACATACACGTCAGACATGCCTTTATATAGAGAGTATAACTTTCATCCGTCGCCTGATTCATGAATTGTATTCATGCAGCCCAACAAAATATTCTAACGTACTGTAGCAAGTATCGATTCTTACTCTTTAAGTTTTAAGCTTTAAACCTGCTGGTAGGTCGAATTGAAAAGTTGTCACTAAACAAGTTTGGGAACTGCTGTTGTATATAAAGCTATATGTATAATATCGCGCTATGACCCACAGGAGCGGAACAGTACCGTTAGTTATGGGTAAAATCGGGCCGAGCAGCTTTAATCTTGATAATTGTCTTTTCGACGACTGGATGGCGGAGTGGGTAGTGTACCTGCCTGCGACGCCGATGTCGTGGGTTCGATGCCCACTTAATACAAATCTTTGAGTGCATGAACATAAGGGTTTGTCTTAGCCTGGGTGTTTCTATGTATAATAAGTATGTATTTACAAAAGAAAAGTGTACATATGTATTAGTATTTGTATTTGTAGTTTGGGACTAGATGGCGTTGTGTGTGAGTTGTGAAATATTTATTTTATTTATTTATCTATAGTCTCCTAAACCGCGGACTCGTAAAAACTTGTAATTGTAAAAATAAGGGATTTTGGTAATGCCACCCCTAAGGGATTCCTAAGCACGAAATTTCGCATACCTGATATTTTGATCAAAATAAATTAACTTCTAAAATAAGGTTTCCCTAAAAGTTATTACCAAGAGTGAAAATAAGGGTTTTAAAATTAGTAAGAAGTTTACATCTGAGCACAATAGATGGCGCAATGGGGACGGCAAAACGTTTGCCACGGGTAAAACCGTGGCGATTAACGAATCCCACGTGAACGAATTCGCAGGCATCTGCTAAAAGATGAACCAACATCGTCGACTATTACACCTGACACTAAGAGACTGCAAAACCACTGATCAAATTACGATGTAGCTTACCGAATTACACATTTAACCTGGTCTGGTTGTCATTGAGATAACTAGCAGTAGTTGTAGAACAAAAGTAAAGGGTTGAGTTTTCCACCAGGTTGAGGTAACCTGTGATTTGAATAAACCAACTTTTATTAAAACGTTTCGTCTAGAACAAAAGATTCACCTAACTGTCAGTGCAGGTATTCAAAAGGAAGCTTTTACATTTGTACTTTTATTCATGAATTTAAAAGAGAAGAGCTGGGAAATTGTTTGATTTTTTCATTTTAGTTACGATTGTCATGCCTTTAGTAATTGCTATGTTAAACATTATGGACATACATTGTTAATTTTTTTGCTTAATTATTTTACTACCATCTAAGTGCCTTATCATACCAGCGGATTGCGAGCGGATTCAAAGCGGAGCGGGCGCGCAGCGAATGCGTCGCGAACACGCAGCGGTTGCGCAGCGGAGACGTCGCGGACGCGTGGCGAATACGCTACGTTTTCGTCGCGTGTTTGTAGCGAATTTACGACGTACAATACACTCAGTAACAAAATTGATTCCGACGAGGAAACACTGCTGTTGGCTTTGTTACTTCGGAAACGCCGGCGACGAAAACGAAAGCATCGACGAATTTGGGAAGATCCATTATCAATTAATCGAATGGAAGAGAGCGACTAATTTGTGTTGTTTTGCAAACGATTAAAAAATAATCCTAAATAATTTCGTTCCTATTCCCATAAAACAAACATAAAATATTTAAGCAACATAAAATCCCACAAGAATCCGTTATGATGCAAAATGATTTGACATTTGAAAAAAATATTTTATTAAGTTGGTTGGCTGGCGTTTGTACGAGACAGTACAAAATGGCGTCCACGCCGCGCGTCCGCAACGAATTCGCTGCGAATGCGCGGCGTGTTCGTTGCGCGCCCGCAACGAATCCGTTGCGCGCCCGCTCCGCTTTGAATCCGCTAGTATGATAAGGCCCTAAGATTGAATTTATTGACATAACGAGTCTCCCATCTCACGAAAAGGGTAGTATATTAATACAATGTCAAAAAATAACCTCAGCTGTCAAACGTGATAGTGCAGTGACATAACATGACATTACATCACGCCTTTATTACCCAACAGTCTGTGGCAGAGGTGTACAACACCCCAGTTTTATCTTGATATTGTATTTGGGCCCCGATGCGTGATTTAAGTAAATAAAATAAATTGAATGAATTCGTGAATAGTTTATTATTTTTGAAAATATGAAAGTATCTTTAAAACACCAGACTTTTGAGCTTGATTTATTGGATTCGCATTAATAATTACGCAGCTTAATTGAGTTCAGTGAATAGACTCTTTTATAAAGGAAGGTGAATGTAGATTTCCATCCCTCCCCCCCCCCCCCGTGCCCTCCTCTTGCAGCGAAACTATTTTTATTTTATTTTCTTGTCCAACGGGATCGTTTTACTGTACTAAAGATACCTATTATAATTTTGACGGGATTTAAGGCGAAACATGCATATTATTTACCTTTTGGCTATACGTTTCGGCAACTGGTTACACCGGCCGTTTTCTATAGCGTACCTACTCAAACTAAAACGGCCGGTGTAACCCGTTGTCGAAACGTATAGCTAAAAGGTAAATAATATGCATGTTTCGCGTTAATTCCCGTCAAAATTATAATAATAATCATGCAACGCGATAGTTTAAAAGTTAATTAAAGATACCTACTAAATATTTTCTTTGTTCTACAATTTTGCAAACTAAAAACAAATAACAAAATGAAAAAAATATAAATGGTTAGTTTATTTAGTTTTAATTTTATTCTACGTCAAGTAAAATAATTATTATATAAAACACTAGTGTATTGTTATGCTAATCCAACACTTCAACTTGCGTCGGAACTCGGACTGCAGCTGCTGTATTAGCAGATGTAAAATATGATTTGTATAGTTAATGATGACTACTATCTTTTTTAAATGATACATTACACGAACACTGATAATGGGTATACTAAATAACGAAACTATTTACCAGTTTTCAGGTTATTTCCTCAAGGCTCCTGATCCCATCGAGGTAGTAGTAATTGCTTTCGATCTTGCTACTTCACGAAAATCTCTCTTTTCCACATAAAATACCAAACTAAATTAATTTTAAAAGCAATAGACTAGAAAATTGCACTTTAAAAAGATTACAGAAGTAGGGCATGCTATTACGGCATTCCGGGTTAATTTCACTGATATCTCAGTGCCGAAATTAACAAGAATAATGCCGGAATGACGATATTAATATATATTTTTATATTTTGACAGTATTGGGCAAATCAAGTAACTATTTCAATCGATTGATTAACAAATCAACTAACCATGGACTAATCTTGACGTTGAAACGTTAGTCTTTATCATGACTTATCAATTATTCAATTATTATCCAATAAGTATGAATCATGACAGTTTGATTAATAGAATGATTTGTTGGAAAAAACAAAGAACAAACTCGATAAAATTAATATGGCCACGTATAATTCCATGTTCGGTATGGACTGAGGAATCCAGTTTTAGTATCATATATTAATGAATTAATTTACCTACTTATTTAGTAGTATAAAATGTACACTTAGTTTATTCAGTAGTTTACTCTCCAATTTGTAGGTGTAATAAATACAAATCAATGAGAGTAAGGTATTATTATTTTTTTTCAAGAGAAGACTAAGAACTTTTTGCGTATAGGAATTTTTAAATTTGTTTACATGCGTAAGCAGTTTTGTTATTTACACTTTTTTATGTCATGTGATATCCCTCTCGGGTATATTTGAAAATCTTCCCTTTTTTAAATCCTCATTTCTTGAATACGGCAGAACTGATTTTTATGAAAAATATAGTTGTGTGTTCACATTTTAACCTTTTATTTGATACCTCCCGTAGATATATTTGAAAATATTTGATTCTTCATTTCATCATTTATCCCCATTTCTTGTAAATTGCTGAACCAAGGAAAATGACTCTCGAAAGAAAAACGCAACCAAATTGATCCATTCGCTTGAGAGCTCAGATGCCACCGACAAACACACACACAACCACATACATCGACTTCATACTTATAATCTTTTTACGTCGGCTAAAGAAAGGAGGAATTATTCAATTACTTATTAAAACTGTAACAAGATGTTAAAGTGTCCGTGAAATAGTAATAGTTGCATTGATTTACAAATAAAAATAGGCCCGTGCGAACAAATTAACTTACGATTTCGTCACCTCAAAAGATCGCGGATTTGTGACATAGCGGTGATTAGAAATATCAAAGTGATATTTGTTGTTTCTGTTCGGGTAGTTAGTCCAACGTTTCACCACACAATGCGGCATTTTAAAGTGTTCGATCACTCACGGTGACAGCTAAACACGGACAAAATCAATAAGTGCTTGGTGTGGCACCATTTTGCCACCAAAAAGTATTACCACATTTAATGTGTGTCCTTATTTTGATTATTAAATCATAAAATAAAATGTTATTAATAGTTTAGATGGCATGCACGTTGATCCTAATGTCGATTTACACAAAGTCCTGAACATTTGCTTACAATAAAGTCAGCCATCCTATTATCTTTAAACACCTAACAGAAAAGTGACACCCCGTTAAAATATACAAGTATACCTTAAGTGCCGTAACTACTTGGTGCAACTAACTGAAGCTCCAATTAACAAAGTTTGTGTGTCGCGGCAAGTTACATGTTCGTTAAAATTGCTGAGAATGCATGTGGCCGTACTCGAATTATGTTGCATGTTTTGAAGCCCGCAAGCTCTTCGATATTGCGAAAGTTTTTCTACCTTTTTTTATTGGTAACGTAATGAACGCCATTCATTTTATATTGATAGAAATCAAACAAATATAAAATGAAGGAATTTCGTTCATTACGACAAATTTAACATTTTCACCTTTGTCCTTAATTCATTTTAGTATTTTTTTTCATTCATTTTATAGTTAAATGATATTTTGGTGAGTATGCTAAACAACTTAACCAATATATTACTTAAGGGCTGCATTTTCCTTAGAACCATGACTTCATTTTGTGAAATATCGCCCCATATTTATTATTATATCATGATAATTTTTTTTAGAGGTTTTGGTTGCCCAGAAATCCAATTATATTTTACTTGTTCATTCGATGGTAAACAATCAGTTAAGAGAAGATAATTTTCCAAAACTTTTGAGAATTACACAACTTTTTCTTACAAGTACCTACTTGATTCCTTTTCGTTAATAAGATTACCTACATTATCTCGTGAATCACTGCTGAACATTCTATTTTCCTAGGAACGGTGATTTTATCTTGGTGAGATTTCTCTTCACCTTTTTACCCTATTGCACCTAAATTAGGATGAAGGATGCAAGTGAGATTTAAAGAAAATGAATATTCACAGGCATACATTTCAAATCAAAGCCTGAAAGTCTGCGATAAGGCTTTGTTGTTTGTCGGGTGTAACGCACACATTGTTCAAAAGTTAAATAAGTGTGATGAATAAAATGAAATCAGTGTTAATCCAAATCTTATTAGCACCTAATAAATTTGCTAAGCTTTTATCTACACAACAAAATGATGTACCAGTTGCTAAATGTATTTTTCTTGTTTCAGGTAAGAAACTTCAAACATCCGTGCAGTTGCCAAATGGCATGGCATGTCATTGGCGAATATCCTTGGTACAATACACAGGTCAGGTATTTATGTACTTTAAGAATTTTAAAGACGTTTAAATATAGCAAGCTTGCCCAGAATTATTACTGTAAAGTTGTTCACCCTAATTTTTAGCTCGCTAATTTTAAGTTCGCTACGAACGAATAACTTCAAATTTAAATTGGGAACGGGAAAGCTATTTCGTTATAAATAAATGGATACTTATATAAAGCGGCTAAAACCGATGCAGCTAGGGAATACTATCCCGGGATTTCGGGTTTTAGGAAAATCAATTACCTATAGTAAACTTGAAGACTTAAATTTTTGAGGCAACAAAAAAAATAAAAAGAATTGTAATTATTTGTTCTAAAACCAATACCGGATTTGATATTTCTGTGATATGTGAACAATAATAAACATTCACAAAGGCGCGACGTACTTTTAGTTTCAGCGCATGAGGCTTCAAAACAAAACTTATAATTTGGTTCAAATAATTTCGTATTTAAAAAAGTTGTAAATAAAATAATGTTAAATTTTGGCGCTATATTACTGGGTGACAATAAAGAGCAAGTCTATTAATAACACTAAACAAAAATATGATGTACCCTATGCGTAATTTTCGTACATACACTTACCTACTGTTCATTAAATTGTTTATACCGTTTATACATAACAACGATATTAGTAGCTTAGAAGGCGGTGTGTGCTCTTTGCCGGTGTATTAATAACATTGATAATGCATATTTATTAGCGCACAACAGTACAATTTCATTAGAGAATATGATAGAGAACACCGACAGTCTGACGTAAACAGCTCACGAGGGTGGATTTATTCGAGATATTTTCAGAAAATCACAACGTAACATCATAAACGTTGTTACTCTAGTGCTCTGCGATAGTTCTAGGTTCGGCAGATATGCACCACAAGATTTTTCATTTCGATGTTTCCACTTGCGTGCTTCGCCTCTTCGCCGGATGTCAGCAGCGCAATAGTAATATCAACGCTATGTTCTGTGTCGTCCACTTGAAAGAATCAGAAATCAAATTACGTTTTCTACACCAAGGAAATGAAATTTTTCATTTATATAATAATTTGTTAAAGAAAGCACCGCCATAGTGTGACATTTTTTATTTATTTATTGTGGTACAAGAAACTTTAAGATCAAGCTTCTGCGTGGTGCGTCGATTAAAAGTAGACTGTATGTTAATCCAAAACTAGAGTACCTATGTCATCTTCTCCTAAGTGAAACGACAGCAGAGTCATTAAAAGCTTAATATCTACTGTGTAAATATTATAATATATATTATTTTAATGTATGTATTAGTATATTTGTTACCATATTTATAAAAGATAAAGATAAATTTGGATTTATTACATTAGATATAACGCCAGAAGCAATTACACTATCCAATGGTCCTAATGACAAGGCCAAATACACTTGTGTGCTTTTGAGTGAGTGCATGACTCACTCAAAAGCACACCCAGTCTCAGAACAAATATTTGCGAATTACACAAAGATTTGTCCCATGTGGGGATCGAACCTAGAACACAAGTGCAGTGGAGAGCGCCGAGGCGACCGCTTAAAACACTACACCACACGTGCAGACATTTTTGTATTCGAATTGTTGATATAACATTATTTTCACATTATTTTAATTTATTTACGCACCTACCTTTGTTCTCTCTGTATCACCTTAAGGTTGTCTGGTAGAAATTGCCTATGGCATTAAGTCCGCCGTTGTACTATTTCTAAGTGCAAAAAGTTGTAAAATAAAATAATCTAGACTGTAACCCACATGAGTGCAAAATTTTATCAGAATTGAATTGGGTAGTTTTTTTTACCTTTCGCTTAATATTAGTAGGATAGGACATGCAAGTCAAAGTTACAGAAACCGACACAAAGTTAATAGTTATTTGTGAAAGAAGAGGGCAATGTTCGTATTTTCTTCAAGTGCTAATTTTAAGTACCTAATAAGCGTTAGATTCTATAGTAGAATCACGAGCGTTTTGAGTGATTCTAGGTTAGAATCTTGAGCGTAGCGAGGGACTCAAAAGCACGTGATCTAAATAACTTTGATCGCGTGTCGACATACCTCAGCCGCTAGAAATAGTAGGTACCAGTAGTACAAGTTCTGCTTAGTTTTGGACTAGATAACACGGTGTGTAAGTTCTAAGACATGAAAAAAAATAAGAGTCTTGCATTGAACAAAACTCAACTTTGCTTCGAGCGAGAGCAAAACTCAAAGAAAAATCTAGTTTTGCCTTCTAAAATGACTTGAAGCAAAATCCAGTTATGCTCAATGGTTTTCATACTTACAGACAGATTAGGTTACAGACTTTTCTCGAAAAGTCGTTCTATTTTGTATGAAAACCATACTGAGGTTGAAAATATATTTATTATGGATGCCTGACTTTTCCTGAGTTTTATTTTTACTAGAAAGCAAAGCAAGTGGGGAAATAAGACAACAAATTATTAACATTACAGATGTCAAGAATCACACGATCTTTCTCAAATTCCCCATCACTGTGCGCCTTGCTGATCGGAGGGTAAGCATAAACTCAGTAAGCCTTCAAAAGCCAACATGCTAGTAATTGACACAGGATATGGTTTTCATTTGCTACTAAGGGCGGTATAATACCTTCTAATGCCGTTCCTCGGTCATATTCATAAAAAATCTGCAATTATAAACGCGGTTATTGAAATCACCTCGTTCAAATCAAAGGTTGCCTCAGTTATTCAGTTTGTCGCGATGTCACCTGCCTTTGACAGGTACATGTCATCAAATCTACAAAAAGCCAGCGTTAAATCCTATGAAAATCAACTGAATCCCGTGGATTCAAATTGACAATACAAAATTATTGTTTGATGAGGAACAGACCAGCCAGAATACGCCTATACTATAGGTGTAATTTTATTCACGTATTTTTCTAGTTTTACTTCGTTCTTTAGAGAACACGTTAAGCCGTCGGTCCCGATTGTCATACGAACATCTATGACAGATATTCCTTATAATTATGATGATGATGATGTCCTCCCAGACGTATCCGTCGACGGCGACACCCTGTCAATCTATGGTAGTCTTGCGTTTATGTGCCCGTATGTGGCTAGCGAAGCCAAACTTAGTTTGGAATACGCGGTCACAAGATGCGCAGAAAAGTTCTCCTCTTACATTGTAGGTGTAGTTGTAAGAGGGTTTTGTGCGGGTTTTTCGTAACTGGCGCTTGGCATCAAGGTTTTCTAGACGTCTTTCCTCATATTCTTCTATCCCATCATGGACAGCCTTACGCCACTCCGATCTTTTGGTGGCCAGATCTTCCCATGAATCTGGTGACAGATTGGTGGCTCTTAGATGCCGCTTCAGTACATCTTTGTACCGCAGATACTGTCCTCCAGATTGACGTTTTCCAGAGCTCATTTCTGAGTAGAAAACTATTTTCGGCAATCTGGAGGGCTCCATGCGTTCTAGATGCCCGCACCAGCGCAGTTGTGATTTCATGAGAAGACTTTCCATGCCCACCAGTCCCGTCCGACGAAAAACCTCCGTGTTGGAAACCCGATCCTGCCAGCGTATGCGGAGTATAGCTCGGAGACACTTTAGGTGGAAGGTGTCTAAGCGTTTAATATCGCCTTTGTACAGGCACCAAGTTTCCGAGGCGTACATAAGGAGTGGCAATATGATGGCTTTGTACACAGCTAGCTTGGTTTGCAACTTAAGATCGTGGGATGCCCACACTCGGTGGTTGAGTCCGCCAAACACCGCGGCAGCCCTAGCAATCCTTGCGGATATCTCAGATTCAAGCCGATTGTCGCTCCGTATTAGACTGCCAAGGTACCGAAAGGTACCTACCTCCTCTAGGGCTTTACCACTTAGGTAAACAGACGCATCGTCTACAGATTGTCCTCTTGTGGGTTGTTTTAGAATCTGGGTCTTCGATGCGCTGATCACTAAACCGAATTTGCGACACGATTCCTCCAGATTATTGAGACATTCCTGCAGATCACCAAGGCTCCCAGTCATAAGGCAGACATCGTCAGCGTATTGGATTTCGGCAATGGAAAAAGTTTTAACATAGCGTTTAGCTCTGAGACGCGATAGATCAAAGACGCTTTTATCCATGCGGACGTTGAGAGTGATCTTATTCCCAGTTTTCGTCATGGCATCGTTTATTGCCGCGGAAAAGTAAATGGCAAATAGTGTCGGGGCCATGACGCAACCCTGTTTTACTCCACTTGTGACTGGGAATTGTTCCGTAAGACTATCATCGTGGCGTACGCGCGCATACATGCCTTCATGGAATTGGCGGACCAGGCTAACAAACTTAGGTGGACACCCGCATTTCTCCAAAACAATCCAAAGGGTGGATCTTGGGACGCGGTCAAATGCCTTTTCAAGGTCTACAAAACACAAATAGAGGTCACGGTGCTGTTCAAGGCTTTAATCAGACTGCAATCGCTACATCAAATTATGATGTTCCGTCAAATCCGTTAGCAGTTGGATCATAATTAATTATATCCCAATGTAATTAGGAAAAGGCTCGGCGAAAAATTATTTTTAGGCCAATTTTTCGCAATCTTCAGTTTTATGCTGTTGTAATGCAAACAAATCTGCAGATCCATTAATATTCATTTATCAAAACAATTTAATTTTGATATCAATTTCGCAACAGAATAAACCGTTTCTCGTAATCCATGAATACAAAATGTTTTTCATATTTGAGTTGGTGTCTGTGTAGTCCCGCACGTAATTTGTAGACATAGACCCTTAACAAAATGCATTAATTTAACATTGTTAACGGGTTCTATTTGACTTACTAAAGCTGCTAGTTTTGGTGTGTTGACGATAAGTAGGCGACTCTGAGAAAGTAATGTATTTAGTTTTAGTAAATTCAAGCTCTTAAATATTTATGAATATCGTTTCGCTTTAAATTGAAGAATACATTTTCGTCGCCTAACCGGCACTCGTTTCTTTGGGCTATTTACGAACAGTATTGCCTACACTAAGTCTTTATACTTTAGGTAGGCAACAATTCGGCTTAAAGAGGGCAACGAACCTCGTTAGTCTCCGAAGTCTTTGTAAGTTTTGGTTGCGCTACCCTACCGCTACGCGATTTCATTTACGTAACAGGAAACAATAACCTATATTTTTATCTTAATTACCGTCTTTAACGCCTAACGGAGTATTGGCACGAAAGATAAGCAAGACACTTCTAGGCTTTGGGTCTCTGCTACTTATTGACTGGAAATGGCCTTGGTTTGTAATTATAAACTTGGACCGTTTAACTTGACTTTGTTGTATAAGTTATACACAAAGCAACGTCGCGCGTCGCTAGAACCATTGTTTATATAACGTACACGTATAGGAAGGTGTGTGTGTAGCTTGAGTTTGCGGCGACAAATAAAATTAAGGGGTTGCATGTATTACCGCGCTAACGTTATGAAACACCTTGTAGTGAGCGTTATTTCATGTATAGCTATTTGTGAACGTTTCAAGCTCCCAGTGCTTCATTATGATGTGTTTGTTTTCGAACGTATCTCATTATAATATTCGAGCAATATGTTAACATTGTTACGTGTCGTCGGGTACCGTATGGAGCCAATTTTTTTGAGTGTTGGAACAAGATAAACAACTGCACATGCCCAGGTTTCCAGAGCCAACTTTTTTGTAGTAAAAAATATTTTATGAATTTCCTTCGCAAAGTTTTGTAATAATTTTCAACGCTTAAAATTTAAGTTATATCTAACGAATTAAATAATTTTAAGCAATGGCAGCCGTGGTGCAATGGATCAGGCGTCGGACTTGCGATAGAGAGGCCGTTGGTTCGAATCCAGGTCATGACACTACGGTTAACTTCTTCCTAACACAAGTGAATTGAGCTTTGCTGGAGGAAGAAGAATTTTAGTAACAAGCCTTTATTTATTTATCTAATTTATAATTTGTACATACTTGAATTTATCTGTCGAAGTGCTATTTTTGTAAGTAATCGTGCTTTAGGAATAGATAATGTTTTTTACCGAAGTAATTGCGGAATAGTCTTTTCTCTGTTCTACATTATTGTCTGCGTTGAAAAAGAATCTGTTATATCGGCACCAGACGCTGGCTGTTTGTCGCAAATAGCAAATAGAAATAGGCAAACATCAACAAATACTTGTCCACATTTTGGCGATCGTTGTTTGGTGGTCACTGTTTACCTTTGCCAAGCGTTTGGAGCCGGCAGCCCCTGCCGGCCCTGTAAGTTACAGGGATCCTAACTGTCCCAGGTATAATATCTCTGTGGAACGGTTCGTATTTTGCAATAGTTAAAAGCGTTTAGAATCCACCAACACATTCTTTCGTGAACATAGTGTGGCACTGGGGTAAACGGACTCATCTAAGCTATGTTTTTTTTGTATATCCGTGGACCGATGCGAGCTATGGAGCGCGCTACGGATCTTTCTCGCATAGCCAGATCGCTGCGACGTATCTTTATAACACGTCTTTTCAGCCACTACACATTGCATAGAATGGTTTGCTATGTAGCAATAGCGAATCCGGTTACACACAACGTTTCGTAGCTTAGCTAGCATATCCTCAGAGCGTAGCAACACTGGTGAATAAATTCAGCGCTCTGTACATATGTGCTCTGCTATGTAAGGATGTTATTACAGTAAAATTGATCGCAAAGTGCAATGGCGTGCTATTATTGGCTCATCGATGGACGTCGAATATTTTTATCTCGAGTTGCGCTAACAAACTCATGTTTAGCAACGTTTCCTAGCACATCTGGGCTAGAAACGTAAAATGTATTTTACAACTCTCTTAATTTGTATTAATTTTGTTGTAGCGTGGTATTGTGAATCTCCCCATTTAAATGACATTTTATTAACTTTATTGCAGTTTTAAAGTAACAGCAACAGCAAACTCAAGGAACTAATTGGCGTCAGTAAATTGACGTTTGTAATTAGTCCCTTCCTTTCCTTAATTACTTCAGAAATCAACTAAGATGATGCAAATACTTTACTAAATTTAATAATAACTTTTTATAATGTACTAAACCTTTATTTACTGAAAAATGTACATATTGGCTAAATTACTTGTATTAAGTACTTTTTAATTAATTATTACTTTTTATTGACTAACATATCATCAATCATCGTAACAATCTACATAATCTTCTAGTATTAATTGCTATGTCAATCTTCGCATATAACGGGTGGCGCAAAAGTAAAGACCCTATTTGGTTCAGCTATAACATTTTTTCTAAATTAGAAAACTAGATTTAGATTTTTTTAAATGTATATTTGTGCCATTAAATTTCGTACCATTAGGATTTAAAGATGATGTCTTTTAAATGGTGACCTCCAGAGTTGATACACATTTGAGCCCTATTTATGACATTTTGCATAACTTGCCGTAACACTTCCTGCGATATGTTCGTTATTTCTTGACGAATGTTTTCTTTTAGAGCTGCGAGAGTCTGTGGCTTGTTCACATACACCCGAGATTTCAAAAAACCCCAAAGAAAGAAGTCTGGACTGGTCAGATCGGGTGATCTTGCAGGCCAAGGCAAATCGCCAAAACGAGAGATAACTCGGTCTGGAAAAGCGTCCCTCACTAAGTCCATAGTGTCGCGCGCTGTGTGTGCCGTAGCGCCGTCTTGTTGAAACCAGATGTGCTCCAGCCCCAATTCGTCCAAACTGGGTATCAAAAACTCACGTAACATGGTTCTGTAGCGTTCTCCAGTGACAGTTATCGCATTGCCTCCAGCGTCTTCGAAAAAATAGGGTCCGATCACTCTGTCAACACAGATGCCACACCATACAGTAACTTTTAGTGGGTGTAGAGGTGTTTCTTGAATAATGCGCGGATTATCAGTGCCCCAGAACCGAGTATTCTGCTTATTGACATGCCCTGAGAGATGGAAATGCGCTTCGTCACTCATAACCAATTTTGAAGGAAAATCATCCTCTTCAAGGTTGAGGTTTATGACGCGCTGGCAGTAATCTAGACGAGCTCGGTGGTCAGCAGGCAGCAGCTGATGAGTCATTTGAGTTTTATACGGGAACATCTTTAAGTCTTTCACCAAAATACGCTGCAGGGTCCGTCTGGAAATGCCCAATTGCGTGGCACGTCGCCTCGTTGATGTTTCTGGACACTCTTCCACATCTTCGCGCACAGCATCGATATTTTCAGCTGAACGGCCTGTTCTTGGTCTCCCAGACTTAGGTCTATCCAATGTTGAGCCAGTTGCTTCAAGGCGTGTGGCAAAGCGTCGAATTGTGCGACCAATCGGTGCCGGACGGTGGGGAAATCGTCGACGAAATTCACGTTGTGTTCTTATCACTGATGAATTATTCCGTAAGAACATTGACACAATTATTCCACGTTCTTGGGGAGTAAAACGGTCCATGTTTATTTTCAGTGTATTTTACATTTGTTCACTACACAATTTTCAACAACAGAATGACAGAAAATGTCATATAAAAAAAAAAAAAGTATTTTCTTTAGTGCCCGTACTTTTGCGCCACCCAGTATTATATTAGAAGGCATTCTAATACCTTCTGCTCAAATAAGAATTCACAAATACAGGTTACATGCAGTTAAAAGTCTGAATGTATCTTCTAATAGGAGCGACGACTTCCTGTAGGTATACGTTGGTCATTTATAAAGCTTCTCGATATTATTGTTATCAATCTTGCATATTATTCCATTTTATTGCTACAGTTGCTCACGATTTTATATATTTTGTTTCTTTATCTTATAAAAGAAGGATGAACTTTTTTTTACTAGGTGATTGTATCGAATAGATTACTACGCCTACTGTGCTACGTAACCATTACCGATAGTAATCGTTAATAAATTGCTTTGTTTGCGATGGAGCTAAAGAGCTAATTAAATGTTGTGATTGTCCCTCATTCAGAGTGAGTCCGTGATCGATTTCGTGGTCTGTGCCATTGCCCGCGGCTATCTCACCTCACCGACTTCGTATTGCAGTAGGACCAGGATGCCTATCACTGAGTGTTATACAATGAATCGGCTTGAATTTACCTGAGTGATATCATTATAGATCATGTACAGCTACAAAGGGTTCGCCGCGTTGCCACGCCTAACCCGCCTAACATATAAAAAAAAGATTTGAATTAAAGTAGTAAAACGCAATCTAATATTGAGATTAGTCCCCCGTTCGCTAGATTTTTATAGAGCCGTCGCGTCGTCGGGTTGTTACTTTAATATTATTAAGTTCTTGTTTTTTTTTATAGATATATCATATATAGATCACTAAAATGTATGTTTGCTCCTACCCATTTTGTCAAAAATATTATTTAAATTATACATTTTGTAAAAGAGATGTGCCGACTAGTCTACTTTACTATGAATGCCAATACTCTAGAAAACTAAAAAAAACTCTATAAGGTATACCTACAGCATGTGGTGGAGCAACGAACAATACAAAATATAATAAATTTAATTAAAGTGTTTACAATTCTGTAATACATTTCAAAATGTTGAAATAATCTGAGGAAACTGTTTTGGATAATGAGATGATTATAATGTAACAATGTGCTGTACAATGTATCTGTGTGTTGCCCAAATGAAATAAAATAAAATAAAATGGTTATAAATGCAATTAATTTAACCGAATCTTATAATCGGCTAACTAGTCGACCAAACCCATAGTCGGGCAGCCGGCGGTCTCGATCTGTTGTGTACTGTTCCAGGGTTCAAATTTGTCCATCAGTCCTTTCAAGTGAGGCATGAAAGTTGGCGTTGCATGCATTTGTCCAGAGAACGTGAAAATTTGTCTTTTCCGAAAAAAATAACTGATGGAAATGAACACTAACTATTTCTAGATACTGTATTTTCAATAAATGTCGCAATGTCGCATCCACTCTGTGTTAAGGATGAACATGCCTATTTTCACTGTATTTTCGCTAATTTGCTCGAAACATTTAAGCAACTGGAATTAATGTGTTTTATAAAACAATGTGTTTTCCATATTAATAAAACAATGCAATCCAGTCGGTCCCATTTTGTCTAACAAACTGGAGTATAACAATAAACTTGTTTTTCTAAAGAATAATGTTCTGGAATATACCACTACACGCTATGGGCATTATTCTTCCCACACAAAGTAATGATTAGCCATAGAGTAAAAAACACGGAGAGTGCAACTGGGTATTAAAATATGTTAAAATGTGTCTATGTATTTCTTTTTTATATTATCTACCATACCATTAGCAAATGTAGTCTCCTCGACAGTGGATAAGTTTGTGCCTTTTGGGGCAGAGGCGCTTGGGACGTAGGGGCCGGGGGCTCACTGTGTATATAAAGAAATTACTAATGTAACACAATTTGCTTTCAGTTTTCGTAAATACAACATTTAGAAGATTTGGGGCCAATTTCAGAGGTGCCGGATAGAATTTATTCATCCCTAAATGATAACCTGACCAAATATAAAAGTAACGCAAGTAAGACTCGAATAAAGAACACGATTGCATTTTGATTTATGAGTGATGCTGGCTTATCCTGCCAATAAGGTTTATCTAACACCTGTAAAATTGTTTCTAAGAAAAGACTCATGTAAATATATGCGTTTCTTAAATTAATCAGTAGTGTTTTGCTTCAGTACATATTCTCCACAAAACCCAGCACACAAATGCGCATGTAGGGAACTATATATTTACCTACATCACGAATACTTGACTGTGGTATGTTGCGAAACCAATAAAGCAAAAATGGTGGTTGAGTTGTTGTGACGGAGCTCTAAAGCAGACATACCACCGCCAGTACCAATTTTCTTATTTTTTAATTTTTAGTTTATGTAGTAGTGTATTTAGTATATGTTTGGTTCTAGTATTTCTTTGTTTATATTTTCTTGTGAGCGTTGATATACTGTGTTGTTATTTCTGGTGCGTGCAGCAAATACTGAGCTAGATCCCTTGCCGCACATTTTCTGTGTACATTTTATATTTTCTGTTAAATGTTTTTATGTTCTCTAAATGTAAGATAATGTGTGGTTAATAAATGGTTTAAATGGTTTTAGTTTAACCTGTCGCCAAACAGAAGTACTTGTTCCAGCTTGTTGGTGAGATCAGGCCCTGAAATTACTGGCATATGAGACTGTTGTTCTAAAATGAAGCGACGTATCTACTTCTTACTTTTGTGGATTGTTGTTGTCCATGGGCTGGAGTTACCACTTACCATCAAGTGAACTACACGCCCGTTTGCTACATATACAATGAAAATGTAAAGCTATATTCATTCTTCAGTTGAATACAATGATTTCAGATTTTTTTCTAAGTTAATAATATAATAATATGCTAGAGTGTGTTACTAGTTTAATTTACATTTAATTTAATCATAACATCACGCCTATTTTACTCAGAAGGGTATGTCAGAGGTGTACTACACCCACACTGCACCTGCTATGTTTAGGTCTAGTGAGCCTATGCTATCATTCGGGCTCAATTTCAACTCCGTGCTGTTATTGTGAATTTCCTTACGGAAAGTTCACAAATAACACTTTACCCGACCCGGGAATCAAACCCGAGATCGCATGCGGTTACCATTTAGACCACCGAGGCGGTTAGTTTATTTTATTGAAATTCTTATATTTACCTTATATTAGTAAGATAGTATATTAGCTTTCTTCAACACAAGTATCGCCTATGCTGGTAAAAACCTCCTAACTACAAATGTTTTGTTCGTTTGCTACCTACGTCATGAAAAAATAATGTCTGCTTAAATTAATAGTCTTTGGACACGTGTCCTCATTATTAGTGCCACGTGACAAAACAGAGTAAGTCGGTCCTTGAAAGGCTACGAGTGCGAGATAATTTTTGTAGCGTTTTCTTCATGTTTTCCCATGCAAAAACATGCGGCAAAATTTATTTTACGCTCATATGGTAACCCTACTGGAGACTGAGTACAAATAAATGTACCTATTATATTACTATTCTCGATTGATATTGCTCGTTTGCTACATACAATAACCAAGTGAGTCTTGATCTCTCACTCCAGGTTCCATGAAAAGACGTTATTGGGTATACGCCATCTTAATGTAATAAGTATATGGGAATTAAATATTTCCATTGGGAGTGTATTTTAAACCTACATAACATAACATCACGCCTAATAACCCAGGATGGTGTGGCAGAGGTGTATAACACATTTCATTAATTTCCTAACGGCAAAATATCATTAAGTTGGCTAAAAGCTGTAGTTTTCAAATGACATATTGTTTTTTGTGAAATAGTCAGTATATTGAAAAAGTAATCTTAGGTGGTCATGTAAGGATGTATGAAGGTAAATTAGTGAAAGATATATATGTATTAGCTGAAAGTACTGGAAGAGATCGTCCTCTGAAGACATGCAGGAACCAGATGAGTGACGCGTTGTAGACATATCACATCACTGACGTGGGCACTGAACTATATAATTATAGACAGAGTTTGTGATCTCTTTTTTATCGTTATAAATACCCGAACAATTTGAATAATCTCAATGGGCAATTTGTTTGGAAAACCTTTTTTTTCCTTTCGTAAAATATATTATAACCGGTAAAAATGAGTACTAGCCATGTAGGGTGTCCCACGGACATGCCGTATCCTCCATACGTCGTTAATATGGTAGATAGAAGATTTTACCACAAGAAGACTTTATTTTATTTAAAAAAAACAATTTAAACAGCATTCAATACCGCCGAAGAATTAAACCAGCTCAAATCTTTTACTTTTATAATAATCGATTGAGTCTTAAATCATTAAAAATAAATATCTCTAACAAACATAATAATTTAAATGAACGGGGGACGGTTTTTTTTTCATTGAGCGAGTACTCAGTATATAATTTGATAATCTGTAGTCCCCATGCGCATTATTTTAAGACATACTTTTTAGTACCTTAAAAAACAGTGTTGTATATTTAAAAATGAATATCAATTTGACGGGTTTATTTTTTTTACAAATTCTTTGATTTCATGGATTTTTCGTGCAGTTGACCTACGTATATGATTGTTAGAGAGATTTGATTTTAATTATTTACGACACTGATTGATACCATAAAAATACACAATGCTATTTATTCTGATTTAAGTTGGTTCCATTCCCGGTTCAGTAAGTACATTTTCAAGAAACTTTAAATATAGGTAAAATTGTGTAGAGAAATACTGTAAAGACAGTACTGTATATCAGTAAAATCTACTATATCTGAGATACTTTCTATCCATGTGGCACGTCTAAATCTCGCCTCTCTCATACAGGGTGGATGCACCCTGTATGAGAGAGGCTTTAGTTGCACGGGAGTACACTAAACCAACAAACATAAAGCTCAAAGTATAATAAAGGTCCATCAAACTACCTTATAATCATCTGTATCTTTACATAAATGCCTTAAACTTCAAAAGTTAAGCTAATAACAGCTTTAAAGCAATTACGGGCCTTTGCGGTTGACCGCGGTACTTTTGCGGTCGACACAGTAAAGATAGTATCTAAATTAAGTATAGCTTTAATAACATAATAGTGCGCAAGCATTTATTATTTTACCAAACGTTAAAGATAGTTATGCTTTCTCCCTTTAGCTCGTAGATCAAGACACTGCAGATAAGATATAGCGTCACTACACTATCCATAAAATCATCAAATATCTTTCAAGGCACCGTATATAATCATAACCAGTTTCCCTACTTCGCTATACGCATAGCTAATCTTATACAATTTGTACAGTATCCAGATATGCACACATAGACACAATGAAAATAACAGAGCACTCTCAATTTGATTGTGCATTTGATTATATCGAGCGGTTTAATTTTAGAATTCCATACACTTGCGCACAGCCAAAATGTTTGAATGAGGCAATAATTTTGCGAGCGCTCTGTGCCGCCACGGCGCGTACGTAGAATATATTTATATTGACTCGTGGGTCCGTAGCTATTTGAATGAATACAAGTAGCATATTATGCGAGTCATGCGTTGTCTTACGCAAAGACATAAGGAGTCGCATAAAATGAGTATTGTCAATAAATAGGACCTGCACTGATGTTCAAAGCTGACATCAGTAAAAAAATATGGTCACTGTTTATCTATCTAGGTATACCCGTTTATATATAGCTTATCGAAAATTTTGAATGCAGTCGACGATATAATCAATAATACTGCTTAATATAAATCAACAATGAAATGAGATTTAAGGATAGATAGGTAGGAGGATCTATAGATATAACAAAATAGTTTCGGTAGCTAAACTTGTTATTTCTGTGGGAGAAAATAATAGTTGATATAACAGGACTGCGGATCAGAAAAGATGTACTGAAAAGGGCAACGCATTCCTGCAATTGCCGTAAAGGTTTGCAGCGTACCTACGTGTATTTACAATTTGAAAAGAAAAGGATCTTGTCTTTGCCAGCTTATCGTTTAACCATACCTGCGATCTGCAATTAAGCAAAAATTGTAGTTTTATTGTACAGCTTTACCAGGAACTACAAAAATCTGTATTCTATAATTCACTGGCAGTATTATTAAGTGTTTAGTACCCACGACCAACGTTTCACATTACTGCTCTTTTTCAACTTTCATTGTTAAAAACATATCACAACGAAATGTAGGTACTAAAGATGTGAAGTAGTAGGACCGAGTAGTCTTCTGACTAGTCAGTAAAACGAATAGCCGGCCGACTTTTGTAGCCGCCTACTAGTCGTCCAATCAAACCGACTAGTCGACGTTACTATAAATGACAATAATCTAGGATTAGAAAGGTGGCATGTGGCGGTGCGACAAATATTACAAAATCTAAGTAGGTTAAAAAGCAAGTTTATGGAATTATTTCCATAAACTTGCTTTTTAACCTACTTAGATTTTGAATGCGAAAACGCTAGGTGTAAAAAAATATCTAAAAACACAAAGGGCAAATTACTTTATTGGACCCATCCCAATACAGTTTCAACTCCCGGTGAACTAGGCCATAGATACGCTCCTAACAATGGCGATACCGCCCCTTGGGGGCGCTGGAGCTCGTCGAGGGGCGGTAGTGGGTCTAAACGAAATTGGGGGGCGTTATGACGGTCAAGGTTGTGGCGAGGGTTGCCATCCGTCCTTTAGATAATGCAGTGTCTCTTTGTTTTTGAAGTAAATATTTAAAAAAAATTGTACCTGCGGCGCTCTCCTAATAATATTTTAAAAGAGGATGCCTGCTAGGTTAAAAAGAGAATATTTAAAAAAAAACAGCGCTTTCTGGCTCTTAGATTTCAAAAAGAATTAATGCTTAGATCTTTAATACTACGACACAATAATGACGCGTTTTTTTATAAGATAGAATCATTTAAATGGAAGGTGTGTATGTATTAGATATGCATGATATGACGCATATTTTTACTACATAGTACCCGAAACGAAGCCAAGGCGGGTCGCTAGTTTATACTTTACTTATTCTTTAAACAGGATGTTTATTCCAAAGTCAGCGCACGCAGCTCTCTAGGCTCTGGCACTTAGATTACATAAAGAATATTAATAAAAAGTTGCGCCTGCGGCGTTCTCTGACGCATACATTTTAAAAAGGATATTTATACAAAAAAATCGGCTCCTATACCGATTCATAGGTGGACAATTTAGTGGAAAAAAAACTACTCTTCGGTTATACAGTGACGGATGTGAACTTCCTCCTAACACAAGCGAATTAAGCTTAGCAGGAGGGAGTTAACAAGAATACTAGTAATTTGTATTTGCAAATTACTAGTAAGCTTTTTTTTTTTTTTTTTTTAAACAAAAAAAAAACATTATTGACACTGTAGGCTATAGGTGTTTATAATGAAAAGGACCTATGGACTAATTAAGGGTGTTGTGTATTTTTAACATTCATCTGATGAACTTGGGTCTAATATAAAATAATGTGAATTCACGAAGGTAGTTGGTGTGTACGTTCTGACTAAAACGACTTGCTAGAATGAGTTCAACTAGTTCCAAGACTTTTTATCGGTATAATGAAAATTTTTCATGTTTAAGTGACCAACACTGGGGTAAATAATTTAAATAGATAGTCTGAGAAAATGCACAGAACTGACGCATATTTTGTGCTAAATGAACACTCAGAAAACTGAAGTTCTTGCTTTACATTAATTTGCATTGCATATTGCGAGGTTACTTAAGAATGGATGTATTTATAGTTCTCACCAAGAAGACAAAACTTCAACTGACGAAACAAAAAGATTTTCTTCTTGATTTTTGCCGAGGCATTTAAGGCGAGTTGCAGATTTTTTTACTATTGCTGCGCATCATTAACTAATGAACTGAGTACGATATCACATGCTGCGCAAGTCGTTAGTGCGAGCAAGAGAGCGGATAAAATGGTTCGCATATTTGTAATGTGCGGCATAACTTATTTAACTAAATGCCAATGGTTTACCAAACGATGTTTTTAAATCTTAACTGTCTTTTCATAAAGTGCAATTCGCCACGGTATATTTACCTACCTAAATGTTACCTTTTTTCTTATTTACCGAGGCCATTAAATTTAAACCGGATCGTATCAGGGAGTTGTTCTTAAATGTCATAAACAAACTATTGAATTGGATGAATGAGAGCTTGTTTACAAAATATCCTTATAGGAATGCAGGGTACTTAATTATTGTGTTTGTAAAACATGTACCTACTTGGGATTATTACCCAAGTTCAGAACACCAAGCAGAAAAATCCCAAGCTTTGAATTGGCACAAATTTCAATCTGAAAGTCCAATCTATGAATTTGGTTGAGATATTGATCTAAAACGTATACGTGCCAAATTGCATCGGTTCGGCGAGTAGTCGGTATTCGGTCCTCCTTCAACTTGCCTAAAATATTCCGAATTTCGCAAGCTTTCAAACGCTACTTTCTTAAATTCGCAATTTAATGGGTCGAGTTCAAACCAATGCATTCTATCCATTACGGCAACCTCAAATCGGTATATTTTGTACATATTTTATACCAAAATATGTACAAATTTTTGTATAAAAGTTGGGTCCTAAATATGTACAAAATTGCAAGTTATACTTATTAGATTGGTAATATTTTATTATACCATCTCTATATACATAAAAATATAGATTAAAACTAAACCTTTCAGAAACTTGAGGCAATTGCTTGGGTTTTTGCCACCCAAATTCTGTGAATTCAAAGGAGTCCTTTGCGCTTATAATTTGATAATCCTTGAGGTTGTTTAAAACCTACAAAATAAAAAAAAATAATGAAAAATTCTAAGAAAGTATCCGTCGTTGGTATTTAATCTCAAAATATTCATTTAAGTCTACGTTTATCGTTTCTCGTAAACCTTTCATCTGCCTGTGACAAATGAGGTGATATTCGACTCGTCTCCGCTGCGAAAATGGGTAAAGACTGCAAAATGAAGTATTTTACATCTTTCAACCGAGAGCCGTAGACTTAGTTTGTATGTACTCTGTTTAATATTATTCTAACGCTCTTCAATATAATTATTTACTTAGACAATATTGTAGTATTTTATTACACATTTAACTGTGATAATGGATTGCATAATAGTAAACTACTCACTTAAGCAACATAAAAATTTCCACCATTCCACACGTCTGTATATATTTGTAGTTAATGAGTCACCACACTAGCTTTTCCTTTCTAACAACGTATTTCTTCGTCTTGCTCTCTGGCTGACACAAGTAGTGTTTTCCTAAAATTGTTCTTCTAAATACACTTATTATTCACGAATCGTGTTTTAGAGTATAGATAGATAGACTGATAATAATATTTTATTTGAATTGAAACAAAAATTGTTTTTCAGTGTTAATAACTTTATACACTTCTCAACCTTTACGCAAACAGTTAACATCTATATATTATTCTTCTGTTATTCTTCTATATTCCGTCTTAGTATGTTTTCTAAAAATAGGATGAAGCTACAAATTACCCCTAAAAAATAACAAATTCCTATATACTGAAAGCATTTTATTCTAAAATCTTCCTGCTATCGTCGAATACGAATATTAGTATATACGTATTCTTATAGGTATATCACGAAACGATTTATTGGCACGTGAATCACAAAAGATCATTGCCCTTTAAATTAACGGACCACATCTTTATGACGTCATAAAGTTGACGAGCGAAGGCACGAGTCAGTGTGACACTTGTTTCGCACTGTGAGGGTTTATTCGCAATGCTACCTAAGTGCTGGTGCACTAACTGGAGCTCTGCTCTGCCCACTTAACTGCACTCCGTCTTCGCTTAAAGCCTTCGCTCACTTACCGCTTTTCAATTGTCGACTTCGGATTTTGCGAAACTACATTATTTAAATATTTCTCAAACCACAACCAAATAGCTGAAGAATGTAGAATATACGTCGTGACTGTTTGCTGAAAGAGTTAAGATTTTGATTTATTGCACTAAATAGGACACCTGGAGGACTATCAAATACTCAAGACAGTAAATAGTTATAGAAATGTTATATAAATGGAAACTTCAAGGTATAATATTTAACTTATAGTAGATCTAACAATGTTTGGAAATATGTACCAAACTTCTCGTGCCGTGAAATTTGTGTAGAATTTTTCGATGTAGTAGAGTGGGCGAACGAATCGCAGTCTAAAATCGATAGCTCGCGAAACTTAGGACGATACCCTATTCAGGGCTCTGAGAGTTTATCGTTGTTATAGTACCTATTTATCTTCTGTAGCCTTTTGTGTCTCCCTCCTATGTTACTTTGGTCAAGGTGACACGAAGCTTTTCATATTACACCTGTTTCAAGGTAAATATTTTGTTTTGAAATACTTACTCTTGGCGTATTTTTTACAACAATACAAGTGAGCAGTTTTTTTTATTAAAGCGTTTCCTTTGCTTGTATTAAATAATATTATGAACATTTCGATGATATTACAACTTTTCAGTAACACAGTGGCATTGTATATCGAAAACATTTTTTACAATAAATTAACCGGTGTTGAAAATTTTTAATATAGCCCGATGTTTGCTGTTCCAAAACACGGAATATTTGTTCAGAATTGAAAAAACGTAAAGCACTTACGTATACATAAAAGTATAAGTAAGTAATTTTCTCGTATTTACCTAAATGATTTAAGTTTAAGCAAAGTTATTCATGGTTAGGTAGGCCACCATTACGTAACCCAAAAGTTAAAACGTTATTTCTCTTAAATCTTGTGAAACTATGGAGGTTATATGGTGGACGCTTCTGTCTGTCTGCCTTTATATTTCATGTTATGTTGAATTAATCGATTTCAACGCTAGCTCCGAAACCGAAAGTTTATTTAACCGGCATCGTTCTGAACAGCAATGTTTGAGCAAAATCGTTCTAGTCGTTTTATAGTTATGACCTTTTCCGATAAAACGTGAGAATTTCACGGCCATGTCATGAAAAATGTATTTGTACTTTGATGTGGTCGTATTGAAGTTTGAAAAGCTTAAAATTAAACTAGGTACCGCTTAGTAATAAAAGGTGGTTAAAATGAAAGAATTTTAAGCTCAGTGACAATTGAATGTCAAGAAAATTGTTTTGTACCAGTTCTTTAGCCTATGCTGTTACATTACTAAACCTATGAATAATAATAAAACCTATATGAAGTCAAAGTCTATTTTACTTTTCTTTTTCATTTTGTAAATTTTACGCTAAAGTTACTAGCTTTTTAGGTACTCAAAGAAGTTTTATAATGACTCACTAAATCTAAAGAAATCACTAGCTTGTTGCCCGCGAATTCGTCTGCGTGGAATTCGATATTTCCATGCTATTTCCTACATAATTCAGGCACTTCCCTCATACACTTTAATCCAAAATTTATTTTCACCCCTTGGGGTTCTTATTGTTAATTTACATCATGTAAGTCACCTATAATGTACCGAAATTTATGCATTTTTCTTCATTTTGACTCCCTTAGAAACAAAATACAAAGATAAAACATACCTATACCAGTTTTTAAGTTAGACCTCCAGTTACACAATTGTGAAAACTGCATCCAATCCCATACAGTTATTTTTGCGTGATGCGCGTACGAACACACAGACAGATAGACATTCTAAAAAAGGACATGGTATTTACAATTTTATTATTTTTATAGATACTTGCCCCTGCACTATTTGTGATCGTTTTATTTCATATAATATTTTAAATTTTGCATTACACGTTAGAAATTATTTTTTGGCATATTCATTATTTGGCATACTCTTTCATTACTCACAATAGTCATTTAGCATTATGCTATTCGGCATTATAATTTATCGTATAATAGTTATTAGGCATAATGTTTCTTCGTCTAATAAAGATCAAAAGGTCATTTGGGTACCCAAGTGTAAAAATAGGTTAGGGCGCGGCGACATAAGAAAAGTATTTTATTAAATAAGGATAGCATGCTTAACCAAATGAAATAGTACACCAAAAGACAATTATGCCTAACAATGATTACGTGTGAAGTGTTTATGAAAAACATTATTCCAAATTAAAATATGCGATGTTAAATTATGCAAATAAATAGGGAACCAAAACAAATTGACAAATACGCTAACCATAAAAGCTCCATTAAGTAAGTTCCTATCGAAGTTTGATATTTCCTTTAGATTATATAAATTGCCTAGTCTAGTGGCCCGGACTTGGACTGAACAATGTTGTGCTTGAATTCCGAGCGGTGTTATTGAGTTTTCTTGAACAACACGGATTCTTGTGCTGCCTCTATTGTATGGCATGGGTTCGCTTGTGAAACGAGACATAAATAAAATATCTGCCATATTGTGTGTGTATGTTTATGGGTAAATTCATCAATACTCGTGTATAACAAGTCAGTTAGTTAAATTAAAAACAGTCGTATGAAATATGTCCAAATTCTGTTAAAATTCACGGCACGTGATTACCGGTTAAAACTCGTTAATCAAACAAACGTTTCTGTAGAATAATTATGAGATTTGCATTAGCGCCAAATCAAGACTCTGCCTGGCACGTAGTTACAAATTATGCGGCATCCTGGCTTCGAGTTGTATACGAACAAAACGAAAAAATACACTCAAATATTTGATTCGTGGGCTTCTACTCCGAGTTCATTAGTAAAAGCACTTAATTTTTCCTTAAATTTCACTTTATCCTTGAAACTTTTCCAATTTTCTTTTTCATGAGAGCCTTATTCGGGCTACTACAAATATTCATACCGCCGCCAGGCGTCCCAAATTGCATCCGTACAGTAAATAACTTACTAAAGTAAGATAAACCTACTTATAATGTCAGAGATTATGAAGCTTTATCTTTTATTATGTGTATGATTGCCTTTTAATATTAAATATTGACTTAGGTACCTAACCACTTGAAATCCCAAATAATAAGTTACACATTTATTTCATATCAATAAATAAGACTTGACTACCTCGTTAGTCTGGCAGTAAAATTTGCGACCGCGAGTCCAAGGTTCGATTCGTGGGTCGGGCAAAAGGGTTGTATCGGCTTTTTCCTTTGGGGAATTCTTAATGGTGGATGGCGATAGGTTCAACCAGTGCCGGATTTACCTTAGACGGGGCCCCAAGCAACCACTGATTTTCGGGGGCCTCGTTCTAATATAACCCCCCTCCCTATTTATTTAAATAACAAAGAACAGATAAATTTTGCAATATCAATGTATTGTTTAAATCACTTTAAATATCAACTTCTTTCTACTCTATTACTTTCTTTCTACTTTTTTGGTCGAACCGTTTCGATCCCGATCCCGATGGTTTGTTATATCACAAAAATTAAGAAAATTGAACGACAATAATGATATATTATAATTTAAGAGTTTATCAAAGCGATTTCAGTGAGATAAAAGCTCGCCTCTTTACTGTCTATCAAAACATCAACAATGTTTAATCAAAACGGTTATGTAATAACAATGCAATGATAGCTTGTTCGAATTGATTTTTTTATAATTCCTGTCGTTAAACTTGTTTTGTTTTCAAATTGAAGTAAGATTTTTGGGTTATTGAAATCTAAGATACAAAACAATTACTACTCTGTGTGCAAAGGCGATGATGCTTATAGAAAAACAGCTGTTCAGACGAAGATACTAACACGAGCGATCAAAGCGCCAACATCGCGCGCGAAATACAGTTTCGATCTAATTTCAAATCATTTAAAAGCAATAAATAATTGCAAATGTCAATGTCATTTTTAGGGTTCCGTTGCCGAATGGCAAAAAACAGAACCCTTAATGAGTCGTCATGTCTGTCCGTCTGTCTGTCCGTAAGTCACAGCCACTATTTTCCGTAACTATATATATCTTTCACTAAACCCATACGTGCGGGATCTATGTATAAGTCTTCAAAAATGATATTGAGGTTTCTAATATAATTTTTTTCTGAACTGAATAGTTTGCGCGAGGGACGCTTCCAAAGTGGAAAAATGTGTGTCGTCGTCGACGTAACTTCTAATAAAATAAGGGAATGATAAATGTAAAAATAATATAATAATGTACATTACCATGCAAACTTCCACTTAAAATTGGTTTGAACGAGATCTAATAATAAGCTTTTTTTAATACGTAATAAATCGTAAACAGCATTATAACTTTCATTCAATCAACTCAAATATAATAAAGAATTAAGAAAAACATTTATTTAGATGTATAGTGGTACGGAACCCTACGTGCGCGAGTCCGACTCGCACTTGGCCGGTTTTTTTATTTTATTTTATTTGAATAAAAATTCAAATTTTTATTAATTTTGTAGAAATGTTTAAAAAACATTGTAATTTCGGGGCCTCTGTCCAAATGGTGGTTGGAAAGGTGGAAGGAAAAAGACCACGTGGCCGATCACCTAGCCGATGGTGTGACCAAGTCACCACTCACACTGGGCTCTCAGTTACAACTGCCATGAGAGAAGCCGAAAACAGGTCAAGGTGGAAGGAAATAACCAAAAGAGCAATGAAAGCCTTTCAAGGGCACGACCTTCAGCAATGAAGAATACGAAGAAGAAGAAGTCCAAGTGGTGTCCCAAGCAATTGCTTCCTATGCTTCCTGGTAAAACCGCCACTGGGCTCAACCCCTATCACATGGGATGGGACCTAAACATAACTGGTGAAGTGTAGGTATTTTGTAAAAATACTTATTTTTTTCTTAATTTATTTGATGCATCCTTTCAGTAGCATTTGAGGTTTGATCCTTTTACAAATGTAACTAAATGCCGGCGATTCTGAAAAGCCTTTCGAGCTACCCATTGCAGTCCCGAGATGCTTTGTGAAACGTAAGTTCACAGCTGAGTACAAAGGATGGCTAAGCCGCTTAAGTCTTTTGCATGACCAGCTATATGTGAATGATATGAGGTCTTCGGTTGTATAGAATCTTCGATGGCCAGCTTTGTCTAATGCCTGAAAGCTCGCCGGTGGGCAATTTAATGCAGTTATCACGCTGCAACTTGCTGCTAAGTAGATTGAGGTCTAGAGACTGAGGATACATCTTCAACATTAAATATTCCAATAAGAATATTTAATGTTGAAAATGTATCTGGTACGGGCTCTAGACGTGCAAGTTTATTCTAATAATTAATTGTGTTAATAGTCGTCAAACCATTCCTGATTTGTTTATGAATATTTTTGCAAAATAAAGTCAGTTTCCACAGTCAATTAATAGATAAGTCTCTGTGTGTATTGGTGTGTACACTGCTTAATAATGCATTAACCATACAATATAATGTTTATTTGATTATGCATTTCACGCATGACTTATGACGATGTATGAATTAAATTGAGTATTAATAATTATTGTACTAAATACACAATAAGATTGCCTTCCTTGCTTAATAGCAAGGAAGGCAATCTTATTGTGTATTTAGTCTCTACTACTAATGTAGTAGATTTCAGGTAAAACTTGTACCTACGACGTGATTACTAAAGCATTATTCTTAATTGTTTTAAAAGGTCAGTTAAACTTGATACTAGATGTATGATGTCTCACGAAGTCGTACAATACATTTCTTGAATTAGCAAAAAAAAGTGTGGCACGTCTGTTGTCTACTGAAAAGGGTATGATGATACAATGATGATTTTATACTTGATATATTGCAGTTGAATGTTAAAAAGCAAAATATATCGAGTATCGGATTGATTTTCATCGGATTAATAAGTGTTGAGTCCGCACAGGGATGTAGGTTACGGAAATAGGTTATGAGTCAGATAATGTGCTACAACTAGTCCGGCATTGCGATATTGCAGTGCGATAAGTGGTCTCTGAATCCATTCATGTTTAATCATGTTGCTATTAACGGAAAATCTCTCAAAATTGGTAACCTCATTGCTGTTTGTAACTGGCTTTAACTCTCTTTTCCCCTTTCATCCATAGTTCGATTAGTCCCCGTTTTGTTAGACGTCTACCTCATCTCTTCATCTCCGGTTTACCGTGATGTTCTCGGCCGTGTGTTGAGTGGAACCCATTTCGAACTCGTTACGTTTTGCTCGTTGCTTAAATTCGTATGAATGCTCAATTTAGAATTTTACTATAGTATTTTTACAATACTCTCTTGGAGCATAATTAAAATATCCAAAACAAAAACATTACATATGATGAAAGAAAACCACATACTATAAACCTATAACGACATGTTTGTTTGTTAAAACTTGTGTTACTTAGGATGCGCTCTGAAGATAACAACGCGCTAACTTTTAAGTTACACAGGAAATCTTTATAAGTTTTAGCGCGGTCGGCGCCGACAGCGATGAAATCTTAACCCATGCTGCATTATAGATTAGTTTGTACTTAGTTTGTTTAAGGTGTTCTTGGGGAGTGGGGATCAAGCTAAATCTTTCCAAATCTCACTTAGGAGGCATATGTCACGTATTTAGTTTTCTAGCAGAAAGCGGTGTATAAATGCGTGTAAAAAAAAATTCAAAATAAAATATGGCCAAATCTGACGCAATAGTGCTTGTCGTATTCGTCCAAACCCCGCCGAACAGCAGTGGCGCTTGTTTGCTTAAGCGCTATCACAGAAAAATAATACTAGTACAAAGCCCTGATCTCACACAAAAAATTGACGCCATCTTAAAAACGATTATTCTTGAGGCAATTGTGTTTTCTTTTTTTTTCTGCTCAATAATCCAACGCGTTTACAGCCTAAACATACATTCTGAATTATCTCTCGTGACATTAGGATAGGGGGAGTTGAGGAAAATCTAACGATTTCTCACCAAGAAGGTGGAGAAAAGGTCAAAAATTATCACAAATGCCTCGACGCCCCCTTATGTCATAATAATATACAGAATAATGTTTTTACGCGTGACGGGTCTAAACTAAGTATTGCGATGCAACACCCTGCATCGCTCATAAAATTACAATATTTGACTTAACAACGTAGTGTGATAAATTAACGAGATTGTAAGTTTAGTTTGCTTATCTATCCAGAACTTATTAACTGATGCGTTAAGATATAATATGTATAAAATAATAAAATAACAACCAAACTTCCTTTGTATGAAAATACTGCATCGGGAATGTCCCTTAATATGTTACAAGTACACATTACGTATATTTGAGATAGGAAAAGATTGCTGAATAAGGTTATTCAGCAATCTTTTCCTATCTCAAATATACGTAATGTGTGCAAGATTAAATGTGACTCTCAAGAGGTCACATTTAATCTTGCACATTTTACCGAAACAAAAGAGATGTGATTATTTTTCGCTCCCGTAATGAGTTTAAAGTTTTAAGGTTTGACATCAAAATAAAGCTTTATTCCACGTATGCAGACGTATGACAGCGCACCCACGTATGACAACAGAGCGTGAATTAAAATGCAAAATATTCACGAAAGTACCCGAAGCAGAGTACACACTTTATCAGGTGTCAAGCGCTGCTGCAGTAAACAGAATAAGCCAACGAGGCGCTAGAAATCTGTATAAATAAAACTGAATTGGTTAATGTGTTGCTGGACGCATATTTAAATAATGCAGTGGTTGGACTGATAGAGATGACATTTTCTAAACAAATCAGGCAGGTTTTTACGATTTGAATAATAAAAACATCCGTAAAGAAGATACCAGATGAAGCTGCGGGAAAGAAAAGAAATGAATAATAAATATGAAAGGTGTTACAAACCATCGCATTTGTACATTTTGTATACTCTAAATCTAGCTGGCTTTAATGTCTCTATGTTTTGATTTGTGCTATAAATACCATTGATGGAGCGGAATTGAACGACATAAACAAATATACACAGGATCTAATACTTCTTTCTATTGACGTTCCCGGAGAGTAATAACAAGAGGCAGGACGAATAGATAGAGTAGCCAAAGGAAAGCCGTTCAAAGATATAAGAAGTAAGCCTTTGTTTGATCTTGGGCCATCCCATCATGTTTTAGCTCGGAGTTTAGTTTTCGTAGCAGCCAGCTATATTTATTTACATTTCACTGTTTTCCTGAATTTAGATACGCCTAAATAAAATACGCAATTACAATTTTGAGAGACTTGTTCGGTTTATTATAGATCTCGCATTTCATGAAGGCAGATCGATGACAGAGAGCTTTGCTAGTAGGTGAAGTGTAGAGATACAACGCAATAGTTTAATATAATATCTGTTTACATTTAAATTAGCACAAGTTAAGGCAATGCTTTCGTGCATTGCAATAACTACACTAAATGTTTAACCGGATGTTTAAGTACAGATGGAGTTTCACTCAAATAATGAGGGATTATATTATATCACAATCGCTATTAATTGTAGAATGGTATACTAGAATAATAATAAAATAAAAAAAAAACGTTCTGTCCGTATTTTTCTAGGATACCTTAATACATTTTGGCGATTGAAAAATAATTTTTGAATCGCCAAGTAGTAATTATACCTAAATCACTACATATTATAAAACAAAGTCGCCTTTTCTGTCCCTATGTGCGCTTAAATCTTTAAAACTACGCAACGGATTTTGATGCGGTTTTTTTTAATGAATAGAGTGATTCAAGAGGAAGGTTTTTATGTATCACTATCACTATCACGACATAGTATAAAACAAAGTCGCCTTTTCTGTCCCTATGTGCGCTTAAATCTTTAAAACTACGCAACGGATTTTGATGCGGTTTTTTTTAATGAATAGAGTGATT